>JAODLD010000069.1:22686882-22707427 GCA_026781065.1 Mormyrops boulengeri | reverse complement strand
GGAGGGTAACTGACAGAAGTATGACATCACCCATTGACAGTGGAGGGTAACTGACAGAAGTATGACATCACCCATTGACAGTGGAGGGTAACTGACAGAAGTATGACATCACCCATTGACAGTGGAGGGTAACTGACAGAAGTATGACATCACCCATTGACAGTGGAGGGTAACTGACAGAAGTATGACATCACCCATTGACAGTGGAGGGTAACTGACAGAAGTATGACATCACTCATTGAAACTGTTGGGTAACTGACAACAATATGATCACCCCTTGACACTGCAGAGTGATTGACAGTAGTTTGACACGATCCATTGGCACTCAAGGGTGATTGACAGCAGTATGACTCCATCAGTTGGCACTGCAGGATGATTGACAGCAGTATGACTCCATCCATTGACACCGGAGGGTGATGATTGACAGCAGTATGACTCCACCCACTGGCACCAGAAGGTGACTGACAACTGTATAAATCCTTCCACTTTGATGTTTCTAAGCATTTTTCATTTTACAGTGATTAATAAACTTTGTCCAGGATGTCATCAGGCTTTCATGCTTTGTATTTTTACAAATTAGATCTTTAGATATTCCCAGGCAATGCTACAACTACACTTTCTATATTAAGCTATTAAAAAAATCTAAATCTATATTCGCTGAGGTCAGAAGTATTTTCAGTTCCTTTGTTGAGCAGGGTACTTCAGAAAACAATCACGTCGCTCGCCAAAAGGGGGATCAGACGTTATTTTTTCTTATTATTTCCCATTTATTGATCTTGATCCTTCCAAGCGACAGCCAGCGACCGCATGACAGACGTCGGTGAAGCGAAGCGCGAAGGCCAGAGACCTGGGGGTGCTGCTGTGTGCGGGGACGAGGCTCGTCTCAGGGGACTCACATGCTCCGAGGCGCCCGATTGTTTAGGTGTCAGTCGGACTCTTGGTGGACGCCTAAGAGCTTACAGCCGGTGTCTGGGGGGGGGGGGGGGGGTAATCCTTCTGTCTGCCCAACCCAGAGCGTCTAATGGAGCTGGTCAGGTTTTGATCGGTTTAGACTCAGAATATCAGTTTTAGCGTAGTGCGATTCGGAGGTTCACACTGCGGTGTCATTTTCGTTCAGTTTATTGTTTCCTGTTTTCCCTGTAACACGGGCAGGGAGGATTATGGTCTTTTTCAGCTGATCTGATGAAATGAAGCAGGAGCTCCCACCTGCCGGTGCCAGTATTCCACCGGGCCGCAGAACGCTGGGGGTTTAGGGGAGGGATTAGTTCATTTCCAAAAATAAACTATATCGGGGTGTCAAACTCCAGTCCTGGGGGGCCGGAGCCCTGTGTAGCTTAGCTCTTTCCCTGTTCCACCACAAATGATTTAGCTCAAGAGCTGTGTGGTAATTAGCACAAGGAGTTGAATCAGGTGTGTTAAATGTGGGGAAACCCAAAAACGTGCATGGCACCGGCCCCCCAGGACTGGAGTTCGTCACCTGTGAAGTATATACTTTCAAGCCACACCTTTTTAACGATCCCTGATATTCGCATGTCCTGATTGCACCTGAAGCAACTAAACTTAACTCCAGCCCACTGACTGATTCACATCCCCACTTCCCCCCACGGGCAAATTTTACCGCCAGCACCCCAGCGGTTAGCAAACAATCTATGATGTTGGCAACAGTTTTCTATTAAGCATCTGTAATCCGATCTGGGAAATTTCTACACATTTTGCTGATGAAAAGGTTGGGAACCCCTACAGTAAGGGGATTGATAAGTGGGAATCTTTATTAGTTGACACTTACAGTATATTTGAGCTTAATGTGGTAAATAGTATTATATTTAAGGATCTGGATATTTATGGGATCAGTTGGATTAAAGATAGATTAAAGATAGTGGATGTAATGCCCTGTGTTGTAGCCGTTTTTCAGCCCTCTGTGATGCCTTTCAGGTTCCTGGAGCTGGAAAGCAGTGGACAGCGAAGCGAGATCCGCCTGCACTACCGGTCCCAGGGCCGTCAGCCTCGCACCGAGATCTTCCCCTACGCTCTGGCGGATGGCCAGTGGCATAAACTGTCAGTGGCTCTGAGCGCCTCCCACCTCCAGCTGCATGTGGACTGCAACAGGTAAGCAAGCCCTGCCCGCGTCTGACCAGTGGGCGTGTCCATGTCCAGAACGCCCCTCCCCCATCAGCCAACATCCGTTGGTCTGTTTCAGGGTGTATGAGAGAGTGTTGGAGCCCCCAGCCATGAACTTACCAGAGGAGGCTACACTCTGGCTTGGACAGAGGGGCAGTGGCCACGCACTGTTTAAGGTACTCGCCCAGTAGCTTCTCAGTTCAATGCCCACATCAAGATCATGCACATTCATCAGATCCTGTTAAGGCTCCAGTTCCAGCTCTTGGGCCAGACTTATTTAAGGTACATCCCCAGACCCATTACAGAAACCGGCCTGGCAGCTATGATCCTAACAAGCATCCTAAGCCTCCAGACCTTCTGAGGTTTTATTAGTTCATATTGTTGTGTTATGGTTTATTAGTGTCAGAGTTTGAGGATTTGATGAACTCGAGGAATTTTCTTCTGGTTGTTTTTTGACTGTCAAATTTATCAGCTCTTTGGTATAACTAATCTGAAATTTGTCTTGTTCGTTTGAAGGTGAAATACAATTAGGATCAGAGTTTTGTAGGTTTCCATGGCTACTGATCTAATTTTGACAAGACACAACTAAATATATCAGATGTAGAAACCAACCCAAAGCACACCAAAAATAGTTTCTTCCTCCCAATGTCCTGTATCATATAACTAAATAATTTAAACAGTAATCACAAAACAGCACTAATAATGTCTGCAGCCTTTGCTCCTCACAGTTAATGGGACATTAACCACAGAGTACAAATTCCTTGTCAATTACATGACTTAATCACTATTCACATGCTTTTAACAGAACATCCAACACCCTCCTATATGACTTTATGGCCAAGCTAGCAGAATGACATGACTATAACTCGAAGTTAGCATCAGCATGCTAACCCCGATGGAGCCCTGATCTCATAAGCTCATTCCTTGTTGTTCCCAGGGGATAATGCAGGATGTCCAACTGCTTGTGATTCCTCAGGGGTACATTTCACAGTGCCCTGACTTGAACCGCAGTAAGTTTTTGCCTCGATTGCGTTCCGGTGATTTTCAAACTCCAGGTGGTTTATCCTAAGTAAAGTGTCCCAAACGGTGAGGGTTCAGTAACGCTTCTCTACTCAGCCTGCCCCACTTGCAACGACTTCCATGGACTCGTACAGAAGATAATGGAGCTGCAGGATATCTTGGCCAAAACGTCCAGCAAGGTATTGATTGAAATGCCCCACTTCTGCTAGAGGAGAGCAGAGCATTATGGATACATTATGAAGGTGCACTGAATGTTCTATGAATGCATTATAAAGGCATTGTGAAGGTGCACTGAATGTTCAAATGCATTATGGATGCCTTATGAAGATGCACTGAATGTTCTATGAATGTATAATGAATGTATTACAAAGGTACAGTTAATGTGAAATGTTGCCCATCATTGCACATTTGCAATCATGTATGAGTTACCATATCTGTTAATCAGTTGTAACAATGAAATAGTCGATTAATTGGAAAGTTATACATGAAAAGCAAACTCAGTTGAATTCTTGATGTGAATCTGCTAATGTACACAAACCACTGCACACTGACCAAGACAGTGGCCTGTCTGTTTCTTTGGACAGTTGGCTCTAGCTGAAGACAAGATGACCGACCTGGACCGGTGCTACTGCGAGCGCACCTGCAATGTAAAAGGCGTGGTCTACAGGGAGGGCGAGGCCTGGGCAGACGGTTGCAGAAACTGCTCCTGCATGGTATTCTCCTCTTTCACCCCCAACGGGATCTTTCTGCTTCCACCGTGGCTTTATTTTCTTCAGAAACATGACCCGTCGGTTTATTTCTGAGACCCCGCGGTATTTCTGGCTGCCAGCTGCAGGTAGCTGCCTTTTCACACTGAGAATCAAATGACACCATGCAAGAGAGCTAGACACTGATTGGAGGACCAGCGCAGCTCATTGCAATGATCAGTGATAGGCGCTCTTGTAGTGAGCAGCCGAGATACCCTGGCCTGTTAATCCCTTCATACAATGAGATCTGCGTTTTCCCTGGAGCTTCAGTTACAGACAGATCAAGCCATGATCTGAGCCATAAGAAGAGTCCTCACCAAGCTTATCAGAAGGCCTGGTTCAAAGGGTTCAGCCCTAAACTTGGATTAATTTACACCCAGACTAAAACACAGACCTTATAATAAATCTGATAAACAGTTTTATCATCCCTGAGGTTTCAGCAGAGGGCTTTTTGAAAGCTGGTTTATATAAATATGTTTCAAAAAGTCTTGCATTTTGAGAGCCAGATGATACAGTGATTTTTTATTTCTTTCTTCCGCTCCAGAACGGCACAGTTAAATGCGAGACCATTACCTGCACCCCCGCCCAGTGCCCCCCTGATGCCACCCCTGTTTATGTGAATGGTTCATGCTGCCAGGAATGCCAGCGTGAGTAGAGCCGCAATCCCAAACCGCATCTCCAAACCTCCGCACCATCTCCCGACGCGATTGGCCGTCACCGGCTGACCGTGTCTCCGTGTTGCTAGGCTACCCCGCATCGCGTCTCTGGAGACGTTTGCATTTGCATCCACATAAATAATTCAGGACAAGGTTTCCAAACACAGATGTTTAGGAGAGACTTAAATATGAACCGCAAAAATCAAAGTTTAAGTAATGAAATTATCTCTCCTGTGTACCAGTCTGGGGCTTTTCTGATAAGAACTATGGCTCTTCGGCTTGTTTTCTTGTTTTAGCGATTTTTCTCCAGTAGACGGTGATTTTTTTCCCAGATAAAAGGACATGTTTAAAGCCCTTCTGCAAACTGTCTCTTACAGAAATAACATTTCATTTATATCTATATACTTTTTACCAATAGCCATTTAACAGAAAAAATGGGGCATTTAATATATCACAGTCATATAAATAATTCTGTTTTATTAGGGTACCTGGACAGGGAGCTTTTATTAATTAATTAATTAATTAATTAATTAATTTATTTATTTATTTCTAATCTGCTGTGGCTGCTATTCAGATTTAGAACTGAAGAAATCTAACAGTTTAAAGAAGAGAGTTTTGTACGTACACAATAATGTGTAATTTACTGGTGATTAAATCTATTAGCAGTTATTAATATGAGTCAAATATGTATTAGCATTTTAATTACGCTAAAGGAGGACTTTACTTCTAATCCATACGCTGAGGACACCTTTCCCAGCTGTTGTTCTGCTCATGGTGTTGTGGAACGTGGAAGCTCTGTGTTTCAGGAGACATGGATTAAACATAAAACATGCCCTCATGGCACAGACGCACTCTCTGGAGTCCTTCGCCTGGTTTTTGCACATTTAATGGCGTTGTGCAAGTGTGTTTATGGTACAGCTGTGGGGATTCATCTGGGGAAGAAGTTCATTAGCCTTTAGGTCTGTGGTGCTTTGAATGCGCATCCAGTTGTTTATTTGGCAGAATGAGTGGTTTCTTTAGGTCACGTCTTTTTGGGGGTGGGAGGTGTGTGTCATCCCTGAGAAGCACTTAGACCACTCCACACCCCCGATCCGCTTGTCTCTTTGAAATCTGCCATTTCACTGGTAAATGGCAGGTTAATAAGCTTTTATACGTGGCCAGATACATTTGTCCACGAGAAGATACATTTGGTGAATCTGACTTTGGTCTTTTGCAACCAATTTTCAGTCATTTTCGGTAACAGGTGTATTTTTTTGAGACAGAAGGTCAGTCCAAGTCTTCACCTGCAACAGGGCACAACAAATCATCATTTTGTTGGTTTGCCCGCATTTGTATCCAGCGTGATCTGTAATTTCATCCTTTTATTGTGGCTTGATGTTTTACTTGAGCAATTTGTGTTAAGTTCCAAGCTCATAGTGATTAAAGAAACACCCATTTTGGAATGTGATCTGCCAATCTTCAGGTTAAATCTTCAAATGTCCATCTAATTTTCCCTCAAAAGAAAAAAAAAAACAAACATCACACATACAAATAACATTTCCCTCCTGCCAGCCAGGACCATGTAACCCTCTTGTTTTTATTTACTATTGTTACCTTAAGCTTTTGTATGTCCGTTAATGACACTTGGGGAACTATGTTGGGAAGGGAGCTATATAAAAACAAACTAAATTAAACTCAGAAACAAAGAAAATAACACTGATATAAAAAGCAAAAACCTGTTTCCATTTCTGCTCCGTTAGTAAATTGCAGTTTTTAATTTCACACACTGGAATTGTTAGCTGCGAGCGAGCTGTGAACACAGTAGATGCTTCTGTAATGGAGCTAATTCCATCCTGCGGGTGTGTGTGTGTGTAAAGCTCACTGCCGCAACACCTGACCACAGGTGGTCCTGTTTAACTGTCTGTTTCTGTGTTCAGTGGTGTGCCTCTTCGGTGGAAGAGTGTATGTGGAAGGGGACAGAAAGGCCATGCATCACCCCTCCGGAACATGTACTCTGTTCGAATGCCAGGTACGTAACACTTATAACCTCAACAGTGCTTTTTTCAAGAGCATTAGCCACTGGTTGATAATGGTTGCGTCTGCTTATCAGGATAAGGCGATGCGTCGAGTGGAGCCCCCTGGCTGCCCGGAGCTGAACTGCTTGGAATCAGAGCAGATCACCCTCACAGACCGATGCTGCAGAGTCTGCAGAGGTGGGAAGGTGTTGACACTTAATCCCAGGGTTGGCAGAGCGATGTCACTGTTGAGTCCCTTAGCTACTCCCTTTACCCCAGTTACTCCAGGGACTTTGTGACCCTGTTTTTTCAATTGTATGGTACGTTTCACAAAATAATTAACTAAACAAACATATTTAAATGTATAATAGCCAAGAACAGATTACTTGATTCACTGCTGCTGTTCAGCAGTTCCTGATTGGCTGGGTAAAAATCAGTGCAGTTAACACGAAGTTACGATATTCTGGGTCACAGCAAGCAAATGTGACCCTCTGAGAAGCTACTTCCACTCCCCAACCACTTGTGTCCCCCCGTCCCCCAGGGCACGACTTCTGCGCCGAGGGTCACAGCTGCATGGAGAACTCGGACTGCATCAACCTGGAGGCGGCAGCCTGCTGCCGGTGCCGGGACGGCTTTCGGCCACTACGCGCCGACGAGGCTTACTGTGAGGGTATGTAACCACGGCAACCACCTCCCGGGCTCATCGCCAGGGTGCCGACCCCTCCCTCGAAGAGATCCTACCTGAGATGCCCCTGAACGTGGCACGTTTTGCTGAGCACAGTCGTAAATTTTCCGGTTCCCGCACGCGTTGCACATTCCACTATCTCCTTACCTGCTGACTAGTCTCCTGCATCTCGTTAACCGGCAGTTGGGTATCAGTTTATATGTTTTATGGGCCGGCTCGTTGGTCCTAAAGGGCTTGTTAATGCAGTCTCCTGACGTATTTCTGCTCCAGCAGCCGGCTCTCCACAGGATTATTGTTTGCTCAGTGTAGCAGTGCTGTGAAGGATCTCCCCTCCACTCCGACACGATGGGATCATGCCTTCAACCTGCACATACGTGATTAATGTGTAGAGCGGGTGGGAGACTGACACGCCATGTTATTTTTGCCTACTCTACTCCTGGGTCTCCGCCATGCCAGCGTTTCCATCTCCGGCCCAGAGTTTTGGCTGTGAGGTGGCATAAAATGTGCCATAAAGATAGTGTGATGGTGTCATACAGTGCAGCTGTGTGTTAAGTGGCTGTCGTTGAGTAAGACTCTTCGGTGAACCTTTGCACCCCTGATAATCGGTGAACATCTGCTGGAAAGTGGGCCTTAATATTTTGCTCAATTAAAATGTGCTGTAGAATCCATTGTTCTCTCCTCCTGCCATCCAAAGACATGCACTTAGGCTAATTGGAGCCTCTAATAGTGTAGCATGCATGTACGTGACCTGTGATGGGCTTGCCTCTCAGCTGGGGTTTACCCCAGCCTTGTGCCCTTTGCTGCATAAAATAGGCTCCAGCTCCCTACACAGCCTTGACTAGAATATGCCGATAAAAGATGGATGGATGGATAGATGGGTGGATAGACGGATGATCTAGAATCTATCATAGAAGCAGAAAGACAAATTAACTAGCAGCTAGGCATCCATTCCCACTTTGATTGTTAGTGTTTGCTGTGGAGAATCGTGAGGTGGCATGACTGTAGAGCACAGGGGGCTTCCTGCTCGCATCCCACAGCCGATTAGCAGTCATGGGCGTCGAGGATTTTTAACAACGCAGGCAGAGTAAAACGCACGAGCCTAATAGCTGAGCCTTCAGGGGATTTAACATGTGAGCATTCGGCCTGCTAATCACTCCGGCTCGGAGTGTCTGCACGGTTGTCAAGTTCCCGCTTCCTGCTTAGAAACCCAAACATCCGGGGTGGCCCACCTGCTGGGCGCAGCATACACCTATCAGAGGCTATCAGGCTGCCGGATGCACCCTGATTGGCCCTTGGTTTGAGTGCCGGATGACCTGAAGTGTGGGTGGCGAACGATGAAGGAGGACACACCCTGTGATAGAGACCTCAAGATGTCCTAGAGATTAATGAGCATAGAATTAGAGAAACGTTTGACAAACATGGAGAAAATATTTGACAAATATTTCAAGGTCCTCCATGTGTGGAAATTCTACTACCACTGAATGCATCCATGACTAGAATAAGTTTTAATTGGTTGCGGGGTGGGGGGGCTGGGGGGGTGGGATTGTAAGTATGAACATGATTGACAACCTTCCAGGAGAACTGAAGATCTGCCTCAGCCTTGCCCCCCCAAAAAAGATGGTGAGATCATTTCTCACTAAATGTTTTATGAAAGTACTGGCATGAATACTCTTGGGCATAAGGCTTTCTCAGCCCGAGAGCTGTTCTGTCAGATTGCAATGACGTGCTCAATAACTCAACACTGCAGAAATGGTGTTTTCCAGGACTATGTTAAGTAGCAACATAGCAACACAGTGTCAAGGATCAGGATGAGCCGTCACTGCGAGCTAAAGAGACATTATCTGCGTTGGCCCTTACTGTGATGCTTGTTTAACTTGTGTTAACACACACTGCCAGCTTTTATGTGCTTTTTGGGAAGCATTTTAATTAACCACATACTCACTGATTAATCTTGAGGGTACCGTAAGAGGGAACATTCGAAGGGCTGGAGCCCTGCGGATGATCATTTGCAGTATCATCATGGGATCTGAGAGACTATATGTTTTTGTTCTGTCTTGCACCAACAATCTTGATTCGAGTGATGAAGGATGGATGAATAGCTGGCTGGCTGACTGAGGTGTGTTTGTGCTGGGATCAGAACACAAATTTGTCGTCCCTAAAGCTTTTCTGCAGGAATTTTCCCACTTTGCCATGTCCACAGTTGTTAAGCTATTGTTGTCCGCCAGCATTTATCCTGTATGGACTTTGGATGTAATAACGGTTCCTTGGGACATTCATGTCTGTTTGATTTTTTTTTTTTGTCAGAAAATGCTTACAGTCATATCAAAATGTTCTTCTCCCTTGGGACAATGCATTGGCCCTTGTCATGCATGCAGTCCAATTTAAAGGCTTGATATAACTGAAGCCTTCTCACACCGAACGGCATATCACTCAATTGCAAATCACACCGTCGGAGTCATCTATTGGGCGAAAGGCTGTTTTCTGGCAGTAACGAAGCATCGAGGGGCACTTCTGTGATTCATTGTGGCGGTCATTCGTTTTGGAATGTTCTTAATTTAACATCCCCCTCCCCACCTCGCAGAGCACCTATCCAGCAATGCTCCAGAAAACCTTCACGCTGCCAAAACTTCGGCTTGCCTTCCGGAAAGATCTGCTCCTGTCAAAACACCGCCCCGTCTCCCTGGCGTGTGTCCCGCTGTAAACGAGGCGGCGGGTTTGTTCTTGCCTCGTGTCTCGGAAGCATCTCGGAAAAGGAATGAGAGTGTGACGGCGCACCAGGGGGTCACCGGGGAACAAAGGCGCAACTCCAGGGTGCACTGACAGCGTCCCCGATAAGGGGCTGCTTTTTGTGGGAATAGGTGGGCCCGCAACTGAATTCTCAAAGAATCCTGGGAAAAACACCAGCAAATGAGACCCAAAGAGCACCCCCCCCAATTGATAATGAGGCCACCAATGTCAGTGAAATATGGTCCTTGCCTCATGAGGGGATGCAGCCATTTTTTTCGCTGCTGGTCGCTTCAAACCAAAAACATAACTGGATAAAAATAAACAGCAAATGCAATATTGTATGATATTATTGCTGTTTTGTCACAGTGCCATGGAGCACTTTGCTGGTAAACAAAGTATGTTTTTTTTTCACTGTTTTGTTATAGCAGCAAAGCAAGCATGACCACACAGTTCTGTCCGTAAGCCGTGTTCATTTACTCCACACTGATATTATCGACTCACTCTCTTGAATCAGGGACCGGAATCAGCTCACAAGAGACTCCTAATCCTTTAGTGTATGTATTTTCCTCTAAGTCGGTCCAGTGCTAGAGCCCAGGGTTCGATCATGTGTTATGTGTGCAAATCCCCATATAGTGATGATGATCAGCAGTGCGGGGGCAGTTTCTACAGCCCAGGGATTGCATTGTCTGTTTCAGTATGAATGTCTGTTCCAGTATAGCTTTGCAGAACTGGATAATGGGGGTGCAGTGTATTTTTATGATTGACTTGGGGCATGGTATGATTCAGAATTCATTCAAACAGTCAAATAGACGTATTTACAAACCAAACAGGTGTTAGTTTGAATGAGAGTTACGTATAAATAAAGCAGTATATATAGTCTACCACCCAGAGATACAGACATTAAGTATCTCAAGGGGAAATGTTTCTGTTTGTTAATGTAATAGTGCCTCCTGTTTTTCCACTGAGCAGACAAATTTGGCACCTGAATTATCCAGTTAAATCTGACTGTATGAATGTGTCAAACTAGGCTTGGGCTCAGTGGTGGAGTAGGGCTACCACCTAACGCATGTCAGGGAGGACACTCTGAGATAGGACAGGGTTTGTAAACGACCATTTCAATCAAAAGGATCTGGATTTCACTTTAGCACAGAGTTCTTGCTGTGTGCTGATTGGTCAGTCTCCTATAATCATGCATGTGTTACTAATGTTAATGGGAAACAGCTGGATGAGTCTTTCAATCAAGGAAACGAACCAAAGCACACAAAGAAATGAATTATTTAACCAAGCACGGGAGCCTTTCAGTTTTAAAGTAGTTTGTAAAACCTGAATAGCTCAAAGTGCAGATCCAGAAAGTAAACTAAGATCCAGAAAGGAAAAATCCAGACCAAGACTTTGTTTCAACCAACCAGTTGAGTATAAAGATTCACAGTCACAGAGTACATCAACCATATTAATGTAACACCACCCAAGCCTGTTCTTGGCAGCTATTGGTTACCTGTCCACTTGAGCAGTTGTCTCGAAGCATGTGGGTCACCGGATGAAGAAGTCGATTGGCTTTGGCTGAAGTGTCTGTCGGCTTGCCGTGTTTTTCAGATGCCCGACATCGTATTTCACTGCTGTGTGGCATCTCCGCTTGTTTTAACATCAGTGAAAGCGGTGAAAGGTTTCATGCCAGTGTTTTTCCTGCCGCTAAAAGAACCGTTGGCGATTCTGTAGCTGAGGCTGCGCTTTTCTAAAGGTGATGACTCAAAATGATAACTCCACCGAGACCGTATCACAGAAACTACATGCCGTTTATGCAACTCTCATGCTAGGCCTGTGTGGAACCAGCAGAAGCATGGTGTATCTCCGTCTCGCCGACCGGACTCTCTCCACGCTGAGCCAAAGGAGACATTACGTAATTAAAGTTAAGAAGTAGTGTAGCACTAGCCTTCGGGGGATTTCCATTGGTCTTGGCACAGTCTTGCATTTAAAAGGCATGAAAAAAAGTCACTTGCAGCTTGTTAATGATGCGACTGGCCCTGCGACAATTAAACTGCATTGTCCCAGAATGGGAACTGCTGTTGTACTCCTTTCAGTAAAAAAAAAAAAAGTTTCCATAATTAATGGAAACGGGAGATCACCACAGGAGACTGAGACCAGTCGATAATAGTGCTGAGTTTTATTGCTGTGGTGTGGCTCCCGACAGCTCGTTACATGTCACATTCGAACAGTGCTGATTTGTAGCTCTGTTAATTATACCAGTGATGCCTATAATTATCCCCAGCCGTTATTTTCATTATGATCTTATGGTGAATGAGATATAGAGGTATGCAGTAGCACACTAACCCTGGATCAGTTTACCTGGGGACTGCATAGCCCCTTCCTCTTGGTAGCTGCCTGTGCCTCCTCTTTGAGATGGATAGAAACAGAGGCATAAGAGAGGCAGGTAGAAGCACTGCCCCCAGCCCCGCCCCGCCCCGCCCAGCCCCCCAGCCCAAGGACTGATCAGACTTGACATCGCAGCACTAGCCAGTTACGACTGCCTGCTTTGGCTGCTCATGATGGTAGAATCACCGGGGTAACAAAGCCTGTTGTTCTGTTCCCCTAGCCTGGGAATCCTGAATGGTGTCCCATTCCTAGCCAGTGGCAGGATCCCAAAAAAGTGGGTTTCAGTCTTGTGGTGTATATTACACTGCATTAATATCGACTGCAAGAGATCCCCAGCAGATATGTTTTCATTGTTATATAACAATATATATATATAGGTTTGTGTGTGTGTGTGTGTGTGTCTGTATACATACAATATGTATATATATATATACAGGAGCAGCTAACATGGAGCAACCTCAGAACATCGGGCAGTGTCTGAGGTCGCCCGCCTGCACCCCGTTGTTGCAACGACCCTCCGATATGTCTTAGCAATGTTTCGATGCTTCTGAGCATCCTCCTCATGCCGATGATGGCGGCCATCTTTTTTTAGCTGGAGGAAACACAGATGAGGGGAGGACACTGCAACGGGAGATGTGAGAGAAAGCGAGGAGGAATGAAGGTGTGAAGGAAAGCGGTGGATTATAAAACCACACTTGGCAGACGCGTGGAGATGGTGGTGGTGGTTGGGGGGGGTGGGGGTGACCGCCGGCGTTTGTGTAGATAAAGGAACAGAGATGAAGAAATTTGCAAGTAAAGGTTCTCTGTTGAGTAGAGTTCTTTCAGGAAATTCAGTGTTTGCTTTAGCAGTGGCCAGTCAGAGTGAGGAGATGGTATTTATCCAGTTGGATAGTCGGGCGAAGTTTGAAGAGTCTACAGAAAAAGTCAAGGATGAGGTCAGGCAATTATATCGTCAAACAGGTCACACAGAAGGTCTATACAGGCCAAATTCGCGTTGAACAAAGGTCTTCAGTCGTGCTCTATCAGAGGACCCCGGGAGTGTTGGAGGCCTTAAAACTGATACATGCTCCTCTCTCTGCCATTGTGCTGTTTTTCTGCAGATGTGGACGAGTGTGCGGAGGGCAAGCACTACTGTCGTGAGAACACAGTGTGCGTCAACACACCCGGCTCCTTCCTGTGCGTCTGCCTCGCTGGCTACGTCCGGATCGACGACTACTCCTGCACAGGTGAGCTCTTCACAGTGGGTGGGCCCAGTCCCGGGCAGCCTGGGATAAACAGGTACACTCCCAAACGATTTGGTCACATGTCATACGATGGCATCAGTACAACCAATCATTAATCATAATTCAATGTCGATTCTTGGCTAAATGACTATAATTAACTCTAATGGGGATCTGTACTGTTCAAGTGGAACATACGGTCCAAGTCACACTGGGTATTAGCAGTATCAAACACCTTTTCCTGATACATTAATGGCCCTGAGGCTTAGCACCAACAATACAGCCATTTCCATTAGTCTCTAGTTAAAAAAAAAACTCGGGCCGATGTATTAGGTGTCTGGACAGAATGACCCCCCCCCCGATATGCTCTGACGGAGACCCCCGCTGTCCAGGGTCACCTCTGATTCTGCATATCGCTGGTGTGATTGGCTGTGATTTGTATGCACAGCCATGGCGGTTGGTCACCTGACCCATCATTTTGGCCCCACGCCGTGAGCGAGCAGGACCAGAGACGGGGCCGACCATATTGATCCTCCCGGGAGCATTTCGGAGATCCTGCAGCACATTCACGTGGCTCCCAGCTTCTCTCTGCACCATGAGAACGACCCCCCCCAACCTGCACTTCACAGCTCTTCTAGATCGTTCTGTTGGCAGCGGAGTGCATACCACAGTTCGCAGTTCCTCTGGGAAACCCTCACTGAGCCCCGTGGTGCCGGTGAGCCTGTGATCTGTTTAAGCCTCCCCTCCAGAGTGGGGGAACGGGCAATTCGCACTGAATTATAAACATCGAGCTGCCTCTGTGCACGGGACGGGTTGGCTTGTAAAGGCGTCCGATTCTTTCCTAGAGTCCTGTTTGATCTTCACACTCCTGATCCTTTTCCCACTCTGCACCCTGCAGAGCTGATCCCAGACCAGAGCTGCTCTTTGGTTCCACACCCACTGATGATGATTCACTCACTTCCCCAAGGACCAGAGCTCCATTAAGTAGCTGAGGTAGCATGTGATGTAAAAGTCACATGTTCACATTTCTGTACTAATAGCTTGTCAGATTTACCCCGGCATTGTTTCCAGAATCCTACACTCTGACGTAAAGCTGGTTCGATTGTAATAGGTAAGAGGTACTGATGGTCGCTCCTTAAAAGCAGCCAAGCGGAATAATTATCAGGGAAGCGTTTTATCACCTGGTTTAAATTCCAGGAAGGAAAATACCAATAGCAAAAAGTGTCACACAATCAGGGAAGGATGCAAGAAGGCTGAGAAGCAGGCTTTTCTGCAGCTCATGGGAACAAGCTGATCCGTACATATGATGACCAGCACACGCATGAGGGATCACGTGCCTAATTAGCATGTCACACACAAGAGTAAGCAGGTTGGATAAGCTAATTTACAGATATAGCAGACGTAGCTGTGCCCTATTTACACCGTGGGTTGGAGGGTTACCGTCAGAGTGGTCGTAGATCATGGCCAGTAACAAACAATGAAAAATTACTCCGTGCGATTACATACAAATCGGTGCTTGTTCAGAGACTCCCTTGAATCAGCACTGGGAGTCAAACCTGAACTAGGCTATTGTTTTATAATCATTCATACATAATGATATGCCACTATAGTAACTCTGAGGGTATTATATTTGTTCTATAAGAACTTGAAGTTAAATAGGCCATCTTTATATAGATGTTTAAAACGAGCTCTAACTGAATCCTAAAACTATTTAGCGATGTCGTTTGTAGGGTTTTGAACTGAATTCTGGCAGCAGTGTGAGACTATTAGCTGAAACTAGCGGTTAGCAGTTATGTCTCGGAGGAGTCTGGCTGGAGACAGTGCAGGGAGACCTCATTTCTATTCAAGAGACATCTTACAAACAAGGAGAAGAAGGAACATCACAGTGTACGCGAATACTATTGTGTAAACCAATTTATTTTGTAAAATGAGGGGAAACAGTGATGATTCCTCCAGTGCTGCAGAGGGAGCTGTGTTTGAATGGTCACAGTTGCTGTGGAGACCCTACCACATCCTATGACCCAACCTGGGAGTGCTGCCAGTTAAAAAGCTCTGTTGGTTATTCCAGCTGCTTGGGACTCAGTTTTGTTGCTTCCTGGTGTCAGGTCTCATGCCTTAAAAGAGGTAGAACTTCTAGTTTATTATTTTTCCTGGTGTTGGTGAATGTTTTTCAGCTCCTGACCCTCATCTCCTTCTGACACCTGTCACAGGTGACTCCACACCTCACTATTGCCTTTGACTGACGGGGGGGGCTGGGTGCTCCAGCCTTGGGGGCAGTGTGTGACCCAGCAGGTTATGACACCTTGCCTGTAATCGGATGGTTACCAGTTCAAATCTGAGGGCCGGCAGAGTGAGGCCCTTAACCCCTGGTTGCTCCAGGAGTAGTCTGACACTGCTTTCTCAGAACAACAAAACAAAAATCTCATTTTGGACGAACATATCTGTTAAAGTGAATAAATCGCAGTCGTGCTCAGAGTCTGGCGGGGGCCCCTGTGAGTTGATCACGGCAGTGCGCTCCCAGTCTTTATCCTTTGACATGTGGTTTAGGCGAAGTCCGTTACATGGCCTGTCACTAAATTAGAAAGAAATATGCACACCTATGGGATGCAAAAGTCTTCACTTTCTCATGTAATATGTATTTAGGACAGCAAGCTGCCCTTCCCCACCATAGCATTTTGGTATCTGCTTTTTAAGCGACTTCCTTATTGTAGCTCTTTTTAAAATCAGGTTACACTTTTGGGGAAAAGAACAGAAAATAAGAATAAAACTGGACCATTTGAAAGATGTTCAGCCCTATTACTCTTTGCAGTTCTGCTTTGGAGTTTAATACACTTGGGGGTTTAGAAACGTGTTCCGAAATTGACTTGGGGAAGATTCATTTTGGGGTACATTTTTAGAACTTATGTCCCATTACTGTCTGTACGGGACAGACTCCAGACCCAGTAGCAGTCAGATACGTGTTCTGAAGTTCAGGCGGAGATTCAGATGGATGGTTGTTATACATCTATATATTTAGCAGATGCTTTTATCTAAAGCGTTATGCAAGTGGGGCATATAGCAGAATGCAAACATACATTCTGCTGAGGAGGTGAATAGGCGTAAGTGTGGCTAGACTGAGCTTGAATGCTCGGGTACAACTGTAAGCAGTGGCGGAGCGGGAGCTACACACTAATAAGACCATTCAAGGACCAGAAGTGCAACATAAGAACATTCAAGATGAAGAGGCACAAGGCTAGTAGAAAACCTTGGAAATATAGAGGGTAGTAGTGACTCGATCTTTGAAAGAGATGTAGCCCTATGTAGTTAAAGGCTGCTAGCAGTTGAGGCCCTCGCTCTTCCAAGCATTTGGAGACCCTGATGGTCAGATGGACTCTTTTTGTCGCCATAGTGACCTTTGGAATCCGGGCTATCCACCAAGAGCTGTTAATCCCCATAATGAAAGAGCGAGGCCTGTCACAGATGGCTGAGAAGCCTGAGTCAGCCTCCTGGCCGGAAGGCTGTACCTAAGCCGTCGCCAAATAGCATTTCTGCGTCTGCATACAGTATGCATGCCTTTCCATCCATCATCCAATCTGCTTATCCGATACAGGGTCAAGGTGGCCAATCAATGAGCTCAACAGAAATGCACCTCTAAAAGTGGTGTGTGTCATAGGGAGTTTCAGGGACCGGCAGGGAGTGAAGTCATATTCATTTGCTCGTCCCGCTGTTTTCTGTGTGTTTCTGTCATCAGAGATGAAAGCAGGCTTGCTTGATTGCCTTGATCTATTTGGCGAACGCATTTTATTGGTGACAGATTCGTGCCCAGTTTGTCTTAGAAGTTGTCACCAATTTGTTTTTCTTTTTTACAACATTTAGTACTTTGAGAGGAGAACAGCACCAATGCAGCCAGCGACGATCATTCAGCTTGGCTCATGGGAGTTTTACTTACATAAAAATGTCCTGAGGGCAGAAAGAAAAATGATTAATTTAGAGAGATAACCAATCAGATTATAGAGGAGGTGGGTCCCAGAAACTACAGTAGATGGATCAACCAATCAGATGCCTGGTCCCGCCTCCTGTAGTTGCTTAGACCCACCTCCTCTACAATCTGATTGGTTATCTCTCTGAACCAATAATTTTTTGTTCTGCCCTCAGAAAAAAATTGTGTAAGTAACTCCTACGAGCTTCAGCTTGCCCAGTATATCTGAACAACCTAAAAAAAAAGCTGAAAGGTAATTCCATCAGAATCAAGTTTCCTGTGGTTGGTGGTTCAAGCATAAACCTGCCAATGTCAATCACTGGCAGTTTTAAATCCCTTTTGATTGGTTACTTTCTTGCTTCCTGTTGGGTTAAACAGCTAATGATTGACAGCATCCCACACACCACAGGTTCCATCAGTATTTATTTAAAAATGCAACTGTAGATTGTGTAAAGTGTATACTGTTATTTTTGGTACATCATGATCTATATAGTGGGACATATTGTAGAAAAATGACAGGTTTACAGATTGTGTAAGTAGACGCTGTTGTTACAGGGTGTTCATTGTCTGTTAGTCACTCTGCAGTGAAACACAGTGCTCTCCGCCCATCTCCTGCTAGGACATATGCCCAGTGCTATTCTGCCTGTTTTTGCTCACATCCAGAATTGGAACACCCAGTTAATATGCCCAATTTAGGTTTTGGAATAAAATATACATCATTCATACAAATATTTTACTTTTTTTCTTGCATTTCTGCAGTTTTGGCATTTGGACAGTTCTAGTGTTCCAGTTACAGAGATCCAGATTTTACCAGAAACCAGTGCGGGGGGGCTGCAGTATGGGATCAGGCTACGTGCTGAGAGCAGGCAGACGAGTTAAAAGAGCGTACCACCTGCAAGGCCTTCGCGTCACAGCACCGCTGTTTTGCTGATGCATACGCTGTAAAAAACATTGTTTCATCTTTAAAGTTATTTGTTTTCCAATCTGAAAACCACATGTAATGTAGTGTAGACCAGCAAAACTGACACCAAGTCATTACCAAGACCAGAGTGTATCGACACCAAGACAAGACCAAGACCAAGGCAGGGCGAGGCTGAGCCAAGACAAAGACTGATGTATTTTTGTTTTTGAGCTGCCTGAATACAATTTATAAGTACGTTTTCCTGAATGTAAATGTAAGTGTTGCAGTGTCTATCTATCAATAGACTGAATGCTACAGAGCGTCAGGAATGCTGTTGCCTGGGGGAACTTGTTTTCCTTTCAAGGTCACCTGAAGGATATTGAGATAACGTCACCTGCGGCACAATGAAACTGTTACTTGAAGGCCACTGAGAGAGTGTCACTCACCAGAAAGACGGGAAATTGAGCCAGTGTTTCTTGAGGTCGTTATTGTGTTAGCTGAAGGGTATTATCGATACATGGTATTCCTGGCTGTTGTCTGGAGATTCATAGGTAAATTGTCTCCCGTCGCTGCTAAACGGAATGTGGGGGCATGTTGCTAACATGTCGACACCTTCCCCCCACCTCGCAGAGCATGATGAGTGCCAGAGTGGGAGCCACAGCTGCGATGAGAATGCGCTGTGCTTCAACACTGTGGGGGGGCACAGCTGCTCCTGTAAACCAGGATACACTGGCAATGGCACAATCTGCAAAGGTGAGCCTGTCACGTACTGCCCTCCGTTAACTTTCTGTGTGCCCACTTCCTGTGTTTCTGTTAACTTCTTCAGTACCCACTTCCTGTGTGCCTGTTAACTTCTTCAGTACCCACTTCCTGTGTTTCTGTTAACTTCTTCAGTACCCACTTCCTGTGTGCCTGTTAACGTTAACTTCTTCAGTACCCACTTCCTGTGTTTCTGTTAACTTCTAATGTACCCACTTCCTGTGTGCCTGTTAACTTCTAATGTACCCACTTCCTGTGTGCCTGTTAACTTCTTCAGTACCCACTTCCTGTGTCCCTGTTAACTTCTAATGTACCCACTTCCGGTGTGCCTGTTAATTTCCTTTGTACCCACTTTCCATGTGCCTGTTAATGTTGTCTATACCCACTTGCTGTGAGCCTGTTAACTTCCTCTGTTCCCACTTCCGGTGTACCATTCACATCCACTTTTGCATAACTTCACAATGTCAAAACAAGAAACATTCTGGAACATTTTTTTCCTCCTCTGTGCCTTCAGTTTAATATTAAACATTTAGTTTGCAGCACGTCTTCCTTATTTCTGCCTGGGACTGTATCTAATGATCGTCAGTGACTATGAACCCAGAAAAAAGCTGTATCTCGCAGGACTATATTAAAAATGAGGTTTCTAAATTATACATCAGTAAATGTCTTCACTGTTTTTTAATGAGATCTGATACCTAAAAACATAAGACATTTCTAAATGATTATTTAAAAAAATCATAGGCAGGTATGAGAGGATACATAGTGATCGGTTGCTGAAACGTTACACAAGAACAGAGCTGATTGGTTTTCGGATACATTGGCTTTATTATGTGGGCGTGTCTTTGGTGACCGCACCCCCTGCACATCCCTGTGACCCTGCATACCTGTTCCCAATGCCCCCAGCCCTTTGTGAAGGTCGATGTGAGAACGGGGGTTCCTGCGTCTCCTCGAATACCTGCGTCTGCCAGCAGGGTTTCACAGGGAAGAGGTGTGAGACAGGTAAGGTGTTCAGGGGTTGTCGGGGAGGAGGTGCGAGACGGGGAAGGAGGCTAAAGTTAGCCGCTCCATTTATGAAGGAATCTAGTGTTGAGCCACTAAGGTACGTTTCAGGAGGCTGACGTGCCATTGGATGTAACAGAGGTAATAACATCCACAGTAGGTAAAGATCCCTGAAAGATGACTTCTAATCCCGGGATGAAATTGCTCACAAAATGAAGAAGTGGAGGTTTTTTTTCACCTGCAAAATCATCTTTTTTCCTCAAAAATGGAACTAGGCCCATAAATCAGACTAGGATTACCATCATACACACAAAGTTTAATTTCCAACCATGGTCTGAGTGTGAATGTTCAATTTACATGGGGGTGGGGGGGGGCGGTAGTTGAGTGCCTCA
>JAODLD010000069.1:22650873-22675530 GCA_026781065.1 Mormyrops boulengeri | reverse complement strand
AACAGGAATGAATGCCGAATTCCTGCTCTCTCCCCACCTCCTAGAATGGACACACCTGTTGCTCAGTGGACCCCCTGTGTCTTTAGCCGCTGTGATGGGCCCGAGAGGCTTTTGTACAGTCTTCTTTCCGTAAGAACTACCCTTCCCAGAAACCCCTTTATACCAAAAAACAGTGTTATGGCGCACCAAACAGACGATGGACCCTCGACCCTCTCCCCGCAGTATTCCTCAACACGCGTGTCGACCTGTTGTGAGGACGTGATCTACATCTATGACAGGACTTTGTAAAAAGTATCTGTACAGGCATGAGCCTTCTAGTTGATGAAAACTGATTGATTTTTTTAAATCCATTTTCAATGCAGAATAAGCGTCTGGGAATCCCCTTAAGTAACGATTTCGAATGTTTTATTTATGACTTCATGAACGTCGTGTATGTTCAGTTGTTTGGTAACACGGTTTTGTGTTTAATTTATCCTGTAACTTGCTCCTGTGACGTGGTGAAGTAAACATGTTTGTTTACAGTTCAGTCTGCTTTTGCTCCCTTTTTTGTCCCTATTATGATCAATAATTAAACAACTTTCTCCAGGATAATAAAAAAAATTCTGATTCTGATTCAATATGATATGCACCACTAAAAATATGCACATGTAAAATGTCAAACAGCCCGTGGTTCAAGTTGTAAAAAAATAACTACAGCTGATGCAAATCCCACGGTGGCACCTACATAGTGATAGGAGAAGCTCAGACACAACAACACGGTCATGGGTTCCAAAGACTTGTTTCTCCCATTGCTGTGGGGTGTAGAGTTTTCCAACCTAGTTATAATGGAGTATAGAGCGCTCAGCTGTCCAGACGGCTCAAGCTAGCTGCTTTTTCCAGAAAGACTATGCTCTCTTAGACCCCATCAAAGAACCAGGCAATTGTGAGGTCGTGGATGTCGTGTGAAGACAAATCATGCATCCACAGAGGGGAAATACAACACCAAGCTGTTGTCCCTGCAATGTCTTTCCAAGGAACCATCACTGATGCAGGTCTGCTAAAGTGCATATCTTATACGTGCTGTTCCAAGGCACTCATCATATACATCTTTATCTGACAGACGGATCATTTCTCCTACAAGAAGGTTCTTCTTAAAAAGATAGTATTATTATTTAATGTATCTTTACAAGGAATGATAATCTTCTTCTGTAGGGGTTCCCAACCCCTGGTCAATGGACCGGTACTGGTCCTTGACTGGTATTACACCAGGCTACAGAAGGCTGGGGATAGAATTACCACCCAACCTGTATATTTCAAGATCGTCCTGTATTTTACAGATGTGTGCACTTTTGGTGTGACATGAACCGGTCCTGCAGACATCAGAATGTTAGGAATCCCTAATCTAGATGAACCTTTATCCCAAGGTAAATGTTCTAATAGACCTAGGAAATAATAGCATGAGCAAACTGCGATGTCTCTCTAGAACATACGGATCATCCCTGCCCAACTCCATCAGCTTTGGGTAAAATTCCTGCTCGATTTGGTGACTTAATGGAGCCATTGTCTTTAATTTGGTCTATCAGACAAATTTAAACAGTCTGTCTCAGACAACACTAATGTGCTCATTGTTTTATTTCTGTGAGGTTATTTACTGGAACGCAAAAATGTCACACATGCCCACCAGTTTAGAGTCTCTATTTTCCATTGCTTCTGAATGCAAATTATAATTAATAGCTGTAGAGAAAATGCAGATATAATTACTGTGTCTATTTTCTTTTAAAGAATGTGACATTGGCTGTACAGCTAGTTCTTTTGAATGCAGCCATACATTTTCTAATTAACTGTATTTTTTCTGTTTATGTTAATCAAGATTTGCTCAAGAAATTTGTATTTGGGTATTATGTAGGGGGTTTATTTATTTGAGTAGTTTTGTTATGTAGCCTGATTCCAGCCTGTCATCTTAACAACGGTTGCTTAGCGACTGCACTGATGGTGTAGTGGGTGCTGTAGATCATGAGAGTTTACTATGACAATCAAAGTCACAAGGTTAGATATGGTTTCCTTGGTTGCTTTGGCCCAGATTGAGATTCTTGTGGGTACAGGTACATTGTTTGATGCGCTGTTGGGCTAAACCAAGTTGCTCCAGTATGGATACCAATGGGAATACTGAACATGAGAAACAGCTTCAGAATCTTCTAGAATAGAGGCGGACCCCTTTAACTAGCCATACCTACACCGGAACGCCATAAATCCTTCTTTTTTCACTGCAACCTTTATGACATTATTTATTCAGATCTAAATCTTCATAATATAACAGTTACAGTCTTTCTCTTTGAATACATTTTCTCAAGGAACTGTACCTGCTGTAACAGAGTTGGGGTTTCATTTGTGTTATTTAGCTAAACTGAAAAAAAGTGACAGCATATGAAGAAGTGACATAATAGTTGGAAAGTACCGGTTATATGTTGTGCAAACGTAGACGATTTCATATCTACAAAATATGATCTCAACAGGAATGGCTCACTGGGATGTTCACTGCGATGTTTATTGGGATATTCATTGAGATGTTCACTGGAATGGCCGTCTGGATGTTCAGCGAGATGTTCACTGCAATGTAATTGGGATGTTCATTGAGATGTTCATTGCGATGTTCATTGGGAGCTGTAAATCGGGATGTTCACTGAGGTGGCCATTGTGATGTTCATTGGGATGTTCATTGCGAGGTTTGAGTATGATCCAGAAATAAACTCTTTGACCTGATCCAAGAGGGATTTACCCTACACACATGATGGCTGATAGAACCAAGGGATTTCATAAAAATCTCTCCACCAACCTGTTATTATATAAAGTGCAGTGAGAATATTTGGGCTGAGCTGGACTGTGACTCGGACCTGAGACAAGTCAGCCTTTAACAAGATCTCCCAGGAAATGGCCTTCCTGAACCACATTGAAGTCCCCGGGAATCCGAGCATCGTAAGGTCTTCTGAGATGGTAAGCCTGCAGTGACTAATGGGGGCACCGTCATACTGTGCTGCTGTACGGCTAATTAAAAACTGCCGGTAATAAGGTGCGTCGCCTAGAAACATTTTCACCTAAATCACTGGTTTGATTAATTTCTTAGCAAGCCATTTTCCTGTAGTTACTCACTGTAATTTAATCTCTTAATTACTGAATTCATTTTTTTCCACATATCTTTATTGTTTTGCTCCTTCATTATAAAATACATGAAGAGGGCAGCTATTTGTGAGACACACACACACAGGTTTGTAATTATATCTTTGTGGGGACTCTCAATTCACTTCTATGGGGAAAACACAAATTTGTAGTTTTTTAATTGCATTCACAGATCTTTGTGGGCTCTTGAAAAATGATCCTCACAACATCAAAATAACAGGTTTTTATACACTATGGAGGACATTTGATCCCCACAATTAATATAAACGTAATCCATGCACACACACACACACACACGCACACACACACACATGTATGAGTCTGTATACTTGAATGGTGTAGCTATTTGAATCTGAATACTTGAGTCATGTGCCTGTATAAGTCTGAATACTAGGTAGGCAGCCAGCAGTTGATTGGTTAATATGTTATGAAATGGTAAATTGATTTTTTAAAACATCCATCCATCCATCTTCCCTAAGCACTTGTCCAGTACTGGGTTGCAGTGCTGTTCTAAGCCGCATTTCTCGGCTAGAGAGTTTAAGTAAGCCAGTGCCTCCTGAGCGCTGAATAGGTGGAATCAGTGTGGGTCCTGCAGCAGAGTTTGGGGTTCGATGCCTGCTGGGATGCGTTAGTCATCTGTGTCCGGGAGCCTCTGGGACTGCAGGCTGGCTGGCGTTCTACTGGGGGAGCGCAGTGGCTGGCTTCCTCTCTCTGCAGCCGCTCTCCGCCGACACCTACCGTCCCCGGAAGGACTGTGGGTGGAAATCAGTGACTCCCTCTGTCACATAACTCGAAAAGACCTGCAGTGCGAGGAGCGAGAAGAAGGGTGGCTGGAGGAGGTGTGCGCTTATCCTGCATGGGGGGGATGGTAATGGAGCCAACTGGCTAATTCCAGATTGGGACAAAATTGTGGGGGGTGGGGGTGAAAGCGCACAGATTCATTTAGTAATGGCATTTTTAAATCCGAAGTCTCAAAAAACAGTTTCACTGGTGTAAAATTAAGCAGATTGTTTACGTTTCTGATGACAGAGTGAGGGAGGTCCATAATTATGTTCATAAATATATAAATGCAGTACATGAATTAACATATACCAAATTTTCAGAAAGGCCTAATTAAACACTGAGATTTAGTTTTTTGTTTTTCATTTTGTCCATACAGGCTTCACCCGCAGAACTATCTGTTGTATAATGCGATGTTTCCCAACCTGGTCCTGGGGGACCCCCAGACAGTCCACATTTTTGCCCGCCCCCCCCAACTCCCAGCTTAACCTTAACTCTCCTACGTGCTGGGAGGGAGCAAAATCATGAACTGTCTGGGGGTCCCTGAGGACCGGGCTGGGAGACACTGCTGTAATGAAGACCTCCAATCAGACTGCGGTCTCTGTCATCAGGCTCCGGTTTGTGCACAGACGCATGGACAGTCTCCCACTTCTTAGAGCACATGTAGTACTGAACAAATATGACTCACTGATCCACACTGAATTGCGTCCAAAACTCTGCGTCGTGTTCTCGGCCCATCTGGCCGGAACGTTAGCATCAACCGGCACCACATGCACGCCCTCAGAGGAGCGGTGGGGGCTGTTTTATTCACCTCCTTTTGGCACGGTAGTCCGGGGGGAGATCCACGCAGGTTTGAAAGTTTTACTGTCTGTGTCCCTTTGATGAGCTCCTGTACAAAACTTTGAAATATCACCCGAGATGGACAATGTCAGGTCAGGTAAGCAGGTATTTGGAGGGAAGATTTCAGCAAGGCAAGATTTGGATGCACACTTTTAGACTCCTTTAAGGCTTTTTGGGTCACAGCACATCTACTGCAGTATGTACTACTGTACACTTGTGTAAGGCTGGCACCACAATAAAATCCACTTGACTTGACTTGGTTTGTCCCCCATAACCCAGTAAGACTTGGTTCAAATTCTTGGTGGGGGGCCTAGCAATGGTGAAAGTTGTTGAGTGAGAAAGAGAGGAGGGATGACAATAATTGTTTTTTAGCTATGCAGTCTACGACCCACTGAAAATCGACTCACAACCCCCTACCTGAGAAACATTACAATTAGGCTCATTAGAAAGTTGGGCGGCTCGGTGAGCAGCGCTCACTCCCTCACGACTTTGCCTTGTGCCCCGCCCCCGTGTGTGGACACAGCATGCTCCTCCCAGGTTCCTGTGGGGGTTCACAGGCTACTCTGATTCCCTCACACAGTTCGAAAACATGTGGTGATGTAAAGGTACCTGAAAATTGCTTTTACTATTAAGACTGTGTGGGTATGAGTCTTGCCACGCAATGGCATCCCATTCGGGATGTCCCTTTCGTCACATCCTGTGCTTCCTGGGAAGGCCACTAGGATTCAGATCCTTAAATCTGAAGGTGTGACATGGGAGGATCTCAGCTGAGTCCCGAGGCTATCCCAGGAGCCACTGTGACAAATATGAACAGTTCATTTATCACAGGGGACAAAAACTCCACTCGACCTTGTTTTAAACAAGTTAAAGTTAAGTTAAGGCTTAGCCGGTTTTTCTCTTTTTGATTACACGGTGCGAGAAATCGATATCTCATTTCTCTCCTTGGTGGTAATGGTAGACTCAAGAAAAAAACATTTACAGGTAGAGTCTGCCTGTCCTACAGAAGAGAACAAGAACACAGATACTGTACACATCACTGCTGAGCTTCTTCCAGCGCCAAAGTCCTACCCGGTCCAGTGGCCAGTCTCTGGGAATGGCCCCAGGGAGTGACTAAGGAGCTGAACTGATTGGTTGCAGGTTCGAGTCCATGCAGTTCCTATTTCAGCAAACCAGCTGACCATATGAACCGGCAACTGCTGTAAATACCACCACACGGGAATGCCGTGTGGCTCTGCAGATTGCATAAGCTGTGCTTGTCGTCAGAAGGTTGCTGGTTCGAATCCCGAGGCTGACAGAGTGATGTTGCTGTTGAGCTCTTGTGCAAGAACCTTTAACCTCAGTGGGATGCTGACTGATCCTCTCTTGAACTAAATAAATATTTGTCCTCTAAATGTAAGTACTTTCCATTAAAAACCATGCTTTTTAAAGCGAGACTGGCCCCTTGAGACCAGTCGCCTGACCAGCATCCCGGAGGTGTGAAAACCACTGAATTAAGTTTACATTCTGGGAGCCAGACACTACTGTGGGAGCTGCTTACTGTATTGAATTGGTCTGTGTTATGCTGCTGGCTTCTCACTGGAGTCTCAACTGGGCTGTGGCCAGTGTTTACACTAGTATGGTCGTCGCTGTGATTCAGGACAAAAGCTGGCTTTTTTACAGCAGCCCACTGCTTCTGTAGTAAAACATCTGGTCATTTTCCCAAAACAAGACCGGCTTGTGCGCTCGATGCCCATGCCTACGGAAATGGGATAAGACTGAAACTAAGTTGGCCAGAGTACAAATGAATCCAAGATGATATAAAATATTGATCGCGTGGGCAGGCCATGCTGAGACCTTAAGGTATGGTATTATTATTATTATTAGATTTAACTTTCACTGTGTGACCGAAATATGAAGCCACTTTCACACGCGGCACCAATATCTTACATAGGCCATTCTCTTTCATATAATACCTCTGAAATCCTCCTCTCGTTCCATTAACTGATACCTATTAATGTCAGAAAATTCACAAAAGCAGAGGTCAGTGTCATAATATGAAATGCATCAAAGTGCCAAAAAAAAAAACATACAATATCGCTAGCGACAAAATTGCTTCCATTTGGCTCAGTTTGTCCTTCGTCGGCATAGAAAGTGAAGGCTGTCGCTTGCATGTGCCGGATGGCATTGAGGAAGCAAGCACGCAGGTCCACTCAACCTTGTCGAAGTTGCCTGGTGACATCGAACGTCCGACGGCCCGTATGCGAGGGAATGGCTGAACAGAGGCACGTTCCTGACACAATGTCTTCCAAGGCCACGATGTCGGAGGTGTGGAGAACATGCTGCTTGGCTCATCCTTGGCTACCATGACAACTCGCTAACTGAAAAAGCCGGCCTCCGATGAACGCTGCGATACTCGTCTTGCGATGGTGTTTTTGTAATACTCCCTCGGTCATTACAGGGTCTGACAAATCCAGGGTTTTAAAACCTATGACTGCGATGCTGATCCTCTGTTACAATCAATCATTATCAAAAGTTTTTTTTAAGTCCTGAGATCTGAGAGTATTAGTTTTATGAAGCAAAGTCCAGACACGTGGAAGCACCTTGACCTTGAGCTGACAACGGCCATAGAGCTTGTGGAAGATCAGGCTCTATCAAACATCTAAATCCGGCGACCGGAATCGGAAGCTGACGGGTGTCTTAGTTTTGTGGTTGTCTCAGAAGGTCACTTCTGGTTTCATCCCTCATGTCCAAAGGCTTCTCTAAATTGCCAAATTACCTCGTGCCCCATTCAGGCAGGGCTAGAATCCCCTCCTCAACCCTATTCAACATTTCAAGTCAAATTAGAATGTGGTTATAAAACTTCCTCGTTCATTTTACATGTTTTCCAGCTTTTCCTTTCATGAAGTGAAATGATTAACATCTTATGACATTTCAAGATATAAATTCACTTATCCATCCTTCTTTGGCTAGATATAAAATTGGATGAATGCGAACCCAATTTCTGTCAGGGACATTTAATTAGCTTGTCAAAGCAACAAGGCACGGTTAATTTATTAAGCTGAATAAATATGCAACGCAATGTGTGAGCTGAGGAACATTTCGGCGATTTAACATTTTCCTCGTTCACGTCGCCCGCCGCCGTATCTGGCATGACAACCTCCAGGTGGCGTCGACGAGTGCTAACGGCAGCCTTTATGGATTTGGCAGTTTGGTAGGTTTATGCAGGTGTCTCAGGCTGCCTGTCCTGTCACTGAAGCAGAGCTAGGGGAAGTCAGTCCAAAATCAGGTCCAAACCTCCCTGTCTGCAGGTGTAATGGAACGGTAATGCTGTCAGAGTCACCGGTTAATGGCAGGCTATTAACCTGGTCTGACAAAAGAGAAAAAGGCTTGCAACAATAACCCCTGCTACCAGGGACTGTCACACAGCTTCACATAATGATGTTCAACCCCTGACATCCTTTGCTCATTATGTAGGAAATGACTGTGTGTTGGAGATCTTGAGAGGTGATCCCATGCCACCTTGGGGAAGGTGGCCCATCTGGAGGGATGTGTTCCTGAAATGCCTGTCTGTAATGAAGGTGGAATATGTGCTGAGCACGTGATTTTTGAGGCCCTGAGGTACTTGTAACAGAGCTGGAACTCAAGAATGAATGTGGAATTATTTTGTACAGTGACTTACAGCTTTTTGCTGAGTGGAAATTCCAAGTAAGTTCTCCCTTGGAAAGATGAAATGTACAATGTCCCTACTTGCAGTTTTCTTGTCTTTTACACCAGGATCACGCACTCTGGGTCTTAGTTCCTTACAAAATTCAAGGTTCAGCAATGTATTGTCACATGTGTAGCATCTACCAATGAAATTCTTAATTGGTTTGCTCCTCCAGATGCTGCAAGATGTTTGCGTGCTCCACAGCATATGGTCCAGTCACACGGCAGCCCTGAGCTTATACATATTCCCTCAAACATGCCCAGATCTTCCTTACTGGCTCCATAAATGTTTACCTCAGAGGTCTCATTGCTGAGCAGGGGGCACTAAAACCAGCCCTAACAACTTCTGTCCTCATTTACAGAAACTGCCCTGCTATGGGTTGGCACCCCATCCTGGGTTATTCCCTGTTTCGTGCCTGAAGCTTCTAAGATTGGCTCTGGACCCCTACGATCCTGCATAGGACAAGCAGGTATAGAATGGATGGATGGATGGATGGATGGATGGATGAATTGATTCATGCTGCAAAATGACAGCAACAACAAAAATGGAAACTGAAAACAACAGAACAGTACATAAGCATATAAAATATATACATACACCCCAGATACAATTACTAACGGTCTGTTATGGTTCCAGCAAGTAGGCGTCACTGCGCTCTCTCAGTGATCTGCGTAGGGGATTTTCAACACACTGTGCTTCAGTTCCCTCTGATTTCCAGAGTGGTTGCTTGTTCAGCTTGTGACATCACTGTAAGTATATTCATAAAAATACACACAAAGAATGTGGAGGCAAAAAAACCCACACGATCAAACCACAGGCTCTGTAATTTAAGAATCAAATACACCACAAATACTTGTTTACTTCTTAAAAAAAGCAGAAGAGGATGCTTTTTGGGTGATGCACAGATGTAGGTAAATATAACCATTTTCAAGGTGTCGACAGTGGTGGTCTTTTTGAGGACGCTGAAGTAGATAGATGGATGGTTGGGATAGCCAGCAATAATGGCCTGTAGTAATTGGAATAATAAAGAAGAATGATAGATATGAACAGCGCACTAGACAGAATATTGAGGTCTAATCAAAAGCAGATTGATGTGAATGCTGATGGAGCACTTGAGGAAGAATGAATGAAACAGGTGGAGAATGTGGACAAAATTGAGTTGTCCCGTTGCGTCAGGATTGCACACGCGCATGAGTGCATGAGTCACTCAGTGTCCAAATTAGTGAAAAACGGGTAAATAAGGGGACGGCAAGATAAGTACGCTGGCTGCTGACATTCTGGCAATTTGTGACGGTGAGTCGCTGTGTAACCAGTGGGAAAACGACGAGCTCGGTAATCATAAACAAATCAAGTGTTCATGTCGCTCCATGGACAGGAAGTAATCAAGTTGGAAGTCTCATAAACTCCAGTGTGGCCAATAAATTATGCATTCCAGACAAAGGCAAATATGATAAACATGCCAAGAAATTTCTAAACACAAACATGCTAAACACACTACATGTCACAAACAGCATGCTAAGCATACTAAACACACTGCACATGGCACATACAGCATGCTAAGCATACTAAACACACTGTACATGGCACATGCAGCATGTTAAGCATACTAAACACATTACACATGCAGCATGCTACACGTAAGCATACTAAACACATTACATACGCCACATGCAGCATGCTAAGCATACTAAACACACTACACACGCCACATACAGCATGCTAACCATACTAAACACACTACACATGCCACATACAGCATGCTAACCATACTAAACACACTACACACGCCACATGCAGCATGCTACACGTAAGCATACTAAACACATTACACACGCCACAATCAGCATACTAAGCATACTAAACACATTACACACGCCACAATCAGCATGCTAAGCATAGTAAACATACTACACACGCCACATGTAGCATGCTACACGTAAGCATACTAAACACATTACACACGCCACATGCAGCATGCTAAGCATACTAAACACATTACACACGCCACATACAGCATGCTAAGCATACTAAACACACTACACACGCCACATACAGCATGCTAAGCATACTAAACACACTACACACGCCACATACAGCAGGCTAAGCATACTAAACACATCATACAGGTTTAGCGTGCTAAAGTTACTGAGCATGCTTCATCCAAATGTCTGCATTTCCTTCACTTTCAGAAGCACAACCTTTCTCTGTCAGTGCTGAGACCTCTCTCGCTCCCATGGCATAGATCCAGCATATCATGGTTTTATGACTTTGCTTTCACAACATACTCATTTAATTTTTTTCTATCAGAATTTTGGGCTGAAAATCCTCCTGGAAGCTGAGGATAGTTTTTTTTTTTTCCTGCAGAGGGTGATAAAGAAAACGACTCACAGGAAAATGTTCTGATGGCATGGCACTTTAGAGAAATGGCATGAATAATTCATGCATACAGTTGGTACGTTATATAATTTTAGCTGTCAAAATGTCCCAATTATGGTGTACCTTTTCTGTCCTACAGACTCCTCAGGAGAGCTTGGAAGGCCATAATAGTGTCCCCATTGGTCACATTTAATTAATAATGTTAAATATGGAAGATTCAGTGTTCAAAACAAGAATGTGCTGGGCACAGGTGGATGGTTAAATACAGTGGAGAGAACATATACCACATAAATCACGGTATAGGTAGACAAAACCACATTTCCCATCAGCCTCTCTGGCAGAGTGGAAGTCCACAGTGCAGCACTCAAAGTAAAGGGGGGGGGGGGGCAGACATGCTCTCTTGTGCAGGTGTGAACCTATAGAGAACTGAAGAAGACTGTTTTGAAGGATTAGTGTGTGTATGTCTGATGACGTCTGAAAACAGGCGACGGAATACATTTACGGAACAACCATTAAGTGCCCACTTCTGTCATTTTGCCCCGATTCTGTGACAGGCCTTTATATTTTTTTAGGCTTTTGAGAAGCCGCTATGACTCACAGCTCTCGGGGGTCGGTCCTCACATCGGCACCTGTGGCCACCAGCGGTTTGTCAGCGGATGTTTATGAAAATGTTTATCTTCTGGCTCCCGTTGACAGAACAGCACCTTCTCTGAGCCCCAGTCTGCCAGCTTCAGGCCCTGACTCACTGGATCAGAGAGACAGCAACCCAGATTGACTTCCTGCCGCTTGGATGTCAGCGTGTTCCCCAGCATATGGTCCAGTCGCATAGCAGCCCCTGCGTTTCCACATTTATCCTCAAACACACCCAGATAGTCTTGTGTACTGCCTCTGTTCCACAAATGTTCACCTGAGAAGTATCACCGCAGGATAGGCGTCACGAAAGCTCTGGATGAAGCTAACCCTGATCACTTCTGTCCACGCTTCCAGTCCATGCCCTGCTATGGGTGAGTACCCCATCCCGTGTTATTCCCTGCCTTGCGCCTGTAGCTCCAGTCCCCCAAGACCCTGAATTAGACAAGCAGGTATAGAAAGTGGATAGATGGGCTTGCAGAACTTCTCATCATCTTCTCCCAATAGCTATGACTGTCATCGAGATTCCTTCACTTTTGAGACTTCATCAAGACCCACAATCACCAGAATCACACCTTCCAAAAAAAAAAGGGAATAAAATCAATATTCTGCTCTTACACAAGTGACTCTGCAATTAGGGAATAGCATTAAAAATTAATGCTGCATTTTATATTTTCATTTATAATTATTTATTTGCCGCGACTGGTATCTGAGGATTGAGAACACCTTGATGAGTCTATCAAAGGTCTGAGGACTTCTTACAATCGATTACTGACTGCTGCCATGCTCTTGTTCAGCTGCTTCGGGTACGAGGAGCGTGGGGATAATCACTCAGGCAGTAATGCGGATGTTTTACATTGTGACCTGGCTTTATGACTGTCGTTACTGCTCAGAGGCTGCGGAGGACGAGGGAATGGAAAGCAGCCCATAAGTAGATAAAGACACATTATAAATCACATGCACTGAATATTCCCCCTGGGCTGCCAGTGAGCTGTAATTAAAAAAAATATATGTTGGGTTATACGCATTTGGCAGGCAGCTGAATAAGCATGTTATGGGATTTGTAGAGTCGACTGTGGGTCTCGAGATGCAGCTCAGGTGCAGGATAGCTCACTGTTGCCTTCTCATATCAGCACCATAGACTGGAATCGACCATCTCTGCTTGTCTTTAAATGGTAAGGTAAAATGAAAACACGGTTACCTCAAGGGCGCCTGCCGCCCTTTTTTGAACTGTAACTCATTGTTGTTTGTCATTTCCTGACTGCGTAACGGTGGAAGAGGAATTGGCGAGGATCCTTTCGCTCAGTCTTTTTAAAAATCGGGAAATTGTAACCGTGCAAATGAACGCATTCAGACATTTTAGGGTCGCTGTGCTAACTGGTCAGAGTGACCTGGAGGAGCCTGCGAGTTCTGCATTCAGAAATGTTTAATAAAATACGATTTTGCACCTTTGCAGCATCTTCAAAAAAGATCTAATAAAATACACATACATACTTAAAACTGTAGGCCAAGCTAACAAGTCAGGCTTCTTGAGTGTCATTGGCAGATGCACTTTTAAGGCTTCGGCATTGCACAGAGCATGACCACGAGGGAACTGGAGAGATTTTTCTGCGTTGCAGGCCATGTGAAGAGCAAGCTGATCTTTAGACCAGATCTTAGCAGGCTCCACTTGTGCCTGCAGGGGAGAGTGGAGTGGAAGTTGACGTTTTGAAGAACTCTCAGGTTATACAGTTGGCCAGTACTCCTGCACCCCTTCCTGCAAGCTTCTACGTCCTTCCACAACTATCTTCCTGCTGTTTCAGGACCAGGCACAGGAGGTACCATTAAACTCTTCTAAGGGGGCCTAACAAAACAGTTTGCCTGAGATGCCCAAAATCAGCCACACATACTGAACCTCACAAAGAAGTTACCAATTGGTTCAGTTCCTGCGTGACTTATCAAACAAAGACGACGGTGACGATCAAACTGAACAGTACTAAACATCGGGAAGCCAGGTTTTTAACAAACCATATTGTGTTATTATAATGGATGCTTTCTTGTAATGAGTTTCTTGTACAATTTTCCAGAAGGTTTTCTCGGTAAACTTTTTAAAATAAGGTCAGATAATGATTTTTTTCCCCTCTTATTAAATCGAAGCTTTTGGGGAAAATGTACGGCAAGAAGCACTTAGAGAAAATGAGAAAATCGTTTTTTTTTACGCAAAAATGAGACTGGTGGCTATTCCTTTGTGCCTAGATTTGGGTGAATGGGGGGGGGGTTGGGTCAAAGAGATAAGAGGAGGGGGAGAGGAAGGGAGGGAGATGATGGACAGGAAGGGAGGGAGATGGTGCAGGTCTTGCAAGTTGACCTGATGGATGTGTTTGCACCTGTCGCTTTGTGGAAAAGAGAAAGTGAAACTAAGAAAGTGAAATACAAACACTGTAATTTCACTGCTGTTCCCCCACGCTGAGGTCATGATGACCAAATCGAGGATATAACAGAGACAAAATTAATACCACAAGCTCTGAAAAATGCCTAAATATTTATGAAAATGTATTTACGATTTATGACTGTAGAGTTACCTCTCATCAGAAGACAGTACATTCTGGAGGAATGACTGTCACTTAATAGTAATACTGAACTATAAAAATAAGCTTTAAAAAGTCAGTATACCCAACCGTGACTTGGTGTTTGACCTTTATAACTGTCTAATTTAATGTTTAAAATGAGATGTTTGTAGCTCTGCTTTACAAACACCCGAGGGTTATTCTCTTGGCACATCATAAATAAACTACTTTCAGCTTAATTGCCTAAAATGTAACAATTTCCTTCCAAATGCTGAATTAATTAGGAATGGTTTTTGATTACTATGCAAGCCTTCGCAGAAACCCGATATATTCCATAAAAAGTTCAACCGTAAAAAAATCTTGAAGGAGTGGAACTTGAAGAGCTGGCAGGTGGCTGTGAAATGTGGCGACTTTTATGTATGTGAGTGATGACACTTGGGGGAACTTTGCGTGGCTTTCGGAGCGTGTGTGTGCGTGTGTGTGTGTGTGTGTGTGTGTGTGTGTATTAGCTGGTGGGAGTTAGAAGAATAGCACAGAGCTCAGGGATTCCTTGCATTACCATGGTGATTCGTCACCGGCCCTGTATCTACAGCAGCCGCCGTCACTGAGAGCCGGGGCCGGTTTCTGGTGCAGATGTGCATCTGTGGAAACCCACAGCTTCCACTCTCTGTTACAACCTCATTTCTAAGCCCGTTGTTGGTTTTTTTCAGCTCCCACTTACAACAAACGTGGTAAGATCCCAGACTTCGTTTGGTTTATAAGGGGTTAACAGAGCCCCTAGCACACATTTATGTAACTCTGTCATCTCCTCCTCACCGTTGAAAATATGCAGCTGTTTGACTGGAATCGTTTTAATAATAAATGCAGCACTAAACACCTCCTGTGTAACAAAATACTAATAAAATGTGAAACCTCACTGAGCATTTCGTTAAGGTTGCACCATAAATTGATCACTTAATAAAAGCCTATTTATTAGAAGTAAAATGGACAAACTCGGACTGACATAATGGTGTAGCTTGAAATCGCTGATATTGTTTAGGCAGGACCTCATTATCCTCGAAGATTGCAGCCAGGGATAAAATGGGCTTTTGTCTTGAGCGAATGCTAATTGCATCTCCCTCCTCTTGGTCATTAACTCATCCTACAGCTGAATTTTAAACCCGTTGCCGACGGACGGTGTGATCCGTGATTACGACTCGCGATTCCACTTGATATTCATGGGGGCCCCTAACCTTGGGACGCCACCCGTACTTTGAGGAGACGTAAAGCCACCCCTTGTTGGAAGCCGACGACAAAACGGTCCCATTAAAGCCAGATAATAAATCACATCCCCCCCAGCAGAATGTTCATTAGATTATACCGACACGCTTTCATTAACGGAATCGCGGGCTCCGTGTTGAGCCATCACCCCAGCTCACCCGCAAATAGCCGCCTTGATTAGGATGAGGATTTATATCTGCGTTAAGGCGGCTGGATTCCGCGCCGGCTCGACGCTCTTCTGGTTTCCACGGAGACCCCGCGGGGAATCGTTTCCTTGATGTGAAATTATGATCGATATCTCCGCAGCTTCCATCAAACGGTGGGGCGGTAAAGCCGTGCGATTGTTCTTACCGTGGAACCGTAGACGATGATGACCCCCCCCGCCCCCCAAGATAGATAATTAATGGAACGCTGTTCTGAGTCATGTGGTTTTGAACGCCACAGACGGTCCAGCAGGAGACTGGGGACTTTTCTCCATCCATGATTAAAGGCAGCATATTCTGACTTATTCATGGACGATAAAAGTTTAATGACTGACTTCTCTGCTTGGCTTGAGTGGTATAGTGCTTATTTGACCCACCCCACCTCCACCGCAGTCTTCATGCTGGTACTGCAGTTTTGGCACAATATCTCCATATATGCACGTGAAAGAGCAGCCATTTATCAGCGCTTATCAATAAAATAATCAAAATTCCCTCTGCAGAATGCCTCCATTCCTGTCTGCCCCACGCTCATTTGTTAATGCTTAATTCCTGGCCCAGTGCTCCGAGATGTATTCAGATGATTGGCTGGGTTGATGCTCGGAGTCTCCGGTGGCGTGTTGGTCACTCTCAGGTGCTGGGGATTTGGGCAGGTGCCGTCTGGCGCAGCCCTTGCCTCCACATGTGATCCGGCCCTGTCGTCGTGATTCGGGGGTAGGAATCCTCTCCCTGTCACACATGGCTGAGATCCTAAATCTTCACTGCATCAACCCCCCCCTGCCAGCCGCTAATGGCATCTTCCTCAAGAACATGTCCAATGGGTCCCACTGAGCAATTCCCAGAGGGATAGCTAAGTGTTGAGGGGGGATTCGTCCATTCTTCATGTCACCATGCGTGCCCCCCACCCCCTACAAGCCCCAGCCTCTCCTCGATAAGAGCAGCTGCTCCGTCATGAAGCTCTCCTCCTGGCCTACTTGCGAGACAGCCAGTGAGTGCACGCATCCATTCTTAAGAAATGTGATCTTACTCCTTGCTCATTTTTCACTAAAATCTGGATGTTCATCGCAGGAAGTTATCCGAGTTCTACGCGGGGCTACAGGCAGGTGTGGTGGTGGCTGTAATTAAAGACTTGCTTCTCCCTTGTGGATAAGGGGTGGAGTAAGGAGCATTGGGCCTGTTCCACCTCCAGGCGACTAGCACATGTTGCCCAGTGTTTCCCATTTTGTTATTCCTCTTTTTCCTGATAATGGCTCACGGAGGGAGCGAGAGAGGTGCTGGCTCTGAAATACAGCGAAGATCGAGCACATGCGACGGCCACGGGGCTCCTAAAATGGACACGGCCCAGCCGTACACGTGCAGTGGCCCAGAATTTAGCAGCGACCCCCGCCGAGCCCCTCAGCCCTCTCAGCAGGTGTAATTATACTAAGCAAGCAGGCCCAGCCTCTGGGAGGCGAGCTGTAAGATGTGACCTAAAAGTGCCATTTTTTCACGCTCACCCTCCAGATGTGGGGGGAAGCCCCGGCGGGCTGGGGGGGGCAAACGGCTGCCTGAACCAAGAAATCGGTTGTTTCTTCAGACAAAAGCCAATATGTCACAGTCAAGGAAGGTATTTTTGCAGAAAGGTCCCTGACTCAGAGAGATGAGTAAGAAAAAAATGCTAATAGAACAGGATGATGGAAGGCAAAAAGCGGCATAGTAATAATAATAATTATTATTATTATCATTATTATTATTATTATTATTATCATTATTATTATTATTATTATATTAATGGTCCTGTCCCGCAGTCTGTCTCAGGCAGCACAGGGCACAGGCTAGCATACAGCCTGGACACCATGTTCATAGAAATAGTGTGATTTACTGTATTTAATGGTCCGGTTGTCCTCTCCTTCAGTGACCTTCATCTCCAGCAGCATCGCAACTGCCCCCCCCCCCCCCGCCCCCAAGCTCAGGGCTGGGGCTGTCTTCTCCTCCCTCCTTTTAGTGCCCCCATCTTCCTCGATGCACCGGACAAGGCCTGGTTTGATGGGTGTGCGGGTTGCGCGGCAGCCCCCATCCCCATTTTGGCATGAATTACGACTCCCGTGAATTTTCTGACAAGCCTGCTCCCTCTGTTGATGCGGGACCCATGGCGAGCCGCGATTGGTCAATTTATTTTCCCATCAGGAGGTCCTGAATGCTCCGAGATTGCCATTCTGTGTGACCTGACTCTTGCCTGTGTTGTTCTTTACATATAAAAGCAATGTTATCACTCTTGCATAAGGGTCTAGGAAGGCTACCGCTATCAGCACACGTGTCTATTGGAATGCCATAATAACAGACCCACCCATTTCAGTCAGACGCGGAACAGATGGATGTGGGGCAGCATCCTCACCAGTAATTCTCGCCGCCTGTCACTCATTCAGCCCTGTGTCCCTCTTCTGCTCTGCTTCCAGTTCTTCGTTACTGGGCTGCTGCTGTACCAGACCCACTCACACCCCCACATGTGGCCCTGTTTCTTATAGTCGGTTTATTGCTCAGTCCTTTTTGCAGAAGGAGGGACCCTAACCAACCTGCTGTTCATGGTCCATCTGAGTGTGGTGCTGAATGGACAGTGGGCTTGTTTGGGTGTGAGTTTGTTTTCAGGTGCTGTTGAAAAGCACAGCGTGCCCCCAAATGAGTGCCTCAGTGGCTAGCATAGTCGCTACTACTGAATTGTGATCTCTAATACTGTAATCAGCATTTTTATTTATTAGTCACACCAGCCACAAACAAAATCTAAAAGTTGATTTGCATGATTTCAGTGGTAATGGAGACAAACTGCATCAGAATGAATAGTCTATATTGTATTCTCAGTGGATGTTTTTTTTATTATTTATTTCGTTCACTTCTGGGGGCACAAAAATTAATAACTGAATTTTTTTTTTTCAAATACAAAAGAGAAGGTTTACTCGTAATTATTATCTTCGATCAAGAGAAATCTGTCTAGTCTAATGATGAAAACGCGGAACAGCTTGTATGCGAACACCAGCGATTAAATGTTGGAAGACGGCGCCATCTGGTGGTTGCCACTGAAATATTACGGATGTACCGAGTAAGGTACTGTGACCGCCCGAATTACACGCCTGGCCATTTTAGTAAAATGTGATCACTCGAATGTACTTTGCTACAAGCAACAACAGACTTTTGTTAAAAAAAGAAACACTGAACACTGAAGTTTTATAACAAAATTTGACATCGACGCCAAGCTTTTCAAAGGGAACACCGTGTCACACTTAGAAACATCGTTATGACTGAAAAAATGCGTTCAATATCTGCAAAATATTTGTCTAATGACCTATGGCTTTAGTAACTGGACCATAACTCCATTCAGGGTCTTTATCACCTCATGCCCAGTTTCATCTCTGTGGCTCTGCTTTAGATATGCAATTATTTATACCTGATAAACGGAAATTTTTGTGGCAAGTCACAGGCAAAAACCAGCAGCAGGTATGAAGATGAATATACATGAAACAAGATATAAGCATTTCTATCAATCTACATCATAGAATTAGCAAATAGGAAACACACAGCGTGCCAAAAGTGCCTACTGTGTAGTTAAGAACACCGAGCCGCCCGTATGCAAAGGGACAGGGCACAGTCAGGGGCATTGTAAATGGGCGGGGGGGGAGTTAGGGCGTAGGGGCCTTTAAGATGTGGAACATAATTGGATAGGTCTGGGTTGGGGACCCGATATGATATGCTTTCATGTAAATGCCTCACTGTAAATGTTCGTGTTCTTTTCAGGGGAGCTGAGCTCCTCTTAGCTGCCCTGTCATTCGAACCGTGACCCCTTTGCCTTTATCACTGGCACAAATGAATTCCCACAGGAAACATATGAAACTCTAGAGGCGGATCACGAGGATGAAGGGATGGACAGGTCCTTAATTGTGGCTATTGCTTTGTGCACGGAGGGGCATGAGTTAGCATTCTTAATCAGGAAAGCCGTAGACCAGCCCACGGCAAGCGGGAGAAATGTGTCTCACCAGGAACATGTTTTATGTGTCTCACAGACACATAAAACATATTAAAGATTGTACATTAACACATTTTATTGTAAAAACTGTTGTCGGAACCATACTGAATTTAACCAGATAAACACACACACACACACACATATATATATATTCCTATATATATATATATATATGGGTGGGTCAAAAAATTAAAGTATGATAAATGTTTTGCGATATTATAGGGCTCATTGCATTATTTTGAATCCAGAACTTGTTAAATTGATGTGTCTTTTAGAAAACAGTTTGCAGCAGAAGCAAAAAACTCTATTGTTTCTCTCAGAATATACTAGGCAGCTTCAAGGCATCTTTTCACTGCTAACTAGTTTGCTTAAAATACTGGTGGTGGCAACTTCTTCCATCACCCTCATTTCAAGGGAAAACAAAGTCAGGTGCTACCTTACTTGGTCCTTTGCAAACCAGCTGTATTTGAATGCTGTCAGTGATACGTATCTGAAGGCCAGTTTGCAGGGTCCGTAGGCAGGGGCTCGTCCTCAGGTGGTTCATCTCCAGGCATTTCTATGAGCATACATTTGCATTAGTATACACAAGTTATTTGGAATACACAGCATTCATAGTGGCGGAACAGTCTTTGCAAAATATTATGCAACACACACACACACACACACACACACACACACACAATCACACCTGAAGTGGCTGTAATTGGGTCTCCATCCTCAGGATCGCACATTTGTGGAGACACATATGTGGCTGAGGAGGTGGACGGCTCCTCATCTTGGGCAGTGGCAGAAGGTGCTCCAAGATATTTCAGAAGTGCCCCTGAATAGAAACCCAATATAAAACTCTGATACGTGCATGCATCATTTTCATAATTAAAACAAACATATAATTTTGTCCAATTTATCAAATATTCAGAATTATATGTATAACAAGCATTTTATTGAATAGGCTATCACAACATCAGTGTTTGGAAGTAATGCATTACTCTGTAATTACAGTAAGATAACTTTCCTAAATAATGTAGCCTAATAGTGTAAGGGATTTTTTTTTGCTAAGTCAGCTAGTCTACAACAGAATACTATCGTCCGGTTTTAGCGTAGCATAGTATGCCCATTATGCCGCCCCCACCACGATGCCGCCCTTGGCAACGGCCCATATCGCCCATATCAAAAGCCGCCACTGCTGGTAAGGATGAGAATTATGTTGTCAAACTGTCATCCTGGGCTGTCAGTGAGAGTCAAGCCAGCTGCAGCCCCCAGGAAGGCTCCCAGGTAAGTGGGTCGATCCTACAGTATCCCTCAATAATCCGATGCATGCAGAATCTCAATACAAATTACGCAAGCCTATTGCGTCATTGCGTCATTGCTGAGTCTCTGCGCGATCCTCTTTTTCAGCAGCGTGCCACGCGATGGATTCATTATGGACTCTTGGGAGGAAAACCTGTTCGACGTATTGATGTGTCCTGCACTGTGAAGGCAACAGGTAGATTGTGCATATTTCCCCTTGACTGTAATTTTTTTCACGGCGATGTTCACGCTGCACTTCGCATGACAAGCCGCATTTATGCGGTAACTATGAGACCCAGGCCAACGTGTCATCTTCACATTTGAAATTACACAAGAGTGTTTGCAAAAAGCATTTGGGAAACTTCATGCCTCTCTCTCTCTGTCTATCTCTCTCTCTGTCTATCTCTCGCACGCACACACACATATACACACGCACACACAGATCTTAATATCAATAGAAAAACATACATTTGTTTCGGACCATTAGGAACTTTTATTTATCTTAAGTAGATCTTTATATGAATATTTTGAGGTACAAGAAAATGTAAAAGCCCAACAACTATACGTCATTATAATCCTGTGGTTGTAGTTCTTGTAGTGTGTTTCATAAGAAATGTTCGCCCAAGAAAACGCACAGAACAAACTGAAATCTGATAACAATTTTGGGTCCAGTTAGACCCTGTATTTCGCGCACTCATTAGTTCGTACGCTTTACGAGGCGCACCCTTTAAAGACACACGTGTCTTTTATACACCATACTTACGCCGAGCACAAATGTTGCCCATTATACAGCATCATTAAAAAACGGGGCCACTTCAAGCCGCTGACAGCTCGGTCACGTGGTCTGCGGGCCGATGACGACATCATGTAGTGGGGCTGACTTCGCTGTAGTTCACTTTTTCTTCCTAATCCTGCGCATCCCGACAGCGGACGGCGGAGACAGATCGGGGTCGAAATGTCCCATCAGACTGGAATACGAGGTAATTCACATCCAGTGTCGCTTATTGCTCAACTCGGCGGAGGAAACGACGGTGTGAGTCTTGGTGCTTTATTTATGTGCGCTTATTTATTTATTTCCACAAAAGCTGTTGTGTAAATGACAAGCAGCTTGGATTAAACCTCATATTCTATAATGCACCTGGAAACTGGGATTCCTAGGAGGCGAAGTTGAATCGGGTTTATTTTCAGACAAAATCGCTTTGCAATCGGGTCATGCGGTGCATGCTGTGCTGCCCCAGTTCATTGAGAACGGACGGCTGTTTGTTGATTTCTCTCTCTCTGCCCGTCTCTCTGAGTTTGGCCCAAGATCAGGCGCCCTTACTAAATAATGCTGAACACTTACTTAATTTACAGCGTCTGTTTTCGGCGAAAGGGCATCTAACCCAGCCTACATACGAATATAACTTAGAAAATCTTTTAGGAAGCTGGCCCTAGTTTTAAAAATGTTGCACGCAGTACATTCCTGTGGTATTCATAAGAGTAACAGCAAAATGTGAGCCACTGTGTCTTGCAGCAAAACGGGGAAAAAAGGTAACAAAAAGGCAGCTACTCATCATTTGTGTTGACATGTTCCCCAGAGTCCATTTCCTGTACCTCAAAAGGTACATTTAACTACAGCTACTGTACAACTGGCAGACCCTTGAGGGTACAGCCCCAGTGACAAGTAATTATACCCTCAAAGGTACAAATTAGTACCTTTTTTTCTGACAGCGCAGGGTTGAGTGGGGGTTTGTTGTCCTTATAGTAACATGTTGTAAGTGTGCTATGTCTTCACAGCTTCTGTGGAAGTGAGAAATCTGTTTGCGAAAGCGAAGAATGGAAACTATCGACTCCTAAAGATAGTGATTGAGAATGGTCAGTATCCGATCACTTACGTTGGATGTGGACAAATGCAGGTGTTGCGGACTGGGGTGAACGCCGATTTTTCTATGGCTTTCGAGTTGCCTCCAAATCCTAAATAAATGTTCTCCCAGTGCGCAGAAAATGTTATTAAATTTTAGCTCAGTTGATCGCTTTTCACTCACTAAATGCCGAGGAGGTGTTGTCATGCAGGAAAACGCAGCTCCTGCAGTAGCAGGCTTCTGGGTAATCCTTCACTTCCCCTTCAGAGCAGCTTGTGATGAGCGCCACCCATAATGCAACACGAAAGTGGGACCAAGAGTATGACTTGCTCGTGCTCCCTGTGCTGCAAGACGACATGTCTGCCTATGTCTTGTACCGCCTGGACTCCACCAACAGCCAGGGCTATGAGTGGATCCTCCTGGCTTGGTCACCTGACCAGTCATCTGTAAGTGACATGTGTAATGTCTGATGGCTCCTTAGGGGACCTCTAGCAGATACAGACCACCTGGATTTCCTGCACAAATTTAAGGCCAGGTTTTAATAATTTATTGTGTCTATATAGCATGAAGTAAAATTTGAATGTTCTGGTGATTCAGTGTATCTGCCTAGACATGCTGGTGATTCCCTGTCATAAGCTGAGCAGCCTAATGAGACATGAAGGAATGTTTTGAAAGCACGGAGCCCCAACTTTGGCAGTGGGTCCGACAGCACAGGAACTTAGCGACGCAGTTCTTTACCTGGTGTGCTAGGGCTGGTGGGCGTGGCTTTTAAGAGGAATGGGCGGAGCCACTCAGTAGGTAGGCTGTTGCCTAGGGAACTCCTGCTGTGAGGTAAACTGAGCGGCACTCCCTCAGCTGAAGAAAAACATGTAAATGAATTCAAAGTCTGTGGTTAATGTAAGAATAAACAAACAAAAACACCAGGACTATTACAGGGATGACCAGTCCCAAAAACCCACATTTAAACAGAACAATTACAAAAACAGAATAATAGGTATAATGGCTTTACACAGACTATTAAAAAATCTGAAAATCAGGTCAACATTACCCTTTAACGTTAACATTAAATGATACTGTAGTGTAGAGGTTTACAACCCCCCCATCCCGCTGGTATTCCACCAGGCCACAGAACGTTGGCTGGGGGCTTGGAATGGCTTGGTCAGTTGCCAAGAATTAAGAATATATATTTCCATGTTGTGCCTTCTTTTATGGCCCCTGACTGCATTTGGAAAAAAAAATAGAAACAGTCAAACTTATGAAATCCGTCCTGCCAATCGGTCTGCAGCCAGCACCCCGTTTTTCCGGCCCATGAAATTCTCACACAATGTAAACCGGTCTGTGGTCTTGAAAAGGCTGGGGACCCCTACTGTAATGCATTAGTGGACACTCAGACTTTGCTGGTCTATGTGAAGGGGCCTTCTGCACATGGCGAGCCGATTCATTCGTCGTCGGCTGCTGGGGCTCTGAGGACTGGCTGTGCGGCGTTTACAGCGTATGCTTGCATGCTGTCTGATATCAAGTCAAGTTTTTATGCAGAAACTCTTTTTCTTTTTTTAACAGGTGCGTCAGAAAATGTTATACGCTGCGACTCGGGAAACGCTGAAGAAGGAGTTTGGAGGCGTCCATATTAAGGATGAGATTTTTGGCACCTCAAGGGTATGCGTAGGCGGGGCCATGCTGCCTGACCTGCCTGATATCGTTCCTATGGCAATCATTAAGACGGATTGTGACTTGGGTCTAACCTGTCCTCTCCCTGTGCTGTCTCCTCCCCCCAGGATGATGTGTCTCTCAGCGGCTATAGGAAGTACCTGAGTTCCCAGGCTGGCCCCTTGCCCCTGACGGCTGCTGAGGAGATGCTCAAGCAGATCAGACTTAATGAGGTAGCATGCACACACACACACACACACACACACACACACACACACGCACAAACACACACGCACGCACATACACACACGCACGCACACACATACACGCACATGTAGGGCAAACATATCCTTATGGGGACCGCTCATTTATTTCTATGGGAAAAATGCTAACGCTAACTATGACAACCTTAACCCCC
>JAODLD010000069.1:22606723-22625584 GCA_026781065.1 Mormyrops boulengeri | reverse complement strand
CACAATTACAAATGTACACTGAATTCCCTAAAACCCTTTACAGCATTTGGGGTTGAATAATTTTGAACACAACTGTATGTACTGTGGAAAAGACATAGGCCTATATAATATTGTTAAATAATAGTGTAATTGGTCATCTACGGTATTAGCAAATTAACTTTAATTTCCATATGTCTTAAGAGTCTGAGTCCCGTTTATATGCTCATTAATGCCGGGCTTATTAGCGTACTCATTTCTTTAAAAAAAACACATTCATGCTTTGACATGTAAGGAATCGGCATTTTAATTTGACGTCTGTACCCACTGCTGTAAAAAATATTTGGCCTTAGTTTGGAATATGATTTGTTAATGGTTTCACCATATATGTCAATTTCTCCTTCATTAAATTACTTGGAACAGATGACACCTAAAATATTACAGAAAACTGTCAAATCTTCCAAAATTATATTTATTGCCTAGTTTTACTTGATATTAAGCTACAGATAATTTTTTTTAAAGCGCTGATGAAGGTTACATTCCTATAATCATTTATGTGGAATGGTGCAACTGCATATGATCAAAGTCAACCCCCTCCTTGGATGCTGCTGAAGTGAACTATATCCCATCGGTTTAATTCAGTGTTTCCCAATCTGGTCCGCATGGACCCACAGACGGCCCACGTTTTGCTCGGTCCCAGCTCCCTGCCAGACAGTTCACATTTTTGCTCCTTCCCAAGGATTTTCTGCAAGTCCATGAGGACCGCATTGGGAAGCACTGGTTTAATTTTTAAAAACAGTCATACTTATTTTTTCATTTGTATGCACGAATGACAAAATCCTTACATCGGAAGATTTTGCAAATCCTCCTTAGTTTTTGAACATCGTCCTCAGTAGCACTGGATATGCCAGGAGCAGTATTTGTTCTTTTGCAGATTATGAATAATCAAATATATCTATCTCTAAAGACTACTCACAGGAGTCGTCAGTGTTTTCCTGTCATTTGCAGTGAGTGACAGTGAAGGAATTGAATCTGAAGTTGGTCTCAACTGGAATGGAAATCTATATGAAGCCAAATAGTGAAGTTCAGGTGGATGCTTTGCATGACAGATGTGCACTGGCACAGGATAGGTGTATTTCAGGAGGTAATACCATGCTGCAGTGAGGCTTTCACAAATGAGCTGCCAATATCAGAGATGTGTTTATCATTCAGATCTACCTCAGTGCTGACATTAAAGACTACTGTTCTGCTTGTCTAGGTGCTCAGGAATGTTCCTCTGTGTGCCACGGGGTTAGCATGTCTGTGCTTTATACCAGAAGACAAATGAAGCTGAACATTAAGGTTCTTCGTGTCATACCATACGGAACATCTACACATTGTTAATTACCCTTTGACCCTTTAATGTCAGCACCTTTGACGTCACCATGTTGATTATATTTGGGGGGGGGGGTCTTGTAAGTCATTTGTCATCTGCCTGACCTGTTGTTTCACTTACCGTGGGGAAAAAAACACAGTTTTCTAAAATGCTTAATGTAGTTTTTCCATGCATGTTTATTAAAGAATTAATACAACAGTACTTTCTTTGTTAAAAGAATTCACCATAAATGCTAGGAGGAAGGAAATGAGAACTCGATAGGCCTGGACATTGATGTGATGTATCTGCCTTCTGGTTCTTTGACAATGAGATGCTGATGTCACGCTTTAAAGACAATTCCATTCCGGTACTATGTGTCTAGATGCCTTATCTGCCAGAGCCTTCGACATGAACAGTTTTCGCATTTGTTTTGGGAAGTATTTTGATGAAAAACTTTGTAATTTTGCAATGGTGGAGAATGTGCCACTTGATGTAAGCAAAGATGGATCACTACAAAGATTATCCTAAAGAATGGTTGGTACCCCTTCAACATCCATATAGCACTGCATTCCAACACCGAATGAGCAAAGTGGTGCAGTGAGTTAGATTGCAAACACTGCCTCTTCTTTGGATCAGAAATTTGAATCCAAGCTGGATCAGAGATTTTAGGTGATTATGATGATATTATGGCTGATCCCATCAGGTCATATTTCAGAAATCTGAGGTTTTTATCTAGATCTCATGGGTGGTACCGAAACCGTAGGATCAGTGTACAAGCCAGGTTTTATAGTTTTCTGTAAAGCACAGCCTTGCCTTGTGGTCATATTTAACTTCAAAGCTGCCCCACCCAAGACGAGGAGAGACCTGTCCACTGAGTCATAGGTGGATACATCTACGTATCTTTAGGGCTCTTTTAGGGATGCTTCCTATGCCAGGCTTTATGTAACTAATTGGCAATCTGCTTATACTAAGTACTTGTATTGTGATCACCTTGGCTTGCTGCATCCAAGCTAAGAGTCTGGACATAAAGACAGTATTTTCATTTTTATCTTAAGTAAAATAGGGAAGTGTTTTTTGATTTTGCTCTACCTGTACGCGACTTTAAGGTAGCTCAAAAGGTGATGTAGTTAAGCAATTTGATTCTTAAACTCGTAATTGAAATGTCTGTTTTATCGGTCAGCTGCTTAATCTGAATTACTTCATTTCAGTGAATGGGTAAATTTTAAACATGCAAGTTGCCGAGGTGAGTAAGTAAAATAAATAATAAAAAGCAGTTAAACATTGTCACTTAGCTGACATATGGGTATTTGCCTGTTATCTTCTCAGATTGGGTCGTTTACCACACACAGCGGCCACTATTTCTTGGAGCCCCTGATGAAAGCAGATGGAAGTGAGCATGAGGACGAGCACAGCAAGCCCCACCTGGTCTACCGGCATGAGAGGCGGCGGTCTGCACCGTATACAGGTAGTGAGTGGTTGGGCATGGAAAGCACATTGACGGTACTCACTGGGGGATTGCATGGAGGCGCAGTGGTTAGAAGTGTTTCCTTGGCTCTACTTGTGTGGAGTTTCCATGTTCTTCCCGTGCTGTTGTGCGTTTTTCCCCAAGTTCTCTGGTTTCCCCCCATAGTCCAATAACATGTGAAAGGAGTTGCCGTACTGTCCATAGGTATGAATGTGTGTGTGAATGGTGTGTGTGTAAAGGCACAGAGGGACAGTTGGTGTGGGAAGGATAGCACGACTACAGAAAAGTGCCTGTCTGTTTGAAGGTGAAGAATTAAAGCAGGAGGCGTTGTTCTTGGTCTACAGTTCATCAGATATGAGCTACTCCCATGGTGCCAGAGACAGTCAGGCTCAGAGGAGATCCAGGATTAAAGTCTGTCTTTATAGTTTTGATTTACTTTCATTGAAACAAAACAAAGACAACTCGTTACTGACTGTGATGGCATTGTAAGTGCATTGTATAGCTTGGGCTTTGTTGAATTACAAAGCCCACTGTTTCTGCAGGGGTGAAGTGGCTGGGGATGCCATCACTCCCCCCCCACCCCAGCTCAGCAGGTTATTAACCATCTGCATGCTCTGCTGGCTTATAGCAGCTGATGTCAACATGGTTTTGTCTCAGTACATTTGCTAGTTCATTTTCTCTGGCCGCTCCGGCCGGGGGGACACACTGCAGAGCTTTAGGGACGCCTCCCTTTGTAAGAGCACCTTGTACCATGTCAAGAAACTGCCTTTTGTGTCTCTTTGATCATCAACCCTATCTCTCTTTTGTCCCGAAAAGATGCTTTAGACCGTAACTTTGGTCAGACAACGGGCAGGGCTTGTGTCTGGAGAGGGGAGGAAATGGTGCAGTACAGTTTGCTTTGACCAGGGAGCTGTAGAGAGCTCTCATGACTACCCCTCCAACATCAGGGAGGAGGCTCTTTATCGCATTTGCTGTGGAGTCAAGCGTTTTTGCTGTGCTTGGCATTCGTCAGAGTGTGACCGCCAGAGCAGGGCATTTATATCAGCAGTGGGTTGTGGGCATTGGGCACGATTTTAACCCTTTCTGCAAGTGGGAAATCCCAGCACACACATGTAGCGTAAGCTAGGATTACAAATGTACAGTATATCTGGATATGAATTGGTGAATGAATAGTCACAAATGAATAAATCTAATTAATATGTCAATCCTTGCTTCCTTGTATCAGACTAGTAATGGAGGCATTATGTATAGTATCTTGGTTGCTCACTGGTGGATCAGTGTCAACACCAGATGGAAAAAGCAGCTTTTTTATACGGGTTGTGACATCAGTTAAAAAAGCAGATTAACTGATGCGTAAAACTACGTCCTCTGAAGTAGGACACCCAGGGACAAAAAAGCACCTGGTCCTAAATAACAGGTGTGTGGAGAATTCTGACAAAGTCAAAGCCATGGCGAAGCAGTACATAAGATATGTTTCTGGCTGCTTGGCTTAAAATATATGCATAGCTAAAGTTAAATGTTGGAGAAATGAGCTGTATAGTTTGCAGTGCGCATGGCAGTGCCCAATTTGCCAGTTGCTGTTAGAAACCGTTAGCATTAATTCAGCTCTCAAATTGCATTTTCTGTACAGCAGCACTGAAAATAAAGCGAGAGGCAGAATCAGCAAAAAATGCTCTGCCTAATGCAGAAGATAAAGGAGCTATTTAAAAGAGCCTACTTAATAGCAGAGAACAAATTTCAAACTTTAGCCAGAGCAGTCTGATGTGAAATTTACAAATGAACCAAGTTATCTGTTGGAAAGAGATGGCGAAGAGGGGTGGATCAAAGATGGAAAAGACAGAGACTAAGGACAAGATGTATGCAGCTGAAAGAGAGAATCCTTAAGGGGAATGCCAGTATTTAGGTCAGATTAACTTGTGGTGTGTGTCATGAGAAGGATTTTGCATCAAAGTGTACAAATCTCCCCCATGAGAGGCATTTGGAGGGAGATTGCCATGATTTTCAAAAATTTCTGACACTGCACTGGGAGAAGCAGGCCACCGGTGGGCTCTGTGGGTAGACTTGATTTCCTCCATGTGGACTGTCTTCTAGGTGAATGTAAGGATCCCCTTTCTGCACTTTGAGTTTCACTGGGAGCCTTTTCTAGAAGTATATCTTGGAGCAGACTTAGATAGGAGTCTCAGGCAATCACACTGTCTGTGTGAATATCAGCGGTCACATGGTCACATGCTGAGATAAACACACTGCAGAGAACCCTCTAAAAAGTACTGAGCAGATTCTTTAGTGGCATTAGCTAGAGCGCATTTAGCTAAGTGTCACTGTACAGAAACCTCTCTCAAGCTGAATGGTGCCGGTTTGCTTGGGACTGCCGTGCTATCATACTGATACTGCTGTCTCCTGTCTGAGGAGCATAGCCTTCAGGATATCCCCTCTCACTAATCCCACGTTGGCTACAAGTGAACAAAACTTTAGTTTAGTGGTTTTAATGATGTTAGCCCACTACCTGTTAAGTGACATTGATGTCTCTGGGGTCTTGTTGCAGAGTACTCTTCTCCTTAAGGGGCTTTTAAAGACATTGCTTTAGTACCTCTTGACCCTTATGAACTCCATTATCTGATGTGTAACCTTCTTAAAAGCTTGTTCTACAGCACAGTGCACGTGATGGAACATGTTGAGTAATTTTAGTCACAGCCTTCTAGGTATGGATTTGTATACCATGACATAATGGAAGTTAAACTAAAGTAACAGCTGGTGGACCCTCATTCCTATATAGACTTGTACAGTAGGAAATAATAAGATGAATTTATTATTTAATCAAATAATCACTTCAGTTCACTAAATACTGATGCAGATACTTTTAGTGTGAGAGACCAGCGTGTCATAGTGGTAAGCTGATGTTGCATCCCTTGTTACCACGACAGCAGGGTCAGAATCTGAGATGTGCTGTTAATATCATTGCGTCATTCTTGGGTGCCTCTGCCAAGCACTCAAGCTGATAACTTCTGGGTGTGTTTTCTGGCCTGTGTATTTCCACGCTCTGTTTTGATCGCCAACAGTGAGCGATTGTCCGGCTTTTACATTAGGTTTTAAGAGCTGTGCGTTTCAGCCGGGATTAGCGTAAAGATTAGCAACTGAAATAAATTATTAAAATGCGCGCATCAAACTCAAATCACTAGATGATGGCTTTTAGTGAATATGCTTAGGTGTTAATCTCCTTGTACTACACTGGAGTCAGTTTTCAGTTAAGTGCATCTAAGCCGCAGAATGTGAGCATGTGCCACCCACTGTATGGAGAATGTAGCCTTTTGAAGAGGGCAAATTCTACGTGCTAAATGATGAAAAGCTCACAACAGCCTAGAGCAGGGATACTCAAATGGCGGACTCCAGTCTGCATACAGAAGGAAACACAATGTAATCAGGACTACACAATCAACACCCCCCCAACCTGCCCCCATAATTCACTGAAATTTACCTAGGGGACCCCCATAGACTTTGGCTTTGTGCTGCTGATGAAATCTGGACCTCAGGGGAAAATAATTGAATACCCCTGGCTTAGAGTATTGAGATAGTCCACCAGACCACCTCTCTGCACAGCAGAAGAGCACAATGTCTGATGACTGGCCCATTACACCTGTTTTTTTTTTTTTACTTGGCTGTATCAAGGCTGCTACAGGCCTCTGGTTTCTAGCATTTGGTTTCTGTCTGATCTTGACAAATGCCCAGGGAGGGGATGCTGAAGTAGACAGCCCTGTCAGCTCTCTCCACATCTCATTGTCTGCAAGTTTTGCAAAGTCTGACTCTTAGAAACAGGGAAGTCAGAAGAATTGAATTGTGCTGATGAGTTTTCCTCTCTCTCTTTCGCTAACTGACTATATGAGATTTCACTTATGTGTCACTTAACTTATCAGCTTGTTTCCCAATTTGTGTGATGGCCATCTACAGTAGCTGCAAGGAGCCTCCCAATTTAAATGGCATCAAAATGGTGGACCTGTTTCTTAGTTTCTTGAAAAGGAATGTTGATTAACTTAACGTCTGCACCACTTTTCCATGTATGTTTGTGTTTGATCCACAATTCCAAAGCAACTTGTAATTACATAGTCATTCCAGTAAAGTATAACTCAATGAGTGTCATGTTATGAAGACCTTGGCTCTGACTCATAGTTTGCAGGGACAGACTGTGTCTCCATAGGGAAGGGCTGCAAAAGGGAGTCGGACTGAAAAAGCCCCAGGGCTGGAAGGGTGAACGAAGGAGGCCTGGCATTACAAGTCTTCACATCGTCCAGATCGTTTAGCATGGCTTTTGAGGGCCAGCAGTCCACATCTCTGAGCATGGTGTGCAACTGTGGTTGAGCTGCTTTCAGGTGCTGGAGCACCTCCTTCCCTTTGGTTTGGGTAGTAGGGCAAACTGACATGGGCAGGCTGCTCCAGTCATCTGCTCCCAGCTCTGGTTTCTGTGGCTTGTACATGTGCCTCTGTCCCTTTGCAAAATGTGACACAATTCAGTCCATCATCCAAATTTTGCAGCCTTCTAATTACTGCTACTTCTACTACTTGTTTTTGTGTTATTACTATTACGCCTATGTGCCAGGTCTCCTCACTGAACCATCTAACCCCATGACCCATGTTAGCACATTCTGGTACTTGTCACTTTATGCAGTACAGTCCCAGGTCTTCGGTGCCCTAAGCATCTGAAGCCTAAAGAATAATCATGGAGCCGCTCCTCTTCTTTATATTGCCCCTAGGATAATTTCCTATCTCTGTCCCATCTCTTCCTTTACGAACCTTGTCATTTCAAAGGAATCTACCCCTTGCAGCATCACTGGGCTGTACACTGGCAATCCACATCCTGAGCTTTGAGTTCCCTGTGGGGGCTACTCAGAGTCAGCATTATGACAAGCTTCTTTTATAACCACTTCCAGTTTTACAACTGGTTTTAAGGCTCATACGCAGAAGGGGAATCGAGACTGCGGCTGAGCCAGTGTTGTGAAGATAGGGATTTGTAACTGAAGATGTATGAGGCAGTGGCATAGGGTATAGGCAGTGGTATCCCTAAATTCACAAGTCTTTGTGAATGTGGGTGAGATGCTTTGATTGGGGTGGGGGGGCTATTCAAGTGGCATGCCAGCATTATGAAGGTGGGGCTTTTAGACTGATGGAGAGGTTAGAACTTTTGCAGTGAAGCATTGTGTGGGTGTGCAGCTGCCCAGCTTTGGAAATCTCTGCCTTTGCGGCTTTGATACAGATCAAAGGTACACAGTGAGGACCCAGCTGACTGAACATGTCCACAGCTGCTTAAGTTTAAAAAGCCCTGTATCTCCATCTTAGGACCTGTGGCTTTTCCATTGAGACAGACATGTTTTTAACAGCTCAACTAAAGTTGCCTTTGCTGAATATAGCACCCCTTGTTTGTTTATTTTCACAGATATTCATCTCCAAGATCAAACTGTCCTTCATTGCAACAGAAGTATTGATGAGGAAGTGAGTTCTGTTCAGGAAGCGGTAGATTTCTACCACAGAAGACTGCCCTCTAGCAACTCTCGGAAACAGTCACTATCACGACGGAAAAGATTCCTGTCTTATCCCAGATTTGTGGAGCTGATGGTAACGGCTGACAACGAAATGCTCCAGCACCACGGACACAACTTAGAGCACTACATACTCACAATCATGTCAGTAGTAAGTGACACGTTGCTTTTATGCTGCTTTGTGGTGATATAGTACTTAGAAAAATCTGTTTAGATTTGATCTCCATTTTACAAATTTATCTTGTGGCATATAAGAGCAGTGTCTAGTATTACAGCCGGACTGTATATTTTATAGAATAGCTGTATAAATCATAGGCATCTGCTTGTTGTGTGTGTGTTTGTGTTTTGAGAAGTTCTTCGTACAAAGTCTGCTCAATACAACCACAAAGTAGTTTAACTATTTCGAGAGTGTTTTAAAATTCATACAGGATTAAGTACTGCCTTATGCTTGGGAGGATGAGGAACCAGCACAAATCTGATCTCACCTGGAGTCTTTCTCAAAAACTTTTTGACCTTCTTGGAGAACTCTCTCCCCCTTCCGTTAATCTTGTTCCAGGTGGCTGCCATCTATAAAGACCCAAGTGTGGGCAACCTGATCAACATCATCATTGTAAAGCTAGTGATCATACATGACGAGCTGGTAAGACTGCAGTGTGAATACCTGCTCAGCACTATCACTGTGCTCATGCTGATTGGGTTGCTTCAATTTTCTTTAACAAAATGTGGTATCCATGCTGTGCTGTTTTAATGATTGTAAAATGCCTAAAAATCCAAATCTTAAACAGGTAGCCTTTGCTATTTGGCATGAGAAGGTACTAACAGGTTCCTTTATCGGTTCCCACTGTACTGTTCTACTCTTCTTGGTTCTCACCATAGGAAGGGCCGTCAGTCAGTTCCAACGCTGCTGCGACTCTCCACAACTTCTGCGTGTGGCAACAGACCCAGAACGTCCAAGATGACAGCGACCCCTCGCACCACGACACATCACTCCTTATCACCAGGTGGCGTGTGTGACCTTGGATTTCGAACATCCTAAACCGACTCATCGCCACCCCCTGTCTGTTAAAATAATAAAGTCAGTAGGGTGGCACTAACAAGCATTCCAACAGATCTATAACTAACACAAATGACGCTAAAGTGTGTCCATCTTTGTATCTCTTCAGGAAAGATATCTGCAGGACAAAGAACAAGTGTGATACGTTGGGTAAGCCTGTGCGCTGTGTTTGTAATTACCTGTGTAATAGAATTTCACTATGAGAGCTATAGGACTCCATGTCATAGCACAGAATCAATGGTGTTTTTACTCGCTAGTAGCTGACTGTCTACACGCCCAGGTCTGGCAGAGCTCGGGACGATGTGTGACCCTCAGCGGAGCTGCTCCATCAGTGAGGAGAATGGCCTGAGTACCTCCTTCACCATCGCCCATGAGCTGGGCCATGTGTAAGTCATGTGAGCATCATGTAGGCATCTCCCTCACCAGCACAGCTGCCTACCAGCTAGGCCACATGTAAGTCTGCACAAAGCCTGCGCTGTTGTGTCAACCGCCATCTCCATTGAAATCCTAGTAAGATATCACAGTGTTGCAGCGGAAGTGATGGGACAGACTGCGGATGGCTGCGTGAACTGGATGGTCGCATAGAAGAATGGAGTTATCTACACCATCTTTGCAGTGGACAGGCAGCTACTGAGTGCTTCTGCACCAGACCATTCCTTTGTGACATCTGCAAGTCAAGCAGTGACTTTGCAGTGATCGCTCTACAAAGAAACCATTGCTATACAAATTAAATTCCATAAATCCCTACCCTACTGTAATATTTTATTTCCAGCATTAAAATTGCCTTTGTTTAATGTGCCGACTCATGTTTCGTAATGCACATCTCTCATCCTGAAGAGAGAATAACTGCAGTGTATGTAGTGGTACAGCGTGCCCTTTACAGGTGTTCATTCAGGGCTGTTTCCATAGCGCCCTAATATGTGGGGGAGCTCTGTGAATAGGGCTATTGTGCAGCCCTGGGCAGTCTGTAGGTCCTACTCACCGCTGCATGCCTTCCCACCTGTGCATGTTTCATACGTCCGCCACCGAGCCGTTTGTAAGTCAGCGCTCCATAAGCTATTCTCCCAAGATCCTCTCTCTTGGCTGAGTGCACACCGTCCAGGCGAAACTTTTGTTTAGCTCAGCTAAACAGCTGGCCGGATTTATGTCAATCGGTCGAGGAAAACACTGGCAGTTCTGAGACAGATTATATGAGTTGTGATGTTGTTTGACATTTTGAGTCATCAGGGTCCACCGGTTATGAGATGCAAGATGCAAACCAGCGCTTTTTTAACACATTTTTAAAATGTTGCTAAACTATGAACAGCAGGATTTGATCAGGCTCTGTTTTCTTCAAGGCTCAGGGTGAAGTCATGGCTACAGAGAACGAGCTGAAATTCATTAGCTGTAAATGTATGGCTTCAGTAATTCATGTGTTCATATTCACATGTTGATAATCGAAAACAGATGTTTGTCCATTGTTTATTAAGCCATTCATTGTCTCCTGAATGGAAACATTTGTGTTTCTGTGAAGTTGCTGTGGACCATAGTGGACACTGAGCATGCCCAGGGTTCGAGGGCCTGTCATTTGCATCACAAATGCTGTTTCCTGGTCCCGTAAACCAGCAGCGCAGGGTATTGCATTGTCTGTGTGAGTGCGGTGACTAATTATATGTGGCAGCTGAGGTCGGTCATTTCCTGTTTACAGAGGTGTCCTTGTATGATAATTGTAGTAGTTTTCCCTGCAGGTACACAGACAGCTGACTGGTGTTGCAGCTGTGGAGGGACGATATGGTTGCAGGGTTATGATGGAGACTGATGCAGATTATCGAAAGCCCAGCATGAAAGCCCAGCTGTGTGACTCGGCTTGAAAAAGCTTGTGACGCTTTACATTAACTGCACCTTTTATAATGCCTTTATAAAGCATCTGTAGAACAATCTTGCACCTTCATAATGCATTCATAGAACATTCATAAGCAGCATGTAAATATACCTTAACATCCTAACATACCTTAACAGCTTAAATATTCATGAATAACAAGCATTGTGTTATAATAACAAACAAACAGTATAGCTGTATAATTGCATAATGTTTGTTATTAATGTATATTAAAGCTGTTAAGGTATGCTAGGATGTTAAGATATACTTACGTGCTGCTTATGAATGTTCTATGAATGCATTATGAATGCATTACGAAGGTGCACTGAATGTTGTATGAGTGCATAATGAATGCATTATGAAGGTGCAGTTAATGTAAAGCACCCCACATGGGTTGTGGCAAGACGTGGGAAACTTGGCAATCAGGGAAAAGGTTGGGGTACACCTTGGATGTTATCCCAGTTAGTTTCAAATAGGTATTCATGATTCAGTCACTTGCTGATAAATATGTCAACTGCTTTTTATGAAAAAACTGTGGTTGCATTTTAGAAAGTTACTGCACCATGGCGTACATCCATCTTTTGGGTTACTATTTAACTGCCTTTCGATCTTTGGAATATAACTTTTATCACTTGTTCAGTATATCTGTGCAATGACTGCATTAATTTATTAAAGTCACAAGTGGTTGTTGAAAAATGTCTTCCATGGGGTTCCTTACCAAAGCTACTTGGGAACATAAAGGTATCTCTTCAATGAAAATGCCTCCTGATACTTGAGCAATTATGTTGTTTTGCCTTTGACTCTTCAAAAGAATCAATGGTTTTCTGAAAGAATCCAGGGTTTCTGACCAGGTAGACGTGTTTAACGTATTACTTCAGGGTCTTTAAAGCAGTACTGAAACTAGACATGAGGTCACTAGTTGTAGAAACTTGTACAGTATTTTTGGTAGGCAGTATATTTGAAAACGTACTGCTAGTTAAGGGTTTTTTCCTGATGGCACCCTGCAGGTTCAATATGCCCCATGACGACAACCCCAAGTGCCGGGAGGCAGCAGTGAAACTGCAGTTCAACGTCATGGCGCCCATGCTCAACTACGACACGAGTCCCTGGACCTGGTCCAATTGCAGCCGCAAGTACATCACAGAATTCCTGGAGTAGGTTTCTCCGTGTGTTACGTCAGACCTTCTCTTCTCTTCTTTTTCTTTTTATTTTGAGGGTGGCTCCTCCGTCGGAATCACCCCCAAACTCCCACGCTGTACCATGGCTGCTGGTATGTTTGTACAGTGCCTGAGTCCTTGCTATGTTCCCCTTGCAGTCAGGTTAGGGAACAAAGGGTTAAATGCAGGATGGCAATGTGGATGCAGTATTTTTAGTGCAGTGAGTTAAATGCATGTATAAATACAGAATGGAGAGGCTGGCATGCTTGGTCCACTCATCTTCCGCTGCACTTCTCCTGTTTCTACCCAGTAAAATGCCTTTTGAGTCCATTGGCCAATTGCATACTTCCTTCAGAAAAACGGTTTCTTGGGGCAACCACCCTCTTGTTTGACCACCGCTTAGCTGAAAGGCTTCTATGTAACATAATAATAATGGTTTGCATTTATGTGGAGGTTTTCTCATGCCCAAAGGACTCTGCATTGTTTGTAGGGAGCATCTCAGGTCAAGCCACCTCCAGTTGCAAGATGAGATATTGGTTTAATGATTTTTTTTCTGGGCTGATAGTCTCGCGGCCTCGCAGAAGGTGGCCTCGTTGGAACTTAGCTGAACCCCTGTCGCGGGCTGTGAGGTCACCTACTCCTGTTCATGTCACTTCCACACGAGAAGTTTAATTAAGATCTGCTATTTCCCTGGATAACATCTGCAAACTGCTTCTCAATTCATAGCTGTGAGAAAGGGGACAGAATGCCAGCCACAGCGACCTCACTCTTCACATAGTGTTCGCTTAGAAGCTGATTTGCCTAACAGTTGCAATATTTGTAAACACTTAGCAATGAGGAGCGTTCACTGGTGGGAAAGGTCTCTAAAGATCACCCCGACACTGCTAAAGCCTGTTCGTCTCACAAAGAGGCTCGTTGATCCCAAACCGCTCATCCACTCTGCAGGGAGGGAGCATGGTCAAGTACGCCCATGTTTTCGCTGGCCATTCTTCCATGAGGGCTCTTGCTCAGCTCTTCAAGTGTTAACGTTACTGTCAGTTATGAGCTTTAAGGAACGCCTTTGTGGTGTGGAGTTAATGAAAAAAAACATTTCACCCTTTCATTATTAACTGTCATGTAATATTTTGCATCATGTAAACATAGAAGGACGTACATAGAGGATGAGAGGCAGAAATTAAATTTTTGATTGCAACCATGAGTGGGTATTAGTCAGCTTGTCATCAGAGAACCGTGTGGATTTGAAGACGCCTACCGTCGTCGTCTGGGCTTTAAGCAAAGTGCTCTGCACCAGTTACTGCTAATGAGTATGAAGTTTACGATGTCATTACGATGCCCACTATGGTGCCAAACTTATTAGTAGTAATAGGCCTTGTTATGGGGGCTACAAAGACAGCGAGATTAGCCAAACAAAAGGACTTTATTGCCGAAAGCGGGGACAAGACCTCATTATGCAGGGTAGCTAAAAACAGTGCTAAAGGTGAAGAAAACCTCAGACCAATCAACATGGAGGTCATGTCATATGCAGTTTGAAATGAAACCAACTGAGGAAGAGCGTGAAATAACGGAGAGAAGCTTTTTGTTTCATGCAGTAAATCTGTAGAAAATTAATAAATATGTGTAGTAAGCGTGGTCAGTAAATTCTCATAAAACAGATGCTTAATTACATCTGTCGAGTGCCTACGATGATGTAAACATGTAGAATCAGCCTCTAGTTCTGTTATTTCTCATGGGAAGATTAGCTGAACAGTATTTTGCTTAATTACACGTTTTTTGTGGTCTGCATTATAACATTTGCAGAAACACTGTCACCTAGAGGCACCTGCCTTTGTCATAGCCGTGGCCTAATGGGGCTATTTGCTCCCACTGACTATTCATATGTTCATGTCTGTTTACCCCCCAAAGGGTAGGTCTTGGTCCAAATAGAGACTTTCTCACAGCTTCTCAGAGCTCCTCGCTGAGCGATTGAAAGGGAGCCCTGGCTGAGCCATGCTAATTACTGGCCGGGCGGACTCAGCTGCTTGCTAACAGGTGTTTAATTCGGCACAGAAACAAATTGCAAAAGCGGGTCCAACATGTCACACAGCTATACCTCAAGCAGTGCTTTGCATTTTAATATTCTTAAAAAAATGTTTATTTATAGATGGTGTCTTGCACTGTTTTTTATAGTATGAGATGCGTGGAATTTTTCCAGTAATAAATGGCTTTGCTGCAAAGCCCTGGCTCCGTTCCTGTTTCATGTTTTAAGGAGGGATGTGGTTGACAGACGGAAGGCAGACGGGATGGAGTTTTTCCCTCGAGTTCCACATCTGTCTGTCTGTCTTTGCCGGAGCCTCTGTATACCAGACTTTTCTCATTATTGACATGCAGCTTGCATGTTTGTTTGTGTCTCGGTTCTAGATTCATGGTAACAACACTATTATTGCTCCCCGTCTGCATTAATGTTTCAGTTACTGTAGCCCACCCATGGTGTCCGCGCTTGCATTTCCTCGGTCTCGTCTCAAGTGATTGACGGCGGCTGAGGAATTTACACATCCCCGAAAGTAAAAATAAACCTAAATCGGTGCCAAGCACACATCCACTGTATGTATGCTTTTCAAATTTTGTGAGAAAATAACATTTTGAGTTTTCCTTTTAATTCAGGCCTGTAACAATCACTGTTCAGTATCAATCAATGGTATAGCTGCACGATGCCATTAGCAGGAATCTTGTAACACACAATAATATGTTTTGACTCTCAGCACGGGTTATGGGGAATGTCTTCTGGACGAGCCATCTGGCAAGCCCTATCTGCTGCCCCGTGAGCTACCGGGCCAGCTGTTCAGTGCCAACCAGCAGTGTGAGCTCATTTTTGGACCCGGATCCCAAGTCTGCCCCTACATGGTGAGGGTTGCCTGCTGCGTTTTCTCTGCCACAAGGGAGACTGTTCCTCATGTGGCCCCGCTGTGCAGAAAGCCACGGCTGGGAGTCATCCGATGGAGGTGTCACAAGTAACGGGAACTGTCAAGCCACCATTGAACATATAGTAGCATTTTTACTGGTTATGGAGGAATGACATCTGTCTGAAATGCATGTAAACTGCGTGGCCAAAATGTATGTGGGCACCTCTATTATTCTGAGGAATTGCTGGATTAAGCCAAACCCACTGCTGACACCGATGTATGCTTAAGTCAGAAGAGTAGAGGCCGCATACTTTTGGCCATACAGTATATATACAGCACTCTGCAAAAGTCTTAGGCAGTCAAAGAAAATGATATTTAAATGATCTTCATGTTGCAAAACTGTGATGTCAGTTAGAATGTGTCAGTTTAACCTGTCCTAAGTCACCCCAGTATTTGCAGCAGCTATCCAGTATGCCGATGTATTTGTTGACTCAACCACTACCATAGCATATTTGGCTAATCAGTACCTCATTGAGTTTGATTAATAATTAATCAAATAATTAAGTGAGCTGGTGGTGAACTTTAACAAATACATGCAATGGCTGAGGTGCCCCAGAGGACAGGTTTTAGGATCCTTAAGAGGTGTTCTTCAAGCCATCTAACAACATGCGCATATCAATAACTTTTTGGAGAACAGGAGAAATTCAGGTTAGTTACTCTTGATTTGCATGTATTCTGATGTACAATGAAGAAGGGGCTGCATGGGTGTGTACAGTATTTACGCCCCTCCCTACAGAGGCAGTGCAAACGGCTGTGGTGCACCAGTGCGGAAGGGGAGAATCGAGGCTGCCGCACGCAGCACATGCCCCTGGCTGATGGCACTCACTGTGGCCTGGCAATGGTAAGCTTCACATTCTCTATACTAAGTGGCCTTTGTCAGTAGGGAATAGTGTGTTCCTGATCTGTGTCCTTGTTTTCTTATTGTTACTTATTTGCTAACCTGTCCAGAGTGCCTGCCCCCTAGTGCTCTGTTATCCCTGGGAAAGGTTTCAGGGACGCTGACCTTGTACTGTATCAGCCAGGATGGATGGTTGGATGAACGGATGGATGGATCACTGTGACTCATGGGCTTTAGGCCCTGGGGGGTGTCTTGGGGAGTCAACACAGGGATTGGGGGGTGGGAGGGCATGGAAGGTGCCTGCTATTCAAACAATTACCGGAGTTATCTGACAGAGACCCCTCGCCCCCAGCTGAGCTGTTTAAGAGCTGGACATAAAGAGAGAGAAGGGGGACACACATCATATCTCTAAGGCTGTGTCCCTCGGGAAAGGCAGCCATCGTCATAGAAACCGGAGCCGCCTGCCTGAGTGGCCCCTGTGAACCTCTCATTAGGCCCAGTCTGCCGTGTAATTACCAGCCATTAAAAGGAAACATCATCCCTGGTAAATATTGGCCTCAATAGTTCCAAAGAGCTCTGCGGAATTTCTGAATGACTGTCCACCTTCTCAGCCTGTTTGATCCCCACTTTCAGGGACTTACTGAGGTGACCCGAGTCATTGAGAGCAGAATGGATGTTGCATGCAAGGAAATGGGATTGAGGCAGGGGAGGATAATTTGGGTCCAGAGAGTAGAAGTCCAGACCAAGATTTTGTTTCAACCAACCAGTTAAAGAGTCACAATCGCAGAGTACTCAACTGGTTGGTTGAAACAAAATCCTGGTCTGGACTTTTACTCTCTGAACCTGGACCCACCTCTGCCTCAGACCCATTTCCTTGCATGCAACATCCATCGAGGTAGGGACAGGCTGAGCGTAGCCGTAAACAATGTTGATCAGAGGGTGTCTGGCCACTCATCAGAGAAGTCATCTCATAAGGTGCATGTGACTCGCTGTGTAAGGCTCACTGCATCATGCAGTACGGATTTGGCTCTGACGCTGTGGTGCTAGCCAAGCATTCCCTCTCTCTTTGGTTGCTAGTCACACCAACTGTGATTGTTGTTGCACCAATCAGATGTTGCTAGGTTGTTAAAAAGGGTGTGGTAATAAATGGTAAAACATTTGGCTATAGATTCCAATAATTTAGGGGCGCCCTCTGCTGACCACAGATATTTAATCCATGCAGAATATCCGCCGGACTTAGTCCCGGCTCTGATCTATATCACAGTTGACTACCAGCCGAGCATTGTCCTCATATAGCCACCAGTTGGCACAGTCATCGAATGGGAGTTGACTGATGTATCCAGCAATGCCTCAAAACAACAGGTCCTGAATCAGCACTTTGCAGTAGGCAGATGAGTGAACTTGTTGCAGATACATTTTGGATTTCGGAAATTTGTGCATCCATGAGAATAAAACAGTCACACCCCCACATTCACGCCAAAATGTGAATTGTACGTGCAAATATTTGTTTAGTATGAAATACAAGATCAACTTGGGAAAACTGCAGGTAGTCTGGCATTTTTTTTGTTGTTCTAGTCAGATGACCTACAGTAATGCACTCACCACCAAACCCTCATCCACGTGGGTATTTTTTTAGTCTTTTTCTGTGAAATCGAGTAGTTTTCAGTTCTGTGTTCTTCGTCCTTGGACACACCCTTGGGACGGCAGTGACCGAGTGCCTTCATTTGTACGTGGCGTTTCAGGTGACTGATCCTCAGTTATGTGTGCAGCCTGCACATGTGGCCACGATCTGCTCCCACTGTAGCCCCTGTGTCATGGTGGTGTTCTGTGAAGTCACACGTTGCTCCCGCTGCAGCTCCTGTGTCATGGTGGTGTTCTGTGAAGTCACACACTGCTCCCGCTGCAGCTCCTGTGTCATGGTGGTGTTCTGTGAAGTCACACGCTGCTCCCACTGCAGCCTCTGTGTCATGGTGGTGTTCTGTGAAGTCACACGCTGCTCCCGGTGCATTTTCCACAGTGGTTGTGGGGATTTTCTCTTGTGTTGATGCAAATCTATTAGCAAGATGTGCAAATGCAGGGAGAATCTCTGGACCAGTGGGATGCATGTCGCTGTCAAACTTGCTGATCTTGGCACCTGAAGCGTAGCTGAACACTGGGTGGGCCTGCTGCCACTTTAGGGGCGGTCAGGAGTGAAGAGTGGTCTGCCTTGCACTGGAAACGTTCCCACCGGCCCTCTCAACCGACCCTGTGCCTAGAGGTGGGCACAGTCGTCCCACCGTCTCAGCTTTTTTCAGGCTCCTCTTCGCTCCACCGCCCCGGCGCCAGCACCACGGGGCTCTGACAGAACAGACAGAGCGAGTCTGATCCTGCCCGCCGTCACCGGGCGAGGGATGGAGTTACAGCCCCCACGTGCCACACACACATGCCCGCAGTGGTGGTGCCACACAGCCAGATAATGGCCATGAGAAACTGATACGAAACAAAGGAGCTTGTGGTTTTTATGCTTCAAGAGAAGAGGCAGTTTGGCAGGAGCTGTTTGGTCATGTAGGGATGGTCTGAAAATGTTCCTCCCATGTCAAAACTGGCAGCTTCATCCTTCCATCCATTCATCAGTTAGTTTTTTTTGTCTTGTCTGCCCGCCGATCTTGGGGCCGGCGCGGGCGGGGGGGGGGGGGGGGCGGGGGGGGGGGGGGGC
>JAODLD010000069.1:22587711-22606623 GCA_026781065.1 Mormyrops boulengeri | reverse complement strand
TCCTATCTTACCCCCCCCCCACCCCCTGTCTGTTTGCCCCCCCACATCCCTGCTCCCAGCACTGCAGGCGTGGAGTCTGCGTGCACAAGGAGGCAGAGACAAGGCCCGTGAATGGGGGGTGGGCCCCCTGGGGGTCCTACAGTGCCTGCTCCCGCTCCTGTGGGGGGGGCATCCGGAGTGCCACCAGAAACTGTAACAGGCCTGAGTAAGATCCGTACCCTCGTCTCACCATCCAAAATGAGGATACTGATTACCAGCAACATCTGAACCTTTTGGTGCCGAGCTGAATGAGATGCAGTCAGACATATGCTTGTATAGTGGGAAGAGCAGGGCTGCTGGATCTAACGAAAACTGTGTGTTTGAGGCAGGCCCAAGAACGGAGGCCGGTTCTGCGTGGGCCGTAGGATGCGGTTCCGCTCTTGCAGCACTGATCTCTGCCCTCGCGGCCGGAGGGACTTTCGCGAGGAGCAGTGCGCCCAGTACGACGGACGGCACTTCAACATCAACGGCCTTCCGCCCACCGTGCGCTGGGTTCCCAAGTATAGCGGGGGTGAGCGATGGGCAAGCCCAGCGAATACCGTAATACACCTAACCTAATAAGTATGGGGGGTGAGTGATTGGAAAGCTCAACATATACTATAATACACATAAGTTAATAAGTTTTGGGGGGGGGGGGGGGTGCGCGATGAGCACCGTAATTCCGTGGAATACCGTAATACACCTGTTTTAATAATTACAGTGGGGGTGAGCTGGGTATGTCCTGGGTATGATGTTAACTGCATCCAGCCCTGCGAGTGGCCCTCCAACATGCAGGGAGAAATTTGGGGGTTGGTGGCAGGATTAGTACTGTCAAAATCTTCATGCAGTTCCGAAATAGCAGAGAGGACTCTTTCCTGCTCTCCATGGGAGTAGCTCTGCTGCAGCTGCCCACAGGAAGCATGCAGCATGCAGAGGATGGGGGAAAGCCTTCAGGACCCTCATCCCAGGAAGAGTCAAAACCGCTGGAGAGTCAATGGGGTCAGGCCTGTTGGGGATCAGAACTGGGGTGGTGTCGGGGCGTCACCTGCTGCATGGCAGCATTCGGATCTTAATCTGAGGCTGCCCATCTGGGTAGGCATGTAGAACATCTTGTCTCTTCAGCATGATTTTCCCCTCTTGTCAGGGGAGCTTTGTAAAGTCTGCATTTCAGTGGCAGCACTCTCTGAAGTACACGGGCTGGGGAGTAACCAGATCTCTGTAGGTGGGTACACCTGTTATTAGTCTGGTTGCTCTGATGGCTGCCATACTTGGAGAGTAGCTGTTGCTGTGGCAGATTGGCTCCTCCTTATGGTATCTGGTGTCATTCCTTTCAATGAGCCCCTTATGAGACTCAGACTAAGACTCAGACTCTTTGGGTGTCTTGTCTGTTGTCTCAGTGTATGCTCCGACCACAGTGACTGATACCTTAGTAAGGGAGACATTTTATTCACTCTGTAGTTGATAAGTGCCCACGAGGTGACTCTCCTCTTGTCATGGGTGACTTACTGCGACCACTAGAACTTACAGGTCTGGCTATGAGGACTGTGTCAATCCCCATGGGTGAGACGATTGAGGTGAAAGTGGCTTCATGTTCTGTGTTCAAGGGCAGAGGATTGCTGGATCCTGGTGTTCCAGCACCCTGAGTTATATCGTTGGACTGCAGAACTGCAGGGTCTACATAAGTGCCCGGTTTGTGAATTCTGACCACATACTTGTTATTGCTACACTGAAGATTTAGCTTAGGTAGGCTACCACCTCCTAGGAGAATGAGGCTGGACCTGGCAAGACTTTCTAATGAGTTCGCACATAGTTTGTCTGAGGAACTTGCAGACTTGGGTGCAACTTCTGATTATAGTGTGATGTGGAAAACCTTCCGTGATAAGATCCTGAAGGTTGCTGAGGGTTGTGTTGGTGTTGCTGGTGTTTCCAGAAGGCGGTGTTTCATCTCGCATGACACCCTGGGAATTATCGAGAGGAGTCACAGTGCATGGCTTAATGGCAGCTCTGGTCTGTAGGGGGAACTGAGAAGGAGTGCTGCAAGGGCTTTAACGGCAGATAAGGAGGTGTTTCTGAGAGGAATCTGTGAGCAACTAGCACACCATCTATGGGCTACTCTCAGTGCCAAGTAACGTCCTTATTAGTGTCATCCTCAACATGATCCAAGATCACTTGCTCACCAACCAGTGACCAGAGCAGTCTGGTTTTACGCTGAAGAAGTGTATTATCGACCACATCCTGACACTGAGGGTTCTCATTGAGCCCAAACACGAATATCGACAAAGTTTCTTTGCAGCTTTTGCGGATTTTTGTAAAGCGTTCGACTCAGTTGATTGAGCTGCCCTGTGGGACATCATGAAACGGCCATATGGTGTGATTCCCTGAGGGTGATCCAGCTCCCAGGATCCTCATTGCTGAGGACCCGGACGGCTAGACCAGGCCAAGGGGATGCCAACGTAACACTGAGCTGCAGCAGATAGACGGCCATTTTCAGAGGGTGGGACTGGACTGTGTGTCCGCCTGGGGGTCACCAACTGGGATCCTGTGGTGTTTCGTTGTGTGGTGGGTGTGGCAATGCGCTGTAACCGGCAAATATGTAATGAACCTAATTTAATCAGTATAACGGGGTTCAAAGACGGGCACGCCAGACAAATTCCATAATACACCCAATTTAATAAGTACAGCGGGGGTAAGGACCAAGCAAGGCCTAGTGAATACTTTAACACACTTAAATGCGCTGCATCATTCCTGAGGTTACAAAAATGAAGTCCTTAATGGTGCACTTATGTGAAGTCATTTGTCCAGTGCCAATAACCTTTATTTTTTTGTCTAATATCGCTTATACTGATACCAGTACTGATAACGGGCCAACCTCTGAGGCACTTGCCAGCAGTGAAATTTGACAAGCTTGCCGATGCAGATTAGCAGAATGATGTTACATCTTCTAAATGGTGAACAAACTGATGGAATCTCTCATCCACCTCTACGGAAAATGGCTGATCGCCCAATGCAATCATCTCCATTACGTTAGTACTTATGTCTTTAGCTCTGATGGTGATAACTTGATACAGTGTCTTTTGATACCTTTAAAAAAAAAAAAGTTTAAATATCGGCAGGCCATATTGGCCAAGACTGAAACATCTTGCTTTTTAACAAATATCGGATTAGAGTGATATGTTAACCAATACACTAGTTGTGTCTGAATTCAGGGGCTGCATTTTGGTCTAGGAAGGCATAGCCTTTGTAGGCTTCTTTGAAGGTCGAAGGAAAGTTCTGTCAGATGGCACAGTCTGGCCATTATCAGCTGTTCCCGCCATTTTCCTTTTCAGGGCCGGACACACCCATTTCTATGCAAAGAATCTTGGGATGTATTGGGCTGTGAAGGATCCATCAAGTGCGAACCTTTGCGAACTCGCCAAAAGGAGGACACATTTCTAGACTGCATTTGTGCCACTGTGATGCATTCGGTCTTTCAGTGCAGCCTTAGAAGGGTGCAGCCCCTGAATTTAAACACAGCCAGTGTGTATCTCTAGACGTTGGAAGGTCTCTGGATCTGCTTGTCGCAGGATAACACTGGGATCATTATCATGTTGTGTTTGCTCACAGATGATGTGTTGATGCAGCAAAGTACTAAACTTTTCGACATGTGGTTAACCTCGTTACATGGGTTCAGCTAGCCACAATTATAAAGTGTGTCAGTGAAAGCGAAGCCACGTTTTGGCAGTTAACACAGCTCTGAGCCCCGCCCCCCCAAAGAGCCCACAATGCGATTGGCCTGTTGCATTGTTTTACACAACTCTAAGCCCTACCTCCCCCAAAGATCCCACCATGCGATTGGCCCGCCTCATTCACACAGCTCTGAGCCACACCTCCCCAAAGAGTCCACCATGCGATTGGCCCGCCGTGTTCTTTAACAAGGCTATAAGTCCTGCCCCCCCAGAGAGTCCACCATGCCATTCGCCTGCCATGTTCTTTGCAACCGACCTTTGGCCTTTCCCTACAGTCCTGCTGAAGGACCGGTGCAAGCTGTTCTGCCGTGTTGCCGGGACGACGGCATACTACCAGCTGAGGGACCGTGTGGTGGACGGCACACCATGCGGCACCGATACCAGCGACATCTGCGTCCAGGGCCTCTGTAGGGTACGGCCATGAGTGGGCCTGGTGACCGAGACTGTAACGGCGACCGGGACCAGCTCAGCCTCATCCTCAAGCCCGTCTTTGCCTTCCAGCAAGCGGGCTGTGACCGCGTTCTCAACTCCAAGGCCAGGAAGGACCGCTGTGGAGTCTGTGCTGGGGACAACTCCTCCTGCAGGACCGTGACTGGGACCTTCAGCATCGCTCAGTACGGTAGGCTGGGACTTCCAGGAGGCTCTGATCCTCAGCTTAGGGTGACTCGGGGCAGTGGGTACCACTGAGCAATGGGCCCGCCAGGCAGTTGTGTTATTTCCAGAGGCAGACATTTCAGGTCCAGAAAGTAAAAATCCAGGCTAAGATTTTGTTTCAACCAACCACTTACGTACTCTCTGATTGTGATTCATTAAAGCCAACTGGTTGGTTGAAACAAAATCCTGGTCTGGATTTTTGCTTTCTAGACCTGAAATGTCCCCCTCTTGTTATTATGCTGCTGATGATAGAACAGAAGCTGCCTTCACAGGGGGCTCACAGACAGCTGCTCATCCCCAGATAAGGCCTCAATTTAGTCTGAAACTCTACGTGTGTTGAATTAAGACATGATCTGTGGCCCTTTGGGCTCATTAAGTGACTGCAGCTGGGACGTGTCCTTCCCTGTGCTGGTTTTTGTTTGAGTTTGTGTTTGTGCCGGTTGGCTCCCTTTTCTCACACGGTGCGGTCTTCTCTTATGTGGCCAAAGCAGGGCTGACTCGAGAGATGGGCACCAGGAGGTTTGCTTCCCATTTTGGTGTGGCAGGCTCACGGGCCCCGTTGGGCCTGAAATACTGTTGTGGTCTTCCCAAACTTGTTTGTGACACGGCCTTGTTTGCCTCCCACCAGCCTGCTAGCAGTTAAGTTTCTGTCCTGTGGCCTAACTATTGTTGTAGGGTGCTGATCCAGAACTGCCAGCTCGGCGGTCACAGCAGAGCGCTCGGGGTGGGCGGGCAGACGGACAGCACCATGAGTGAGCCAGCTAGTGTAACAAACGCGCCGCTGCTGTCTGTGATTGGGCCCAGGGGGCTGCTGACCGCAGCCTCCACCGTCGGGCAGCTTGTGGTTTTTTCCACCCAGGCAAGGCAAGGATTTCAGCATCTTTATCTGATGTCACTGTAAGAAAAAGCCTAAGCCTGGTTTCAAAGCTGGGGGTTCCCTGAGGCCCCAGTGTGTGTTAATGTGTGGCCTGTGCTAACTTGTGTGTCTCTGTGTGGTCAGAGGGGGAATCAAACTGACTTTGCCCTAGGGCGGCTTGCTATGCTTCCCAAAGCAGCTCAAGCAGTTACATTCTTACATCCATCCATTCATTTACGGTGCCCACACATCCTATTCAGGATCACGGGGGATCCGGAGCCTGTCCTCGATGCTACGGGTCAGTCAGGGAATAACACAAGATGGGGCACCAACCTATTGCAGGCCTCCCACACATACCATACACACACACATTAACACCAATGGGCAATTTGGCAACTCCGATGTACCTCGGCATGTTTTTGGACTGTGGGGGGGGGGAAAGCCCACAGCGACCCGGAGAGAACATGCGAACTCCACACAAAACTCTGTAATTGTACCTTGTCCGCTCTAGCAGTAATCCATTATCCCAGTGTAACTTGAAAAAGGTGGCGCTATGTAACCACATGTCCACTGATTTTGAGAAGAATACAGATGGAGTATGACTTGAAGATTTAATGGTGGGCTTGAGCTCAGTGCAGCAAGTCTGCTCATCCAGTGAGGGGTTGTGAGAATAGGAGAGGTTTTAGCCAAAGGAGCTATTTCTCAGTTTGGGGGTGGTGGAGGGGTGGGTTAATTGTAACTAGCACCTTATTCTGTCAGTGACACACTTGGCGTCTCACTCCCTCGTTCATGTGCTTCCTCCAGGCTACAGTGTCGTGACTCATATCCCTGCGGGGGCCTCCAACATCGACATTAAGCAGCTCAGCTACTCAGGGAAACCCGAGGACGACAACTACCTCGGTGAGTCAGCCAAATGTGTGTATGTGTGTGTGTGTGTGTGTGTTTGTGCGGGTCAGATATACATTACAGTCCCCACAATGTGATAGAAACCCATTATTTTAATGACGCGGGGACTCTTTTTTTAGTCCCCACAAGTGGAAATGCAATTTTATACAAATCTGTGACTGCAATCAAAAAACTAAAAACGCCAAAAGACTTGAATTTTGTTTGGTCGCTTATGGTTAAGATTAGGGCTGGGTGGGGTTTATGGTTATGGTTAAGATTAGGGCTGGGTAGGGTTTAAGGATGTCATTGTTCGGATTAGGGTTTTCCCCATAGAAATGAATGTAGAGTCCCCACAAAGATATAGATACATAATGTGTGTGTGTGTGTGTGTGTGTGTGTGTGTGTGTGCATATTGGGTGTGTGAGATGACTGTATGTAGACTGAACAGGACACAGGAAAAAACAGGAAAGGCATTTGTCATCATAGCAACGCAGAAATCTTCCTACTGTTATGATTTATCTACATTTTTTCAGGAAACACATGGATTTTGTAAATGGCTTTGAGCATCAGTATTTGTTTGCATGTGATTGTTTGACTGCTTATGCCTGCAAATGTTTTCATCATATTGGGTAATAAAAATAGATTGTTCAGTAAAGTTTAATGTCTTCGTGAACAGCTTTGTCTGACAGCCAGTCAAACTTCCTTCTGAACGGGAACTTTGTGGTGGCCATGTTCAAACGGGAGATCAAGTTTAAGGGAGCTGTGATCGAGTACAGCGGCTCGGACGTCGTGGAAGAGCGGATCAACTGCAGCCAGAGGATCCGGGAGGAGTTGGTGCTGCAGGTAGGCCCCGCCCCCAGTCTCGCAGTCCTCAGTTGGCGCCTGCCACGTGAGATTGACTCTGGCGTACCTGCAGAGTGACTAGGCTCTATGTGGCGCAGGTGTTGTGCGTGGGGAACCTGCACAGCCCCGACGTGCACTATTCTTACAGCGTCCCCGTGGAGCGACAGAGCCAGCGGTACCTGTGGGATCCCAGCGGTCCGTGGCTGGACTGCAGCCACAAGTGTCAAGGTAATAATAATAATCATATATATATAGCACTTTTCATACATGGAATGCAACCCAAAGTTCTTCACATATGAGATTAAAATGTAACCAAAGACTGAGAAGCCTAACTAACTAACGTGCAGGCCAGTGAAATTATATGAGGATGGAATAAATCTAAATAAAATAAATATGCGAGAGTAAAAAAAGCTAAATAAATAAACAAACAAAATAAAATACAATAAAAGATAAAGGAATCAAAAGGTTAATGTTAAAGTAAACTGGAAATTAGGAGAGTAGGAGAATAAAATGAAATATAATGAAATACTATGAACTGGGTACTGTGGGGCTTCTCTCGTGCTGGGTTGTGGACTTTATGCGGGTGCAAGTCTGGGGGCCCCATGGTTCACGCCAGTCGGCCTTCCCTCCCGTGCAAAGGTGAACGGCGGCGTCGGGCCGCCTGTGTGCGTGAGAGTGACCGCCTGGTCGTGTCCAGCCAGAAGTGCCAGCGCCTGCCACGCCCACAGGACACAGCGGAGGCCTGCAACTCCGACTGCGAGCTCAGGTGGGCCCCGGCGGCCGATCTTTCTGGGCCTCTGTGAGATTCAGATCCGTATCTGTGTGTATGTGTGCCTTTGGTGTCCGCCATCACCCACACGTAGGAATCTTGCCCCACAGGTGGCAGGTATTGGGCAAGAGCGAGTGCTCTTCCAGGTGTGGCCCCGGCATCCTCACCCGGGACGTCCAGTGCGTGAGGTACACCCTGGGCGGACCCAGTCAGCTGGAGACGGATCAGGCCTGCGCCCACATGCCCAAGCCCCCTACCCGTGAACCCTGCCATGGACAATGTCTTCAGCAGAGCTGGCACTATGGGGCCTGGTCCCAGGTATGCACTAGCAGCGAGAGCACTGATTAAGGTGGTGTCTTGTGTCTTTCATGAAATCTGAACCTCTGGCATCTTGTGGTCTAACTGTGTTTGTGGTGGGGTCACGGTGGTGGGGGTGGGGGGATAGTGCTCCAAGAGTTGTGGGGGCGGCTCCAGGACCCGAGGCTCGTACTGCGCAGACCACCTGGACCGCCGCCTGGCGGAGCGGCACTGCGCCGGCATTCCGCGCCTGGAGGTGGAGCCCTGCAGAGAGGAGGCGTGTCCCGGGTGGCTGGTCAGCGAGTGGAGCGAGGTGAGTGTGTCCTGCACGCACCGTGGTGGGAACCTCCCTGGCTCTCTGGGCGGGTCTCCTCCTCATTTCCTCTACCTCAGGCTTTCTCTTCCTTCTCCTCTTCCTCTCTCTCTCAGTGCCTGGCCACGTGCGGGGTGGGCGTCAGACGCCGGCAGGTACACTGTGCTCGGGACCAGGAGAGGCTGAGCGATTGGATGTGTGACCTCGGCGCCAAGCCCTCTGCCGTGGGCCCCTGCCAACTCCTGCAGTGTGCCTCCTGGCAGGCTGGTCCCTGGGCCCCGGTGAGGCCCCTGCAGGCCATTGCAGGCTTACCGATAAACTTACCTCATTCTGCATCTCATACATTAAGATGTCCCAACACTGTATTTACATGTGGCACCACAATGTGCTTTTTATGTTGATATATTTTTGTGTCTTTGAGTTACAATCAAGTGAAATTACAGAGGTGGAAATTGTGGTTATTTGGTAGCTGAGTACCGTGCCCATCATGAAATCCATTGCTGTTGCTGAGCACACTTAAAGCATCGCCGGTCTTGATTTCTGTTGCTGGTCAAACCGATTTGTTGATGGAACAGCCAGTGGCAGTCATTCGTTGCCCCTCACTGCAGTGTCCTGTCACCTGTGGGCGGGGCTACCAGAAGAGGGTGGTGCACTGTGTGTCTGGGATCCACGGCCGGACGGTCAGCGACCGTGAGTGCAACGCGGCCACCAGGCCCATTGACAGCCAGGTGCCATTTTTTGAGCGTTGGCTTACAACTACTGTATGTCTTTTCAGTAAAATGTCGAATGAGATGCCTTGATTGTTCATTCACCAACAAGCAATGCCAGCACTGGTCAGTAGAGTCACTGTAAGTGTGACTGTGCTTTCTGATTCAGCTGGTAACCTCACCTCTTTCTCCGAGCAGGACTGTGATGTCTCTGCCTGCCCCCCATCGGCCCCCGCCCTCAGCACCACTAAGCCTTCTGACATAGGACAACCCCAACCACAGTGGCGTTACGGATCCTGGACTGCGGTAAGCCATGGAGTCACAATGACCCAAACGCCAAACACCCACTCTCCAGACAAGCTGCATTCAACTGTGTTTGGTCAGTCGTGTCCCGTGCAGGTGAAGTTGGTAACACTTAAAGCTCTCATCTATAATGCACTATAGATACCTTCATAATGCATTATAGTGGTCAGTATAAGAATTAAGGATGCTTTGTACTGCATTATGAAGGAATCTATAGTGCATTATAGATGAGAGCTTCATAAAGTATTCATAATGCATAATAAACATAACTGTAATGTGTTATACCTGGTAAAAAAATTATAGAAATGTTTATAATGCTTTATGAATGCATTATAATGTGTTATGAATGTGTTCATAGCTTCTTATAGACATGCATTCATAGACAGTGTTACTGTGAGGTTCTTTACATTTATCTATGCATGTTTATATGTACATTTTATTTATTTATTTGGAGGGTCAGCATTTGCAACATGCAACTGAGGCAGATAACATGCAACAGGCGAACTGCTGTCAGGAAACCACTTTAGGTGCTAAGTGCTACTCAGATAAACTTCCATGAAACAAGGGGAACATAGCTGTGGGAACAGGAGCTTAATGAACAGAGCTCAGAACCTCATAGCAGACAGCAAGTATCACCCAAGAGGGAATCTAGTGAGAAGTATGTGTGATATACAAAATCAGGGCATGCAAGTGAGGACCACAAACCGCTTCACTGGAGTGAGTTCGTGCGGACAGTGAGCTGCTAAGGTCAGCTGAGGTTAGTTAGGCATTTCTGGAAGGTTGAGAGGAGCTCAAGACAGGATTCTAAATTCAATATGTGTGTACTGTCACTTTTTTTCTATGGAACATTCATTAGCTGGACTGTGTGAGTTTGTGCTGCCATTCTGTGATTCATTTTCTTTCAGGAGATGCTGTACAAACTGAGGTTGAGAGTTTTTTTTAATTATTATTTAGAAAAAGAATGTGTATACTTTTCAAGGTCATTAATGTTCTTTCACCTCTGTGAAGGCAATTATACATATAAATCTGTCATTTTGAAGTATACCGTTTAATTATGTGCGTATGAGTTGAACCTCAAGCAGTGTTTGAAAGCTTTAATTTAAATAGCATGAAAAATACTCAAGTGGGTTTTTTTGGAGTGCTCTTTATTACACATGAAAGGCAAATGCCATCGCTGAGTGCATCAAATGACCCTTCACTGAATGGCGATTTTCATTGCACCTGATCCCTCACTTTACTTTGGCTACTGCCAAAGAGATCACTGGAATTTTTTGATGTGAGAATTTAAAACTCTGAGTGTCTTAAGGAGCCCTCTGTACATAGTAGTCAAGGTTTTTTCGCACTGTCTTGTAAAAGAGCTCTTTACTTGAGGGGAAGTCTTGGGTGAAGGTCAACGTCTTTTGCATGTGTGTTGTGTGTGTGTGACACATCATGGGTTATATGCATGTCTGACAGCGATCTTGCCCCCTGTGTGTTGCAGTGCTCCGTCTCCTGTGGGAGGGGCCTGCGGGCTCGTTACGTCAGCTGCAGGGACCCCCTTGGCGAAAAGATGGACGAGTTGTCCTGTGCTTACCTACCCCGCCCTACAGAGTCCACCGCCTGCTTCAGCCCATGCGGCCAGTGGCGGGTTGGAGAGTGGTCCCCCGTAGGTGATGTCGTTGCCCTGCCTCGCTTTGCTCTGATGGTCTTCGCCCGTTCTGTTGTGTATGAGCTGATGAATCCCATCCCATTCTGCCCCCAGTGTTCAGTGACGTGTGGCGTGGGCCAGTACAACCGGAAGGTGGTGTGCTCCACCTACAGCCACCAGGTGGAGGACGGCTTCTGCTCTGCCGACGAGCGGCCCAGCGCGACACGGGAGTGCAGAGGGGTGCCCTGCCCCTCGGTGTACCGCCTGGCACCCCAGGATCCGACTGATCCACACGCTCACCCCGGACACAGCAGCAGGAATATCACTCCTGTCAACCACCAATGGAGGACGGGCCCATGGGGAGCTGTATGTTTTTCCTCTGGCTGCCCTGTTCATACGTGTGTCTTTCGTGTTGTTTCACATGTGTCACACACACTCTCCCATGTGCACACAGTGTTCCCAGACCTGCGGAGCCGGATTCCAGCGCCGGGCAGTCGTGTGCCAGGATGCGGACGGGCGCACCGCTAACCAATGTGAGCTGAGGGTGAAGCCAGCGGAGTCCAGGAGCTGTGACTCAGGACCCTGTCCCCAGTGGGTCTACGGCATCTGGGGAGAGGTGAGAGGAGGACCCAGGGGCAGGAGGGAAAGTCCGGGGGCTGTGTGTGACTCTCAGTTGAGAGAGGGGCTGTGTTTTTATATGGTTGGTTTAAAAAGGGCCCTGCCCTTTACAGTATAGTACCTTTATTTATAGTGTGCATCCATACTGCCTACAGTGTATCCTCATTTAAAGTGTTCCTGTCCCACAGTGCACCCAAACCTGCGGTGGGGGGCAGCGTTCTCGTCTCGTGGTTTGCCAGCAGTCATATGGCCAAAGCCTGAACGAGCACAGCTGCAATGCTGTGGAGCGTCCAGCAGATGTGGAGCGCTGTAACACGCAGCCGTGCCCAGGGGGAACTGCGTGGCCCAGAAGACCATGGAAACCGGCCTGATAACGGAAGCGTTCCCCTCGCTTCCACTGGTGTGGTAGCTCCCGGAAGCATGCCTAGCGGATCTCTGAGCCAGCCAATGGGAAGCCCTTGGGTTCTTTGGCCTAGCCAACCGGAAGCTGCGGTTGACATTAACCTGGAGACCCTCAGAAGAGTGTGGCCTCATAGGAATGGTGCTCGGAAACTGGGAATCACAAATTCAACCTATTGTGTCTAGTACTGAAATACTGAAATGACTTATATTGGATATTTGAATTGTAAAGTGCATGTCTTATACTATTAGCAAAGTATATGTGTATATTTGTGTATAAGAGTTTAATTTTATTACCTTTATTAAACAGCAATATGGCTCTTGTATATACTGTACTATATATACTGAATACCAGAGGTGGGTAATTCAGGTCCTTAAAAAGTACAAATCCAGACCAAGATTTTGTTTCAACCAACCTGTTCAGTATAATGAGTCACAATCACAGAGTATAAAGAGTCACAATCACAGAGTATAAAGAGTCACAGTCACAGAGTACTCAGCTGGTGGGCTGAAACAAAATCTTGGTCTAGATTTGTACTTTTTATGGACTTTCCACCTCTGCTGAAAACACTGTACAAAGAATATGTATATATTAAATATATATAATCTTTGTACAATATAATTTTATATTTAATATGTGTTGTTTTTAAAGTTGGTTCTTTACATATTAAACTGGTGCTCTGGGCCCTTAAAAAAGTCAAGTAATTTGAAAACGGTGCTCAAGTTTCTATAGGGGTTAATGTTTTTAATTAGCCCAATAAAAAGTATTCTTTTTTTCAGAAATAGTTTATAAAGGTGGATAAAATAAAATACAGAAATTAGTCATGAGAAAGAAGGTCTTTGAATACCGTGTAAAACTCAATGCACACTTCATAATCATAAAACAGGCAGAATGTAGCCGCCTTTCAGAACTGAATTACATGCATGATCCTCTGTCTCTCGGTGCTGTTCAAATGGCTGTCTTAAAGTGAACCTTAAAAAAGTGACATTATCCTAACAGTGCAATCTGAATTTGCTTATTGTAAAGAGGCCATTTAATGTAGCAGCTGTGCTGTTAATGAGGTTAACATAGACTCATGTGTCTGCAGGTATTGATTCTCTTAACAAATTGTGAATTGTCTAATATCTCTGACCAAATGTCACAAGTCCTGTGCTTATGGAAAATGCAACTGAATACCTCTGCAGTGCACCTTTTTCGTTCTCTTTCACGTATGCCAAATCTGTAAAGGACCAGTAACTGCACATTTTATTTATTCCTTAAAATTTAACTAATTTATTTTTTTCTCCCTCTGCCTCCTGGGGCCTGTTTCATGAAACAGGAGTTCTTGCTTAGCCAGATAACTTGTTGGATTTAAGGTTGTCTGGGCTATATGGACTTTATCTTTTCACTTACATTTAGCCCAGACTACCTTAAATCGAAAGCAAGAAATCCTGCTGCGTGAAACAGACTCCAAGTCCCAGTCTTTCTTGTATGGTGCTTTGCTCTTAGGTAGCCGGATGTTGCTTCTGACAACTGTATTAATTATTATCCTCTTGCAGTGATTTTTAATGTATTTATTTCATGTTGAATATGTACTGTGAAAACTAAAAGAAAACGATTGCTGCAGAATTTGCGCAGTTTCCTGTTGGTTTCTGTCTGACATACTTGGCTTATTTGGTCTAAACCCATTAGTTTTAGGGACTAGAAACATCTGGCTATATTAGGGTGACCAGATAATCCATGTCAAGGAGGATACTTTGAGCTTGGACAGGATTCGTAAACTACCATTTTGACTAAAAGGACCTGGATTACACTTTCGCACTGAGTTATTGCTGTGTGCCGATTGGTCAGTCTCCTATAATCATGCATGTGTCACTAATGTTAATGTGAAACAGCTGGATGAGTCTTTCAAACAAGGAAACGAACCAGTCACAGCACAAGAAGAACCAAACAATTTAACCAAGCACAGGAGCCTTTCAGTTTTAAAGTAGTTTGTAAAACCTGAAGTAGCTCATAGTGGATTATCTGGTTACCCTAGGCTATATCATTTATATTGTTTGATCATAAATAGAATAGGAAAGTGTGTGCTATTCTTGGGGATATTCTGAGTGTAAGTTATGTGCATTTGGCAAAGTGCTTCAACGTCAGATTGGTGGTGCAGCCAGATAAAGGCAGGGATCTCTCTGCATGAAGCTAAGCTGAAGGTTCAGGAACCGGACCTGTTGACAGCCATGGGGGCCATTAGGGGAGGTGCAGGGGGAGGTACATTCATCGCGTCTCCCGAACAGTAGCACCGGACCGGCACTGCTCTTCTGTAACATCTTCGGTTTTTCCTTAGACAATGTCAAGTTCATTCAAATTCACGAGATGATGATGCCATGACCCGTAGAAATAGGATGGGACTGGACGGTGTAGACAACGCCGCCATATTTAGTTTTGGTGAAGCCGATTAGAGCAGGGAATGGTGGAGGAAGTGCTGGGCTTTGCTGTGAGACTCTGGGCCAGATGCTACAGCTCTGTGCCTGTCACCGTCTCCAGAAGAAGATAAGATAAACAGGAAGCTCAGGACTCACACGGGACACGGCACATGCGGCAGGGGTCTAGCCTGGGGCGGTCGAAGTGTATTTATATGACCTCAAAGGACAGGAAGGTGGCTATAGGAGCAGCTTCTTATGGGGGACAGTTTTAGAGGAACATTTTCTGACTCCATACAAGATGTAATCTGCTTGGGAAATGGATCTAAAGGAGATGTTTGGATTACTCTGAATGTGACGTCCTGCATATGAATGTATTCATCATTCAACTTGATGTAATGCAGAGCCTACGGGACCTTAGGTCATTACAGGACATTTTTTCTACCTAAAGATTGGATTAATTATACCCCATCACTATATTTCATGTATCTGCTTTAGTTTTTAAATGGAGGACACAAAGTCCTTTGTAAATTGTAAATCGCTGAAAAATGCATCCAAAACTGGCGCCGTGTTTGTTCTCGCGGTAAAACGAGCAGATTCATTTCCTTCTCCTGTTTCTTTCTTGTAGGTGTGCAGACCCCCATGAGAAAGTGAACCTTCTGCATGTCTGCTGCTGGTTCACATCTGTGTGCAATTTCAGTAATAAGGTTCTCTTGAATGCGTTTGGCGTGGAACGTAGAACGTGCTGCTTTGACAATAATGGTAATCGGTATTAATCAGCATTGGCAGGCTGTCTTATCTGTAGAATTGAAAAAGGCCCTGCTTTTTCCAAGAATTTTTCCAACCAGTACTACCCTACTTTCTACTGCCTGTCTTGTGTCTGTGTTGCCTGCTGTAATAATACACCAACTTCATTTGTATTAGAAATGTAAGTTTTCATAGGAAAAATATTTTTATCTTTGAATACAATAAACCTTTGCAGGAACCTATATTTGAAGTACTGTAATGTAGTTTCAAGGACATGTGCTGTGTTTAATTAGTTGTATATTTTCATATAAATTTTTTAATTGATTTTATGATTTAGTTTTCTCCATGTCCTGCTTTCAGTTATTTGCTTCACATCATGAAGATACGACTGGCCAGAAGATGGTTGTATCCTTGTGGGAACTGGAATGGCCACGGCATAGCTTTGGGTACATTTCTCTCTTCAGCGTTGAGCAAAGTCCCCATGTCTGCTCGCATTCTGGGTAACACATGTGGATTAATGAGCGCATTGTGGTCTGCCTGGGGAAATCACGGGAACAGTGTGCTTTCCTACGTTTAACAACACTCGGATATTTCCCACGGGACGTGGGATTTGGCCAACCTGTCGCACATGGATGATGAATAAGTAATATTCTGCCTCTCTTCCTGGCAGATGTGTGTAAGAATGTGTTGAATTTAAAGGTGTCAGTTGTCTGTAGTATCACCTATCACTTCATTTAAATCCATTTAAAAAATGAAAAAAAAAACTACACACTACATTAGGAGCATCAGCGTGAGTGTTACTGAAATCTGCTTCATCTGGCATCGGTAACAGTGTGTGGGAGTTTCCTCCTTGCAGTCGTTGACAAGAAAACGGCGTTAATTTTCTTAATGAATAGATCCCAGACCTCATTGTCTGAGACTGAATAAATTGCATGATCTTGATATCATCACTGGAGTAGACCGGGCCTGAACTTAGGCTTGTCAGATCTTATGGTGTATATTTGCTGTTTAAAATTTGTTTTTAAAAATATAATCCTCAAATTATATCGACCTAGTCAGATTTTATCAGTCGAATTTTGTCTTGTGTGTCTGAAACAATCTAGTTTTCTAGTAAAAAGTCAAATTTATACGAAGATACATTTACTTATATATCTCATAATGTCAGTTTCTATGTGGATTGTTACATTTTTATGCTTTTGCTACAGTGCGTCTATGGGAGGGACTCAAATAAGGAGGGTGGAAACACCTCTGGTCTTCTGCCTGCATCAGAGTCGGGCGCTTGTGGCGTCACAAAGCTACCGTTTCTTGACCTAGCACCATTTTGAACGAAGGCAGGTTTCTCAATGAAATCAGGCGAAGCTAGCCCAGGAGGGGCAAATTGACCTCAGCCTTGTGCGTTTATTTATTCTTGGGGAACTTGGAGGCTGACATAATTGCCCCATGTGTTTCTGTGACTGGCGGGGGAACCCCTGTGCCCTTCCTAGGCGAGGGAAGCCCTGTGGGACATACAAGGGAAATCCAGAATCACAAAACTGAAAAGCAGACATGACACAGCTAATGACAGAATCATGCGGAGCACAGCATTCACAGAAATTGTTTGCTGACACTTTAGTACTATCAATTTAATTTTTCACTGTCTTGTACCTCACAGTAATGTGGTTACATGAAGTAATCGGGCATCGCTGCGGAGTTCCCGTGGAGAGCCGATGGCAGTCTGACACCTCGGAAAGCAATTAAACCGCATAAAACAAGCTTCCCAAGGGAGAGCAAAGATGCTTTTCCGTTTGACTTTCAGCTGCAGCGCCTGCGTCACTGGTTCTGGTGGAAGTGTGTTTACAGCGCCCATTAATCACCGGCCTTGCTGAAAGGCAGACGTGCAGCGTAGCAGGATCTGTCAGCTCAGGAGTGGAGTGGAATAAAGTTGTTCTAGATTACACAGGGAATGGAAGAGCAACTCTAACAATGGGTAGAACCCTGCTATCTGCATGCACGTGCTGTCGGTCTGCGCATGACGTATTGCTGAAAACATTCACTTAATTCCCACTTAATTAGTCTCTGTGAATGCCATGTGTAGACTGTATATTTACATGTTAACCGGAACTCTGGAGCTATACATTATCGAATAAAATAAATTATGGAATTTCCTCTTGCAAAATCGCTGTTCGGAGAAATAGTTTTATTCATCTTGGCCTGAAACTGGCTGTTGTTTAAAAGTAAAAGATTTTGACATGCTTTTGATTATGCTGTGTGTGATTTGGCAGTACAACTCACACCTCTGGTATCATGGCGACAGCTTGTGTCTCTATTTGTGCGTGTGTACAAGGCTGATGCATGTTTTTACTTCAGAAATGCTGGCAGGAACATGGTTTTTGTGGTCCGACTTCCACTGTCCATTATCCCTGCAAGCTTAAATTACTGCAGTAATTTTACCTTGACCTATGCAGTTTTATTATAGATTTCTCTGTACTTTTATTTTTTTGTGTCCACCCCCCCAGATGACATTGGTGCCGCGCACATGGAAAGATGGTACCTGTATAACTGTAGCTTTACTTTGCTATGTGTGGGATGCGTTTCATGAGTCACTCTGAGAGCAAGCCTATGAGGGCTGTAAGGCCGCGCAGTGCAGTCATGCCAGCGGCATTCAGATTCTGCTCTGCCGGTCTCTGCAAACCCTGTGAGTCTCTCTCAGTCCTACTGGCGCCTGAAGTTGGGTATGGAGACGGCCTCCTTTCCCTTTGCTGCTGTGGCTCTGCAGTTGCGGATGGTTCGTGGTTCATGTTGACTTACGGCAGCTTCTTGGGTCCTCTCTAAGTGGTGTTGGCTTTCAGAAGGAAACTCTCCTGGGGAAACCCAATAGCTGTTGGCCCAGCCGCAGGAGTCATGTTTACTCAAGTGTCAACATCTCAGAAAAAGCCAGAGAGAGAGCTGGAGCCAGTAAGGGCAGGGTTTGTGTTCTCCTCGGAATGTACTCCGATTTGCCAGATTATCTTCCTGTCATGACAGTAACATGTCGACTCTGTCGACCATGAACTACTTCTTCAGGTCAGTTTGTATCCATTTCAGAAGCCTGTCTTTCTTCTCGTGCTTGTATTCTTGAACGGAGCCAGGGTGACGTACTAGTGTGTCACGCTAAACGTGCCAAGTGGGGTTCTGCTTGCTCTGCTTAGTGAGCTGTGGCACCCTGGATCACATTGAGCGTTTCTGGATTTGTGGGCTGGCCTGGATGAAGTATTGGGTGGGGGCACCAGTGGGGCACCTGTGTTGGGGAGTTAGTATGTATAGGTAGGGACACCAGGGATGCCAGTGAGAGGGGGGAGGGGTATCTGTTTGTATGGAAGGGAGGGGTTGTTGTTTTCTCCTTGGAGATGAAAGATCTACAGCTGGGAGCCTTACCCCCCCCCCCCCACCTGCTCTACGGCACAGTGCTCACCAGCTGCTCACATCCACAACACGTGTGGTTTTGACCTCAAGCCCTTAGAACAAGGCCCTCAGTGTCGGTGCATCCCGAGGTAAGATCTCTGTGGCCCTCAGTGTCAGCGATAAGATCTTCATGGTCCTCGGTGTCAGGTCTGTGCTCTGAGGGCGGGGCGTTTGTAGCATCATCCGTGATGTGTGCTGCATCTGTGCTCTGAGGGCGGAGCGTTTGTAGCGTCATCTGTGATGTGTGCTGCATCTGTGCGCTGAGGGCGGAGCGTTTGTAGCGTCATCTGTGATGTGTGCTGCATCTGTGCGCTGAGGGCGGAGCGTTTGTAGCGTC
>JAODLD010000069.1:22569841-22587611 GCA_026781065.1 Mormyrops boulengeri | reverse complement strand
ATCTGTGATGTGTGCTGCATCTGTGCTCTGAGGGCGGAGCGTTTGTAGCGTCATCTGTGATGTGTGCTGCAGTCCCTACTGTATCCTTGGTGTTCAAGGTGTTATTGTTACCCAGCATGCATTGTCAAACAGCAACATGTCTGCTGGTATTGAGAAACATAACATAAAGAAAAGTATGCAGCTGGCTTTCTAGGGTTTGCTATAGGGCTGATTTTGGGGTGCATCCCCCAGAATTGACTGTGAAGTATTTATTGTGCGGTCAGCAATCTCACACACGTAAAAGCTGAAGATGCAATCCTTTCAGCTTCGGTTAATGTCAGGTAGTGTATTCTCACTATTTCCACTGTGCTTCTCCAGTGATGTCTAGTAGATCAAGGATGACCTCTGTACCCTCTGTGCCCCAAGCAACTAGTCTAGGAAAAGTGTTTGGTTGTTATGCAATATACTGCAGATACACTGGAGAAACAATCCATCCATCTTTCTAACCACTTATCCTGGTCTGGGTCTCAGGAAGAAACAATACATTATTGTGTTTATTATCTAGACTTCATAAATCCCTGAGATAAGGAGGTATCTCTGTAGGATAAGGAGGCATGTTTAGGCTCATAAAAACCACCTGAACTGAAATATTGAATAAGGACAGGGATGTTCGTTCCCGAGATGATGCGGCATGAATTCCTGAATAATGTATTGTCGGGTTCATTATGTTGTTTTCACCGTGTCATTCAAACTCTGCGGATCCAGGGCTCCAAACCTGCATGATGCCCAGCAATGCAAGCTGGGAGAGACAGAAGAAATGTGGCAGCTGGTCTAACATTAGTGCTAAGTGCGCTGATTGTTCGGTTAACTTTAATGTCATATCATATGAAAATGTTAGTTACATTTGGTGCGATTCCAGGCCAGAGGATTTATTGGTTTGGCTCAGTTCTTGGCTGGATAAATTTGTATGATGTGTACAATGAGGGTTGCTACTGGTCTTCAGTCTAGTAAATTGTGATGCTGTGGGGCTTAATCATTCGTGGACCAGCATGCATTGCACCGGACTGTACATAATGCAAATACTTGTATAAATAATGTCCGTGACATATAAATATGTCAGTGAGTGTAAGTGTGTTGCATTCTAGTGAAGTGTCGAATATCAAGTTCCCTTATTGTGGTGTCCTTGTAATCACCCCAACCCCCCTGCGATGGTGTTCAATGTGTGTACTGTCCATGCTAGTCCTCACTCTCTCTGGCAGTTTCTCTAAATAAAAGTGTTAACTGTCATTTGTACTCCTGCGTATTTATTAAGCGTCTCACTACAGTATGTTTAGGAGTAATTGTAGGATGAAAATAAAACCAACTGCCATAGCTGTGTTTATTCTAAATAAAAATCACCTGATTATCCTGCAAATATAAATAAATGTAAATACACACACTCCTACATCACAAGTACCATTGAGACAACGCGCACTCCTATGCTGGACCAGCCTGAATACATTTCTGTTGGTGTTAATTTTCATTAAATTTGTAGGACCAGATGGTAAAAGATCAATAACAATGAGCACATTTTATCATTCATAACGGGACGCCTACTAACATACCTTTGAAATACATCACTGTAATGCTATAATTCAGTTTTACTGTGACAATTTAACCAACAACCAAGACTAATTAATAGCTCAGTAGACATGAAAACCGACGCCCCCTGTAGTCTGGGAGGTCTGCCCACGGTTTAACATTTGTGCTGTTTGAAATGATTAAGTTTCATCTACCTGGAGTTTTGTGCACTTCAGTCAGTGCCATGTGCAGGCTGCCGACGAAGGCATCGCCCTGCATGAAGCCCTGTGTGTTATTTTTCCTGAAATATGTAGAATTTTTAGCATTCCATCAATTAAAATATTGTAAATGATTCAATTCCACAGCATCATTATTAAGTGTTATGCATTTCTGAGCTTAGCTCTGGTGAAGCTAGTGCATTAAACAGAGACTGTGCGAAGTCTCCACGGTGACAGATAAACTGCGTTTGCAGGAATTCTTATTGGGTGCTAGCAGCCATGTTGACACTGTGCAGTCGTCCATCATGGTGCCTGAGCATCCCCCGTCGTCCGATGACTGTGAGCCTGCGGGGTGCCCGGAGGCCGGGTTGGCGTGTTAGGAGAGTATGAGCGTCTGCCCTCATCGAGCAGGACCAGGCAGCCCAGGATGTGACGTCTTAAGGCCGGCCTAATATCCACGCAGCTGGAGCCCATCAAATGAGCTCCAGATGCTCTGTCTTCACAGCGCATCTGTCCAGATGTGTTTATTTTGCTGTGCTGCATGGCCATTTGTTTGGTCCTAAAACTCTTTGTGGCATCTACGTGGCAGTCATCCTACTTCCTGTTTTTATACATTCAAAACCAGACAATTTAAGTATCTTAAGCATGGAATCCAGCATCTGTCTGTGGGGTGACACAGAACCCCAAGGAGGCGTCCTCTCCACACACCCAGAGGCTCTCTTAACATGAATCTTCCTTGAACGCTATGAATGTTTCTCAGTCACGCTTCCATGGAGCGGTACGCGTCGTGGTACGGCGACCTTTGACCCGAAGGCGGCGACATGTCGGCTGGTTTTCGCGGACAAGGGCTTTCAGACGGAGTGCTACCGTTGTGGCATCCGGTCAGGCCGTGGGGAAATTAGTGTGACGCCCAGAGATGGCGGCCAGTGTGTCATCACGTGCGTCAATGCTAATTAACAAACCACCACTGTAGCATTTTTACACAGATCTCACTTTAAGTATACTGATTTCAGGGGGGCGGGTGAGAGACAACTGCAGAGGTGGGGGCCAGGGTTCGGGAGCAGAGGTGACTTTTTTCATTTCAAGGTGAGAGAACCCAACCAGTCATTCATCCAGATACTAAATTTCGAAAAAATAATAATAATTTTTAAAAGTACATACATTTACAATTAATTACTATTAAACATTAAGACATTTTTCAATATAATTCCATTTTATAGAAATTAATATGTTCAAATAGCATTTTCATCTGACCATTAGAGGGTGCAATTGCCTACGTTTGGCAGTATTACGGTAACCTCATGTTGTAAATTTGTTACGAGGGTGACGGTAAAATTGCCGACCGGGTTGGGAGGGACTGTGGCGGTAAAACTACTTGCCGGCTAATTTTACCGCTGCTGAATAGCAGAGCAACAGATTTCTGGGACATAGCGCATCGTTTAGTCAGGGAGCTCCTGTTAGTTTGCGGGAGGCTCGCAGGAGGTCCAGGAGAGGTGGGACGTGTGTTTTATAATAAACGGAAACGTGGCCTTAAATCGACACATGGCGCAGCCAGCAGACTCCTTATCACAGATGGAAACAAGCTTCTCGTTAGTGTTGCTGCTTGTTCCCAGTGTGAAGCAAAGTACCCATTAATCCTCTGCTCTCCATTGCAGGTTCTGTTCGCAGCGGTGGCCAGGGTTCTACTTCCGGTTGCGAAGCTAACTTTTCGTTAGCGGATTAGCGCTTCCGCTAACTTTGGAAACCACAAGTGTACAAATTAGCTTCCGCTAAATTTAATTTTTGCAAACTGTAAACCCGCTAACACTTTTTCGCAGGTAAGGCGAATAAATTTTAACGGTCACAAACGTTTACAAACCTTAAAATCTTACACATTTGTCCCTGTGTTGTGAGTGTGTCTGCAGCAGTCTGCCTGGGCACGTATCACGAAGCTGGGTTTCTTGCTTGGCCGGATAATTTGTTGAACTTGAGGTACCTTGGTTTACAGAGAGGGGTTTTCTTTTTGTTCAGTCACACTTAGCATCGACTACCTTGAATCTGCCGCAGCAATAAATCTTGCTTTTTGATACAGAACCCTGATTGACGGAATATATAGGCCAATAAACCTTCGTACTTCCGGTTAAGTGGTTCCGGTTCCGGTTTAGTGGACTATAGTGCTTATTGAAGCTAACTTTCCGGTTAGCTGTTCCCGCCATTGCCTGTACCGAGCCTGCAGAAATGTTCAGCTGCCTAAACAAAATTGGAGATACAGTACTATGGATAAACTGATATCTCTTCAGGTTTGTGCAAAAGTGGTGCAGCAGAGTTTTTGCTAATTAATTGTTTATGTATTCAGGTAGTATCATGTAGATGCTCCCCAACACATTCACAAGCAGAACCTGGCCTGATGTACATATATAGACCTGCAATTTTTGGACCAAAACGTAGTCAGCTATTTGAAATCCAACACAGTGAAAAGGTTCCAGCTTTTATAAAATGGGTGCCATTTGGTCCCCACAATGTAATATAAACACAATACACACATAAACACACACATATACATAGTATGGCTGTTTCTAGCACCTTCGCACTATTTGCACGTTAAGATTACATGCCAAACAGCATGTACAATGACAAAGTTGAAGCGTAGAGAATTGCTGTATTCAGATCGCTGTAAGTGGATGCTCAAGTACTTTCAGACGTGAGTTTTTTAGGGACAATATAGTTCCACAATATAGAGCTTCTTGTCATGGCCCACAACTTTGTTTTGGAAGTAGAACTGTAGGATCTTTTATGTTTTTTTCTTTATTTTAATCACTTGCATTTCTGGAGTTCTTGAAGAAACAAGATTTTCCTTAAGTGTATGGAAAGTATTAATGTATGGTCTCAGAAATTACCAGTTTTTGTGCCTTTATTTGCTTCCATGAGTGATCCAGCAGAACCCGTGAGGAGCTGATGTCACACTTCATCAGTATCAATAGCCCATGACATACACTAGTGGTTCTTCCCAATCACGGTGTATCGTTTCCTAGGGTCCCAACCTGAGCAATCGCGCAGCCAAACAGGCAAACAAGTAAAGGCACACTGTGTGTCACATTTACCCTTTAAATAGCAAAGCTTCCCACAAATGATTGTGTAGAAACACTAGCATTATTTCTGTATTTTTCCACAAATGACTTGTCCACTTCATACTGAAAGTTATGAATTATGTCGAAATATATATATATATATATGGATTTTCAAAAACAAATGTAACATACATGCACAACAAAAATGAGTAACTATACTCCACCACACTCACGTCGACAGAGTACGTTTTAATTGCAGCTCAGCTTCACTACATTTAGCAGATATTGTTAATTCCACAGCCCCCTCTAGAGGACAGTCTGTGAGTTGTTAATGCACAAAAAAAATAACTGCTGAATACCCTTGGTGAGCATTATTAGCTAATTCTATATGCACTAACTTCATTATGATATGCAGATGGTCTACTTATGGCAGTGAAACTATTTTGAGTTTTGCAGACAGCTTGATATATTATTTTTAACAGTACCGCATTAGCCATGTTATGATCCAATGCATCCTGAATCTTCCAAAAAATAAAACGTGACCAACGATACTTGCAATACCAAAGACAAGCATTAGCACTTTTGTATAATCAACCAATTAGTGTACGATTAAGCAGCAAGCAGGCTTCTATAACCTTATAATCATCTAAAATCATCTTCTCGTCACCTACGGGCTACTTATAGTATCGTGATGGGCAGGAGCGAATCCAACTCGGTTCTGTCCGCGGTCAAAGACCGTGTAGAACTCAGAGATAAAGACGTCACCCAGGATCCACATTGGTCCGAGGTGGGTAGGAATGTCGGTTGCCTGGAAACCACTGAGACAGATCAGCTGACCATCCACATTTTCCTGGGGGTTGTGAAAATAAGCAGCACATAAACTATACAGAACCTTTCCAATTGTGGACTATATCTGTGGATTTGACAGGTAGTACAGCAAATACCAGCCTTTAATTATACAAGTCACAGTTCTATGCAATATATTTTTAATAAGGAGATCTACACAAAAAATGCCGCAGTCATTCCAGGATTAGGGGTAGAAATCTGCAGCTAAACACATGTTGAGTTTGCATGTTCTACCCGTAATTGTGTGAGCTTCCAACTGCGTGTCAAAATAAAATGGTGTCCGTGTGTGTGCCTTGTGATCAACTGGCATCCCATCCAGAATGTTCTCTAGCCTGGGATGGGTCCATGGCTCATTGCAACCTCACACTGAGAAAAGGGATGCACGGAATGAATTCAAAACTTTTGAGAAGCTGGTAAGCTTTGGCTCGGTGCCTTTGTGCGATCGTTCTGCAGATTGTCATACCTGTCTGACATATGCATCGGGAGACAAGGTGTGGTCCACCCCACCGATGCTGAAGGTTACTTGGGGCATGCTGGAGATCCTGGAACAGTCCACTAGGAACTAAAACATGAGAGCCATTGTCAAGGACACATGTGAGTGATTCATATCTTGTCTAAATCAGGGGTCTAGATCAACACCAAGGATCTAGATCAGGGGTCTCAAAGTAGTGGTCCCTGAGCCACATCCAGCCCAGGGACCACTATTTTGATTCTAGATCTGTCCATCCTGTGGCAAGATTTTTTAAAATCATCATTATATATTGGAGCCCTATTATTAATAATATTAATATCAATAAAACGGAAATGATACCTGACCCGCTACCCAACCCGCCATTTATGCTTAAATTTTATATGCTTCAGTTTTTACTGACTCGCCTACAAATGACCCAAATATCATTCAAAATATTTTTGTTTGACTTGTAACCATGGGTGACCTAGTTACAGCTGTTTCATTTCCTTTATTGTGTGGTATGAATTAAATTTTTGCCCTGTGGACGTTTTGTAATGCTGAATGTTTACACCGCGCCAAATGTGTCAGCAGTTTAAATGAAAAAGGTCATTAAAGTGACATTGTTCAAGTATTTGTGTCTGTAGTTGATTAAGGTAAAAATTAGTTAAAAACAAAAAGAAAGCTGAAACAGATCAAAATAAATCTGAATAACCAGAATTTCGAAAAAATGAAATGGATTTCGTAAGGCGTGTGATTGTGTGTGTGTGTGTGTGTGTGTGTGCGTGTGTGTGTGCGTGTGTGTGTGTGTATATATATATATATATATGAGTTATATGAAGACCCTTGGTCTGGATGAGAACAGCAGGATGACAGAGTAAGATTGGGTGCAGAGTTCTTGAGCAACTCATCAATGCAAAAGAAGTTTTGTCAGGGAGAGAAGAGGCTTTGCTAGCACTGACAGGTACCCAAGGCAGGTGCCTCACCTCGCCCAGCGTGCTGCGTGTGGCCCCAATGTGTTCCTGGAGGAGTCTAATGTCTCGCATGGGGCCGCCAATCAAAGATGTACCCGTGTCCACGATAGCCTGGCAGCCCTGGGCGCAGAATGTCACCTCTCCCTGCACCTTCACACTGAGCCAGAGTCAAGTTTATGTTTGTATCTTCATATTTAGTCCAAAAGCAATTTTGTCCAAAGCAATATGAAAACGAGGCAAATCGCACAATACAAACATTCATGCCGTCAAGGAGGCGATTAGGCATAAGTGCAGCTAGGCTGAGCTTCCAGTGAATGTCCAGGTACAAGTGTAAACAGTTTCGGAACAGGAACTACCCATCAGCTACACAACTATTAAGAAAGAACGTAATAAAAGTACTCAAGGACCAGTAAGTGCAACACAGGAGCATTCGACGAATAGCTTAGTACAGGAATTCACACACACGCATGCATAACATCATACACACCCAATCAACATCCAAGTACAGATGCTCCTCACTTTACAATGGGTTGACTTACGATATTTCGACTTTACGATGGTGCAATAGCGATCCACATTCAGTAGTCATCAGACCAAACTGAGTTTTGATCTTTTCCCAGGTTACCGATATGCCGTATAATACTTTCTACTCATGCCAGGTGATGGCAACTTATGTGCAGCCACACTTCCAGTCTCTGTAACCATTGCGAGTGTACATACATACATCTCATACTCTGTTTCCCAACGTATCGTATGGTCACTTACTTATTTATCATATTCATATTCGGCTTATGATATTTTCAACTTACGATGGGTTAATCGGAACATAACCCCATCGTAAGTTGAGAAGCATCTGTATGCATTCAAGGGGTTGCATAATCTTTAACAATAGACCCCATAATCGTATACTCTACGTCATTCAATCGCATTTCCACTTCTGAGCAGAAGCGATATCTTTGTGCAGTCCTTGGAGAGAAGATGGCGCTAACATTGAGTTGCATGGCGTGCTGAGATGCACCATTCTCACTCATGTTTCAGACCGTGTACCTACCCAAAGCAGACTTACTTCTCCATCTTTATCTGCCAGTAAGCCTTCTCTGTGACCGGGGCCCAGTGGAGGGGGCCAGTAAATAAGGACTCATCGATACTCCCCAACAGAAGCTCTCCTTCAACATCCGCCATGTTTTTTTTCCTGCAAAGAACCACTGTTCATCTGCATAGGGCAACCCTGCAGTGAGCTGTTAAGGCTTGTGCCATGCTGGCAGTTAAATAACAGCCCACCTGCTGAGGTAGAAGGAAAAGATGGGCTTGTCCACTTTCTTCTGGGATATCAGGCTATCGAAAACAGGGGCGCCACCCTCTTCAGCTAGGCTGGGGTAGCCTAGGCCCAGAACACCGTCAAACCGTCCCAGGACGAACGCAAAGCCGGGTTCATACACAGACTCCCCAAACTGCTGGTCCTTCACAGATATGCCCCCAACCTGTAGCAAATATCAACATTACAAAGTTTACTGAAGGAGACGGAGTGGACGTGCTCTTTTATTCTGATGCTCCTTAAGCCTGCAGGCAATTCAGCATTAAACTTCAAAAAAGGTTCCACAGATACACTGAGAAAGGAGACATGGAAAATCTTTCCTCTTGGGTCGACTGTTATTGGGCCAGATTACAGAGTTTGTCGTTTCTGCAGTACAGACCTTCCTCCTGATCTTTAGTCGACATTCACACAGAACAGGATGTACTGGCCAGTTCTGCTTTATCAGAGACCCTTGGTTTGCTACGGTGGTCCAGAGATGGTCAAGGGCTTCCCAGGCGTACAGTACCTGTAGGACATCTTTTGCCATGACTCCTAACAGGTGCCCAGAGCCGTAATGGATGGAAAACACTCTGCCATCATGCTGGTAGGAGCTCGACTCGAAAGCCTTGAACCGGTGATGCGTACCTACAAGGGAACCCCAACATTAGCCCTGAGTTCGGACAAGTAGAGACATTAAACAATGCTCAACACTTGTACGTAGCCATTCCTAGGCTGAATCAAATCAAAATTTATTTATCAAATACACAGCAAACAGTGGTAGGTGCAGGCGATGAAATGAGTTCTTCTTGATTGCTCCTTATTATAAATAATAGAATTATATAAGGAAAATAGATGTTAAAAATAGTACAAATATTTTAAAAAATCATTACATTAAAATAAAATGAAAATGTACAAACTGTCCATACTGGAAGCCTGATCAGCTATTTAGTATCCCAACTGCCTGAGGGCAGAATTAAGAAGTTGCTTAGTTGCTGTTATCCAAAGAGTTATGATTAACAGAAGTCTGGCAGGCTTACTGCAGGCCTGGCTCACACAGTACGACGACGGCACCCAGAGGTCTGCGGAGCCGGTGTCGAACACCACGGTGAAGTTCTGTTCTGGGCTGCCCAGGCTGATTTCCCCGTAGTACTGGGCCTTCGATGTGTAGCATGTCAGCCATCAAAGAACAAAACACACATCGATTCATCAAAAAGCAAGTTCAGGTCCAGAGAGCACAAATCCAGACCGAGGTTTTGTTTCAACCAACCATTTGAGTACTCTGTGGCTTTTTATACTCAACTGGTTGGTTGAAACAAAACCTTAGTCTGGATTTGTGCTTTCTGGACCTGAACTTTCCACCTCTGCAAGCAGCAGTACTCAAAAGTACAATGAAAACTGCAGATTCAAGATTCACACAGTTTCATAAGTGCGGTGTCTACGCAACGAAATTCTTGGCTCGTTTTAATGGTTTACTCCTCCAGATGAGGAGTAAAAAAAGAAAACAGAAAACAATAGCACAGTAGATCGACATATCTGCCATATATAAAATATTAAAATAAAGAAAAAATAAAAATACTATGCAAGAGAGCTTGGGGTGTGGTACAGAGTAGTTTAAAGCAGCTTTAAGCAAAGAAATATAGCACAGATACTAACAGCAACACTGAAGCCAACCTGCACTTACGTCCATGAAGTTGTAGAGCTTCTCGACACCATGGCGCGGCCGGGGGCTGTGACCCTGGGGGAAGCAGTGGGCATACTTGCGGGCAAAGATGTCAGCCCGGTGCTCTTGCATGAAGGCTGCCAGCTTCTTGGCAGAGCGCAGCTCGGCACGCAAAGTTGTAAAGCGTCGGAGCGGGACCCTGGGACGAAGCCGAGACTTATTGCACTGCGTGATGAGAGCGCAGCCTTTGACACGACCCTGGCTGCTTCGCTAGGCACACGATTACCTTCATCTGGCAGGCATTTGTGTCCAACATGACGTACGAGTGAGACCAATAGCACATTACAAACATGCTGAGCTTCCAGCGAATGGCCAGGTACAACTGTAAGCAGTATTCGAGCAAGAGCTATACACCAACTTCTAACAAAGCAATAACCTAATAACTATTCAATGACAAGTAGTACAACATAAGAACATTACGAGACAAAGGTGTAGGTTTGGTTTCAACATCAGTAGGGACCTAATCATTTCTGAACCCCCTGCTCCCCCCTAAACACACATGGTACTCCCACAACACTGGTAGTGACATGTCCCTAACATTCACACCCAAATCTGCACCCTTGTTCAAGGAACATATTGAGGCCTCACATAATAAGCTGACTGAATCCATTAGTTAGCCTCCAGGTCTACTGTGGTTTCACTGTAAATATACAGCTTATTACTTCAAGTAGCCTATTCATAAAATGTGAACAGAGATAATAGAAATAGATGAACAAATAACCAGGTATCTTACTGACTCCAGTACCTTCTAGACCTGTGGGTGACGTTTTCCTGATGTATTTGGTTTTGTGTCTGTCTATATAAACAAAATTCAAAGAATTCTACCACTAAGAGTTACGCGTAATTTCAGCGCATATGAAGAGAGTATATTAAGCTTTAAGTACAAGGCAGCCTAAATCGAGAGACAAAGACAACTCTGTCCATCACGATGATGTGAAACACTGTAAAAGGAAGTGATATTGATGACAGTTTGGAGCCCATCACACAGCCAATCAGAGTCGAACGGGTCAGCTAAATGGAGACTCACCTAATCGCCCCATGGGCCACCAACGCAAGGCACAGTAAAGCTGTGATCGTCGTCTTCATGCTGCGGGTCTGTCTGCCTGGCTGGGCGCTTGTCCACCTGTCTGTATACCAGCTTGTCCTTAGCATGGTTGGGGGCTGGGCTGGGATCCACGTCCAGGTCAGGCTGCTCCTTTCATGAGGGCAACTGCACATCGACTGAGGGGCTTAACTCCTTGTGGACAACAGTGTGTGTTTGGGGGGGAAATAATGATAATAGAAAACGTAAATCTAAACTCATACCATTTTCATAAAAGAAATTTTTTAAAATTCAGAATCAACCAGCACTTCATGCTATGATATTTCTGGTCAATGCTAAAAATGAACTTTCTCATTATCTCGCCCCACTTTGGGGCATCACAAAGCAAACTAGGAGAGGTCACTCTGCCCTACTGGCGCCCAACAAAGCAAATATCTTATCAGTTCATTAAAAAAAAGAACTCTGGTTTTTAATTCAGTATAAAATTTCAACAATCTAAACTTCAGGATGGATTGTCTGTTGTCCTCCAGGATGGTAAAGGGGAAACTTCAACAGTTATCTATAGGTAAATGCATAAATAAATGAAGAACCAACCCTGAAACTTTCCTTTAATAAGTCAACAAGTTTGTGTGCTTTTAAAATCCTGAACAGGGCAATTACTGTTGTATCCATTATTAAAAAACATCATTACAGCTATACAGCTATAACTAAATCAATGAGGCAGTGAATATTCTAACTACCTTTGTAATGACCCCAGCTGAAGATTCTCATTTGTTAAACACAATTTTTATATTGTCAACATGGTCTGGAGCTTACAGCAAGGATAGTATAACCGCTATCTAGCACCCAGATACCCAGAACTGCAGCAGTTTTAACAAAAACAAGGCAAGAACTCATTTTAACAGGAACAGGCTACAAAACCTTGGATTATCACATACCGTCTCAGGCTGCCTCTAACGAATTCTAACGATACATCTATCGACTATTTTACTGATTTTTCAATTAATGTAAACTACTAATTTTCCTCCATTTAAGTTAATTTTATTTTGACAACAAACTGAATGTCATTACAGGGCTTTAGAAAACAGATGCCAGGTTTTTGGCATTATACACTTTACATACTTTACTTTACTATACTTTACTCATGCCCACAATTCGATAAGCAGATTAGTAGTGTGCTTAAAATATTGAGTGTATTGCAATGCCCAAAAGTTAGTCATTTGTATAAATTCAGCATATCTTCATGTTTATTAAATTCAGATAGTGGAGCACATCACACGCTACTCTTTTGGTAAATCATGGAAGCGAAAAGGACAGCTCAGCAGCCAGACCATCTTTTAAAATCTGACGTTTTTTTTTTGGTAGTTTTCATTTTTATTTCAGTTCATTTTTTTTTTTAATTTAGTGTCCATTTTCGTTTCAGTTTTAGTTTACAATAACTCTGGTTGGTCCAAACGAGCCCAACGCACATGAACACACACCAGTATTGTCAGTCAACGTAGAATAAGGCCATATTTTAGCCTAAACATTTTCTCAAACGCTCAACGGAAATTCTAAAGGTAGAAGGCAGACAACTTTATGGCTTTTATAATTTGTGTATTTAGTAGTTAAAAGGACAAACAGACATTAAAAGCTTTCCGTACTAATGGTAATTTAATAAACATGAATAGGCAACTCTTACGGCGGTTTTGTTCAGGTGCTCGTGTATTGGACTATCGTCGTGATACGCCATTGACACCATGCAGTGTACACACCACCTTTTTGTTTTCTGATAATTCGATCTACTCCGATAATTACATAGTGATGTTGAAGGAAAACAATTGTTAGAATGAATTAGATATTAAAAAGGTAATTTCATTAAAAGAATTTAAATGATACAATCAATTTATAATATTGATGTTTATGAATATTGATTGATGTTTTCAGCGTTGACGTCATCAACTACACTGACTAATCATGGCTGCTCTAATACTGTCACAGATTTAACCAGTTTGTCATTAGTTATTCCAATTGGGTTAAACCCTGTGCTTCTGCCACATGCTACTCCCTACATACGACGACAAGGCCACAGGACTGCGGTATATTTCTAGTATTTATTGTAACCTTGGTACTTAAATAACTCTCGGGTAACAACAGCAAGGGCAAGACATTTAGTAATTGCAATGTATACATCATTTTTCTATCCCCCCCCCCATTTTAAAAATGCCATTTAATTAAACATAATAAGAAACTTAGAAATTTAGATGACCCAGAGTGTCAAAAAATGGCCAGAGTAATTTTGGTTCTGGTTATTATTGTCAATAATAATAATGCAAAATTCAGGAGGAATTTCATTCAAAAATCAAATAATTATTTATATTTTCCTCCAAATTGGTGTGGTCTTGGGGGGGCTTTCCAGTCATATTCAAATGAGCAGTTTTAGAATTTCACACAAAACACTGTACAGCCCTGATAAGAGCAGGATGAGCAGCATTCAATAAAATTTCATTTTCATTACTGGACAAAAATAATATTCCATAATTTACATAATTCCTATAAACAGTAGGAAAATCTTTACTAATGTTCATCAAAAAAAAAGACGCAGAACTATGAATACTCAATAAAAACATGCATCACATATTTTACTGTTTCATATTTATTATGAACTTCTAATGAGAATAAAATGCATTATTATAATGAGCAAGCAGTTTCGTAAAGTTACAATCCTTTCATAAAAAAATAACTTTTACTACCAGCTTGCAAGCAACGGGCATGAAAATATGCCGCCTAATTAAAGTACTTCAAGTACGACCGGCTGAGCTCCAAATGAAACAGAACTTCTATATTCAGACCTTGTAAAATCTGACAAAAATTCAAACTTGTACAGTGAAGCTGCGGAGTATGTATTACCTTCAGATACTGAAATTTGAGATAACAGTGGGTCAGCCATCACCAATTCGTGCCATGTGACCCACAAAGCCCCCTTTTTCAACCTCAGCTTTGGCCTGACATGACCGAAAACCCAGATGAACGTTAGCGTTCAATTCACTGGTAAATGGTAACAGATTCCCACAGGAAGAAAAATGACAATGGATGTAGTTCCTGGACCATCAGCTCTCCCTTGGCTAAATACATACATAATAATTCATCCAAGTTTAAGGGGTCGCGACTGTTCATCTAATGGAAACCCCACCATGAGATGTTCCCCAGCTGCCCTACAGGAGGCGCTGTTCATGGTGCGACTGCAGCTCCCAGTGAGTCACACGGGTAGCTCGTTACTGTTATGCCGCGTCTTCCTAGAAGCCCCATCCTCTCGCGGCATCGCTTTCTGAAGGTTGGACATGGCGACCGTACGCTCCACGTCGATGACGGCGTAAAGTTCTGTGCGACGGGTCGCCGGTGGCGCCAGGGGCGGGGTGGGGGTGCAGGGAGTGTGGGGGCTGCTGGAGCCTGAGCCCCTCTCCATCTCCAGCTCGATGTAGTGGAGTTGCCGGTGAGGGTCCAAGCCAGGCCAGTGGAGATCGAATCTGAACATGGAGGGAGGAGAACGATCGGGTCCACGCCAAGGGTGTGGCCTGAGGGCGCTCTCCGTGTTGATGTAGCAGCGCGATGGGTCCGTTTGCGGGGGCGTGGGGTGACCATTGAGGCACGGTGTCTTTGGCGGCTCTTCTGAGCAAGGCTTACGGCGTACCCAGACAGGTGCCGGAGAAGGGGATGATTCTGAGCTCGGAGCAGTCCACTTGCTGCCATTGTCAGAGACGGGGCCTAGCAAGTGGCTGCTTTGAGTTGGAGGGGCTGTCGCTTTCTGGTGATCCTCTGAAGACCCAGGAGATCCTGAGTACTGCTTCAACTTACTGTCCGATTCATCTGATGGACCACCGCCAGGCTGAACATTCCTTCCCTGGTCCACTTCTGCAGAGTTCTGTTGCTTTTTCCTGGCCATCTGCTGCCTCTGGACAGGTGTGGGCCCAAGCGTGAACTTCACCCTGCTGTGGTCCAGGAGCACCTGGGGCTCTGGGTCAGACATCCCGAGCGCCACCGGCGGGTAGAAGCCACTTGCCTCACAATCCTCTTCCTGAACCACAGTGGTATTCACATACGTGTGGACCTGGGTGTGGGTTACCAAAGCTATCGGTTAGCATGTCCATTTTATAATTTTACAATAAATCACCACCAGATGGCTCTGTTAAATACTGCACATCATTACCAGAAACACAAATCATTTACTCAAGAAGTTAACTGTACCCTAACTGCTCAGTTAATACTAAATAATGCTGGTCAAAGTCTAGCATACTCGCATTGAGATGACCAATGAAAAAACTGCCCTGCTTTCAAATTAGTACGACCGTCCTCAAAATATTTTTTGAGAACTAGATGCCATTAACAAAGCTCTGGAGACCTACCGTCTCATCAGTGGCCAGCAGAGGGTGTGTGGACTCAGTCCCCACTGATGGCAATCGAGTAGTGCCTAAAGATGAGTGTCGGCTGGATGGACACGACGCTTCTCCTTCCAACGATGGGCACAGTGGAGCCCCATTGGCCTCCAGAACCAGAGGGTAGCCTGAGGCAGAGAAAGGAATGGGGATAACCAGCCTGCATGTAATGGGCCTGAGAAAATTTGTTTAAACGTAGGGAAAAAAAAAAAAAGAAAAAAGTGTGATACATTGTTAAGCACTGTATGAGAATTTCACGCTGGCGATCGTTAGACACTGGAGGCGTGGCTGGGTGGATGCTGCCATCGTCCGGCATCAGTAGAAAGTATCGTACGACATATCGCTCACTATCACACCACTGTAAAACTGAAATATCGTACAATGAGAAGCATCTGGATAGTAATTGCACTGCTGTTTCACTAGTTTTAGAGCAGAGCTGTAGTGCAAAGAGTATATAAATTCATACAAGCATGAGCAGTAAAGTGTACCCCGGTCTTACTTGTGGGTAGATGCATTGGCCCCGCCTCCTCCAGCACCGGCTCCTCCACCACGCTGATTCGGTTGTTGTGCATGATGTCCTGAAGTATGTTGAAGATCTCCTCCGCCCGCCCGCACTTAAAGGCGAATATGCCTGCAAAGCACAAAGCAGGTGGGGTGTTGGTCATAACCACACAGTAACCTACTGATGAAAGCAGCTCAGTCTCAAAACCCACGGGGACATGGTTCTTCCTGATGTGTTCGTTCAGCCCAGTGTTTCTCAAACTAGTTCTTGGAGACCGCCAGATGGCACACGTTTTTGCTCGCAGCCTACCTGAACATACCAAGAACACCAAATACCTGGTGCAGGTATTTGTGGACTGTCAGAAGGTCCCCCAAGGTTGAGGGACACTGATTTAGCCTACTCAACACTATGTTACATCAACCAGTGAAAAACAGCCATCCTGGCTTTCAAATCCGTTTTTCATCCCAACTCGTTACTGTAATCCTTGAAAGAGGTCCATGTTAACTACCTAATCCATTTTAAACGTGCCAGTTTTTGGTTTTACACAGATGTGTGCAAACTCTTGAACGGCACCTTGGCCCGTCTGACAGTGGCGGCCGCTCTCGAAGGAGAAGAGGTTGGAGTCGTATCCGTAGCGACGCAGGCACAGGTAGGGCCACCTGACCGTGTGATGCTTGCGCGTGTGCAGCACCAGGTCCCCTTCGGTCAGCTCCATGACGCCCGACCCCAGCTCGTTACCATCGTCGTCCACATTGACGACCTGCGGAGATGGGGCAGCACACGGCGATGAGACACAGCCAGGGCACCAAACCCCAAGCACAGCGACAAACACGCTACTTACACACACCTCCTCCATACATAAAACCTTACATATTCATGACTCTTCAAATGCATACACTGAATACATCAACAATAATGTTACACAGATGTTCTGAAATGGGAGATGGGAGGATACCTTAAACTTGCTTTGGTGGTTATCTGGGACTGGATCTTTGTCTCTACAGCTACAGCCACTACCCATGCTTCTTCAGAAGACCATCAGACTTCTGGAAAATAAGAATTACATCAAGGGTTAGATGAATAAATTACTGAAATGTGAAAACATGCAAATGGCCTTGGGCTACTGCACTGCCGAGGCCTCATGAGTCATCGGGGCACAAAGAAGCACTTTGCCCAGGTGACCCACCTACTTCCAGCCATCGGCGTCCCCGGTTCCCTCTCCAGCTCCCGGACTTTCATAACATCATGGCGACACACTTACTGCTCCTCGCAGGTCTGCTGAAAAAGGGGAAAGGTTCAGGCCTTGATGGCCCAGCACTGTGGGGACTGCAGAACACATTGACGATTGACGTCACCCAGAATCTGAAAGACACGCGATGACAGAGATACAGAGACACGGAAAAATTGGATTGGCCTGCAAATTTAAACAACCCGAGATCTGTGTGGTTTAAAGCGGGTGGATCAATGTAAGCAAGGTGATGCGAAGAACGATAACAGCTGACAGACTATCCACATATACCACACATCAGTCAAGAAAATGCACTACCGAGAGTATTACACTCGGGACAGTAAGTCTTAGGCAAAAAATCAATTAAGTTCACTATGGATTTTTGGTGACGTTCGGGGGGGGGGGGGGGGGTCAAAAGGGGGGTTTTGGGGGGGCATTTGCGACCCCAATTTAATGCACAAAAATTAGATTAAATGGCGTTTTATAATTTAATTAAAATA
>JAODLD010000069.1:22557743-22569831 GCA_026781065.1 Mormyrops boulengeri | reverse complement strand
CCCCCCCCCCCCCCCCCCCCCCCCCCCCCCCCCGCCCCCCCCCCCCCCCCCCCCCCCCCCCCCCCCCCCACTAGGGCTGTTTTAGGGGAGCATTAGCGACCCCAAGTGAATGCACACTAATTAGCTTAAATGGCGTTTTCTCATTTCATTAAGATAGATGCCAGAATAAAAACTTAGCCCCTTATTCATAAATCTTTAGTGACACTCCTGTCGACACGGCAAAATGAGTTTCTGTAAACACGACTGGACTGTCAAACTAATGGAATGAAGTTATGAAGTCTATTCCAAGGCTTTCAGTTGAGCTTTAAGAGGAATTCAAAGCTATTAATTTCCTCCAGGCACTGAAAGACCTGGCCTCCAAAACCATTAATACGCATGACCGAGGATGCCCTCCCCACTCGCCTGATACAGGTCTCATAATTATGCCTGCTAATGCACCTAATCTCCCTCCCTGCATTTTCAGTATTCACAGGCAGACTGAAAACGTAGCGCAGTACTAAGGTTTATTCTAGTTAAAATCGCCAGCGTTGCCATCAACGGGCCTGTAGGTTTTACCAGTCATTTACACATTAACATAATGGCTCCATCAGGGACTGTACACCTCCTTCATACCGGAACACATGGATGCATTGTTTGACGTCACCTCAATGAGTCTGATTATACCAACCTCAGTAATAACCATGTTAACTCGTTTAACCAAAACTGGCAAGTGACGCAATTACAGGGCGATATTTTATACTGGTTTTAAACTTTACGTCTTTAGCCAGTCGTCCGATTTGTTATTATGACCAGTTATCAGAGGGGATCGACCCCAGTTGGGTTTCAACGGTTTCAGAAAATGGATGGATGGATATATTGTTGGTTTACAGCCATGACTTCAAATGTGTAAATCAGTACGTATATCCTCACGTGAAGGAAAATGAGCATCTAAAATGCAGAAAAAAAACTCTCACCTTAACCTCACCTAGATGGGGGGGGGGGCTGTCACACAGAGTTTAATGGAGGTGTCTGCAGAGCGTTTATCCATTAATGAATTTATGCGTTTTTGTATTTGTATGTTTCCTACGAAAAGTGTGTCGGCGTATGAACTAGTGACGGAGTGTGTTTTGGGACGATTCGCATTTCTCTGCGAAGACAAAGTAACGCTAGAATAATTTCCACCCACTGCTCGGTTTCGTACGAATTTTTTAATAAACACCTTTCGCTCTCTATCTAGGAACAGATATATGACGTAGGGAAGGTGTGAAGTCAGTGCGCACCGCTGAAATGTTTTGCCCTGTTAACCAGTTGAACACAAAGCGCTGCTGATTGTCATGAAAGTAACAGGGACGCAAACAAACGAAATTCCTATCCAATTACTTACAGTTCAGTTATTTTGGAAAGTAACTGAATCCTGCCATTTATAAGCGCTGGCGCCTTGACTTTAATTGCACAAGTACTTTCCACATGACTAAAAAAGACTGAATATGATGCAAGAAAAAAAAATGAAAAAAAGTCACAGTTGTTGTTACAAATAGTCAAACTAAGTTTTTCACGAAACGGGTTAACCAGCAAAACGCCTCTTTGCATTAATAAACTATGGGCTTAGTGAACATCACACCTCAATGTATCGTTCATGCAAAACAACCAGTAAATAATAAATACTTACTGAAGAACTGCAAATGCGGCGTAAAAGAAACGCGCGGTAGCGCTGAGCGTAAAACGCAGAGTCGATCCCGGGCTGATTAAATCCCTCTGCCTGGTCACCAAACTCCGACAAAACGCGTCAAACTCTGATGGATTTTACACAACCAAAATTACATGGACTGGGGTTTCCTCTGGCCTTCTAAGTCTGACTTTCGTGGCGTTAAAGTGCACCAAAATACTTGTAAAAGAAAGGAAAAAAACAAGCAAGAGCCGAGCCAGCGGTGCCCCGCTGCTGCAGCGGCCAGATCGCACGGTGCCCCCCAGCAAAGGGCCTCCCTCCGCACCAAGCGCAGCCCGGCAATCGCATCCGGGTCGTGCTTTATTTGAAAAGTCTGGGCTGTTACTCTGTAACTGTTTGCCTAACTATTTTGATAAAGCGTCGTGACATTATTATCAATCCATCACATGTAAGACGCAGAATTGTATTTGAAATCGGTTTAACAAAAACAAATCGGGATAGGCATTAGAAAACAAACGCAACTTAATTAACAAAAGTAAAGTTTTACAGCCCTGTTCTCGTGTGCCATTTGGAGGAAATTAAGTGTTATTGTATAAATACTGGGAGATGTCACAAGACCGAAAAATAATACGACGATCTTTGTATTTCTGTGTCATAGTGTACTAATACAGTTCGCATCGGCGTTAACTGCTAAATCAGGACTCACAGATTATGAGGGCTCGTATGTTCTGGAGTCCACCGATTAACCTTTCACTTCTAAAAGCCAAGGAGAATAACAACGATGATTTTCTAGGGCGTGAACGATATTTATTTAAGGCTTATCAAAAACATCCCAAACGTCTAGTATTATAACACACGTTATATAAAATGACAACCTATAGCAGCATGTTTTCAGAATAAGCCTCTCAGGTTTTGTTATTCTCATACATATGTCATTAAACACAGAACAATGAATTTTTCCTTCAAGGTGTTCAATAAATATTATATGTCTGTAAGTATTTGCTTTATTAAGTCTTTAAGTAAATATGCGTTATCTAATGTTTTCAGACCACCGTCAGACTGTGTAGAAAAAGGTTTGTAGATATGGAGAGAGATGGGAAGCTTGATTTATTCATTAGATGCTTTTTATCCAAAACTTTTCCCCCCAGTGAATCGTTTTTTTTTTTGTTGTTTGAGGTTCGTACGCTCCAGATGTTTTTGTTCTGGGGAGTTTCCTTCATGTTTATAATCAAACTGCAATTACAAAAATAGTTTTTCTTTTTAAGATACAGTATATCGTATGAATCCCGAGGGGAGATTCACCGTTATGTAACTCATTATATATTTTTAAATGTATATTTGTCGTACATATTTTACATTTCATTGTGTCATACTTAATGCCTATATTCCATAGACGTCGGTACACACCACTTACTGTATCACACCACTGGATGGCGGAAGTGAGGGGATCTTGTTCGTTCGCTTAAAATAATTGTTCATGGAGGGGAAAAAACGGTATGGAAGGGCACGTTTTGCTACGGCGCATTTTACCCGAGCAATGTTGTAAAGCACGCAAAGAACACAATTTGGTGGGAAAAACGTTAGTTTATTAATGGGTGTTTATAGCCCACACAGTACTTCAGGATTGCAACACTACAAAAGGTAACTTATAATTATTTGGTAAGGAAAGTAGTTAAAACTTTCTCCCAAGTAGAGTTTTTAAAGTTCATCAATACGCAGTCAGTCTTCCAAATTCTATAATAACCACTACTGAAATTTATTTAATTAGGCTTAGGGACTAAAATTCACTTATGATTAAGATTCTATACATAAATCTTAAACCAAACTGGTTTTCATTCTCCATGCTATGGAGATGAAGGTTGCTTAACATGCAATAATTTACAGCTATCGGGCTTGATTTGAACCCTGCACAACATGATTAGATGGATGTTGAAAATCATGGTTGCAACCAACTGGGCCTCATTTTCTGGGGGGCTGCGGGGGGGGGCTACTTACCACTCGCCGGTCTGCATGTTCTGAGGAGCCTGAAAGAGCAAAGGATTCACAACTCTGTCATTAAGCGATTACCTGAGTGATGCTTTGGAAGAGAAGTTACGGAGTAACAAATCCTGGTCGTTGGGGTTTCAGAAAATATATGTGAAATTTATGTAATATGTTCCGAAGCCCTCAAACAAAAGATAAACAATTGTTTTGATTAGATCCAAGGAAAAATACCTCAGTGTTAATTTTTAAAGCTCAAACTGACTTACCTTGGCACCACTGTCAAAAAAACTGGAGAAAATAAAAGTGATTCAACCAACATGTACTGGAATAGCTGTACAGACTGCAACAAACAAGAGCATTCAGTCTTATACGAACAGACCACCACTGACTGCTTTTGCCATTTCCCAGAAACGCCATTTCAAATATTAGCAGCTTTAGGCTTAGCCACAAGCGAGCACTGCAGCTTTCCTTTAAATATTTTAAACATATTTTCTGAGGAATAATTTGCACAGCCATACTCAGATTTGCACGGTGATGAAATTCAGCAGTTTGTAGACCAAACAATCAATCAATCCATTCAGAAACAAACATACTTGACAGTAAAGGTTCTAAGACGTTATGGCAGATTTTATACAGGAGCCAAATGCAGGGCGTATGAATCAGACAGTTCCTCTTAAACACAGCATTTTCTCTGACCCCATGAGAGCAAAGCACCAAGCTTCCAGGACCTTGGGTCCAGAAGCCCAATGAAAACCGCTCTACCACACAACCATCCTCAACAGGGAGACAGGAAGTCACTTTGACACATGGGTCTTACGGGTGAGTTCCACAGTGACCTTTAAATCAACCACATGGTAATTCCAGGGCACACAGTTAAAAAGTTTTGACAATTTCTCAGTGAAACTGTTCTTAGCAAAATAAGTTTTACAGCAGAGGTAACCTAAATCCATTATCATTTTCTGTACGTTGAGACATTTTTACATGGCAGCGAATCCACAACAGCGGTAAGTCTACCATGAAAACACAGCATGCATAAATGATACATTAATCACTGCCCACATACAGTACATTTGATTACCGTATCGGTTTTTCCTCCAATCAACCGCAGAAGCAGGCTCTGCTGTTCGATAACGGGTGGAGAGGACATGTTTGAAATTAATCTAGTAAGAAATAAACCAAAATGTACAATGTATGGCTCAGTCGGTGGGGGGGGGGCTCAGTCAGACGTCATCAGCAATTACGGAAAAAACGATTCCGAACATACATGCATGCATGCATGCATACAAACACACACATATGCACGTCTGTAAGAATTGTTCCAACAAACATAAAAGTGGAGAGAAAGACTGCGAAGAACAAAAACAAAAAAAAAAACAAATACAATGCGAGCATCCAACCACAAATCATTTCACTAGAATATCAAAACGCCCAGCCGACAGAGTGCCACCCTCATTTTTACAAAGCCACGACTTTCCAACACTTTAAAACATATTTTAAACGAATTTTTCTTTACCCACATTACTGTGCAAAAATACTTTATTTAAAAAAGAACCGGCTAGAGGCTCAAACCAAGCGATCAGTGGGATGCATTTCAGTTCAGTGACATCATCTACATTTAATGGAAATGGAAAGAGGACCAAGCCAGTTGCGGGATGCAAAGAAACTGGGAGAAATATGGACTATTCGGTCCCAGTAAACAGTTTATTACAACACTAAGTCTATCGTAAAAAGTCATGACATTACAGACATTACCCGAAGGAAAAAAAGGAAAACAAAACCTGTAAAAACAGTAAGACAATTATCTACAGAAAATTAAACATCTGTTAAAAAGGTTTTTTGTATACAGAGCAGGTATCTTATTTTGGAAATCAGTAACATTCAATCACACAGGTTTTTTCTTTTAATAATATACCAAATAAACTCAGAGCGCATTGTAAAAATAAATTGATCAGGCTGATCACAGTTGCAGGTTTTGCTTTCTGAGCTGATCTGTAGATCCGTCCGTCATAGCTGTGGACGTGGTGGTGGGTCCCTCCAAGGTGGAGAAGAGATGGCCGGCAACGGTCCGTCCCCAAACGACCACGGTGACACTGCAGTCCCTGATTCTCCCTCCAACTGTAAGATGTCAAAATGAAGGATGGAGTTTGGTTGGTGCAGCCCAGCGCTCGACAAAGTGCTCGTCACTCACAGCAGAAACACGCAATTTTGAAGGATTTTAGCGTGGGGGGGGGTTGGGGGAGGTTAGGCTGAGAGGGTATTAGGATATATAGATACAAGACATTGATCGTCACTAAATTACAATTTTCAAATATGTTGACATCAAAACAGTCTGCTGCTCTCAAAGTGCTCGTCTAACTACACTAATGGAACGACCAAATTGGGGCCGACTCACGGAACACGAAAAGCCCAGATAAACACAGAGACCTGCCGCAAAACCACAACAAGCATCACCAGATATCAGTCTTTGAGGAAGCTGCTATGTAATTAGGGACCCCCGTCACCAAAACCTGTGCAGAAGCGGTTTATACAAAACTGCCACCAAGCACAGCACCCCCTGCTGGGCTTATGGCATGCGACGTAAAGTCACAATCAGTGTAAACAGACACCAACATGGCAAAATAAAAAGCAAAAAAAAATAATAAAAATGTACGACTAGCCAAGAGTAATCTATAGTTATAGAGATATCATTAAATATGTTTCAGGTAAAACAAGAGACAAGCCCTTAGTGTCAGAAAATCTTTCCAGAAGGTTTCCCGGAAAGAGTATTTAAATTTCTGACTTGGAATAAAAGTAAATACCCTTCCTAAAGTTTATTCCATTTTTTTAAGCAAAAATAAAATTGTGTCCAAGGTCCATCCTAAGGGCAAGATTAGCCAATTACAGAACCTGGTGACAGAATCATAGCTTTTTTTTTTTTAAAGGTTGACCAGGTACCAAGACAAAAAAAAAAAAAAGACAACTTCATGAGGAAAACATTCATACTGATAACATCTGAACATTCACGGGCCCACAAAAAAAAAAAAAAAACTCCAGGAGCCAAACACCATCCCAGACCAGGCAGATAAAGACCACAATGGTTAACATGTAAGCAACAAGATAACAGACCCACTGAGCTCCAGTACAGAATCCTCAAGCACACCACAGCACACACTGACTGTGCTTCTCTGTGTGGCTACTTGGAAGTTTCTGGACCACTCTGTCTCACATCGCACACCATATCTGGACATCCACACTCGTGAGAGCCCAAGGTCTGGGATCGATGTCACTTCAACTCCATTTAATCCAACATGGTTGATAAAACCATGTGGAATCGGAAACCTGCTACTCACTATTTTGAGGCAGTACGTTTCACATTACAACAGTTCTAAATTCAAAAATTAACATCTTTAAAACCAGAAAAATACTTTTAGTTATATTCAAATTTTTAAATTTTATTATAAACAAAACTAACGTCAGAGTAATAGCAAAGCCTCAATTGCAAGACGCCTCCAAAATGTTACTTACTGCCAGTTGTCCATGTTCCCCATCTACAGGTCAAAGTTAAACATGACTGCACACAGCAAGAACCAACACCAACAAGTCAAAAGCAAGCAAGCGAAGAAAATACGTCAAAAGAAAGCAAATTAGCCATGAGGTTCCAGTTTGCTTTAGGAACAGAAAGGGAAGCTGATTAGTGAAATGTACCAGAGAGTACAGACAATGCTAAATCTTTTCATGTAGAACAGGAACTTTACACTTCCATAAACATTACCTAAAAGATTACGCTTACCAACCCCTGGTTTCACTGGTATACATTTTACATTATATATACATATCACTTCATGTAAAACTTCCCAAAATCAACCCCAGAAAGTACCAGGATACTTACAAACACAAAAAACAGAATCAAATCTTGCCTAACTTATAACTTTAAACTAACTTGTGCGACAAAGACTTTCTACACATCAAAACTATGCAATTGATATCTTATTAATGAGGACTTAAAAAAAAGGGTAAATTCTCATGAATTTACAGAATTTGGGACAATTTAAAAAACATTTCAAGAATAAGTCAGATCTTTTTCACTAACCAGAAAGTCCAGAAGTTTCATTGAAAGATGAAGTCCCTACTCCCAAATTCAATTTATATACACAATTCATAAACACTTTAAACAGGGTCTACAAAGTTTTGAGGAAAAACTATGGCTCAGACAAGCACATGTGACAGTTACCATTAGTACCACTGAGGCTGGCAAGAAAAAACAGATGTAGGTGAGCATTTCCTGGAAGACAATACAGAAAACTTACCAAAGGAGAGGAAAAAAAAACTGGATTCTACAAACATTCAGTGCAAACATTCAATACTAAAAAAATTCAGTTGTACAATTCTGGGACCTACTTATTTTTTTTTGCAAAAAATAAAAGACGACTTCATGGCAATTTACATTTTAACTCGTCAGAAAGTGACCAAGTGCATGTGCATGGTGTTAATCTTTGGAAAAAAAAATCCAGAAACAAAACCAGGGTGAGCAGCAGTTACAGTGTCCCAAGTGTCAAAAATCAAAACCATTAAAAACACATTCATTGGCCAACTATTTCAATAATCTGGAGTTCTAAAGGTCAACTACTTCATGGCAGGGATGGGAACAAGTAATTTCTTGGCAAGTCCGAGTCAAGTCTCGAGTCATTTGCCCTCAAGTCCAAGTCGAGTCTAAGTCTTTCCATCATTCTTGCAGTCAAGTCACAAGTCATCAAATTTGTGACTCGAGTCCAAGTTGTGAGTAAGGTAACTTGAATCCCTGTGTCAGTTTTTTTTTTTTTACCTTTAGTGATTAAAACATACTGCAGCAAAAACCAGCCACAGTAAGTCATAGGATACATTCTTTATAGGCAGAGATAGGCTGAAAAGATTGTACACTCACAGTTGTCCTCAGTTTTTACATGCGTGTATATGCATAGAGTGATGCATCTTTCCAACAAACTTTCTCAGGAGACTTTGCATTCAGCCAATTGAAAAGGCAGACAGTGGAGAATTAATATACACTGAAATTATAAAATTAACATTATGGTATCCAGAGAGGGACTATAACCACAAGTCTTCAAGTCATAGCGTCCAAGTTGGGTCCGAGTCTCAAGTGATTTGCCCTCAAGTCCAAGTCAAGTCCAAGTCTTTTCATCAGTCTTGCCAAGTCGAGACACAAGTCAAATTTGTGACTTAAGTCCAAGTTGAGTCACAAGTCAGTGACTCGAGTCCCCACCTCTGGTTCATAGCACCTGTATTAAAATGTTTTGTATTGAAGTTGCTATATACAGCACTAGCCCTGAGTCACTGATCACTCCTAAGTTGGCTAAACAAACCCTCTCAATTATTATACTACCAATGAGTGAAACAAGTCCTGAGCAACCTTAATCTCTCAGGTATATAGGTGTCACTAACTACTGCTAGTACATTCCGTTTATATACTAAATAACAATGTTATCAAGTTATGCATTCATATGCATTTCAAATTAAGCAGGGACAACCGGGACATTAAAAAAATAAATAAAAATACTGCCACCTGGTAATGTACTGTGACTAAAGCCAGAGACACCATTCTCTGTGTTTACTGTAAGAGAGGGGCAGATAGTCAACTTAAGAGCAGACAGCTAGGGACTTAATGTAAGTGTACAGCTAATACAATACAAAATAGGCCTACAGTGATAGCAGTTAAACCTTTACAGATGAACACACTAGTTCATACAGAAAAACATTCCAAGATATTAGGAGTTTTGTAGACTGTGAAAGAGTGACCATTCGTTCTCACCCATACTGTTAACCGTAGAGGTCACTGAGATTGTGAAAAGGAGCTCGTCACACTGGTAGAAATGGATCCCTTCCTTAATCTTTAAAAAAGGCTTTAAAATAGACTTAAATACCTAATACATGAAACACAAAATCTGTCATGCGTCGGCACATTTTACGGATTATGATTTAGGAAACACTAATCTGTCAGTGTACATCTCCAGATCAATGGAGAAAAAAATATATTTGCTGACCAAATCCATAAGTTTACAGAACAGAAGAGAATAAATGTATGAGACACAATGTCAGTCACAAGCCTGAGAAGCAGGAAAATAGCTGGTCTGCACCAAACCTTTCGGTGTGAACCTTACAGCAACACAAAGGTAACTTAAGCAACTGCAATAAAAGCTATTTTTGGCTGAACTAGTTTCTGCCTTTCAACTTGAGTGGTTTCTAGGTGTATATAGCTGCGTAGAGTCACCACCTGAAAGCGTTTCCCTCGTCAAATTTCACACTGAAAATCGGTTCGAAGGTTTGCCCTGTATGGTCAGTACTTACCTGAATCCACCAGAGGCAGCACCAGTGAGCAAGAAAAGGAATCGGGGGGGCCAGGCGGCGTACGCACCTTCGCTAACGGTGGCGGTACTCCCTCTCGCGGTCTCTGTCCCTCTCGCGGTCCCGGTCCCGGTCCCGGTGTCTCTCGCGATCGCGACTGCGCTCACGATAGTAATCCTCATGCCGCTCTCGGCTCCGCGACTTGTGCCGGCGGTTCTTCTCCCGCGAGCGGCTGTGGTCCCTCTCCCTAGACCTCTCCCGTCTTCTGAGGGAAGGCAAACACACCCTGGAATTCTGCACGCGCACACACTCTGCTGTGGGTACGACATGCTAACAGGCCAGTTATCTACCACTTAGTCCTAGTCACCCACTCCTCTGCAATATTTTTACATCACACTGTGCGTCACACTGCACTCACTATGTATTCGTCATTATTGTAATTATGATTATCTTGTAAGTAAGTAGAGCATTCTGCCAAAAAAGCAAAGATCAAGGGTTCAAATCCCAGGGAGCACGCAATAAATTGTAACCTGTCCCTCTATTGGAAGTAGCTTTGGACAGATAAATGAATAAAATGTAAACAAGTAAATGCTTGTGATCAGTGCTAAATTTGCATTTTGCTGTGGCCGGAACGGGATTTTCATTGTATAGTGGAACTGACTGTTTACTAAAGTATATGAGAAACTCATGAATCGTGAATCTGAAGGTTAAGGAATGACCCCCCCTCCTACTACAGATCTGTGGGATTGGGAGGTTCCTAGAACACTTTGCGGTTCTACACAGCGAGGATCTATGCTGATGGGTTTTACCTAGAAGCAGAACCATAAGACTTGGACTCGATGCCGTGCAAGCAGTCCTGCAGGGAGCTGATGAGCACTTTGCAGCGATCGTCTGCCGACACCTTGGACTGCTTGATGAGGGAGATGGCCGTCACCAGGGTCTCGATGGCACTGCCGTAATCAGCTGGAGAAGGAACAGAGAGCAATCAACCACGATATGTCAATTTCAAGACACCAGGACTCAACATGGGCCGTCGCGGTGAATACCTGCGCTAGCGTCCGATACCGCCCTGGAGATGGCGCTGCTGGATATGGCCCGGTTGCGGTTCATGATCTCCTCAAACTCAGCGTCACTCAGGGGAGCTCGAGGTGTGTCCATCTCCCTGATTGTAGGGGAAAAATGGAGATGATGAGAATGGAGATGCAGCAGCAGAAGACTGAGTTACAGCGAAGGACTATGTGGAAAAACATCACCAATCAACCAGGCACACATGATGTAATATGTCAGTGTTAGGAACATGTAGGACATTCTTGCTCAATTCTCTGGCACTTATTATCTGCTTAAAAGGACCAGACAGCTGGACACACATATGAACCCACAGCCACAGGCCTCACCAGAAAAAACAAGCAAGACAAACGGCTTTGTTCCAACAACACCTTTATATGAGGTCTCTGGAAAAATTGAGATACTCAAACATACCTCAACCACTGTCTTCAGATAGTGCAACACAGATAACGACAAGTGTTCACTAGACCCTCAGTCCACAAGAGTCATGGCGAAGCCCAAAATGTCCTAAAGCTGGGACCAAGGTGGTCTCTGTGAACTGTGTTCTCTCAGGACTTGAGGACCTGCCCCTCTTCAAAACAAGACTGAAGCTCACCTATTTAACAAGTACAACCCCCAAAATGATTGTCTTCTATCAAGCATACATACACCAAGTGGTATGCCCACTAACATCTTACTATGCCCGCTTTCAGATGTCTCTCCGTCAGTGCATATTATTGAGTGCGGATGTAGATGCGATCGAACATGAGACTGTATTTAGCCGTTTCTGTTCAGAAAATACAGATTTGCCTGAAACAGGAAGGTTTTGTACGTCACCAGCTGTACCAGCGGAGAGAGAGGAAACGAAAGGATCGAGGGGAAACCAGAGGAAATGGCCGCCCCGTGCTGTGCAGCTCTTCGGAATTCAAGCTGTTGATTATTTAACGCGAGACGACATTACCTGCCACCGGGGCCGAAGTCTCCTCTGTCATATGGTGGGGGGCGGCCGTAGGGGTCATTAGGAGGGGGCCCGCGACTGTCAGATGACGGCATGGCACCGTTTCCGGGTGGAGGGAAGAATGCCGGGTTCACGTGAGGGGC
>JAODLD010000069.1:22525868-22536310 GCA_026781065.1 Mormyrops boulengeri | reverse complement strand
GTCAGCAGTTTCAAGGTCTAGTGGAGCTGATGAAGGAAAGGCACAAGAAAACGAAAGTAAAAGATGTGGTAGAGTTACTAAGGGAGGAGTTTGGAAAGAACATACAGAGCTTCTCTGAAGTAGGCACTGTCAAGAAGCTGATGGATATCAGTGCTTCAGTATGTTACATTGAGGTTGAGAACCACATGACAGGGACAGGCTTCTTGCTGTTTGATCGTTATATCCTAACAAACGCACATGTTGTTAAAAAAATTACTCACAATGGAGTTTTAAAGCAAGACGTTTCTGCTACATTTGCCTTTGAAAGCTCCACATCAAAAAAGAATAATATATGGTCTGTTAAAAAAAAGATTGTTGCTGAAATGTATTCAACTGATGAATTTAATCGCTGGATGGATTTTGCTTTACTGGAGCTGGACCAGCAGGAACAAGATGATGAGATACCACCTCCTGGTCTTTTAAGTGCATATGAACCCCTTCCAGAGGAGGGAGGGATCTGCCTCATTGGTCACCCTGAGGGGGAGGAAAAAAGAATGGACCCAACTTTCATTGTTCCAGTTAAAGAAAGATTGAAAGCTATACATGCACATTTTGGTGAGGGAGGGGGACCCATTCAGTATGACCCCCAGTTGCAGAGTTTTACATATCAGACATGTTTCTATCATGGGTCCTCAGGCTCCCCCATCTTTGGGAAAAACTGCCACCTAGTAGCCATGCACACTGGTAGCTACTGTGAGCATGAAATTAATGGAAAAAAGTGCTATGTGCTTGAGTTTGGCATTCCCATGACCTCAGTATTAGAGAATTTGCTCCTACAGATGATGAAAAAAAACCAAAGTGAACTTCTGTCAAAGTTAATTGCGGAAACAATGAAGAGTGAATCTACAATTCAGGTTGTCGCAGCATTTATCCAGCATATGCTACAGCGGTGGAAAGAAGATCTTGACAGTGTTTTATCAACAGTCATCACTACTGCAAAGAAGTGTGGCGGATCTTCCGACGGATCCTGCAAGCTGCATACCTCACTTAATGAAATTATTCCAAAAGATTATCTCCAAACACTAATGAACAATCACAGTTCTTCAAAGAGTCTAAGGAAACTCTCTGAATTTCTCAAGGAGGAAGAGACACCCATGGAAATCGACCAGCAGACTGCAGGGAACCAGATCACCCTATAGAAGCCTTCAAAAAAAAACAGGGAGAGAATGAGCAAACTCTTGCTAATTTTCAGAATGACTTACATTTATATTTCAAACTGTTTAGTATAATGAAACAAGAATTGATTCACTGTATTCTGGGTGGGGTTCATGCACATTTGCATTTATCTAATGTCTTGATATTCGTTTCTGTGTATTAGACCAACTTTGACATGATGTTTTTATAAGTACAATAAAGTAATTAATACATTTGCGTCCCGGTCTTGGGTTGGACTCAAACCCCTGGGACATGACGTAAGGACTGGGCTAAATCTGTCATGGCCGTCTGCGAAGACTTGAATGTATTATAATTTCCCAGTAATTTATGAGTATAACCACTAGAGGTCGCCCGCGGCTATAATGATACGCAATTGCACTTGTCGCACTAGGTACATAATACAAAATTGCAGAGGTGGTACCTCTTGCAGGGAAGAAACAACCACAATTAAAAGAATAAATTTCATGGCATTATTAGACATTGGATCATAAAATTTATGGGTATCACGGGTCACCAGGATTTACAGCTGAAAATGTACAGCTTAACACGAGTGCACTGCAATCCAAGACTCAAGTAAAACAATAGCCTACATGAAAATCGCCAATAATAAATTAATATTACAGTTGTGATTTGTTGATCAACAAAAGCATGTCAACAATGCATGACCAATAGCGACTCCACGCGCAGAACTTCATGCCCAAAGGCTACTGGGGAGGGAATTAAAATTTTTCTACTGAGCATCTCAAAAGAGCATAATTAGGGTACTCGCATGATATGACCGCACAAACCAAATAATTAGATGTTATTTCGTCTTTCAGTTAATTACAAATGTCATCTATAAACCTGTACTTTATAAAACATTGATATATGCTTTCGTGGTTTAGTTAATGTTGCTAAAATAGTTTCTAGGTCCGCTCCTCATTTACGGTTGGTCATTGGGGAGTTAAAACCAATGTTATAAGACGGCTGTACGGGATACGGGATATTCATCATGGAGGAAAAATAAAAGGTTTTGTATAAGCATCTATAGATGAGAGGAAACGGAAACGTTTTCGATAAAAATCTGTAAATGCAAAAGGTATCCATGACGGACATACTGTATGTCAGTGTCTCCCTGGGGCGGGTGTTACAGAACCGGAACAGTATGTTGTAGGTTCAAGTCCCGGGATGGGAAATGCCATCGAGCCCGACATCCAAGTCGAATTGACTCAAGTAACAGGAATTACGTGAACTGCTTCTTGAAAACAAGTTTCAGCAGCGAAGGAAGCAGTTTTCAGTGGATAACTATGAGACCATCGCCGCGCAGCGCACTGTGACCTATGGGAGATGTGATACAGGACGACCGGCACGGAGAGACTAAATCCAATTTAAACATCACGAAGGATTTCTAAAATCAGTCGATAAACGAATCTTGGCATTAAGTTTTGCAGAGGTCAGAGACCGTGGTTTGATTGTAACGCACTAGGTAGTACGACCGACAAAAACGATTGTTATTCAAGTAGCGCAAACGACAACGTAGTTTAAAAAGTGTCGAAAGAGTCAAAAATAAGTTAACCAACTTTAGCTTTAAAATAAACAAAAATGGCCATGTTACATTCAGTGATTTTATTTTTTTCGGTTGTTGCAGGAATTCCTTGATTCTTTGATTATATACTTTCAAATAGCACAGGGTTTTAGTCATATAATGCATAACCTAGTTCTTTTTTAATTAAAATTTAAAACCATTATGGTTTTTGAAGTTTGAAAATATTTTCATTTTACTTTTAAAGTTTCACATTACATTTACTGAACATAGCCTCGATTAAATAAAATACTGTCAGATAGGGCCTAACTGAAAATCGGTATTGCAGAAAGTGTCAAATTCCCCCAAGAGTGAGCTTTGATTACTTAGCCGCGATCTCGGGATACTTCACCGGGCTGTGTCTGGCTTCGTCTTGCAGTTTGCGCTGATGGGACGTCTTCTGGTCCTGGGGCTGCTTTTTGGGACATCGATTTTGCTAATCCCCGGTCTGCAATTCCGCTACCACAACACGGTGGAAATGGAACAGTATCTGAAATCGGTCATTGAGAACTATCCATCTTTTACGCACTTGCATAGCATTGGGAAATCAGTGGAAGGTAAGATATTAAACCACTTTAACAAAACCTGATCTTAGCAGTAATTGTATTTGGTCGCAAACACTAAACATTAATATAGGTTACAAAAATAATGATACCCTCGTTTTAGGCTTATTAGTGCACAGAATGTATCACGTTAATTCTTGCCGTGTGCATCAGTCAGGACAAAAGCTTCAGTGCAATGAATAAAAAATTTAAAAAATGTAAATGGCAGGTGTAATGAAAGGGCATCTTGGACGTTCGTTATTGGTAAATTAAAAGAAAAGCATAACAATATTACGTGAGATTTAAAGTCATACTTTGTTAGTGTCGGTGTTTATTTCTGAAATTTAAAGTCATAATGTATAGTAATTCTGTACTGCCTATGTGTCATTACTAGTCCATATTATTGTGACTTTAGCCTAATGAACGATTCGTCATCTGCACGAAATATGGACATTTTCACAAACACTCTCTGCGGTCATCCTCGGAGACGCAGCAGGAAGTGACAGGAGACATATAGGCAGTCGATCTCTTAAGTACTTGCTTTGATACACACATACAGAGACGGAAGAAACTATCACTCGCCACTTTGCTATTTCGGGCCGCTGCTTGTTCAGTTAACCGACTCGCATGTCACGCAACCTCCGGAACAGTAATTAGGAGACACAGAGGAGCCACCCGAAAATACTTCCTCTGAGGACGAGTCCTGGCGGCCAGCTGTGTGACACGCTGCTTGTCATATTGTGTCACCCAGAGCCCAAAGAGCTGTGCCAAAACCTCAGTGAGATTCATCAACCTCTGCGTGGATCGCCTGACGGGATTCAAGAAATATGTCCCATATTTTTCCATTCTAAGGGACTTGCAACCCGTCCTACCGACCCTAACTTTCGGGGAAAGCAGACGGACCATACCTGTTTGTCGCTGTTGTAACATCCAGTTAATGTTCATCTTCAGTTTTCCCCTAACAAGGCTTGCATGCTTTGTTATATAACTGCAAAAAACGGAGACTGAGTTTTTACTTGTTTTTTTTTTTTTTTCTAACTATTTAGCTCAGGGCGTAGGTGATAAATAAGTACAAATGGAGTAATTTCATTTTCTTCTCAAAGCATGTTGGAATTCAGTTGCTTTCTTGCTCATTTTATTTACAGTTCCGTTTTTGGGGCGATATAGTTCTGTAAACGAGTGATACATTCCTCTGCTTGTTTTGAAGGGAGAGAACTGTGGGTTCTTGTTCTTGGTAAGTTTCCCACAGAACACAAGCTAGGAATCCCGGAGTTCAAATACGTGGCAAACATGCACGGTAACGAGGTAAGGTCCTCGGCACAGACTCGGCGCAACACGAAACAGGAAGGTATTATGCTGGAGTGTGCACTCATATGACCGGTCTACATAGGGTCCCAGTACATTCCTTTCGTACTAGATTAGATTAGACCAACTTTATTGATCCCAGGGGAAAATTCTTCTGCATATAGCAGAAAGGTATGAAGCGCACAAGCGGACATACATTTAGTGCAAAACAGAAAAGGTGCAAAGACCGTACATATAGTGCAAACAAGAAAATGTAGTGCACACAAATTAGTTGGGGAATATTAATGAAATAAGTATTAAGAAAAAAAAATATTAATAGCAATAATACTAATAAGCATTTGCTACATGTGCACAGATCGTACTGGACATCTACTATGGCAAAGACATGATGCTTCCTGACATGTTATGGCTGGGGGTGGAATGGGCCGCCAGGGAGAGTGCGGTGGTGTCTGATGGCAGCAACCAGCAGGGACCAGTCCCCCCCCCCCCCCCCCAGTGGTGCTTCTTACTTAGCACACGGTGGGGGGATGAGCTGGAGGCTAAAGGTGCTTCAGGATAGCACCCCCTGGAGCGATTACGCAGAGATGTTCGTGATGGTGTTGTATTTTGCTAACATTCTCTTTTCCGCTGCTGCCTTTAGTGGCTCCAGGGTCAGTTAAGAACGGCTGTAACAATGGAGGGTGAGCATCACGTACGCCGGTTCTGGCGTGTGTGTTTGATGCTGTTATATGTGTGTTTATGTGGGTGGGTCCAGGTGGTGGGGCGTGTTCTGCTGCTTCAGCTGATTGAGCACCTCACCAAGAACTACCTGAGGGACCCCTTGGTCACGCTTCTTCTCAACAGCAGCCGCGTTCACATCCTGCCCTCTATGAACCCAGACGGCTTTGAAGCCGCCGTACCCGGCTGCCTACGCTCCAAGGGGAGGTGAGGCCTCGGTGCTCTGCCCACGCAGCCATTCTGTGGCCACATCGTAGCCCTTGGATTTATGCTTTATTGAGTGTCAATGAACAGGAAACCTGCTTTGGAGACATGTGGACCAGGTTTGAGACAAAGGGAAATTTCTGTACTCCTCTATCCAACAGACTTGGTATAAACAAAATTTAAAAATATATGAACGTAGAAGTGAAGTCTCACGATAGCAGTGCATATTGGGCCATAAAAAGACCACAAGTAAGTGTTTTGTGACCTTCAGCAATGAAATTCTGTACGCAGAATAGATGTCTGTAGATCCTATTCTTCAGTTCCTTTTGACTCCATCATGGAAAAGGGCTGTTTGCGTTTGGATGACAGAGCTGAGGAGGGACAGTGGTTCAGAGAGATTATGTACCCTGGTCTCTCTGGAATGTAAGCAGGTGACACCCCCCTATGTTAGAAGAACAGATCACTTCTGAGAAATTCTGTTAGGTGCACACTGGGCTCTACAAGAGTCTGGTTCAGCATAATGGAAATTCTAGAGAGATGCCACAGTTTCTAAAAGAAGATAATAAACACAAGTCTATTTCTGGTATATGCAAGGAAATGAAGCTGTGCACTAGGCCAAACCATTAGGACATTTTGTAATACTTTGGTTGCACTGGAACTGGGGGGTGTGCAGTGCCAGTTGAACATTAGGCGACGCAGACAGCTGCCTAGGATGCCATCTTCTGAGGGGGTGCCAACTGCGCAAGCCAGTTTTGCTTTGCCTTGGATGGAATATGAGCAGTGAAGCTTGCCGATGACTCCGCATGGGCACTGGGAGCATAGCAGTTATAAGAATGTTAAATACACCAAGCGTGCTACTGTGTGAAATGGATCAACATAAACCCACTCAAGGCCAGATGTAGGCACTGGAGAACGCCATCGCTGCAGCCGCCGCCTAATAGGGCATGATATGCTGAAAATACCCAGCCAAACACATGTCTGATTTCACAACGGGCTCTGAGGTGAAGGATCCAGTTCAACGAGTGTGATGAAACATTACGTAAGGTCTCGATCCTGACCGAGACACAGGGGCCTTAAGTTACCCTGGTGTTATCTGAGGCACTTAGGAGACATCAAGAGAGCCGTCTCAGGATCGAATCGTAGGGTGCAAACGCAGTAGCCAGACCCTGTGTGAGTGAATATAGCGACTCAGGCGATATTAGCACAAACTCAAGCTGTTCATGACGACAAGGGCCACATTTCACCATGTGTACTTCAGGATAAATATTCATATAAGCATCCAAATGCACAAACATCCCCAAATAAGCATAAACAGGAAGCGGTCCAGACAGGTGTCTGGTATAAACGGTGGATTAAATTATGCAGTGTCAAAAACAGGATATAAAGACACTGGAATTTCAGAGGGGAGCATTTTTATGTGTGCAGGAGAAAGACACTGTGACTTGGATTAAGGAGAATTCCTTTATTCTGCCAACACACCTTAAATTTATGTTTTGTGGCCTTGCGTATAAAACTGAATTTCAACAGTATGAAAGTATTGGCCAGTCACCAACATTCTAGCTAAGTTCAGTACAGCCTACCAGACTCATATCTGAAATAGTTCAGTAGATAAATGGCTGTGTGAAAGGATGTTGAAAGAGTGGACAATACTCTGGGAGAGGTTGTGAGCTGTCTCGTTCACTCTATCATCCTTCCATCCATCCATCTATCTATGGAAGGTTTGGAAGATGGACAGATTGGTATTTGTTGATATGAATACAAAATATGGTTTTATATTAATAAAGTGCTATTGAGGTAATTTTCTACTTAATTATGCAAATTCATATTTGGATTAAATTTTGTATTTCATTATAGTCATACTTTAGTTAATTAGCTTAACATAGATTGCATTCCACATGTACCAGGTAATTGTATTTTTAAGGGGTTGACTGGGAACTGTGATAAAATCCCTCTCCCCATTAGTAGGTGAGAAAATCTGCCAGTCTTTCTGCACATCACAGTCAGATGATTCATGTCTTGGCTAAACCCTCACAGACCCACAGCAAAAGAGATCTTGTGTTCAGGTACAACAAACATCGGGTGGACCTCAATCGGAACTTCCCAGATGCCTTCAGCAGGGGCAAGGAGCAGATGCGGGAGCCAGAAGTGCAGGCAGTGATGGACTGGCTGCGCTCAGAGCCCTTCGTGCTGTCGGCTAACCTGCACGGGGGCGCTATAGTGGCCAGTTACCCGTATGACAACAGCAACAAAGGTACTGAATGTTGGAGAACGCATGAATTTGCAGGTCAAACCTGCCTAAAGCCTGGGTTTTACTGATAGAGGCTTCAAGCACATTATCAGAAATTATTTCAGGTCCTACATAATGGTTTTGGAATCAAATAAGGCATCTTTGCCGATGAAAATGAAAAACTGTAACTCTGGTCTGCCATAATGCAGCCTTCTGGAACCGGTGATTGCGACGATGCAACCAGTGAGTATAGAGCTGTTGCTGTTTGACCCAGGAACTGAGCTGCAGGGAGGGGCCAGTGTCACGCCCGATGATGACGTCTTTGTCCACCTGGCCAGGACCTACTCTTTCACCCACACGCTAATGCACATGGGGAAGCCCTGCATGGGCTACACAGGCTTCCAGGATGGCATCACTAACGGGCATCGCTGGTACAGGGTCTCAGGTCAGCATGGCTAATGCTACCAACAGCTAATAAACTATGTAGATGGTTTGTCAGTCTTAGTTATTGGTGATTCCATAATTATAAGATTGTATGATATGCTCTTAGGAGGGATGCAAGACTACAACTATATCTGGGGCCAATGTTTTGAGGTGACCCTGGAGCTGTCTTGCTGCAAGTACCCCTCTGAAAAAATGTTGCCTGGATTGTGGGCAGAGAACAAGGCTGCACTTCTGGCCTACATGCAGCAGATCCACCTGGGTGTGTACCCAACCTCACGATAGCTGCAGTTTGGTCCGACGTGCTCCATTCTGTCAAAATGAATACCGCTACATGTCCTCAGCTGACCACTCCAATGCCAAGCCTGGGTGTCCCGTTTCTGCAGGTGTGAAAGGGCAGGTGCTGGATGCGAACAGACTCCCAGTTGCAAACGCACTGATAGAGGTGCTGGGGAGGAAAAACCAGTACCCTTTCAGGACAAACCATAACGGGGAGTTTTACAGACTCCTTCTGCCTGGCAACTACACCCTAAAGGTAGGGTGGAACATGGAGATTGTTGTACAGGGGCTACCCATGGTTAACTGTTCCCACTTCTCCGCTGATTGACACCTACTTTGTACCAGAACTTGAAAGACCTAGCTAACCTAATCACACATGCCTTACTGTGATGCAAACCCATCCATCCAAGAGCAGGTCTTGTATGAATACCTCTATCTAACTTGTTAAATTTCTTCACAGGTGACAGTTGAAGGTCAAGCCCCAATGATAGAGACACTCTCCATTCCATACGGACCGGACAGGTTCTCTGCACTGGTACATAACTTCGTCCTTGCTGGGAGTCAGAGAGACCCTGACACTGCAGTGTCGACTGATTCCGGGAATGCCAAAGAGTCGCATTTTACAACAATCCACGGTGCCGGCCTGCTCAGTAGATACCTGACAACTCTTCTTATACTGGTGCTATGTCAAGAGCTGCTGTGAGAGCAAACGTCTGGGAAGCCTGCTCCATTGCAGCCCCAGCTTGAGCACACCTCACCATAGTGGCACAAACGCATGAGCTTCTACTGAAGCTAGCAAGTGGAAAAGAAAATCGATTTTTAAACATCTTCCAGGCCCTGGGATCCAAGAGTCTACAATTGCTGTACAACTGGACCACTGAATTGATAGTACATAAAAAATCCGTTTGACTCCTCAGAAGTCAGTGTTATCCCACATAATTCACTGGAGAAAACCAAAGGTTAAAATGAAGAGTTTTGGTTGCAGAGAAGTCGGTTATGTAACTGTGCTGAATAACTAACTAATAAGGGGAGGCCACAAGTTTTTTACACAGAGAGCTTCTTTTTTACTGGTTTTTTTTTTTGGCCTTTGCAGTCATGTGACCACACTTCCTCATCTTCTAACACTCAGTCTGGCGCCCAGGAGATTTTTATTTTTATTCATTATTGCAGAAAAGCATGATGGGGAGATATTAACATCACTAATAACTTCTAAAAATTCCTGGATAATGAAATCTGTTTTATGAGACCTAAAACCGATTTTTTTTGTGCCCGAATATATATTTTTTTAATTATTTCCTTTGTTATAACATAATGTTACTGACAACCTTGAAAAGGATTTTTCTTACCAGCGTATTTGCATTCTTTTGATATCAAGTATTATCAGATCTTCTTCCAAGACCTTTAGACAAGTCAGTAAAGAAAGATGTGCGACAAACAGATTCCTTGAGGATAAAATAATCCATCATCACAACCAATAATTTATCAACTCAATACATTATAGAGTAACATGGTTACATTTCAGGCGGCGCCTCCATTCGGATCTTCTTTGGTTTTAATTTTATTTACCACATACATAAACATGTAGACGTACCGTGTATGTGCAGTGAGATGGTTTTCCCACCAGATTTTGCCATGTACTCAATGGAAATATGTAATACAACAAGAAATAATGTTAAAAGATATATATAAATAGTTGGAACGTATTTAAATAGACAAACAATAAAATTAAATAGCCTCATCAAGTTTCCACGCGAATTTTTTTTCACATTCTGACGCCACGTCCTGATTACAAATGAACAAATTTAAAACAAATACATTTTGTGTAATTATACTCATTTTTTTTTAAAAAAAATAATAACCCGGTTACATACATGTATAGTAGAGAATTAAAAAGTAAATATATTCGCTAAAATCCGCATGCATATGCGCTGCTGCCTTCATGCAAGGTGCCTGGTAAACGGTACAACCGCCC
>JAODLD010000069.1:22494307-22525818 GCA_026781065.1 Mormyrops boulengeri | reverse complement strand
AGATGTCTTTTATATAAGGGTAGATTTGGCTAACCAGTTTTCCACAAAAAAATACAACCAACAACGTTTCTAACTAGACTACAGACTTGAATTAATAAATATCTAAACAGTCTCAATAGAAACATTTCACAGTAAAAATGGGAAACACTGAAATTTGTGGCGCGGCTCTGTGTTTATTCCAACTAGAGGTCTGCGCGGGACTGGGTTTTCATCTCGCTCCCGCAAGAAACTCTCAAATGTAGACCGTGCCGCGTCCCGCGAGTCCCGCGGGCGTCCCGCCCCGTTGCAGACCTCTACCTTGAACTCGTCCTGTTCGGGAGCATTAACTGTAATCATCCCTGTATTTGGATTGTGCTTACAGGAAGGGCTTTCACCATAACCAGTCCATAATTTTTCCTCAAAAAGTATTGCATGCTACCATGATCTGATCAAATCCAATGGAAAAAAGGTTCAAACGTATAAAATAATAATGTACTTGGCACCCCCAACATTTTACTTAGCTTATGGCAACTAGCAGTAGTGTGACTTCATGCTTGATTTTATTTTACCTTGCATGCATTACAATTCAAATTTTATTTTGCCTACAACAATTTAAATATCCCATTTAGTAACAAACTGAAATTCATATTGTTTTTTTTTCCTCCTTTAAATTAACAAGCATGACCTTCTTCCCGCGTTTTACATCCGGATATACACGCAGCAAGTTTGGACAACTGACGTTATTGCCTAAGGGGCGTTTTATGAACTCACCCATCAGTATGGCCAAAGGCCTGTATCTTCCATAAACTGGCAAAGTCTTCCCCCTAGTGGCACTTCGCAGACAATACAGACCAAGGTTTTCCTCTTCAGATTCAGTTTAACGACACATCACAATGGGTAAATTGACTGCAAATTCAATAATCATCATTTTACAGGAACCGCAATATAACTAGGCCAACATCTTCATGTAGTCCTATAATAAGGGTTTTATTTAATCCTTAAACCCCAGTATGAATAGGCCTACCTATAGCATGTTTCAGACACACTTAAGATTCATTCTCGTGAGTCTGTGGTTCCTGTTATCTTCTGTTGAGTACACTGCAACTAGATTCGTATTTTTGTTCGTGTCATCAATTTGATTATACTGAATTTCAATGACCGTAACAAGTTCGATACAAATGTTTAGTCACACTTACATACCACGACACCCACATCCTCTCAGCAGAAATTAGTCAAGCTGCTGGTTCCCTAACAGCTGTGAAACTTAAGACTAATCTCTAAGGCACACGTACCTGTACGAGGAAATTTTTAAATCATGTGACATGCAAATTGACATAATCTAAACCTGAGAGCAGAATGTGTCACTGCGGTATTGCAGTCTCACCTAGAGCATATAGGTGGGCGATACCCAAAGATTTGTGTTCTGTTCCGATATTGATATTTTTGTGGCGATGCGACGCCGATATTGGTAACGTGGTCTGGTCAGTTTCAGACCAGTGACCTCTCCTTAGGGGTGCCCTCAAAAAGATTTCAACTGCAATTACAGAGCATCGAATATATCCATTTATTAGTAAATCACTCATGACTTTACAGCTTTTTAATGTAAAAATGTTTTTTAAAAAAAAGGCTTTAAAATGACAATACAATGTTACTGGTATAAAGAACTCAAGGCCTAATTTACCAATAATCTACAAACTAAATTCTACAGTAAATTTTTTTTTTTTATTGTGAACACTTGTTTTCACTTCAGATTTACGTTCTTAAGCCAAATACATAACCAATCAGCACGCATCTTTGGGGGGGTGTTTCCTAAATCTTTCAGTAGGTTACTGTTATTATTGACACGAGATACCATTTTCTCATACGAATTTGGCATTGCAGTGTTCGAATCTGTTTGTGTAAAGTACGATCAAATTATGCTCCTTTCTCTACCACCGGCCAAACTATCAGTACCAACAAGGGAAGAATTATCTAAGTGCCAAACACATGCACATTACGTCCGTGTGCGGAAGAATGCTGCATGTAGGTGAAAACGTGTACCATATATTCCCAGAACTAGCAGTTTTTACCCGACAGTGATAGCGTTATCTACAAGCAGTGGATTACAAATAAAAATGATTCATTTATTTTTGGACTGATATACTTGACACTGTCGTCAACACTCTGAAAGCGTGCAAGATTGAAGTGTTGATACCACTATAGAGCATCATCTGGTTTTAAATGCAGAAACCTTGCCGGCCACACTTGACGTCCAACGCCAAGTTTCACGAGTAACAAAATAAGCCTGCTTTACGTGTGGGTGACATGAAACGCTCCCCAAGAAACAGCACCAGGTTAACCATTCAGTTATGATAAAGCCCTTTTCACAGAGAATAATGAAATAAAACATCAGAATTCCTGTTTATTTTGCCAAATATGGCTCAAAGTGTCGAGACTGGACAGAACACAATTTCCTTGGCAATATAAATGCTTGCGATATTGGCTCTTAAAAAACAAACTCCCAGAAAATCCATGCTTATACACCAGACTGGAGTTACTGGCTGATAAACATGTTTATCTGAATCCAGGGTGCAGGAGACAGAATAAAGAAACATGTCCATTACAAGATATTTGATAAGTGTGGGTGTAGATTACGGGAATTGCTCACCTGTGCCGCTATATGCATGGCTACAATCAAACAATGGGTGGGGAAGGCTTCAAAATAAAAGTACTACCACAAAAACAAAGCAAGCTACAGACCTGGCCGAAATGCACCGACATGAATGTCAGCTGGGAAGGACCATGACAATGTGAACTGTGTGACTGTTGCTGTCAGGGTCTAGAGGTCATGACAAAACCAAGCAACTTCAAAATTCTCAGTAGATGTGAACAAAAGTCACAAACCAAAGACAATTTTACTCAAGTTTATATTAATATTGTTCTTACCTTTAAAAATATAGGCTTACATGCTAATATTGAATACCTGACAAGTTTACAGTGTTTTGTACAACTCTGAGTCGGCTGATCAGGATAAAAACTCTCTCACATGCTCAAGAAAGACGGTACATTTCATTGATTTGCAACTCTGACTTTTACACCATCACACAACTTTACAAGGAAAATTAAGGTTCAGGACCTCCCCCCTTTGGAAAGAAATTCCCCACTGAAAACCAGTTGGTGGTAATGTTTCTAAGCTCCCCAGCATCACATTTAAGGGGTGGTGATAGTGGTGTAAGTGGGTAAGCAGCCTTCACTGGCCAGAAAAACTCGATACAATTAATATTTTGTCCATCCAACCGAATGGCAGCTGCTCAGTCATACAAAAACCCCACCACTTTTGATTAAGGCGTATAACATCTGGCCACCAGAATAAGCAGATGTTGTATTTGAAATTCCACAGCTCTGGAGAATGAATGTCACATGACCTAGGATTCCAGGACAGCCAGGACACGATGCGAGCGAGCGACACAGCATTCCCAGGATGCCCCCCCCCACAAAAAAAAAAAAAACACTCAATGACAAACCAACCACCACTGTGACAACTGACCTAAGAAAATAAAGGGAAAACAAGTATTAGCAGACAACCAGTATAAAACCAGTTTGATTTCTTAATCTTCCAGTTTTAACACTGGTGCAGGTGCAAGTAAGGATAGGAGGAATCTACAGTCACCAAAGCATGAAGAATAACATCAGGAACATCATTTTTTATTTCAATAATAAAAATCCTCATTTTAAAATATATATTTTATATTTATATATATAATATACTTCATGTTGTGGAGCAGGGATTCCACAGAAGTGGACCTGACTTTCAGCCACTTGGTTACGGCCCCCATGAAAGTTCCAGCTGGGGGTACAGGGAGGGGGTCATAGGTTTAAGAGCCTCCCCCCAAAAATCCCCCGAGCGCCACCCCCAGCTGTAAAAGCAGACGCAAGAAATGTGAACAAACACACATTAAGCTGACGTGTTTTCAGCATAATTCTCTGGAAAGAAAGAAAACACAGCTACCACAGCAGAAGGCAACATCTTAGGTTAAAAACAAACACGTATCACTGCTCACAGGTTCTCCTAAGATAAAATCAATAACAGCTGTGACAATATAGAATCCCAGCAAAACAAATTTAGTAATTCTTAAAAAGAAAAAAAAGTGAAAACGGTACTAATACCAAAGAAGCAGAAGTTAACAGCATGTATATAGTTGCTCTTTGGACTTTCCCCCTCTTGCTTAAACAGAGGCCCTCTAACTTCACACGGTCATACTGGCCAAAGCCAACAGCAGGGCCCTGGGTCTGTTTGGTTGCACTGTCTCACACGTAGACATGGGAGCAGCACCTTCTCTCCCTTCAGCAACAATACTGTGTGTAGCCCAAAACCTTTCATGTCCAAACTGTTAGAATACGTGTTGAGATGTGTATGCGTGTGAGAGTGAGAGAGACGGGATGACGAGGGAAAGGAAAAATCCCCCGAAATCTCTGTTGCAATGCAGGCGAGTGAGCAGTTTATGTGCACAAAGTGACTATCAGATAATGTACAATCATAGATTTGGAGTCCCGCTGTTTGTGGCATCGGTTAAAGAGGGTCCAGACACAGAAACATCGGCTGCAGGATGCTTTCAGTTCAGCTGCCAACAGAGATGGCTGCTCATCAGACCTGGGGAAGGGGAGGACAGAGAGAGAGAGAGACGGAGAGAGAAAGAATGAGAGACACAGGTAAAGGAGTGACGATGGGGAACAGCAAGACGATACGTGGTGCTGCTGAACACAAGGAGTGTGTTTGGTGGGGGTCAAAGGGCTCAAATGAAACTGAAAGAGGAAGAACCCCCCCCCCCTCCCGCCCACACTCGCAGACACAAAGAATTTCAAAATATGCTTAGTCTGCAGTTCAAATGACACGTCCCCCCTTTGCAGGTCATGAGATATCCTTGAAAAAAGCTTGTCGTAATGTTCCTTAGCGTCCTACTTTAATGCTTTTCATCAGGCAGCTCCCAGGCCAGGATCAGGCTGTAATTACTGCCAAGACCTCCAAGCCAACCTGCCCAAGCATGACAAGGAGTAACGATACTAATCAGCCATTAGGGGGCGGGGTTTGGCCAGGTCTTCTGGGCACCACACAGTTATTCAGGACAAAATGAATCCGTGAGCGAAGTACAACCAGTTAGAGACAAGAAGACTTAAGTAACAGACTAGCATGTTATTACACAGCAAATATTTTTCTAGGTCAGACCACCATATTCCTGTCTCTCTCCCGCATCACAACATGCGCTGATGGGAAAATCAGGCAGTGCTTCCCACTGTGGGCGGGATTACCCTGCACGGCCAATCACTGCTGCTTTGATACCACTGGAGGACCAACGAGGAGAGAACTGAAATCGATCTGTGCCTGACAGCACTGGCTTTATCAGTGGCCCTTACTACTCCCTTGTTACACACCCCCCCCAGCACTCACCTGGCTCAGAGAATCAGCACAGCTGCGCATTAGAGCAGCTGGCAGGTCGACTTTTTGCGCGCCTTCCCAGGAACCGGGGTTTTCCTGTTGATTTGCCGAACCAGGTCATAGAAGATCTGGAAACAGTTTAAAAGACGTCAGTGGCTCTTCCAGAGAAGATAAACAATGACAGCACCAGTTCTGGCTGAAATCCAGGATGATACGAGTAGTACAGACACACACAGAGACACTGCTCAACAAGTTCTTATTCTATTAAAAAAACTAGAATGTGTTACAATATTCTGGACCAAACCTTGCACTACAACAACGGCCCTTGTGAAAACACACTTTACAGTCTCTAAATGCTGGACTGCCCAAAAGTCCTTCCAAACATCACACAGCTTCAGGGCAATGGCACACATCTGAATCTGAAATGATGCACCTGATTTTAGGACCATCTGCTGGAGTCTGAATGCTCAGCTGATGGGCTTCACTAATCAAAAAAATACAAAGTCTCTCCCTATTAACTCTAAATACTAAACCATCTTTTTGCTATATTAACCCAGCATGTCTTCCTCATGTATCTGAATCCCTAGGACTTTTAATCTGACAGAGGAACAAACAGGTTCGCCTGCTGCGCTTCGTCACATAACTCAAGTGGCTTTGGGTGATGGATCATATCTCATCTCGCTGAAGCATCAACACCGTGGATGGAAACCCCCCCCCCAAGGAGCCAGGTCTGGGCGTGCGAGGGCTGTGGGCCTCCCTCACCTCGTTCACGTTGATCTTGGACTTAGCAGAGGATTCCAGGAAGGCGCAGCTGCTCCACTGGCGCGCCAGGCTCTGACCCTGCTCTTTACCCACCACCCTTTCCTCTTCAAGATCACACTTGTTTCCTACCAGGATCATGGGCACCTGGAAGAGGGGGTTGGCAGACATAATGGAAGGGGGTGTAAGCCACGTTATGAAGAGCCCCCTAGTGGTGCTCCGCCTAACAACAGTAAATAAAATTAATATTGAACGATGAAACCAATTACAGGTATTCCCCTCCTTACGAATGTTTGCTTTACGCCACTTTGCTTTCACAAAAGACCTACGTAAGTATCAGTTTTCGCTGACCGAAATGAATCTGAAGATTTTCACTTTTACGAAAAACGGAGAAATGCAAAAATAGCACTTAGCTAGCCAATTATAGATATACAGTTATGCGCCGCAATGACTGATCGCATATACAACGGAAGTCCCATAGGATTATAATAGAGCTGAAAAAATCCTATCGCCTAGCAACGTAATGGTTGCAAAAACGTATCACAACGCATTACTTATGTTTTTGTGGTGATGCAGGTATAAGCAAACCTACTGCCCAGCCAGTCATATGAAAGTATAGCACATACAATAACGTACAGTACATAATACTTGATAATGATCAACAATAAACAACTATGTTACTGGTTTATGCAATTACTACACTGTACCTTTTATAGTTATTTGGGCAATAGGACTACCATACAGACATTCGTAAGTGAAGCTACACTTTAAATAGGCTATATTTCTACTATATCATTACTATATGTTAGTGTTATATTACATTTTATTTGTTATTTGGTATGATTTGGTAGGTAATTTCTTCACTCTAGGAAGGCCAAAATGTTTTCCCCATATGCATAAAAGGTAATTGCTTCTTCACTTCACACCACTTTGGCTTATAAAAGGTTTCACAGGAATGCTCTACTTTTGGACCGAGGGGGAGACCTGTAAACCTAATGTTTATGTGCAATAGCAGTAGACTCTGGGTTGATTAAATGTGAATAAGTACTACTACATCATTTCCAGAACGCATGCATGTGTAGAATCCAAATCTTGTTGTGAATTTCCTGCTGATGCCCATTTCAGTGCATATAAATTTCCTTCCAGCGATTATCATGTTTTGTGCTGACAGGCTGACATTTGCACACTTCCTGTGAGCAATCAGGAAGCTAATCGTTCTAGCGACAAAAGCGACCAGAGGACCGTTGGAGGAGAAACTGAACGCTTTCCGGTCTGATGCGGCCTGGGTGGGGGCAGCGGCTCAGGATAGGAATCTGTGTGTGCAGTGTGTCAGAGCTGCTCCAAGCAAAAGCGCCGGGCATGATGGGACTTTTATCCAGCAGCACAAAGCCCCAGACTATGCTGCAGAGAAAATGCCACGGTGTCGTGATAATGTGGGTATTGTATGCCTGTGCAATTTCTTTACTAGTTTAACTTTGTCCCACACAGAAAGGGCAAAAACTCAACCAAACTCCACATTTGCGGTAGAACTGTATAACTGAACACCTGTAAGTCAGCTATTGGGTCACGATTGTACTGTGCATGAATCTGTGCACAAAATCCTGGGAAATAAATAATGGAAAGAAAAATCCTATACAACTGCAAACACATGGTTCGATGAAGGAAATTAGAAACCAAATATTTGAAGTTGAGAAGAATTCCATTTGGGTGTGACAGTGGTGCCACCATTCAACCAGGAGTTATAGCCGACCTCCGAGCGAGGCCACTCACATCGTCCGTGTCCTTCACCCGCAGGATCTGCTCCCTCAGGTCCTGCAGATCGTTGAAGGTCGACTGTGCCGTTATGGAGTAGACCAATGCGAACCCCTGGCCATTCTTCATGTACAGATCACGCATCGCTGTGAATTGTTCCTGTTGCAGGGGAACAAAAAAAAAAAAATAATGAGGTCACAGGAGAAAGTCTGTAGAGTGTAAAACATTCGGACTTGATTGTGGAGGTCAAATGCTGGGTACCGGCAGGGAAATGCAACACTGTTAAGCTTGGTTTTCATTCGGTGGCTGTGAGATCACAGAAAAAGCAGGATGGTTTATGTAAGCTCCCTTTCTGAACGCTGCATGAAACGGCTGGTCAAAATAGCAACATGCAGCTCCAGCTGTCAACCTCTTACCAAGGAAGTTAAAAAAAAGCCCCCTTCAATAAAGATATTCTGTGATGGTTAATGTGTGAAACAGCACAATCCTTAAACTCCAATACAGCTGTCGGAAGTGAGTAATGGTGCGAAATATATGACATAGTTAACTTTACCATAGATACTATACAGTTAGCATTCAAATTCATACAACAGACTGTAGATACACTACGTTTTAGCCACTGTCCACTGGAAGCCGTTGTCAGGGGTAACGGCCGCAAGACCGGTGAGAGATGCAGAGAGAAGGCGGCTGAGGAGCAGAGTATCCGGTGGTTGCACTTGGCACCGTGTGGCCACAGACCGGCTCAGAAAGCGGCGGGTCGCCTGGCAGACACACGCACAGGAACCGTGCCGACAGGTAGCTTAGCTACAGTAACCAATGGCACTACGGGAAATGGCTGAACGGCCAATCCGCCTCCTTCAATCTAACCCACTGTAACATACACTATATGGACAAAAGTATTGGGACACCAGCTTATCCAACATCTCACTCTAAATCAAAGAATATTTATATTCAGTTTGCTATCCCTTAGTTGCTACAAAAGATAGAGATGGGGAAAATAAAAGCAACTCAGTTATGTATCGTGATTCTTTTGTGCGGTGATTCATGCATCTCCATTTTTATTAATTTACACTTTATATATGTTTGGATCCGAGGTGGAGAAACACTGCAGTGACTATGATCCTATAGGTGGCACACCCTAAACTATTCCCACCTTGACAGGCAGCACAGCATCCTGTGTAGTAGGAGCCAATTATTTTCTAACTTTGTTTAGCAGTAACAGGAATGGCGGATGACAGCAGACATTTCTGGCTGCTCATCCACAGTTTAAATCCAATGTATGGAGGAACTTTGGCTTTCAAAATTGAAACGGTAAAGAGGAGCTGGACATGAGCCAAACTGCATGCAAACTTTGTCCTGCGAAAGTCAAGTGTTCCAGTAACACGACAAACATAAGGGTGTGGGCTTATGTGGCCCATTCCTGTACTTACTGTACAGTTTCAATTCCTTCATCTTTTACCTTAGTGTATAAAAGCGAACATACAGGCAAACACAGAAACAGGCATCCAGCCCCCTGCAGTACACTGAGCCAAGGAGGCGCATTCCATCCTCACACCCACGACACCAGCCCTCCAACACGCCTCTTACCGTCCCTGCTGTATCCAGGATCTCCAGCATGCACTGCTGTCCATCTACTTCCACTTGCTGCGGAGAGAAAGGTGCGGTTAGCCGGGAAGGGTAATGCCATCCTGCTGGCCCTCAGTGGGGGGAGCGGGGTGTGACCCCCCGACTCAAAGCGGGTAGCACGGCCCAGGAAGTGGCAGACAATCACAGGGAACCGAACCCTGGACTCCAAGACATGGGGAGTCATTCATCACTACCCATTACGCTAACCAAGTAACACAAGAAGCCCATGAAGAGGTCAATTCAATCTATACAGAGCATTTAAACCACCCCGTGGGCTTCAGCTGTGCTTCATCCAACTAAGGAGCCCCTTTAAAAAGAAACTTTACTGCCTCTACAGCACACAGCATAGAAATCAAACAAAGCACAGAATGGAGACACTGTAGGACTGCTGTGACAATGCACAATAAGGAAGGGGACAGAAACTCACCTTTCTGTACGAATCTTCTATTGTAGGGTCATATTTCTCAACAAATATCCCCTGAACAAACTGTACAGTCTGCAGAGAGAAGGGGGCAAGGGGACACCATGGACAGTAAATGCTGTACATCTGCTTCATGACATGCTCCTTATACCACTAAAAGATACATCCACACATAGTTACTAATTAAAGCTCTTCAACGACAGTAACTTCATGTAAAAGTAATTAAAGTAGCACGGAGTGTGGAGGCAGAAGCGACCGTCAGCTTGAAAAGAGCCACTGGACTGTGATGGACACCAGAGCCACCCACGGCAGCTCCCACCTACACCATAACCCGTTGATCAGTTGGAAAATATGTTATTTGTCAGGTCACTGAGAATATGCACTGCTGAATGCAGTTGCACTGCACAAGAACGGACTCAGAACCAACAAATTACCTCAAAGCAGCACATTTCTCTACACCAGTGTCTCCCGACACGGTCCTCGGGGACCCACAGGTGGTCCGCGGTTTTGCTCCCTCCCAGACACTCAACATTTGTGCCTCCCGGGAGCTGGGAGGTAGCAAAAACCTGGACTGTCTGTGGGTCTCTGAGGACCGGACTGAGAAACACTGCTCCACACGACACTTAGACAGTAGATAGAGGCATCATATCGTAGAGCCTCACGAGAGGCTGTGACTGGTGTACAAAGTCCACTCCCAGCAAAACCCTCTGTTGGTTTTTCCAACACAAGTCAAATTACCTTGCTTTGAAGGACTGAAGATTATTAAAAGATTATTAACCGAAACAAAGTAAGGGAGGAAAACCTGTTACAATAAAACCACAAGTGTGACGTTCTTGAAATATGCCTCATTCTTTGCAAAATCTAAAAGTCTAAATACAAACTGACAGGGAGGTTCAGGGCACAGAGGAGATACTTACTAGTGCAGATTTGCCAACGCCTCCCGATCCAAGGACCACTAACTTGTATTCACGCATCCTGCAGTGGTTCTGGTATTAGCCTGGGCAAAAAGCAACAACACAAAGCTTGTTAAGCAACAATCACATTCTATACTTTTAAACAAGAGCGTTACATTATGTTGCTCTGCGCCATCAGCTTTGTTCCACTCAAAGCCTGCAAGACACCCACTCTAGCGCGCTCAGCAACAGGTGGACTGGAGATCTTTGGTCCACTAGCAGATCTGAACACCTCCCAATGGTTCCTCCTCAGTTTTACATGCAGTCGGGCCTCTGCACCCACAAGTTCTGCATCCGCGATTCAACTAACCTTTGGGGGTGGGGGGGACTGCTGTCGTGGCACTTTGCAGAAGCCACGCGAATGAAGTGATGTGTACTCAGCATATACAGAGTTGTTCTCCCCCCCGGTCATTATTCCCTAAACAATGAAGTATAACAACTAATTGCAAAGTAGCATTTACATTCTAACAGGTATTACAAGGAATCTAGAGACAATTTAAATTAAACAGGAGGATATGAACAGGTGGTACGCAAATACTACACCATTTTATATAAGGGACGTGACCATATGCAGATTTTGGTATCAATATGGGGTCCTGGTTCCAATCCCCTGCGGATGCTGAGGGACGCCCATTTGGGGGCAGCTCTGTTACCTCCCATATTCATCATAATACTTATATTTATTACATAATGTCCATCGCCCCCTGTTTTCCATCTAAATTGACGCCTACAGTGGCCACAGCAGATCATCCTAGATGTACGTACGATCTATAAGGCGCCGGGGCTTGACGGAAAGACTCACAGCTAAGCCCTAAGCCTGGTGTTGTTCCTATTTTCTCTGCCTGCCTCAAGTAATAGTTTTACTAATTAAATTTGCATTTAGTGGCAGGAATGGCATTTAAAACACATTAGCGACATAAGCAGCTCTCTGATATGCACCCCCCCCCCCCGCCACAAGAAATCACAAGCGAAATAGAGAGGGGAGGCAAAATGGCCTGTAGTTCATTGGCTCAGGTGCGTCTCTCAGGCTAGCTCATCGTTTCCCTGATATTCTTCCCTCCCGGCTGAGAACTTTTGTGGACTTTTGGGGGGGCGGGGGGGTCTGCTGCGAGGACCAGGTTGAAAAGCGCGGTGATGCAAAGTGGGAGCTTTACGTGAACTTTCTCAGCAAATCTTCACAAGAAAAAGCTAGCCGATAGAATCCACAATGTTGCTTCGATAAAACATACATTTGACATAGACATAAAATATTAATATTGAAATTTTAGACAATATATCAATAATTGATATTAGTTTCCACATCAGTGCTCCACTAATTTTATATCCATACACAGAAACCAGGCATTCCCCCCTCCCTGTGAAGCGAGGCACCCAGGATCCCCTCCATTTCGGGCTTCCACACTTAGTCTGTGTGTGACTGCAGGACATGAGTTAAAGATGGAACTTCGGAAGATGCTGGACAGGATTTAACACGAGTGTTCAAAGCATGGTAATCAACCATGGTATTAAAGTTAATCAAAACAGTAATAATAACAGTCAGTAATTTTACCACGGTTTACCGGGTAACCATTTCATCCCTACTATAAACACATTGAGGGAAAACTTCATGATAGAAAGATCACCCCACCCAGCAGGTAGAGCCCCATAATGCAAATTCTTCAGTGTACTCCCACCAGTGTTGCCTATCGGGGAGAGCGACAATGTCACAAAACACCATGACAATAACCAAGGCCAGTGAAAGCCTTGCCATGACCCCGCCTGACGCTTCACCGTACAGACTGAACGTCTAAGGGCCGAGGAGACAGGGGTGTCTGGAAGAGCAGACAGCTGCCCCAAAGACTGCAGATGTTGGCCCACAAAACCATGTCTAGACTTCAGGCAGGACAGTGGACTCAGAAAAGCATCATTCTCCAATGCGTGGAGGTCTTGGTATTATGGAAACCACCGCTGTACCATTGCCACCAATGCAGGAGAAAGGTCTCCACGTGAGCCAGGACGGCTGAATCGCCTGGCAGAACATAAAAGCGTGACCTCTTCAAACAGCCATGCGGCATCTGCTTAACAGCAGCACCAATTACTAGCTCACCACGGGAGCTCGCACGGCACTACAGGTGCCTCCTGTTGATGGGGGCATTCATTAAATTTTTGGCAACGTACACTGCCCCAGACAAGACTTCATGCAGAGGAAGTCAAATGTCACTTAACATTTACAGCGGGAGACACAGGGAAATCAAGCATCAAGCACCAGGGTCCGCAAGGAGTCCCGAGTAATGGCATCCTCCCTTGCTCCCTCTGGAGATGTGATCCAGGAACCTCAACACCACTGTGGGCACCAATGGCACCCCTTGCAGAACCGGGGATTAGACCTAATTCGGGACTTTCGGCCTGTTTTGTCTGCCACTGTTAGTCAGACAAACATGCTTTCATCCAAACGAAATATGATCTTAGTCACTATGCAACAAGTTCCTAGGACAAGACTTTGCGCCCATATTTGGGCTGACCAGTAACCACCATCACTGTCAGATTTGTTTGCTTGTCTGAGGTCAAATGTCAAAGGATCCAGGGGAGGGAACATGACGATCTGCTGTAAAGGGGCAGTTCACCCCAAAACTGAAAAAAGTATGTTTTAAGCTTTAGTGCTGTCTATCCATCTAGTTTGTTCGGCTGGGAGTTGCCTAGTTTAAGAGATATTGGCCATCATGATTTCTAGTAAGAGATGATGCTGATTAACTTTTCAAAAGTATTTTTTGGCACATTAAATCGAATGCCATTCAGCCCCATTATACTCGAAAGATGACTGGCATTTCTCTGGCCGAAATCTCCAAAACTAGGGATTAACTGCCCCTTTAACTTCACTCACTGGGTTTCATGTCCACCTCCCCTCCCTACACACATACACACAGCTGGCAGGAAGAAACGCCTGAGACAGATCACACTGGGCTGCTCTCTTATAGCAGAAATGACCCCCCACCCATCCATCTATGAGGTCACTGTCCCTAGGCTACACAAGAAATGGAGAAAACCTGGAAATGCTAAGGACGCACACACACACACAAACTACTGACGAAATGAAAGGCGCACACACACACATCACAGAACGCCAGGATGTGACCAGGGCTTTCGGTGACCGTGAGCCTGCCATGTGCAGTGTCAGAGGCTGGAATGGGGGCACCCCACAGAGGCCTCAGTTTGCACAAAAATCACACTCTTGAAAACAGAGGAAGGGCAGCCTTAGAGAATCAGAATCAGAATCAGTACCGAGGCCACCATCCGCGGCACCATCTTAACCATATAACCATATAGAGGCAATAGTCACACAACCACCATCTCACGTTATTACGAAAAGGGTCACACACTGACCCCGCTTCACAGAGGCCCTGTGTACACTTCATTTTAAAATGCATCTTGGGTGATTGAATCATAAGTGGACAGCCGACACACATCGCCGTTTACACCTGTGTCTATCAGGCGTCCAACTGACCACTCGTGTTCAGATTTCATTACTGCCTCACGCACAGTGTTGTAACGTCCTTGTTGGGGATGCATCCAGGATGCATTAACATTTACACTGCAAAATAAATGTGTTCAAATGCATCCCAGACCACCTCAAAAAAAGCTTCGAGTGATCAGATCACAATGCATCTCGGCAGTCGGTTGTATTTAGCGCTGTCCCCTTGAAATGCATCTTTGGCGATCGGATTTCAACACCAAGTGTAAACGGGGCCTGTCAGCCATGCTGTCATTACTTTACTAGCACCTTCTGACCTTCAAAGAAAGTTAACCAAGATAGTTCTTAAGCTCATAAAAGGAGTATAATAAAGCGCCATGCTGAATGAGCTACTGCAGTCATGTGACCCATTCCCGGCAAATTGCATAGACAACTTGCAATACGTGATTTGAAACCACCACCCTAATGCCCCCAAAAGACAAACCATAGCATGGATGCTTTAAACCTAAGCAAAACTACCAGTGGTCATACCGAGTCACCAAACTGGGCATGGATTTCCTCGTCTCATCAGGCCAGCCCAGCTTCACAGAAGGCCGACCACATCCCAAAGGGCCCAGATCGTGTGCTTTAAAAGCCATCATGTCAGAATGAAAGAAGAAAACCATCATGACAGTGTGACACAATCAATAAACCAAGTTCAGGATACACTATAAAAGCTAAATTTAATTTCTGAAATATGATTATGTTTTTTTAAGTAAGAGTGAAAGGAAACTCCTTTGATGAGGGACTAATTTCAACCCCTGGTGGCAGAGCAACACAATTTCCCTACTGGCCCTTTAAAATCTAGCATGTCAGACACAGGCCAATCACACAGACAAAGGATTGCTAGATGGGCAGGTATTTGAAATGGAAAGTCCAATGGCTCTCTCAAATCAAGAACTAGGCTCAGATCATAATAATAATAATAATAATAATAAGACACTTTATTAATCCCTGTGGGGAAATTGTGAAGGGCAGCCATCCATAGCAGTTCCCAGGGAGCTGGGGGGTAAGGGTCTTGCTCGAGGACCCACAGACGTGCTGAGGTTTGAACCGGCGACCTTGTGATTACAGGCACACAGGCTTAGCCCACTGAGCCACACGCTGCCCCATAACATTCCACATAGTGACAGAAAGTTATAAATTCGGATATACACACTATATATACACCTGTATGAAATTAATCTAAAGAAATGGGTAAAAAACTTTAATAAAATGAAAATTTAAACATAGTGTTTATTAAAAAAAGTTAAATTCTACAACCCATTGCTGGTGACACAATAGTGAAAACACCTTGTGATGCAGCACTGGAAATGAATCGTTGTCTAATGAAATAAGAGGCAGAATAGGATAATAAAACATGCTTCATCATCAGAGGGGTTGAACAATTGCTAGGAGACCTTCGGCCGGGAGAATAAAACCCATATATAAACAGTCACAGCCGATTTACCAGAGCTGCTCTCTCATGCGTACGTTTGTAAACCAGAAAAGCAGGTGGGATGAAGAACATTTTCAAGCTGGTTCGTTTGGGTCAAATGGGAAGAGATCATAAATAGCTCTGTAGTCGATTTCCTGGTTCAAAGAGGCCTTTAAAATATCCTAATAAAGATGTAAGCATTGTCTCCACAGTGTGCACTTTCATTTTGGGAATTACAGCGAGTGCTTTACATGTTTCTAGGCTGCAAAGGTTGTACCATTACCGCCGTCCCATTAAACAGGGACGAACTTGTTTGTTTTGTACGACCAAGGTAGCTTCCCTATTACATCTGGCAAGGCAATTTGAGAAAGCCGAGTTGATTTGAGAAAGCACTTCTTTATACAGCATGTACTCAGAGTGTGGAATAGTCTTCCTGTGTAGCGCAAGCTAAAACCCTGGGATCCTTTAAATCAGAGCAAGATAAAATTTTGACAACTCTGAGCTATTAGTCGAGTTCTCCCCAAACGAGCTTGATGGGCCGAACGGCCTCCTCTCGTTTGTAAGTTTCTTATTTTCAATAAAAGGTGAAATCATTACCGGGTTTAATGGTGTGTCACTGCATTAACATACCAGTCTTGGGAACAATTCACCACAACATGTAAAGCATACAGGAGCCTTTGTTCATACAGGGTTAAATTTATGGGAAAAGTAACCCTGGTACCCAACTGCACATGGATAAACCCCCACCTGAAGACTTGAAGACCTGGGGCACCACCAGTCCTAAGGCTAGGATGGCAAAATGGAACCCATCTCAATGTTCAATCAAGGCATCAAAAACCTCGGCCCCAAGGAAGACATTACCAGCCTACCTATATAAAGACAGGCAGAGACTCAAAGCAGGGAAATCTGTTCACCTAGCAACAGTGCAATTCTGCTTCATCCGGCTTCCTTCCTGTCCGCCACCAAGAACCAACCAATCAGGGCACACCTGCAATCCCGTGAAGTGGCTTTATTGGGATTCCCCTGCCTTTATCACTCGTACAGGCAGAAAAGTTTAAACATGAATGAAAGTTAAAAAAAATTCTGCTCATAACTCGCATGCACAGCCCTCTTTAGGGGCGCATTAAGGGGCCCCGAAAGGAGAGCAAGCGGCTGAGAGGCCAACTGACCCCAGGTGCGGATTCCCAAGAGCACAGCGCCGAATTACCACAAGCTAAAATTCCGCTGCACAGAAAGCCAACAGACCGCTGGCCTCTCCAACATGATTCCATTAAAATCAGAACAACGATGACATATTTTTGTCTCAGCGCTGCAAATTAGCTTCATTTCAAGGCTCCTCGTTCCTCCTGGATAAAGCAATCCCATCAAAAGCTTAAAAATAAATATATTTGCCTTAGAACTTGGACTGATTATGTATCAAACAGACGCTCACACTCAAACTTGTAAGTAGCAGCCGCATTCCAAGTGTATTTCATGGCTAATCGTGTTAGCCAGCAGTTAGGATACGATCGCTGAATTACAGAGAGTAGGATGAGATGCTGTACAGCAGAATAAAAATGACCTGGCACAGCCCCAGCAACCAGAAGGACTCGCTGCGGCAAGTCAAATGAGCTGCCCTCTTCTGAGGATAAGGGTAGCAATGCATTATGGGAGTTTAGCTCTAAATGTCTTCTATATACAAGATCTTGCAAAATGCAGGTTTGATTGACTTATTATTTTGGGGCGCAAAATAATAATCACTAATAATCACTTTGTGTGTGTAATCTGTGTATATATTATATACACACACAACTTCTCAAGGTGCTGAACATTAGGACAGCATGCAGACACACACACTCCACCTCCACAATCCTTGAATGTTATTCTATTGTTGTGTGTATGTTTGTGTATTTCAGCTACTGCATGCCTAAATTTCCTCCACAATCAATAAGGTACCTATCTAAAAGCTTCATCAATCTCTGGCCCTGAGAGTTCCAACAGGGGGATGGCAAGTAAACAAGTGGTTTCAGTTAAGTTACGGCGGTTTAACATGGCCCGACTGCTGCGCCTTCCAGCGTTCACAGTTTGAGGTAGGTGAAGCACCCACTCAAATGCAAATACCTCATGTTAGCTTCATTAGCACCTGAGGTGATGCACTGAAAGGCCACAATAAGAGCCATCCGGTGACACAGAAGGACATGCTTGGTAAGCAATGAGCATCCTATCCGTGGGAGCAAAAAAGGCCCAGAAACAAAAACAAAGACAGTCCATCTTCCTGGATTATTATGGCAAAATGATTTAGAAGTGCTGCTAGCTTTACACGAAGGGCGAGGGGACTCCAATCAGCACCAGAGATGCACAATATATCAGTCAACAGACGACACATCAGTATTGGCCGATGTTTGTTAAAAATCAAGACATCAGCATCGGTCCCATGTATCAGTCTAGGTCAATACTGTCTGCCAATCAATATTCAAAGTTAGCAGCCCCGGAGCCAACGGCTTAACCACTGAATTAATGGAGATTGCATTGAATGATCATCCATTTTCCATGGTGGAGGACGAGGGATTTTAGTCAGCTCATTCACCACTTAAAACCTCACTAAGTCAGTGCTAAGTCTCCCAAGTTGGTACTACATCGCTGATGTCTCACTGCCTGCATTAATATGATGTGGTCGCAACACAAGATCATGAGAAGTAATGCCATTGAATTGAGAAGTTAGCCGATTATCGGTATTGGTAATATTAGATAAAAACATACCGGTATAGACCTAACATCAACACACCACTAACAAGCACAGCCATTGCAAATATTTTTATACTACTACAAATAACCGTAAAAGACTAGAAAATGGAAAACTCATTTCGTAAATCATATTTCAGGCATTACTGAAAACTTAAGAAAACACCAGATATATCCCACAATGCATCTTTGGCAATGCTCTGACCAGTAAAGGTGAATTAAATGGGGGATCATTTAAATAATTTAGGCATTAAAAAACCATTGGGCCCCGTGGGGGGTGGGGGCTCCTAACATGGGTGGAACGAACCCTCACACTATGTTTGTGACATAAATGCTCGGAAAATACATAACACACAAGTACAACCACAATTACGCTAAAACCCTAGAAATGACAAGTCTACAAAAATGGCCGATATCACCAGAGCAGCATGTGTGCTTTACTCTCCACTGGAAGTTAGACACTGTTAAACACTGCAGGATGAAGTGGGAACTAGGGGTGGCAGGAGGGACTGGCAGGGGAGCAACGGCCTCGGCTGCAGATGGAACCTATCAGTCTTATTTGGCTTAACTTCACAGGTCTTGTGATCAGGCAGCAGTAGTTGATCAGTAAGTCCATCGGTCCTCCACAGCACACAATCAGCATTCACACCGTGGGTTGCTTTGGGGTCTGTTCGGTTATAATCTCAACTGGCATGCCTTACCACTCAGCCCAGACAGCTGAAATCGAAGATGGCATTTCTAAAGCGCTAACTATATTAACAAATTCTCTCCAGGGCCATCACCCAAACGACACCGTTGCGGAACTGAAAAGACTAGTGGTTGTAAGAACAGCTTAAATTATGTGGCCGTTGGGTTTTTCCTTAAGCCCCTCTAAATGCCATTATCTGGTCCCCGCACCGCCGAACAGGAAACAGACATACTGGTAGATCGTCAACAATATTAACAGAATGAACAGTATCTATCGTGTTACCAAAATCATTGTAACGTGTGCACTACAAACCACTAAACGGATATAACGTCTTTAAGTAGGGACACTGGTAAACGTTAGGCCGGCAGTGAAAGTAAGCTCCCACTGGTTCTGAGTTGCCCCTAAGTGTTACACAAACGCATGTATTGAAACGTCAAGGACAAGCCCACCCCGGGGCTAAAAGTTTCTGACAACCTCTGAGCGACTACAACACCGCGTTAGTTGTGCGAGGCGACGCAGTGGATGTAATAAAACAAGACACAATGTAACCGCGGCTTCTTCCCTGCTACTTTGTTTCACCGTCCGAAAGCAGCACATGCCACAAACCTGGGGATATGCACCGATTAGCATATTTTCCTATCTGATCAACCGATTTATTAAAAAGATCTAAGAATAACAAATGAAAACAGTGGATTATACGGTCACCGACATGTAGGTTAACCTCACCAAAATGAAAGGTGTAATCCCAGTTGTTACGGATGAAACGACTTGTCTTTTTTTCCAGCCACAGCGGAGAACTAGGTGGGGCTCGTTATCAGATCAAAACCAAAGCAGGGCTTTGCCTGCAAACCCTTAGTTTTTAAAGGGTATTAAAAGCAGACTCGATCGACACACTGTGGACTGAGAGTGGAAAAGGGCCAGGGGGCCTCCGGTTTATGGAGGCAGATGGTTGGGAACTGGACCTCGCTTTAACGCCGTCGAGTCGGACAACTTTTCCCATTTCCGCCGCAACTTCCAAAAAGCCACAGCACCATTTCTAGCCCAACCCGATCCCCAAACCCCTTCCCCGGTCCAAGAGAGGGAGAGGGAAGGGGGTGGGGGGTAGAAGTTAAAAGCCCAGCACCCGTAACTTCCGCGTTGTCTCCGAGGCGGTGAGCAGGGCGGAGGCTGGATGTTGTACCGTCAGGTAAAACACTCGCATTCGCCCGGTTTCTCTCGCCCTCCGCCATATTTCAGACATCCGAGGCGCCGCCGCTCGCGAAGCCGCGTCACGCGTGTCGACGCCGGTCCCCCGTGAAAGTGTTACGGCGGCGGCGGCGGCGGCGCCCCCCCCGGACGGAAACCCGCAGCGGACCGAGCGCAGGCTCGGCACAACGTAACACCGCCGAGGGAGAAAGAAACAAAACGAACAGCCAAGATAGCCAGCCAGTGTACTGTACTTACAGTATCCCCCCTCGGCGTTTCCAGTGTCCGCGCCGCCGCTGTATCCGTCCACCCTCCCTCTCGGTCTCTCTCAACCTCTCGCTCTCCTTCTGGGTGAGGTTGGGCTTTCCGCATGACGTCATAGCCTCGCTTTCAGGCGCCCCTCAAGCCGCGGGTCGTCGCGAGCGGTCAGCCCGCTGTTTGGACTCGTTCGGTCACTCGCTTATTTAGTCCAAAACATAGAGACATTATTTATGCGTTTCTTTATTTCTTCGTGATATTTCTCACAGAGTTATAGACTTCTATGACGTTCTTGTTAATCTTTTGCTTCATCGCTACATGTCATCAGCAAAACGGATTTTGATTGCGAGTATGATGAAGAATGATGGTTCACTAGTTTTCCTTGACGACCGGCACATTCCATTGATTTATTCCTGTCTACCGCAATCATAGTAATAAGTCTATCCCAAATTTTATAATCAGTCGCATTACCTATAATGGCTATATGACATTTACAATATTTATGTTCGTTAATGTATAAAACAAGAACGTGGATCAAATATAGACAGTGTGACTATGATGTTATACAGCCCAATGGTGGATGTTTAAAATATAGCTGGAAAAAAGCTGAAGAGAAGAATATACAGATTGGCTGTGCCGAATTAGTGCCTAACTATGGATTAGAATATGCATCTGGAATAAATTTTATATTAAAACACATTTACACACTATCTTTCATACCATGTGTACAGTACAGAGTAACACAAGGCACACAGAAGAGGACATCCAGGAAACGCAACGAGTTCATCTGAGGGCACACATTCCAAGCACTAAGTGTAATTTATGAGACTCACCCAAAACTGCATCTAAGTAAACAGTTTTTAGACAAACCAGGACACAAGATTGAAACCCCAAAAACGACAGCCAAAGCACTAACCACCATGAGTCACCCTGTCACTCTCATAAACACAATAATCATGCTCTTCAGCTTAGTGGAATTTGAATTTTACATATTGATAATTCAATATTGATTCTGTAAGCACATTCACTATTAGCAAAGTTGCAGAGTATAAACACATGCAGTCTACACTGAAACGGGTGTCTGCTACACCACTCGCTGCGCTTATTTACTGTGAGCTCCATGAAATGTATGAACTCACCACGGCAACATCTATATTTGCAGTAGAAACATTCTCTTTTTAACCGCACTACCTGATTTTTGCATGCGGGTATAATAATATGGGTGTAAACATTTTGCGTCTATTCCAACAGGTACACCTTGCCGGATATGTCCTAATATTCCCTTCCTCCAGAAAAAGACAGAATACATTTTTCAGATGGGCGACAAAGTCCAGCCCTTGATTTTGTATATACTGGTGCTGCTTACACAAACTATACAGTCTTTCCTTTCCAATGCGTACAGCCCAGAATCTTACACGAGGGACAGATTCAGGGATCAGGAATACTGGGTATCAGGATTCCCCAAATCTTACACTGGTTTCTGGACAGTTTTCCTGGTTTACAACATATAAAAAGTTGGGGGACAATTGTGTCCAGGATACTAGTTTATGCAGAGAATCAGATACTGCATGTATATTGCTTGTATGTTAAGGAGGCTAACATTGCTATCTTTGTACCTGATGGGGTCAGGGGATTTGCAGTCAGTAGCAAGATTAGTGCCGGTCTGACTCACTGCTGGCTGAGCCACTTAGACACAATGGAGCAGTGAATCCTGGCAATCGACTCAATGGCATAATCATGGGTTTGGATGAAAGACAAGTGCAAGGCCAGGGTTAGCCAGGATGTGTAGTAAAGTAGAACAGATTCCACTGCTAGTCGCCAGATGCAGCTGTAACAGAATGTAAAATGGAAACAAAACTACAATAAGTAACATCATAGGTTACACAAGGTTAATTGGCTATATAGAACAGACAAGACTGCAGTGCAGGGGTAAAAAAGAACAGGAGACCCTGGACTTGGAGATTTCCTCTCCTATTGAAGATTATAAAGCTAAATTTAGGGGTTTTAGGGGAATAATACTGATCAAAATTAACGGGCAATTTATGCACGTTTTTTCATGCTCAAAATGCAGCCTCAAGACAAGACACACAGCATATATGCATTTTTACGGCACTGGTACATACTTCAGGGTTTACATTTCCTCTGGGGCACTTGGCGATGAGTACGCTGTTAATTTTACCAGGTGGTGGTGTTCTGAAGGTCGGGTTCACCCATATGTCTACACGTTGTATTCCAATCATTTCACTGCATGACACTGAGTGTGGGATTTCTGAAAACCCGAAAGTCTTTAATATTGAGGATTAAGGGCAATGACAAAATGAGCACAAGGAATAATCAAGCACTTCTCTGTAATGGTGTTAAATATTTAATTTGAAAGCCAGTCAGATACACACAAACCTTTCTGTACTAAGATCTGACTTAGCAAAGGCTGGTGGATCATTTACATGGACCTGGAGCTGAAGACATGAAATATAAGTATATATAGTTATACCTGCTAAAATAACTGTGCACAGCTGATGAATAACAAGAATACAAACACATAAGGTCTTGCTATCATTTCCCTCTCCTGTGGAATTTTTCCCTGAGACTACTGGTTATATAAAATAATTATATTGTTGTTGCGGTTCATGTAAAACTTATAAGAAAGTGTTTGTGTGATCCAAGCATACTCATATACCTGCGGAATATGTCGGAAAAAAGGGCGCAACCCTGGTACGGTTTTGTACCCCAAGGTACAAACAACATTAAAGTACCCACAATGGTCCATTCATTTACCTACAGTTAGGGTACAATTGGCAGACCCTTGAGGGTACAGCCCCAGTGACAAGTATTTGTACCTTCAAAGGTACAAACTGGTACTGGCCTTTAGTCCAGCTTTGCTGTTATCATTGCATTTGCCCTGATATCCTCTTCCAGTTTTGTCACTTTTGCAACCATCACCTTTTCTTTATTCGTGTTTTGCTGTGAACTGTAGGCGTGGCTTTGTAGGTTAGGATGCTGTACTGGTGGTTGGAACGTCACCAGTTTGTCACAGTGAGACACGACGAAGGAGCGACGATTCATATAGTACTGTAGCTCTGACGAAACAGTTTTATTAACGTAGCAGAACACAAAGGGACCACAAGAGGACACTAAACTGATAAAATAGAAAATAAGGCAGGGAGCAACACCAGAAAACAAGGGTGAGGAGGAAGACAAGAAACCACAATAACTAACACAGGATAACTATACTGGCTACACTTAACAATGACACAGCTAACATAGGGCAACAGCCACAATGACCAAGTGAGGAACAGACCTAAAGCAAGCACTTAAATACAGTAATAGCAAGACTAGACGAAGGACAGGTGAGAACCATAAGCAATTAACCAATCACAACGGACTCGGGACTACAAGGAACAGGTGGGGGCAGTCAGATACAGAAAAAAGGCCAGCACCAAGGGAAACTAAAACAAGGAAAACTGAACAAACTGCAAGCAGGGAACAGGGAGCAAAAACAAAGGACTATAATCGAAATACACAAATAGGGAGAAGACACATGGGGATAGGCCAGACGGGTACCAATCCCGACAGAGTTCAAGTCCGACGGTCGGCAGAATGATTCCACCATGGGCATTTCATCCCAGATGTTCCAGGGACTGTCTGACTCTGCTTTCAAGAATGTACATCATGATTAAAATGGCCGCCGAACAAATGCAATGTGAGATGCTCATCTCCATTCCTGACAGATACAGCCAACTTCTTCAAGCACACATTCAAGCATTGGTGCCCCTCACAAACAGGATTAGCAAGACAATCATGGAGTGCAAAGCACACGTACATAAGCCTTGAAATAGTCAGTCAGCATCCTTATCACGGAGGATGTGTCAGTACAAGGGTATGGAGCTGGTGTGGTGCAGATCATTGCGACAACATGAATCGTATGGTATTTCACTGGCAACAATCAGCTTATGGAAGGTGGCATTGATGTGACTCTTTTCTCAAATGTACGTCATCCAGTGAATCCAGCCTCCTCGACACAGTAGCTTCACTTCTTACAATCATCTGCAGTTCTTATAGTCATCTAATCATCTGTTCCAATAGTCTCGTAATTACCATAAATCACAATCACAGTCAGGTCAAGAAATTGATGTCCAAGCATTGTTTTTTGAAAATGAACATTGAATGTTCACATTGATTAGAATGTTTCACACACCAAGCTTTGTATTAATGTTCTTATTGATTGTACATTGCTGTGTGGCTCTGAGGCTAGAGTTTTATTGTGGAGTTGATTAGAAGACGGACAAGCAAAAAAAATAGAACACAGTGAAGAGTAAAAACAGACCCCTTCCTTCACAGATTAAGGAGTGACAGAACAGACATTGGACAGATACAGAACGGGTCCAGGACTGAAATAAAGAAAACAGAGAACATATGGAAGATAGACAAATAACAGATACAGTGAAAAACAGGATTCTGGAACACGTGCCCTCTCTTCTGTCCTAAGTACTCATGGTATCTGGATAACACACCGAAGAAGTGGGAGTGTGTCTGAGTGGAGTATTTTTTTTTCAGAGACGTCAAGCAGAACATGGCATACCAAAGCAGTTTCAAATGGAAAATGAAATGTGTTCAGAAATATAATGAACTTGATAGTTGCAATATTATACAGTAAATTTTATAAGAATATCTATTGTTATACATACTGAAGGTTTTTGGTTTTTGTAATCCCTCTTTTTAATGACTTGTGTAAAACGACACTAGCGCTGAATGATGGTCACATGCTTTTCAGCTGTGTTGGTAGGGACCAATTAATGAGGGCACAACATTCATTCGCCCTGCTGCGCGATTCATTTATGGAATCCAATTTGGACTTCTAAATGCAAAGTAATGAAAATGTAAAGCATCTCTTATTTTATGGAGCCAGTGTGTCTGTCTGGCTGAGTGCATCTTGATGTGGGCTCATATGCACACACAACAGGGGTGCTGATATAGATTCTGGGCCCCATGAAAACGTATTCTGGGCCCCCAATACAGACCAATCCAATTATCTCTGAACATTTTAGGGCCCATGTCAGTCAGGGGCCCTTGGATTCATCCTGTCTCTCCCTCCCTTTATGGTGCCCCGGCGTGACAGCGCAGCCTAAAAAAATTTAACCTCAGTGCATGAGTGTGCGGGAAATGTAAACCAATCCATCCTTCGATAACACACACAACATTTATTTTAAGTGGGTCTGGCTCAGACATAAAAACCCTTTTGTCGTATGATCACAAGGTGACAAATAAGATTAAATTGCCATGTTTTTTACACTGTGTGCAGAATTAGTAGGCAAGTACTATCCCTGGAGGTAATTTTAAGCAAAATTGGGCAGACTTATAAAAATGAATTCAGAAGTTTTCTTTTGTTCCAAGTAAATTTACTTAGAGAGAAGACGTTACATTAGACTTTCACAAACTAAAATAAAAGAAAAACAATGAGAAGCTAAGTGGATATTCTCTCTTTACCATCAACCGAAATTATAATAAAAACAGTTTTTGTTATTCATTATACATAAGGAATAACAAATTAACAATCATCCTATACAAATTTCTATACTGAAAATATTGGTCAGAAGAGAAGATATAAGTGAAATACACACTTGACTAATAATTCTACACACAGTGTGTATATGTGTAAACACACACACACACACACACACACATACTGCTACACACCAGCTAAACAATCAAATGTATGGCTTGTTTTATTCTGTCCCATTTCAATCAAATGGAGATATTTTATGGCTATAAACTGAATGTCATAGGTAATAACTCCTTAATTATGTAAAGTCAAATCAGATTTCACATAATTGGATATCCGCGCATTTAACAATCGCTGGATTACATTTATATTTTGATTCGGTGCCCGCTATTAGAAAATGTCTTCCTTGGCATCCAGGTCAGTTATCTTTTGGTCAGTGGGAAACAAAAAGTCCAAATACCACGGTGGGCGTTTTATAACAATATTCAATTAAAACGTCATTTAAATGTCCATTTGAATTATAATTTAAAGAAATAATTATTTAGATTACATTTTAAATCATACCTGCGACCATTAAAATTTTTTGTCACATGCACCCGTCAAACTCGGTGGTCGGACTCTAAGCAAAACTTAATATCTAATTGGTTACATTGCAAATTAGGTCACAACAGATCTGGCCTAGTAGATTGTTCTTTCACTTTCACAGTCCACCACATAATCTTATTTATCCGTATGGATGCTCTTTTACCAACGAAATGTACGGAGCCCCGATCATGACTTGACATGGCGTGTTTTTCATATACAAAGGTAATATGACGAAGGAAAAAAAATCAGAATTTCCGAGATCAAAGTCGTAAATTTATAAATAATAATTTAAATGACCATTAAGTTGTAATTTGAATAATCATTTAAATATCATATTCATTTATTAAATATTGTCACAAAACACCCTCCATAAAATACAAGTAAAACATTTGCTGCAATATCTCCGCTAACCCACTAGGTGGCAGAATTTTTATCTGAAAGAAATGTCAAAATAGACATTTATATTGACATCCAATGTTGAATATTTTGCACAAGGTACATATTACTGAAATTATTTTTAAAGTAATTTTTATAAATTTAAATATTTAAAGAAATAAAAAATTAGCATGTACATAGATCTAATGTGACTTTTTCACATTTTTCCTCCCATCTGTAAGCCTCCTCCACCCAAAGACACCCAAAGACATCCTAACACGCCCCTCCTCCAATGTGCATAACAGTATGCCCCCCCCCCCATGGATAATGGACGTCCTAGTCTTCCTATAAGGCTTATATAAGGCTGCTATAAGGCGTCTTTTCTATCCATTCCACAGAGCCCCTGTGAAAACAAGACAATATATCATGCTTTTTTATATTACTACAAAAGACAAGCTGCTGCTCACCGGCAAAACAACTAAGATGTTTAAATCTTACCTTGACAGTACTTCAGTGACAAATGTCCTAAAAGAGCACGTGGGCCTGTTAGCAAACAGAACAACTCTGTCGACACTGATGCCCCATTAACCACAGTGTTACCACCTCTTTACCCTTCCTACTCTCAGATATTAATACTTCAAGAAAGGAGGTAGGTGTGCATTTAGGTGTCACGGCAGATTGGGTGTGTTTGTACTCTGAAATATTAACCACTGAAGTCATTATCAGTCATTTGAGCCTGAACTGCCATCCAGCTTTCAATTGTGACCAAAAGTGAGCTAATCCAACTTGCTAGTATTGTTTACCCAACCAGTACAAAGCTGACACTTGGCATGCAGACTGTTTCTCGCAGCCATGTCAATACTTATACAAGACTGTGGAAAAAGTCTTAGGCTGCTGAAGCAAATTATGTTTAAATGATCTTCTCGTTGGTGTAAAACTATGATTGTATGTCTGTGGAAGTGTGTTAGCTTAGCCATTTCAAAACCTCTCCTTAAGTCATTCTAGTATTTCTTGACTTGACTACTAGCAAACCATGTTTCTATAATCAGTACCTGGTCAAATTATTTTGTTTAGTTAAGTAATGAAGCGAGGTCATGATGCAATTTAATGGATGGATGGAATGACTGGGGTGTCCCTCAGGAGCAGTTGGTAACTGAAGCGGTGTTCATATAGCCATCCAACAATATAATTCATGATTTTTTTTTGGTGCTGTACATTTGCTTGTATTCTAGTGTTTGTGTTATTTTGAGCTATTAAACACTTGCACTCACTACACTTATTATATGCTAACCAGAGAAATAGCTTTAAATGTTTCCTTTCATGGCCTAAGGGTTTTGCACAGTTCTCTACAAGTACATACTTGGTAAATGTAAGTGCAGCTATTTTCTGGACTTGGATCAAGGCTTTTCAGGAAAGACAGCTCCACGCAGTTTTGCTGCCTAAAGCTAGTTCATAACACAAATTTGTGTTAGGGCTGTCAATCAATGCGATAGAAGGTCTCTAAATCATAGTAGAAAGTAAGGGTTTCTTGAAATTAAGTGAAGATTTCATGATATGAAGAAGTCTTGATTTCAAGAAAGTTTGCCATGATATCTTAATGTTTAGTCATTCAGATGCTATAGAAGGTCTCTAAATCATAATAGTAAGTAAGGGTATCTTGAAATGAAGTCAAGATTTCATGATATGAAGAAGTCTTGATTTCAAGAAAGTTTACCATGATATCTTGATGTTTAGTCAAAAAAAAAATTAACTGATTAATCACATATTTTGCAATTAATTAATCGTGATTAATCACGATTAAAAACTTGTTTTTCTACTTAAGACCAAAGCTTGTTATAATGCATATTTAAATGTAAAATCAATCACCAAATTAATGTAGCATTAAACCAAGGAGACCTCAATAGTTTGACTCGACAAGAGTGTTTATCTGTTGGAACAATTTGAATGTGTATGAGAAAAGTGATTTGGCGAAGCCCGTCTCTTGGTCATCGGCTCCATCATCTCTGAAGCTGACAGATCTGGGCAACCAAAATGCTGGAGGCGAAGGAGCCAACCCCAGATCAGGACGGGGAGCTGAAAGTGGTGGAGGGGTGGAGGTGGGCGAACCGAATAGCTGTAATGGCAAAGACGTGGGTTAGACTTAATCCTTATATATAAAATCTGAACCGATGTGATTGGAGATGCTGGCGTTTATTAGGTCTCCTTGTTTGAACTTTCGTATTCACTTTCATTAATCACAAACAATGTATATTTCAGATATAACAATGTAGCAGGTCATGAATGACAACAGTAGAAAAAAGTGTCTCTTCCATCATATATATGGTTTATATGGTTGTCCCATAATGAATTATGCAATGATGTCGTTAATCGCGTTAATCACCTCTTTATACTAACAGTCAGTAATTATACTCTAGTGGATGATTAATATACAAGGTTCAATTTGCACCTGGTCCTGTAAAATGGCCTGATATTCCTTAACCATTAAGAGTCTATGCTAACGATCACTGGCACAGATGGTTCCCATAAGAGGGCTGCCTGTACTGTTACAGAGCTCCTTACACCAGGTAATGTGTCTTGCTGCATTGGTCTTGGATACAAGCAGTTTCCAAATGACAGTTGTAAATTCCGGCTTTGCAAAGCACACCATTTTCTGTAGAGACTGGGCCACAGTGGCGCTGATTCAGTTTTGCGGTATTTTTTCAGGTCACACTCACCTGACGCTTCTCAGCTATCTCGTTTAGTGTCCATATGTTCCACTACATTTGATTTATTCATCAGATACGTTTATCCAAAGCGACATACAGTTTTGAGAGAAATCAGCATCAGATAATCTCTGCAGTGAAATTGCTCTGCTGATTTGGTCAATCTGAGCTGGCAGGCTTCGAATCATAGGCCCAGCGTGGTAACACTTCGTCACCCAGCTTCAATGGCCAGTCACTGTTACTGTTTGCAAGAGCAGCTTGTCTGCGTTTTGCATAAGCTGTCGTGACATTTGTGGCTGTTCTTCTTAAATAGTTTGGGAGTTTCTGTGAGCTTGTGGGAGTCATACTTACTGAAAAATGTTCTGAGGGCAGAAGGAAAAATAGGAGGTGGGACCAAGACATCTGATTGGTTGGCCTCAGCTTCTCTGGTTGCTTGGAGCCACCTCCTCTACATTCTGAACCAGTCATTTTTCCTTCTGCCCTCAGAACATATCTCTGTATGGTAAAACGCCCATGGGGTTTCTATGACCGATGCACCGACCGTTTGGCCCCTTTGTAACTCTGTGACTTGCCTCATGTTGCTTTGAAAACACACATAACAAAGCACTGATTGTAAGACCAATTTTATAGACAACAAACACTGCAAAATGTCAATCAGTCTAATTTGATTCAATTTTGTAGCTACCTTCGAAATAGTGATTTTGTTACTTCAAAGTTAAATGTTTTTGCATGTGGTATTTCCATACATGGCATGACGGGTAGCTCAGCAAGACAGAACTCTGTGTGCGTCTCCAGAAGGTCATAGGTTCAAATTCTGTGGCTAAAAGACTAATCATACTGCCCTAATCTCTGTTTACCCCTCATGTCATGCTGGAGAAAAGAATCTGTTAAATTTAAGGGCCCCAAACCCCTGGTCCATGGACTTATACTGGTTCATGGTACAGTAAGAGTATGAGAAATGCTGGGCATTTTGTGGAGGGGTTGGTTAATTTCCAAAAATAAAATATTTATTATTTTTAAATGACCCTTCATGTTTGCATGTTCTGTTTTCTTCTGGAAAAAATGGAAGCGACTGAACGTGATTGATCTGCAGGTTCCCCCCCACCCCCACCTGCGTTTGGACAAACAAAACAAAACATATTTTATTTATTTAGATATGAATCTCATTACAAGTGTGGTAACGGAAGAAATAAAGGAGAAGGTTTAACACATAAATGTTTCAATGATAAAACGCATGTTTCTGCACTCACACCGAAGAAACACAGGCCAAAAGTTTCTTCGACATTATGCTGGATAGAAAGCATTTCTACAAACTTTTCATTTCTCGACTGGGGTTTCTATATGCTCCCTGTAACACAAGATGAAAGCACTGTGAACCTCGCCTTTGAAAAACAGGGCAGAGAAATTTCCCAGGGTCGGTGACCCAGAGCCCCGCGTGTGGTTTCCCCTCGTGCACGGTTCCGAAGCGACAAGTGGATGTGCGTCAGCATCCCCCCCCCCACCCCACATTTCTTGAATGCCGCCTGTGTTCCCTTTGGCCATGTGATCTGAGGTTGGCCTAAAAGAGTAACTGCGCTACATGACATCATCACCTTCTTAGCACCACCACCCAAGGCAGGCCACCATCACTCACTTAGCACCACCACCCATGGCAGGCCACCATCACTCACACACTATGACCAGAGGTGGG
>JAODLD010000069.1:22449796-22482528 GCA_026781065.1 Mormyrops boulengeri | reverse complement strand
TGTTCAGCCAAATGGCTATTTCAATATTAGTTTAAATACTAGAACTCGTGTCCATAAGTGGAAATTAGTGGGAGAACATTTTAAACTGAATCTGAGAAAACACTTTGGAATAGTCTTCCTGTTCAAGTAGTGCAGGCTAAAACCCTGGGTTCCTTTAAATCAGAGAAAGATTTTATCAACCCTGAGCTATTAGTTAAGTTCTCCCCAAACGAGCTTGATGGGCCGAATGGCCTCCTCTCGTTTCTAAATTTCTTATGTTCTTATACATGGGAAACATTAAGTGCAGGTGTGAAGTGTACTGCTAGGACAGTTTCTGTTGGGCTCCTAGAAGCAGGACTGAAGTCCCATAAAGAAAGGAAGAAGCCCTTCATTAATGACAAACCGAGAAGAACCAGGCTGCAATTTGCAAAATATATGTATATTATTCACAGAAACACAAATTGAAAAATGAGTGACACAAAAATTGTGCTGTGGTCTTTTAATGTTTTTCCAGAGCTGTAGAAGCATGAAGTACCCAGTGTCCTAAACTCAAGCGAAGGTTTTACAATCTATGCAATATCACGCTCGAGATTTCAAGGCTCAGGGTTGAAAGTTGTGCGCCTTTCTCATTGCCACTGTTGTACTGAGCTGATGATTTTGCACCTGTGGCCTTTGCAGGGGCATTTTAATGCATGGGGTCACCCAGGCTGAAGCCCAGGGGCCTTCGCTAAAGAGGGGCCTCAGCTAACCACGTTTAATAACATATTCTTCTTCATCTCCGTTTTTAAGACTGTTTTGCAAATGACTGCGTGGTTATAGCAGCTGATGCGTGGTCGTAGAACAGCTCTTTCTGTTTGACTGTCAGCAGACTCATTCAGGTGTTTTCTTTCGAGATGGCGAAAATCGAGTGATCCTTATCTTTGCAAATTACGCAATTAACCGCTGTCTGCGTCATGTTGATTTCGACACGTTCCATATTACCGACTTCAGATTCTTTTTAGGGACCAACTCCTCCGTGATGTCCATGTGGCTACGTTGGCAGATAGGTGAACGTGTTGATGTTGTGCATTAGTTGCTGGGGCAAGGGTGCGAAAGAGAGAGAGAAAGAGATCTAGAGCACTGCCTGCTGCATGCTATTACTGTTTATTGGTGTGTTGGCTGACAAAACTGCTTTAGATGCAGGTATGAGACATAGAAATGCAATTGACAGAATGTGCGCTGTAGAACGATAGTGGAGACATTTAATCGTTTACTATCTAATATCGTCAAATTGCCCCCTAATCTGTATATTATTGTACGATATATTAAGGGGGCTTCTGACAGTTCAAATAGCACAGGGCCTGTGACCATGGTCATGTGCTTCTGGGCCCTTCCTGTTAGCTTTTACAAGTCTGGCCAGTCTCCCCTGTCCGGTCTCATTAATAAGGTGTTTTTGGTGACAGAAATTCCATTGACTGGGTGGTTTTTCATATTCATCACACCATTCTCTGTAAATCCTAGACACTGCAGTGTGTGAAAATCCCAGGAGGACGGCTGTTTCTGAGATGCTGAAACCACCGCATCTGGCACCAACAATCACAACACATTCACAGTTACTTAGAACAGACGTCCCAGTCGTTCTTCTGCTTAGTTAAACAGCAGGTGCCGCGTGAGTTGGTCTTCAGAGGACCAGGCTGTCTGCATCAGCAAGTAGTTGTACCTAATAAACTGACCACTGAGTTTATAAACTCACAAAAATGTAAAAAATCCACATATGTTTAAATACTTAGATAAACCATTTTATGCAGCTACTGGTGTCAGGAATACAAACTTGAATAATAATGGATCCTTTTGCTTTCTAGGAAATAAAAGCATCACTTTTGAGAATAATAAAAGGCATAGGAGAAATACTGATAATAGATATAGATATATAGAAATAGATAATAGGTTTCAAGTTGAATTCAGTTATTGCTAATGGAGAATTACCGTTGGATACAAATTATATTCTACAATAGTGGTTCTGTGAGGCATCAATCTTCCACAATAAAAATCAAATAACCTTCATTTTTATTGGCTGAAATTAGACATTAAATCCCAGATTAGACATTTATATTGCTTCACTATAATTGAGCAGATATCAACTAATAATCATTGGATCAATTAGGATCATTCATGTAATGTTAAAATGTATGTTTAAAAATTAAAGTATGGTATATTACAGCACAATAAATGAATTATTTAGGTTTAATTGCAGATTCCGGGACCAACTTTGTAATAGATTTCCAAGGTTTTCAGCATTAAAGTGTAAACTGCAGAAATCGTGAAAGATGAAAATGAATCCCTGGCATTTTTTTGAGTAATTGCGTAATACTCATTAGGAAATTGTTGTTTTATAAACATGCAAATCGCAGATGACCTTAGAGGAAAAGAGTTTGTTGTTGCGGCTGGAACAAGCACCGAAACACCCCGATGTACGCCTCCCCTAGCGAACGGGAAGGCGAGGGACGAGTGAGCTGTCGCTTCGGTTTCTGTCGCCCTGCGTCACCGATGCCGGTGGTAGCCGAAGGTGTCGGACCAGTCTCTGTGTCAGCAGTTTCTGTCACAGGTGGCATGGCCAGGACGCTCCAAGATGGGAACGCAAGCAAGACACGGCTTCTGGGGAATCCGTCCATCGATGCCCAAACCGTCAGGGCTTCCAGAACCCTTTCCGTGACCAGTCTGTGGAGCCGGCCTCGTTTATCGGAATTGATGAGGTGTGGCAGAAACGTTGGTGTTTCGGAGCTGTCATTTACATTCAGAAAAATCACCACTATATATTCTGCAGGCCAGAAATACAAACGTCAAAGTCAAAAGTCAGAATCAAACTATCTCACACTTTCTTTTATTATCTTTTATTGTCAGTTTCAGATTTATGATGCACGTCATACTCTGATCACCAATATCATTCTTGTTGGTCAATACAAATGTATAATAAATGTAATATTAATACTAAGACATATAAACATAATATAGACATGACATTTTAAAACATGGACATTGGACATTAAAGACAGAGACAAAGAGCCCTAGGGTTTACTCATGAACCTGACCCTCTATATGAACATCATTAACCAAAAAATGAGACTTTTCTCATAAAAATAAAGGTGAAATAATGTTACGTCAAGATTACATTTAAAGGCGGCAGAATTCCATGGACACTGTTGCACTTTTATCAATCGAATCTACTTCTTACTATTCATGGCTCACCTCTTATAGTAAAGCAGCGCATAGGTGTTGCGTTTTGTGAGAAAGAAACTATACTTGTACTAGAAAGCCCCAAGTAACAAAACCACAATTATATCACCTGCAGCCCGTAATGCCCCAGACCCGATCCTCTATTACAAAAAGGGTTAACCCTCAAAGCAGTGTCTGAAAGACTAAGTGACATAGAATTTAAAGGAAACCCACTTGAGGGGAAATCTGCAAAAGCCCACAGTCATCCTCTGGAAGCTGGCGATGCTGTGTCACATGATTTCATGTCTAGAAAACGCTACACCACTCAGTGAGTGTAAAGGGCGTGAACACGCTGGCTGCACCCTTCATCCTGCTAATGGTGTTGTTACCCCTTGAGTCACAGGGGCCCAGCCTCCCCCCAGGAAACAACAGTTTAACACTTGGGTAACTGAGTTTCTTTTTCAGACATCAGGCAAAAAAAAAACGTATACACAGCACAAGTCTGAAAACTGTGAAGCGGCTGGTTAAATGTAAAAGTATGTTTTTTCATTCTATCCAAAATGGACAGGCATTAATAATCGTTTTTAATTGCAAGAACTGACACATTGATCATACTAATAGTCTACTGAGTTCATCTTTTGTCTCAAATGGTCTGCGTGTGTAAGAGTTTGAGTCCGCGTTTCCTGGTTGAGACAGCTCGTAAATGGCTTTAACTATAAACTCACAGCCACACCGGTGTTGGGATTTCCACAACGTTCGCCATTTATTACTAACGTGAATATCTCAGCCTCACCAAGCCCGGTCTTACAGCTACTATTCAATCATATATGAATGACACAGAAGCCACACGTAACCTAACCCTTACAATTAAGTTGAGAGAGACAAAAAGAAATAATAGTAACAATGGGCATTTGTCTGTAGCATGTGTGCTTCTCAATTGCTTATAAAAAATTCAATGCACTGTCTGATTAGGCTGTCGCTCTCTCACACATAGGCACACAGCATGTCTTAAAGGTACATTTCATAACTTCGACTGAAGTTGCATTACTGCATTCAAATTGAAGATAAGCTAAATGCTAAGAGTGGTTATAGTTTGTTTCACAGCATGCTAATGCTCAAATATTGTTATTTCTGACAGTGTTACATATACAGACACTCCCCAGGATATGATGGTGCGATTTACGATATTTCAACAATATTACAATGGGTATTCCAATTCCATTTTATCGGAACGTAACCCCATCGTAACCCAGTAGACCAGTCTGAATGATAATGTTTTGAAATGAACATTTACACATTTGGTACAATAAGAATCAAAGTGAATCTCTAAAGGGTTGAAGAAGGTTCTAACCGTGAAATCGGGATTTGAAATGGCGATGTTCCGATCACAGGGACAGAGAACCGCAAAGTCCCACTCTGCCTCAGAGGAACCATATTTTGTTGTTGATAAATAAACTTTGTGTCTTTCATAGACAAGCTATTGCAGGATAAGTCTTGTGCCACAATGCGGCAATAGTGAATGAATGATGATCTACAGAGTGGCTTGATTATAAACTGAACTTCAGAGACAGTAGAAACAAAAAGGGCCACGGGGGGTCAAAACCAAGGCAGGTAAGTTGGACAAGGATCAACTAGGAGGAACTGAGAGGAAACAGTAGCGCAGAGCACCTACGGGGACATGCAGCAGGCAAGAAACAATCACACGAAAACTAACGCAATAATAGGACATGGGCAGGCACAAATATACGCGAGCAATGAGCACCAGGTGAGAGACAGGTGTGAATCATTCACTAATTAACTAAACACTAGGGCTAGGAGTCACAAGGAACGTGGGGAAGTACGGGACGACCAGCGACTTGAAGACATGACGGACACAGCAAGGAGAGACCCTGACATTCTGAGCATAATACGTCCTCAGTTTTATATTGAGGTTAGTGAAGGGCCACAGACTTATTACAGTGACAAGGGTAAAGCTTTTAAATGGATGAAACGGTCAACTAATTTTCATCCTCTGTTCACCTTGGAAATGTTTTCACACAGAGGTGTAACAGCTCAACTGACACTGTGTCTATTTCGGTGTTTCTTTTTTCACTAAGTTACCTGACGCAGTCCTTACGAGAAAAAAAAATAAAAACTGCAGTCGAATTGTGCCTCGTGTGTGGGTTTTGACGTCGAAGTTCTGCTTCTTAATGACTTTCATTGGCCGTACGGGGAATGCCCCCATGTCTGCGCTGGAGAAATGCTGGGAAGATCCACCTGAATGGCACAACAGGTGTGACAGTGTGGGATGGCTCACCCCAGTGACAAACAAGCTCCATTCCTTGTTTTTTCGCTAATCAAACTGAAACGCATTTCTTAAGGATGACAGCGATAGACACGATGGGACTAAGCCAACAACCTTCTGGTCCAAATTAAGTACATTCAATGGACGAGCATATTGGAAAATTTTATCTTAACTAATCTACTGTGGGGACAAGGTTTCCGCTTATTTTAGCTGCAAGGCGAGGAAACCTGTTGAGTCCGTATTAGGAAGAACAAGGTATGGTGTGTGACGTGGCATTGGGCTGGATATGCTGACTGATGTAGCAGATCAAACCGACATATGATAATGACTAAGACCTGCATGACGCCAGACTGACAGTTCGCGGTTTCCGAAACGCAGCGGAACCCGTGCTGGAATGTGAAGGCGTCGCTCCCATCTTGCACCGCGATGGAGTCGTTGTATAGACAAGCCTTGTTAATAAGACTAATAATATTTGTACTTGAAATACACAGCTTAATAAGTATTCCAGGTGTCATTCATCTAATAAGAAGAAACATGATTATGAGCCTTTTTAAATATACGTCCAAGATGAGGTTTCAACCGTTTGTCCACAAGGTCGATTCTGTTAGCATAAATCATGAATACGAAACACTGTAGAAGCATTGCATTCAGTTTACGAGAACTTGAACAGATGTGTGCTGTGGATTAACACGTGGGTCCCCATATCTACTAATTAATTTCACAGGGCTTTCTCATATGCATATCAAGCCATCTGCAGATTGCCTGCTGTCCTGCTCTGTATATTACAACAGGTGGAGTAACTGATAAAAAGAAACACCAAACTAGGGAACTCTAACAAAGCACTAACCAGGAATATCACACAGGGATAAGCAACAAGGAACGAAAATACAAACAGAGCAAACCAATGACACAAATAGAAAATAATAAACATTGGGGAACAGAAAATCAATAAATACAAATTAACAGTTGAGACTGGTCTCTGGCTAGCCTCAAACCCATGACCAGGGATTGAACAGTCTCTACAGCACATACTCAACCCACTGAGCTATGCAGCGGTCCAGGGAACAAGGAAAACACACTAGGGATAAAGGGCTAGGAGACGGGGGTGATGGCCAGCAACACCTGCTGGCCAAACAGGGACATAACAGATAAGATGAGCTCCAACCCTGACACCTAGGGGTCCACCTAAACAGCAGACTGGGCTTGGAGGACAACAAAGCAGAACAGTATAAGAAAGGCCTTTCCTCTGTTGTCATCTGGCTTTCTTTATTTAATTTCTTTGTCTTTCTTTTTCCCTGATTTGTATCACTCTCACTAATGATGCTGTAATGTATCACAGCACATCCATGTAAAGCGCCTTGGGATGACTCTGTTGTGAAAGGCGCTATATGAAAATAAATTGAATTGAAAATTGAATTGAAAGGCCAGAGCAGACTCTACTTTCTAAGGAGGCTCAGGCCTTTTATTATGCGTGGTAAACTGCTACGCATGTTTAATCAATCCGAGATGGCTAGCGTGGTTTTCTACACTGTGGTCTGCTGGGAAAGTCACGAAAGTGCCATCAGTGAGAGCGATGCCAAACACCTGAAACAAACCCATCGGGAAGGTCAGCTCCATCACAGTCTGACCCTGGGTTTACTGGAGGCAATAGCAGAGAAGAGGATGTTAGCAAATTAGCAAATGAACAGTTCTACACAAGCGCTCCAGGGGGCGCTATCCTGGAGCACATTTAGCCACTGGGTCATTCCACCGCGGGTCCCTCCTACCTGCTACCATCAGACACCACAGGGCCCCCTCCTGACGTGCCACACCCACTCACAGCCATAACACGCCAGGAATCATAACATCTTTGCTATAGAAAATGTATGGATGCTGTCTATTTATTTTAAATGCAAGTTATAATTGCACGTTATAATTGCACAGTACCATTCACTAATTTATTTTTTCACCCCTAGCATATATTTCATTAATATTCATTAATACAGGATTATATTTGTGCACTGCCTAGCTATTTGTTTGGACGATGTTTACTTCGTTCGCACGATGTGTTGTCTTTGCACCTTGTCCATTTTGCATTACATGTATGTTCATTGGTGCCCCACATATTTGTTGCTGTATGTACGAGAATTTCCCTCTGTGATCAGGATTTGATAAATGAACAATATTCAATAAGTGCAATGAATTTACAAATCTATAGGAAATCAGTAGGAGAGTCAGCAATAAATATGTTGCAGAACGAAAGTCCACCACTGCATAAAGCAGGGGTGTCGATCTCCAGTCCTGGGGGGCCGGAGCCCTGTGTAGCTTAGCTTTTTCCCTGTTCCCACACAAATGATTAAGCTCAAGTGCTGTGTGGTAATTAGCACAAGGAGTTAAATTAGGTGTGTTAAATGAGGGAAACCCCAAAAATGTGCAGGGCTCCGGCCTTCCCAAGACTGGAGGCTGACACCCCTGGCATAAGGGTAAATGCTATCTTTCATTTGATCACATTTGACGGTTTAACCATGTAAAAAAGTGAAAGAAGAAAATGGGCAGCTGAGTCACAGTCCCTTTCAGTCTTTTAGTGAAATATCCCCCAACCCAGTCCTTGGGCTCCCCCTGACAGCCCATGTTTTTGCTCCCTCCCAACTGCCAGCCAATCGAGGATACTAATGCCTAGTATGGGTGTGTGGAGAGCTGGGAGATAACAAAAATGTGTACTGTATGGGAGCCCTGAGGACTGGGTTGGGAAACATTGCTCTAGTGATACCCCAGTGCACAGCTATTCTGGGAACTTATAAGCAGATTCCAGAATTCTAGAATTTTCAGAAAACTTATAAGAAGCAAAATTCTGTTCTTCATCTACAAATAAATCTCACCACAGCAAAGGCTGAACGCCATTCGCAATTAGTCTTTACTGCAGCTTGAAGAGTTTGGCAAGAGTTTGAAGACTTGCAAAAAAGAATAAAAAATCTGGGGTGCTTAATGCTCAGAAATTAATAATGGGTGTCAAATTTCTTAAATAACTTCAATGGTACAAATGTGACACACTGACAGAGTAACTGGTTTTTAAAGTCATGTCGCGATACATCCTGAGGGCTTTTGTCGCTTCCATTTAGCCTGATGACCTGCTGGTCCAGAGAAAGGCAATACAGGAACTGTTGACAGTGTTCAACAGAGCATCTCTCCTGGGCAGCAAACTTCTAGCGTGCAAGGAACTTTCTTGCGGAAAGCGGCAAACCCGCACAGGCCGGATATAGCAGTTTCACCAGTCCAACTCCATTTAAAAACTCAACATCATTAAGACAAAGGAGCTTCTCGGGAAACCATAAGCGCAACACAGAATTCCAGACAACCCACATGGAAGAAATCTCAGCTGGTTATAATCTCCATTCTCCTTTTCCGGAATGGTGATCGAGACACTACTGTATGTGGCTGGTCAAGGAGGAGAAGCATGAAGAGGAGCCACTGCCCAGGGTCCTTCGAAGAGCTGATTCCCCACCGTTTCCAGCCGCGAGATCTTCACCTGGGAGTCTTGAAGCTGGAGGTGGGTTTCAGCCAAATCCATTGTTCAACGAGCCTGGTAGGGACAGAAGCTCAGGAGACCAGAGAGTGGAGAAAGCGGGTTTTATTTAGGAAAACAGGCCACCAGAAATAAAGCTGACAGGCCGGGATATTTGTTGAAGTCACGGTTCACGATCAGTGGGGCGTGATATAAAACATTATTTTATGACGGCACTGGGGGGCAGTGTGTTGAAGATCACTGGTTTGAGCCCTGGCATTAGCAGAAAAGCCACAGGGCCATGGGCCCTTGAGCAAGGCCCTTAACACCCAGCTCCATGGGTACCTTAGGTGGCTGCCCTTTGCCTGCCCCAAGCTTGCTCTCATCTTTATCTGTCTTATGGGGTGCAGAATGAGTTAGGCAAAAAGAGGATTTCCCTATGAGGATCAATAAAGTTTTATTATGTTGTATCCTGTCCTCTGGTCTAAGGTTTTCCTCTACAGGTAAAACAGTCCCTGTTTAATGCAAAGTACTCGACCCCACTAACTTCATGAGAATATTGGGAAACGGTGTCAAGGATAGAATAATGAATCCTATTTTTAGTGTGTCCAGACTTTTTCTGGTACTTATGCATGTTTTGTAAAAAACAAAAGATTATATAGCAGTCTTTCATAAGAAAACATACAGGTGGACATGACATAGCCCCCCCCCAGTTCAGATGTGTTCTGTGGTCCACGGTTGAAATGGTTAGTGATGTCCAATTCATCTCCATCCTCTGTTCACCTTGGAAACAGGCATATTCACACACAGGTGTAACAGCTCAACTGACACTGTGTCTATTTCAGACTTTTTTTCATGAAGCTACCTGACAAGGTCGTTACGAGAAACAAAAACTCAAAATCAGCAAGACAAAGGAGCTTCCTGGGAATCCATAAGCGCAACACAGAATTGTAGACAACCCACACGGAGGAAACCTCAGCTTCGCACCTATCGATAAATAGCACTGCACCAAGCGTGGAACGCCCTTATCGTGACGGCGACTTGAACAGTTTGACAGATCAGAGGCACATCTCTTGAAACAAATGGTCTCTTCACCAAGGCTGCACCTTTTATGTGGGATGTTTGTAATGATTTTCAGCTGGGCGAGTTCAACTGACTTTATATCACATAACATGAGGGAAGATCTCAAAAAAATGAAGGAATACTTTGTAAGTATAGTTGCTGTATGCGATAATACTGGTCCGATATGTCAGTGTTTGGCTGGGATCATGGGTATAGAATAACTTTTTGCCTCCGAGTCCAACCATCCAGTCATCTATTGTCAATGGTTTTTGGAGAAATTTAAGGTTCTGCTTGAGCCAGTCCTCGTGACTGAGTATATAGTTTAGTGGGTATATAGTTTGTGGTTTGCTCAAATGAAACTGAGCCATGCTTTATCATTTCAGAAGTGTTAAACTATACAGAGAACATTGTTGCTTCCAGTCTGTCTCAGCTAGGAGTCTGAAAACACCAAGATGTGACACACATGTTTTCCTTCTATTCTTCTTTGCAGAAATCCAACGATAAGTCTTTGTTCAACAACCCCATTTTCCTGAGAAGACTGAACAACTTGGAAAACTTTAAAGTAAATATTAATTCATGTTACTAACTGACCTTTGCTGCATTTTGCAGCAAAGCTGTCATGTTACCCCCTGCTGCTTCCAGTGGTTTCACTGTGTGTATGCCTGAGTGTGTGTTTTTCGATGATGGACAGCTCCCTGACTTACGTTTGGCTCTGACAGGATGGGGAACAAGGGGTGATCATTGGAGAGGTCCTGGAGGTGTATGTAAACCTTCTGTCACACATGATGAACGACACCACAGATCCAGATATGAAGGTCAGCATCAGCCACACCAGGAATAGGTTGGAAACCTTAAGGAAGAACCATTTCCCAAACACTGGAACCCTGAAGGCCCATCTTCAGGACCTGTGGGCAATTGCGGTAAGTGGACCCGACACCACAGGAAGTCTCTTGAGTTGGTCTCAAAAGAAAACAACTGACAGGGATGACTGATTGAGGAGTTTTTGTTAAAAAAAACTTCCTGGTGTTGCCCCTGGTTTGGTATGGATGATTTTTGGATGTTGTGATGACTAGGTTATCTGAAATGTACAAAATGGGATGTGCAGAATTTTTATCCCAGATCAAACATGCTTGAAAAATCTCTAACAGTCACTAGTTGTATACATAGAACCAAAAATCTAGTTGCCAAGATTGGCCTATTTTGGACTCGTGACTTCATATAAGAATTAACGCATTATACTGAATATATAACTCTACTTTTTCATATGTGATGGTCAAAGATTATAAAGATGACTTCATGTGATGATTTGATCGACATGTAGTCATGAAATAGATTACATTTTCCATTGACTCGCAAAAAAATAAGTGAATTTTCTGGGATGCCTAAACTTCAGAGATTAAAAGCGCCTGTTAAATTTCTTAAACTATTGCCTTCAAACGTAAAAATATGTCATTGAGGAGAACCATTCTAAACACTGACAGAGTAACTGGCCTTTAAAGTCATGTCGCGATACATCCTGAGGGCTTTTGTCGCTTCTATTTAGCCTGATGACCTGCATGTCCAGAGGAGGGCAATACAAGAACTGTTGACAGTGTTCAACAGAGCATCTCTCCTGGGCAGCAAACTGCAAGCGTGCAAGGAACTTTCTCGCAGGAAACGGCAAACCCGCACAAGCCGGATATAGCAGTTTCACCAGGCCAACTCCATTTAACTTTAATTAACTTAATTAACTTTATCTAATTTAACTTTTTTATTTAATTTATTCATTTTATACCTAAAATCTTTGTATAATTTTGGAAAGGTTTTTTATTAATTTATTTGTTTTCATGCATGAAGTGTTTGTAAAAATGGAATTTTTTATTTTACATTTATTTATTCATTTTCTAACTACAGTGTTTGTGAAATTACAAAAGAACTCCATACCATTGTGCTCAATGGTGATGATCACTGTTTTTGCAATTTTATGCAAATATAATCTAAACTCACTGTAAGTTTTGCAGAATCATTTGAAGTATGGTCTATGACTATATTGACTATCTATGACTATGATTAAAACAAAGAAAGATGTATCTCATTGGATTGCACGTCTTACAGTTTAGTATTGAATCCCATTGTCTTTTCTTGCTGAAAAACAGTGAATGATCTGAGTGAAGAAAGACACTGCCCTATTCCAGCAGCACAGAACTGGAACGAAAGGGCCTCACATCAGCGCTCACAGAAAGTCTTCGGACACTTGCTTAATTCAGTAAAATTTATTGCAAATTTATTGGTTTCATAATAAAATCCATTTTTAATTTTTTTTTTTATTTTTTACAAAAAGTATATATCACATAGAAACATTTTATGTTTATGTAAAACATTCATTTCATGTAGTAATAAATTAAAACTCAACTAACAGTTTGCGTAATTTGAGCTGTTCTGAGTTAAAAAAGAAAAAAAAGTTAATTGACATGCAGTCTCACTGGGTCCTTTTTAATTAGTAACACCTTTGCAATGACATATTACTCCAAAAGTTTGTGTTTGGTATCCCTTTGGGATCAATGACCACAATTGCAATTCGTAGCAAAATGGCAAGAACAGAACTGAACGAATCAGTCAAAAAATAATGACACTTAATGAAACGAAAATGTCTCCGTGGAAGATATGTGCAAATATGCTAAACATTGCTTGTCAATGGACTTTTGTTATAAAACCAATAAATTTGCAACATTATTACAGAAATAGGAATTAACACTTTCTGCGAGCGCCGCATTTATCTCATCACACTATCCTTTTTAATGACAGTGTAAGAAACCGGTTACATAAGGTTTAATGTCAACACATCCTCAGAGGATAGGCCCCATGACTCAAAGAAGATGCATGCAACGTGTCTATCGCTCATGCAGAGACACTGCCACACACACACACACGCACTCAGAAACACACACTCACGCCTCTTGCAGCAACCAAACAGACAGACTGCACGGAAATATCACACCTTGCTTGAAAATGAGAAACATTGTTACTCATCTGCTCAGGTCTCACATATGTTCCTTCCCACGCTTGGCTTTCCAACGGTTCTCTTTAAATGCAACTCTACTCAGGCCAAATGCACCCCCATCTCAGCCCATTTGAGGCTGCATCGTGAAGAGAGACACAAGCCCTCAATAGGGTTATAGCTACAAGGCTTGTGAGGAAGAGATTTGCAAGTTGAGGCATTCCTCGTCATCAAACAGCCCCAACGTGCACATGGGGGCGATGAGGCTATAATGAATGACTCTTAAACACCCCCCCTCGGGGTGTCTTCTACAAGACTAAGAAACCAAGAATTTCTTCATGTTAAAAATAAGCACCACACTAGGAGGCACGTGAAACCGCAATCAGCATTTGCCGGGATCATCGAAACCGCAGCGTTGCATGAAACCACGAGATCCAAGACTAATTTGTTGTCGACACAGATCTACGGGGAGATAAATAATAAGCACCTGTAAAAGTAGCTTCACACACGTACTCAGCTTCATGCTCATGAATAAACCTCCATCACTAACTAATAGAGTATTGCCTACTGTTACAGCTCTGCTTCATCCCTCATGCTGGGGGAATAATTGGTCAAATGTCCTTCAGAATCTTTCAATATCTAATTGTTTTCACTATGGGGTTGACACTTGTTGGACGACGTTTCATCTTTCTGTATCTGCAGGAGCTTATTATTTGGACAGTTGAGCTTCATTAACTAGGTAGTTCATTGTGCTTCTTTCAGTAACCATACAAGCCTTTTCAATTGCACTGCAGACCTCAGTCCTTGCACTATCGCGTCTAAAAACTCCAGCTCCGAGCCCCCCCGTCTGCCCCAAGCTGTCACGTGACGGTCCACAGGAACCCACTGGATGTTGAGAAAATATGCAGAACTGCTGACGGTAAGCAGTGCATATAAACCCCCACGTACTGTGACAGTTGACACCACAAACCTCAGCTGCATCACAGAGCGCATCCACGTCCTGAGCACAACAGCTTCTCTATCTCCGGCTCTACATGCAATAAGCCTCTGTCAGCATGAAGTCCTGTAGACCCAGCCCCCTATCTCCAGCCAGAAGGTCGGACTCTTTTCTCATGATTTCTCTAGTAGAGCCGTCCACTGGGCAAATTTCTGCATATTTTTTAAATGCATAATATGAATGTGAGACAGGGCGAACCTCTCCTCTCATCAGTGTTATGTTTATTTCTGTTCTGCTGTGAAGACTCAGGGCCGCCCAGTGCAGGAGAAAGTATCGTCTTCAGCAGTTTCATTCTCAGCCACTGGAGCTCGCTTTTCGCTTGTCTGTTCTGTTCCAGCTAAATCTCCCACCACAGGGAGGCGGCTGCTGCACATAAACACCAAAGCCTCCCACTGAACAGGCACTTTGCTAGTCCCTGAGTTTATTTCTTTTCATATCATTGGGCGGCAGGGTTGGGGCTATTCCGGAATGTATTCGTCAATTCCAATCCAAATTAGGAAATGGAACTGGAGTTGGAATTTAAATCTCCCTGAAATTCTAATTCAATTCCAATTTTGTTCCCTATCGTTTTTTTCCCCAATCCCAACTCCAGTTCCGTTTCCTGATTTGCACTGGAATTAATGAATGCATTCCAGAATGGCTCCAACCGTTTTCGGCAGAACCTTAGGACCCCTTACTTATGTCTTAACACGCCAGGGAAAAGCATCTGGTTGTGATGGTACTAGGAATATACCTAGAAACCTTGGGCCACCTGACAAAATGTCTGGGCCCCCACACAATTTTATGTATAATTTACCATATTCAAGGGCCCCTGTCAAGTACAGGGCTCTCTGAATCTTCCAAGCCCCCCCCCGCCCCAACGCCCATGAATGGCACTCTTCAATACACCGTGTGGAAGGAAATGTGGACAGATTTTGTCAAAACTTCTGCCATGGAAACGAATTCTCTTTATTCCTCAAATGCTTAATTACCACCAAAAGCAGTTGCTATGTGCCTGGTTTGTGGTACTTGAGTCCAATCGTGTTTTTGTGCGACTCAGACTTAGACATACATGACTTGGACTTGCACTTGGACTTGATGGTTTTATGACTTGTTTTTTACACTGTGATTTATAATCTCAAAAAAACAGGGCATTCGAGCTCTCCAGCACTAGCCGTAACCAACTCACAGCCACAATTAGCAGAGCGTTTATTTTTCACCCATGTTAAGAAATATATTCATTCATTTCACTGAACATTCTGAACTGAAAAAGTGCTCTTCAGCAAAAACTATTTAAAAACAGTGATACATATTCAAATGGCAAACAAATGTCAATATAATATTGCATCGGGATGTGTCTGCCAGTTCCCACTCCTAATGTTCATGCTAATTGTGGCAGACTTTACATCCACGCTTCACAGCCTCCCTCTGAAAGTTATAGAAGTTGTTGCGGTAGCATAGGATTGAATACCAAATGTCATGTTAGTTCTTTGCTAGTTATCACATTTCTGATGTGATAATGAACATCTAAATTTATTGTACAAAACATTTCAATAAAACCAGTGTTTTGTACATTACATTTATCTCTGTGTTTGTACATTTTACCCGATGAATTGTGACCTGGATGTCATGATCGATCATTCAGCCCTTGCATGTGCCACACCCACCTCATTACCCTCGTGTGGAATCCTTCCGTTTTACCTGCTGTTCCACGTTTCCTGCCCGTAGTCTTGTGTATTTAGTCCGCGTTCTAGTCAGTCCCCCCAGATCTGTCATTGATGTTGTTTACTGGCGTCTTCTGTCTTGCCCATTAAACCCTGCATTTCCCTGGATCTTTGTCTTCCTGACTCTGATTCCCTGCTCCCTGCTCGTTCGCCCACACCGAACGTAACACTGGATTTAGAAGCTTGCTCTCATGACGTGGACTTGGGCCTCCAGACAGGGGTGGTTCTAGCTTGTATGGTGCCCTGGGTGAACCCCCCTTAAGCCCCCTACCCCATCAAAAATTGTGTCTATCCCCTACCCATCCTAGTTAAAAAGAAAGCACAATAGCACCATAACAAACATACTGGTGTTACACTAGCCTGTTTCATTACATTAGTAATATTATACTCATAAAGAGATTAAATAGGTGCATGCCTTTTTCTTTTGCACTTTTCTCCTCCTCTTTTTTCCTCTTTTTTTCTAAACTGGGCACCTGATGGCTTAGACCTTTTCTTATCCATTTGTGTTAATTTGACACTCGAGCATCGACACATACCCATCGACACATTCCCATCGACGCATTACCCACCGACGCATTCCCATCGACGCATTACCCACCGACGCATTACCCACCGACGCACTCCCATCGACGCACACCCATCGAAACGTTACCCATCGACGCATTACCCATCGACGCATTACCCATCGACGCATTACCCACCGACGCATTACCCACCGACGCATTACCCATCGACACATACCCATCGACACATTACCCATCGACACATACCCATCGACACATTACCCATCGACACATTACCCATCGACACATACCCATCGCCACATTACCCATCGACACATTACCCATCGACACATACCCATCGACACATTACCCATCGACACATTACCCATCGACACATTCCCATCGACACATTCCCCATCGACACATTACCCATCGACACATTCCCCATCGACACATTACCCATCCCCCAACACTGTCAACCAAGAGTCAAAACAAAACAAATTCACCTTGGTGTTGTGCAGACTGGCTTTTTATTATTCTTAACAAACCAGACAAAAATACGACAATATGTCAGTGAAACTATCACAGTGTTATGAATGAATTGTGGTTTATTTGGTAGTATTTCATAGTGTGAATGATTTTACTAATTGCATTAGTAGTGCAAAAAGTTAGAGGTGCCTTTTTGATAGATTACCCCGATCCCCCTACCTTGGGCTTCCAGTGGGGCAACCTGAGGCTTATTTACTTCTCTCAGGGATAATTTTCTATTGGAGATACTTTTAGCCAAAAGAGAAACAAGACGGAATTAAAATGATGGAACATCAATGATATGCTAGTGTGAGATGCCAGCAATATAAGAATTGGACCTCTATTTGTGAAAATGCCTGGGCCTATCTGGACCCTGTGGTTATAAACTTTGTTATTTCTGAGACATATAGTACAATCTCAGGTAACATTACTGCTGTTTCCTTAATTTAGGCAGCCAGCACTCTTCTGTACCCAGCGAGAAACACATAGAAAAATAAGACTTAAGAAGTCTGGAAGAAATGATCTATAGTACACAGGCAGAGTCCACAGGTGTGAGCTGTCAACCAGCGAGGTTGATTAGTCAGAAGGACACTGGACTACCCTGCTGTTTCTCAATCCGGTCCTCAGGGACCCCCAGACAGTTCATGTTTTTGCTCCCCCCCAGCTCCCATCACACCTGTACCAGGTATCCAGTGTTCTTGATTGATTGGTTTGTTTTTCTTTGGTTTGTTCTTGATTGTTTGGCTCAAGCATGCTGGGAGCTGGGAGGGAGCAAAAACGTGGAATGACTGGGGGTCCTTCGAGGATTGGGTTGAGAAACACTGGACCACTGTTGTCTGATATTATCCAGCAGGTACTGTGCCAAAGGATCTGCAGGATACTGGATTGATGCGGTCACTGGATTGATGTGGTCACTGGATTGAAGTGCTCAAAAAGGTATTTGACCAGTATGGCCTGAAGGATGTTTCAGGTATCTAAATTGACGCCGCTATTTGTGGAACAGTTTTAAAATATCATTTCATTATGTTCTTACTCAAAAGTGGAAAAGAATTTATTTTATAGTCTAAAAAAGTATCCCCTTCATTCAAACAGGAACAACAACTAAGTGAAGCAATATCGTCTGAATCTTGCTGCCATGAGCAAAGATGAACTTTCTCCACCTACGGGAAACCATCCAATAAAGCTGGTACTAACCTCAGACACATCGACTGCAAATTTCCAACCAACTTCCTATGATAAACAATCATTCTGCAGACTGACTTCCGGTTCCATTTGATGCATCATAACCACGTCAATTAATTCGCATATGACAGCAGACACACACAAATCATGGCCGAAACCTGCGCACTGCTCATTTCATATAAAGAGCAGTGCACCATGGCATCTATACAGGGCCAGCCCCAACCCATGACCCTAGGTGAGCCTCATCGCCAACACCCCCTACCTGACACAAAGTGAAATTGGCTGACGAGTTGTCGCACATCGCGTCGCTATTCTGCAGAGGGTGCAAATAGGCAACTTTTACGGTTTCCCTCCATCACATAGCTGTTCTTTCCTGGCACCATGGAGGGCACGATTACTTCTAGGAACACAATCAAGGCAATTTCGTTTTCAGCTGGCTAATTTGGCACCCCTCAGAAGTTGGCGCCCTTAGAGGCTGGTTATGTCGCTCATAGGATTGACTGGCCCTGAAACTGTACCTCCATTTGAGATGACATGTGAACATGAAATGGACACAAGTACAATAAATACAAGAATCCAGCCACAATATGCAGTTCCAGCCACCAAGGAGACACCCTCAGTCCATGTTGTAGTTACCAAACATCCATGGGTCCCCTTGATTGAGGCAGCAATAGAACTGATACATAAATCGGAGGAAGGAGGTAAGGAGCATGCACTGATACAGCGCGTAAGGAGCATGCACTGATTCAGCGCGTTGCTGTACCCACCACACAACAAAGTACCTCAGGGATGAGAACCTGAGTGCAGCCATGTGGCGGGTGATACCTCAGCACCACACCAGTCCGAATGGACCAGTGTGAGGTTTTTTTTCTGGTGGCTGTAGTGCTATTCCTGCCACCAACCCCTAAGTTTTTCCCTGTAAGTTACAGAAATAGATAAAGAAAATACCATCTACATTTCTACTTTGTTTAGCTTTTTACGCCATATTGAACCAAAGAGTTATTTTGAGAATTGCTAGTCAAAAACAGACAGAATTCAGGTTTTCCATCAACCCCTGTGACTGGATTTACTGTACTGTATGTCACTTTGCCAAGTCAAACATTTTCACTGGATTACTGTCAAATCTGAACTGTGACAAAGGCACAATGGTATGACATGATTTCCTTCCTCTCTTACACTGCCTACTTCTTAAAGGTTTTTTGGGGACTTCAGGCAGTTGTGTACAGCAGACATCCCACCTTTCTGATACTGATTTCAGGAAGGTGGATGATGGACAGCTGAGGGGTGAGGTGGCATGCTGGCTAGGCTAAGGCTGTCACAGCTGTTCCCTATTTGTAGTTCAGGAATTTGAATCTGCTCTAGGCTGGTGGCAGTAAGAGCCAACCTTATTTAAGCTTCATCATCGCTCTTGGACCATAGGGCTCAGTCACGGGATTGTTTTATGGGGCGAGATTCATGATTCCAAGGAGCCGGCATTTCACAGCTGGTGTACTGTACCACTGATCTCCTGTCTTTGAGGTTTTCTACATGTGTCCTGCTTTTTGCATTGCCCCTTTATAGGTCCCCTGGTCCCTGTGGCCTGTTTCCCTGTACCGTGTTCATTGGTTATTGTCTTGATGATTCACACCTGCCTTTTGTTAGTCCTCATTATTTGTGTATTTAAGTGCCTACCTTTGTCCTGCTCTTCAGTCTGCCATTGTGAGAGTAGCTGTGTTTTGTTGCTCTGTTTAGCTTCTAGGCCTGCCCCCTGTGTCACCTGCTTCCCAGTCATTCCTTGTTTCGTAGTTGAGTTTAGTTTCTGGGTTTTTAGTTAATGCAGTATTTTTCCCTGCTTGTTCTCTGATCCCTTGTGGTCCTTTCATTTTGTAATTTTACCCTGTGTGTTCAGTTTCTTGAATAAACCCCTGTTTGTCTTGAAGCTGCTAGTGGATCGTCACCGTTTTCCCTCCCGTGCCGTAACAATGGTTGAATTTACTGACCGAGTGGGGCGGGGTTGTGTCATGGAACGTCTTTCTAGCTACTTTTACTGCCACTGAATACGTTGCACATTGTTCGTTGAAGTCAGGGAGCTGCTGTGAATTTGTGGGAGACTCCCGGAACATCTGGGAGAAGTGGGATATCTAGCACGGTCCAGTAAAATCCTTCCGAAACGGTTCTTAATAATAATGCCACTAGAATAGTTTGCTATTTGTTACACCTGCCAGTGCCACACCAAATGTCAGCCAATGGGCATTTTCCGTTTAAATCTCCTCTCAGGTGTTTTCATATCCAGAGGAATGACAGCCTTTTAGGCCCCAAAATTTATTCTGAAGGCTGTCTGGCCTTCGCCTTCGTCTCCATATGCAAGCTGTCACTTCCCCCATGCCGTCGGGCCGCAATGTGTCACATCCTCTGGGTCTGCCCTGCAGCTGAGTGGTTGCGCTATGATGTAACAACTGCGTGGGCTTGAAGGAGATTACAGTCACAAGTAACTCTCCCGGATAGTGCAGACACGCCCACATATAACGCATATGGTTCAATCTGTGCGTTGAAATGTCCAAACACGTGGCCTCCCATTGGTGTTGTCCATCTAGGAAGGTTTAAATATGAAAAACACAAGGATGGAAAGGAGTGGTTAGCGGCCAATCAGGGGTTCCGTGTTTCCAGCACGCTGACCAATCATGGCCCGTGAAAAGCCGCCAACAGTTTCTGTGAGCAATAGGAAACATTGATGCTCCAGTGAGTCAGTACTACGGGGGAGACTACATTGTTTAGATGTGGCTAAGCGAGTCCCAGATAAGCCCCGATCAGACCAGGTAGCAAAGAGAAAGAAACTGTTCAACAGACCACGGTTTATTACATGTCTTTTAGCAGGCGCTGGTTGACAGGTGTGGTGGTGTCAGGCTGCATAGGTTCCTGGCAAATTCCACGAAGGAGTGAATCACAAACAAATACCAAGTAAGCCAGTCCAACGAAATTAATATTAAGCATCTAAAAGCGTAAAGAATTCAGTACAGCTACAAGGTGACTATGAGCATCAGCGTTTCTAATCCACAATCGCTTCTTCTTCTGCAGTTGTGTATATGTTGCATTTTTCGAAGCTCTTTTAAATACCAACAGCAGTGACTGCGGCCTCAGCCAGCACATAGGCCTACTTCTAAGAGGGGTTTCTCTATCCTCTCTAAATTTACCTTTAGTCTCCTGGTCAGGTTTCAGGCTCCTGCTTCCTGTTGGAGTTCCTTAGCTAGTTCTTTCCTAGTCTATACTTTGCCAGAGTTCTGCCCAATGGCCAGTTCCCGTGTACTGCTCCATATCCTCTGGTTCTTCTCACTGGGCTGGTTCTCCTTTTTACTCACCAGTCCTCTGCACTTGAGGATCTCCTTCACTGATATTGTTTCGGTGCTGCCTGTTTTCTTAGGATATTTGAGTATCTCTTAGGGGAGGAGATTACGCTGTGAACCATTATCTTCACCCTTCGGACTCTTGGTGCAGATTGTCACCTTTGTGATCTTTCCCTGCATGTAATAAATCCGTCTATATCTTTGTCATTTTCCCAGCAAGACTCAAATTCCAACAATACTGCCAACAGAGGAATCAAACCCACAAACTGCAAACACTCTAGGAATTAGGGAATAGAGAAATCCTGACCTCTAGTGATAAATTTAAAACATTACAATAAAAAATAGTTCCCCCCATCAAGTCCTGCAGGAAGGTCAGCAGACTTTCTGAAGCATTAACAAACACCAGCTTTTTAGAGTGACACCTCAGCACAGTTGGGTCTACCCTGACCAGGATAAGCATTTGGAAGATAAACCGTATACTGTATGTTCCGTATGCTGAATGTTCTATATTTAGCAATCCCAGAACATGACACCCCAAATGAAAATGAAAAGTAATTCGTTGCAAATGTGAATATGATCATTTTTCAAGATTTTAATGCTTTCCTTTTAATACAGCATGCATTGTAGTTTCCATTACAGTGCAACAACTGGGATTAAGCCAAAAAGGACACAATGAATTGACAGGGAAGACTGGCAAACACTTTATTGATTACAAAACATCCTATATTGTGAGGTTTTGGGAACTATTTTTTTTGCCACTGCACTGCACTCCATTTAGAAGACTAGATATTGGAACTGCAGTGCAATTGAAACCAAAACCCCCAGAAACCTTGTAACTTCTTCACTGAGGTGGGGTTGTGCCAGTCCAAGATAGCCTTAAACTTCCTGAGATTCTTCTCTGTCCCTTCAGGAGAGAGTCCCAAACCTAGAAAAAAGATGCGATGCAAAACTCACATTTGCCCAGTTTCACCCAGAACATTGTTCCATAAAAGTCAGTCAAGTTTTTGATAGATGTGTTTTACATGTTGGTTTTCAACTGGGGAATAGATCAGAATGTTATCAAGGTATAAAATGCAGATGTTAATAATATACTGAAGAACATTATTGACCGAGGGAGCATTCATTAGACCAAAGAGCATTACCTCATACGCACAGAGTCCAAAGTGGGTGCAGAATAATAATTTCCAGTCAACACGTACCTAAATGTGGATAAAGTTGTTAGCACCCTGCAGATTGAGCTTTGTGGAGGTCTTAGCACACCCAAGTCATTCAATTGTGAAGGGAAATGAGTTGCAAGTAATGGCTTTTAGTCATTATAGCATTCAGGCCGCAATAGTCAATATGATGAACAAGCCAGTAATTGTGGGGGATGTTCATGGTCTTGCATGAATTACTGAAGTTACTGCCCCCGATGCAATGGAAAAGAAAAATGTAACCACTTATATGACTATGCAGCAAGGGAGAACGCGACTGCCTGCTTTTCTGTAGGATCTGTCATACTGAAATCATGTTTAGGACAGGGTGTGACTAACTGCAGCTTCGTATTGTAACTCGTGCTTAATTTGCATAATGCGCATTTTAAACATTTTTAATGTTTTTGTTTTAAATAGCCTACAGTGATACAGTTGCATCGTTGTAAATGTTAAAAACTGATTGGCTGATGTTTCTACTGGTCAATGCACCTCGAAGAGGCAGATGTACAAGGCAGCAGCCTGCATTCTGCAAGGACCGCAGAAAATTATACCAGATGCTTCCGCGGATGTCCACAAATGAATCATAGCAATGTTTGCAGGCAGCATGTGTCAAAAGTGGAAGCTTGGGTGTCTGCTTGCATGTCTTTTATGTTAAATATTCTATTAAATATGAAGGAAATGCAACAAAATGTTATACAAGCAGCACCGATGGAGTAGATATCCAATATTCCAGTCAGAAATAATGAACTGACCATGAAACTTTGCTGTACTGGGGCCTGGGGCTTGGAGCTTTACTCTTCTGGTGATAGCAGTGAAATATTTGGGCCAGAGCCAGCATGTGGGACTCATCGGGCCTCCTACTGGCGGGAGTTCGGAATCACAGTATGACACAGTGAAAACACTGACACAAAACTGCACCCGGGTCGGCGCCTGGAGGCAGCCTTGCTTGGTTTGGAACGTCATGGGGTTTCATGTTTGCATTTCAGTTCCGCGTGTTTATGGCAAAACCAGTCTTTGATTGTCTCAGCAACTGCAACACCACACAGTGGGGAATAAACAGAGGCAGAGCATTTAATGGGACACAAGAAAGGGAAGTCCCCAAGAAATGCCCGGCTTACCCACTTCTGTTCATTTCAGTGGCGAGGGAACTACAAGGCTTCAGATGTAGCCTCTGGTGCAGCCAGAGGACAACACTGCCATGCAGAGGCAAAACACTGTAACTGCATATCGAAACTGAGTTATGAATGAAATCGGGTCTCTTCGGTCTCATTACAAAATATATCAGTTCAACTATGCTTGGTCTTGCAGAAAATACTTCTAATCATTTATCCACTGACTACACACAGGTGAAGAGTCAAAAAAACTTTGAAGCCCTTCTTTCAGTTTCACTGTTAGTTACTGTATTTTGCTTTGTGAGGCAAAACGGCACTTGAACAAGATCCCCAAAGGTTCTTCCCTTGTTTCCCACTATCCAACACATTTGCTGCTGGCCCTCCTGTACTCCACCCTGTCTCTTGTCCTTCAAGTCCCTAGTCTGTTTCCCCAGCTCCCTGGACTGCCGCATCACTTTATGCGCTGAATGTGTGGCTGTAAACTATCTGGTCATCAGTTGGAAGCAAACCGCATTTGTATATTTGTATTTACTGGATTTTTGTTTTCTTGTCCTAGGTTTGCTCTGCTTGTGTTCTGTTCTGGTTCTGCTTTCGGTATCCTACTGTTGTATCCCTGGTGTGTGGTTTGTTTCCTAGTTTCTGTGTTCCCTGTTTCCTAGTTTGGGTAAATGAAGTGTTTCTGATTCCACCTGTTGCTTGTAGTCCTGTGGTTTCATTGATTGGTTAATTTGATTATTATTCTCACCTGTTCTGCATTATGTCTTGTTAACCTTGTGTGTATTTAAGTGCCTGTGTCGGTTCTATGTTGTTTTGTTTGTTTTTTCAGCCTGGCTTCTGAGTTCTGTTCTCTGTATTACCAATTCCCTTTGTAGGTCTTTTTCTGGTTCTGTTAATAGTGTTTTACCCCAATGTAGTTCTGACCCCATGTGATTTTGTTGTTTTGCAGTTTACCCCAGTGTGTTCTGTTTCTTTAATAAGCCCCCTCTTCTCCTGGAGCCACTAGGGGATTATCACCTTTTTTCCCCACCTGCCCCATGCAGCGCTGTAACAGTAACACCCACTTGGATGATGCGGCGGCAGCCATTCTGTGCCAGTACAATCACCAGTTATGTGGTGAAGGGACAGGAGAGAATTCACCAGTTAGATACAGGGGATGATTAGGAATACAGAAGATATGAAAGGGCCACAGGGGGCAATTTTAGCCCAGACATTGGGCTAGCACACCTACTCTTTCCAACGATGCCCAGGGATCCTTTATTATCTCAGAGGATCAGGACCTCGGTTTTACGTCTTATCTGAAGGACGGCACCATTTGTACAGCACAGTGTCCCCGTCACTGCTCAGGGGCATTGGGATCCACACTGACCACAGGATGGGCTACTCCGTCACTGCTCAGGGGCATTGGGATTCACACTGACCACTGGATGGGCTACCCCGTCACTGCTCAGGGGCATTGGGATCCACACTGACTACAGGATGGGCTACTCCGTCACTGCTCAGGGGCATTGAGATTCACACTGACCACAGGATGGGCTACCCCGTCACTGCTCAGGGGCATTGGGATTCACACTGACCACTGGATGGGCTACCCTGTCACTGCTCAGGGGCATTGGGATTCACACTGACCACAGGATGGGCTACCCCGTCACTGCTCAGGGTCATTGGAATTCACACTGACCACAGGATGGGCTCCCCCTGCTAGCCACACCAACATCTTTTTGAGCAGCAACCCAGCCTTTCTAGTTGGTCTTCCATCCAAGTACTGGCCACGCACAAACCTGCTTAGCGTCAGATTACCTGGTCAAAATTGCTGGTAGCAATTGTATGACTGCTGTCTTCTCAGACCATGACCCAGAACCAGAGAGCAGTCCATTCCTGCACATCACTGCAGTGCTTAGTCTCTGCTTTGGTCATTTGAGCTTACAGATTTAAGGCAGCAACACATAGCGAGTGGCTGTCACACATGCAGAGCAAGACCATGCATAGCCTCAGGCTTAAAGCCCTCATTAACATAAATACATACATGCCCTGAAGCTTCTGCCTTAAGAACAATGCTGTGGCATGACATACATACTAATGTAAAGGCTTGAATCACCACTCTGCCTGCTGACACTTACGAGGCATTACATGTGGGGGAAATTGAGACGGCTTAAACTGTGTGCCACTTCATGTTAGTCTGAGGACCAACTGCTGTTTTTGAGCCCAAGCCGGCCCCCTGCCAAGAGACTCCCCTGTCAGGCCATGTTCTCCCACCCTACAATCTCCCCAAAAATGAGCAAATTAAATCTGTGATAAGGTTCTTTGACAAAGACAACAAGTTCTCGCCGAACCCTGCTACTGACGGCTTCACACCCCGCCATATCACCATGGCAACTTTGCACTATAGAGTGGCGGCCACGACACAGCACACGCTAAAGAAGACAGGCCGGAAAAACTGGGTAATATTTCTAAAAACATTCAGAGACTCTTATGCTTCTGGACTGTACGTAAACCAATAAATGGTTAAACGCACAATGTGACAGTAGTTTTCTTCCTTTATGAATATATTTTTTTCCCTTTTGCAGTCTGGAATGGCCAATTACCCTGTTGTATGTCTCCCCCTTCTTATATGACACCCACAACAAACAGGAAGTCGGAGGGGAACTTTACATTTGTGGTGCTTTTCCACTGCCACCAAAAACTGAGCCATACCTGAGTCGTACCACGACTCGGCGGTTTTCCATTGTGACACATGTGAGCCATACCCAAACCGTAACCGAGCTGACATGGCCCTGCTTATTAGCAGTGCTGAAAGCGTGATCAAATCCAGCTGGTTGCATCACCACCACCCAATTAGTCAAATTGCACAGAGATACCGGTGTTTTGTGCATGGATTATCTGAAGGAGGATAAAAGGCATATTCTATATACAGTGTTATTCATTATTAGTATTATCACACATTGCGATGTATTGATCCATTCCCATTAACTCGGAAGGTCCAACCTCCTACATAAAGGAGTACGATAGAACAGCTGAATGGAATGGATTCGTAATGCAATTTTACGCAAGCGAATGCTAATTCTTCTAGCGTTTGATACTTGCAAAACGTGGCGATTGTCATAGATGTGCTAGCAGAAATTTGCATTGGAATCTCCTATGCTCCCCATCTTAAAAAATGCCAGAACTGACCCCACTTCTGATGTTCAACCTGTCGCTGTTGGGAAGGCTGTGTTACAAAAGGGTATCCAGGCTGTCAGCTGCACATGACAGAACACAAGCCATGGTCCTCCTCCCTGGTTTACTGATTTGTATCACGACTTATTGTTGGTTTTTCACCAATGGAGTGTGGAATATGGCATGAATAATTCAGGTATTCCTCTAAACCGGAGCGGAAACCAGTCCACGCAGAATGAGAACCATGCCATGCTATGCCATCTGACTTTAATCTCAACCTAGAAATGTGCTGCGTCTAATCTCCTCTTTGTGTTCGAAGGTATTTTCGTCAGTGTTCAGTGAAATCGGCCAAGGCTTTTCACATTAAGCACATATCGCATAAATAGGAAAAAGCCTTGGAGTGCAGCTTTTATTTGCTTAGTTCAATTTGCTCAAATACCCTGTTGACCCTGTTTACAGCCCTTAATAAAATGAGTACGGTCATCCTCATGCAATACGACTTCATTATGTTTTTAGCAGAAGCTCCCTTTTGTGTCTTTGGAGCTTCTACAGACTCATGGGAGTTTTACTTACGCAAAAACATTCTGAACGTGGAATGAAAAATGACTAGTTCAGAGAGATAACCAATCAGATTATAGAGGAGGTGGGTCCATGCAAATAGAAGAGGTGGGACCAACCAATCAGAGGTTTTGGTCCCACCTCCTCTACAATCTGATTGGTTAACTCTCTGAACCAATCAGGTTTCATTCTGCCTGTGTATGCGAGCATCTGGCCAAAGTGTTGGAAAATTATAGATTTGGGTGTCAATACTGAGCAAGGCTGTAGGTTTTAATTCAAGCTGGGAAAAAAAGCCGTTGATGTGTAATTGTACAGACTAGTTAACCTAGACAGTGTCAATAAATAAGTAGCAGTAAAAATGCATTGCTGGGTTGCAGTTACGTTTTGGATGGTTTATGGCGTTCCTGTATTTGCTTGGTGGTTCTAGAATGGCCTTTTGTATGGGATTTGGACAGCTGAGAATCATGCTGTTGAAGGATCCAGTCAAAGTGCCCCTGGTGAAGGTAATACGGCCCAAGACGGTGTGACCAGTTTGCAGACAAGCATTACCTGCTGACTAAAGGGCAGTAGCCAGTTGTGCGGATAGCTGCTGGTCAGACATAGTGAAGTGACAGATTCCCAGCGTCCACTTTCTCCAAAGGCAATTCCCTCCCGCCTTCCATTCATGCTGGGGGTGTTCAGGTAGCAGATGCAGGCCGACAGTTGTATGTTAGCTCTGACAAGGAAACACGAAGTCATTCTTATTCTAAAAACTGCTTCTCTTTTCTGTCATAGAAGAAACCTTTTCTGTCATATAATAACTTGCTTAATAACTACAATACATATATACAGACTATAATTACATAATAAACTTTCAAAGAGTTCTCTCATTATGAATTTCAAATGAAATATTTAAAGCAAATATAAGTATAAGTGCTTTAATAATTATAGGTCACAAAAATATGTAGTAATTAACCAGATAACACACGATGGATACTTCAGATAAATGACGCTTCTCCGGTTTAGATTAATCCCGTATGTACTCATTCTGTTCTATTTTGGCAACAATACGCCCCTGGTGATGGAAATCATTTACTACAGCCTTTAGTTGCCTTATTTCCTCTGGTCACTAGGTGGTGCTAAGTGGGTCTACATGTCCGACCGTGCGTTAAAAAAGAGACGAAACAAAAGTAATGCATATACATGTTAACGAATAGAAACGAAAGGTCTTGCTTAATCCTGGGTTTTTTTTTTTAATCATCGTTTGGCTGTATACCCAAAAATACTAATATTAACCGGAGGAGGATGGTGCTTCTTTTTAGGCTGTATAACCGTGACGGTATTGTTCCAGTGACACAGTTTGAGCACAATTTGCACATGTTTTGTCCCCGGAATCTGGACTGTCTTTCTCTCAGAAAACAAATAGGAACAACCAGAGTCCGTCTGTAGGGGTCCTTATAACTCAGTGACAAGCTGATGAGGTCATAACTGATAGGGGGTGGAGACTCCTTCTCATTGTTAATCCCGTCACATTGCCTCTGCCAGACTTTTCAATTAGCCAGGTGGATTACACCCACAACCGTAAGTTGCATAGACTGGCCTCACAAATCAGATATATTTCAATACATACGTTTATTATATATTTATGGCCTGTATGTTTCATAGACGTCATATTTATCAAAAATCAAATAGATGCTCTTCATGTAAATGCCCTGCCATCCCATATATACAGGTTGGTTCAGACCAGGTGCATGGTCAGGTTGTTTATGTGTATTTTTAGACAGTAGATCTCAGTATTACAGTCACCTGGTGGTTGAGGATTGGTACCATCTTTGACTGGTGACATGCTTTCAGCAAGTCAACCCACATTCCTCGAACTGGCAGCGGCAGTTTCGTAACAGGGAGGAATCTGTCAGGGCGTCACCGTCCGGGACGTCTCCCAGGCTCCGCGGGCCCTCCCGCCCTCCTTTGACAGCAGCTGCATCATTACCGGCTGATTCTTCCGTAAGAAGGCGGCTCAAATTCACCCCAGAGCATCAATCCACTGGGCTATATGGTTGCCAGGCAACGGTCCCACAAAACATGGTGCGCCAGCATCCTTATTCCGTCACTGTCCTGCTAAAGCGTGACACGCTTTCAGGCTCACCTCGCCTTCGTATGAAGAAAAAGGCTATTTCTGCCCTTCCAAACATATGATAAACCTGTTTTTGTGGGTGACAGGAACAAGCAAAGACTCTGGAATGTAATGTGGGTGGGACATCTTTGTCTCACTGATTCCATTCTAAGTTTAGCCATATTAGTTATGATCAGCTTCTGCAATCATTTGTTAAGTAAGCTGTACAGCTGGTACAAACTGAGGGATCCCATATTGACTTATCTGGTTATGTCCTTACAAGAGCTGCCTTAATATTTTGAACATTCTGCAGGTGCATTTGAAGCTCATTACACTCTGAATAGTGTTCTAACTTTATTATTGATACCTACCATGTAATTAAGTCAATCCATAATGCACGTGACTTTCAGCGTTTTTGTTTGTTAATGACTGTGGAAACCGCACCCTACAGCACAGATGCAACTGAAAGACAATGAAGACACACAACACGGAGGTGGGGCAGGGTGAGGTTATTAGGTTTGTAGGGCACTGACTTTCATGACTCTTCCTTACCGTGCAAATTCATCCAAGGACTCTGTCCTTAGGTGGGATACTCATCGCCTTCAGACCTGGCCTGTGACTTCCCCTTGTACCCAAAGATTCCCAACCAGGTCATTTCAGTTCAGTGGCTGTCCATAAGGCAGTTCTACAGGCTACTAAAGGCCATAAAGTCTTTCCACAGTTACAGTATTCTTTTAATCTGAATCTCTATCAATTAAACATACGGCAGAAAAATCCCCTGTCAGGCTTGCTCTACAGGAAATTGAAATGCTCTTTTGAATGTATCTGCATGCTTTAGGCTATGAGTGGAGGACTGAAAATTGGAAGAATGAAAGCACCTGTCAAAACACAAAGACGATTAAATACTTTATGTAAAAGCTCTTCAAAATAAAAAGAAAATGAGTGTCATAGTAAAGCTGTGCAAATGTTGATAAAAACAGGTGGGGCAACTGGGAAACGCTTCAGGGCACAGATTCACAGAACTTTTCTGGCCCTTAACAAAACAGCTAAATCAATGTTTCCCAATCCGGTCCTCAGGGACCCGCAGCCGGTCCACGTTTTTGCTCCCTCCGAGCTCCCTGTTAGACAGTCCACATTTTTGGAGCTGGGAGAGAGCAAAAACATGGGCTGTCTGTGGGTCCCCGAGGACCGGATTGGAAAACATTTATTTAGCTGCTTGGTTAAGGGGCAGAAAACCTCACTGGACCACCTTAGAAGGCCAGGAGCACAGGTAGACATTTGAGGTCCAGTAAGTAATAGTCTGGACTAAGATTTTGTATCAACCAACCTCTGAGACTGTGACTCTTTATGCTCAACTGGTTGGTTGAAACAAAATCTTGGTCTGGATTCTTACTTCCTGGACCCAAAATGTCCACCTCTGGCCAGAAGATCACCGGAGTTTTCTGGGAATTCCAATGATTTCAGAACCTGTCATTGGTGGTTCCACCTACTCCATAATGGAGTAGATGATTTGATATGAGCTACAGCCGCACAGGGGTGTGTGGAGGACAGGTAAATGTGTCCAGCACCCCACCTACTGCAGAGCAAGGTGTGAGGAACATGACAAGGCCCTTTATGAGAACAGAAATAACCTTTCCTCTAAATGAGAGAACCGACCTCAGTCAGTCTGTTCTTACATGGGGCTGTGTGAAGCTCCGTCCACTGTTTCCGCCCCAAAGCACTGAGCCTGACTGCCAAAACCTGCCACCTGTAGGAGCTGTTCTGGAACTATCCTGCTCAGTGTGCTGTACTAGACGGAAGCCTTTTTGGGCTGTACCCTGCTATGCAGGGCTTGAGGTAACTCAAGCAGAAGGCCAAAATATTAGCAGCAACTGGATAGAGTACAGCAAGTCCCAAGTTTCCCTCCAAAACTCTGAATGAAAATGGTTTTGGGTTCATTGACAACTGACAAGCACACCGAAGTGTGGATTTTTCTAGTAACACTATAAGAGTCTGACGGATGTGATCTCTTCGTCAAAGACATCAAAACATTCTCCTTCGAACCTGCAGGCCTCAACAAGGGACTCACTGTAATCAGCTCCATTTAGATGTTCAGCTGTGGACAATTACTGTATACACAAAGTGAGTAACTATGGACGAAAGCTGTAAAACGCCTTGCATGTCCCACTAATACCATCAGCTAATAAGATTCAAGCAAATATCATGGTGCACTAGCTACGGGCAAACAGGGCAGCCTGGAAGGTCGTGTGAAATGAGAGACACTCTGAGGGACAGATGGTGGTTCATTGGAGAACTAAACACACCACACTGACTCACCGCATGTCAGACATCTCTCTGATGTCACAGAATAAAACACACTGTGTGGGAGCCGAACAAAGTCATGGAAATCCCTGTACCAGGAAACATTTAGTATACATGAATTTATAATGGATCGCCACACATTCTTGTGCTTTGGGTAAACCGTGTTGTGAAAGGCAGAATATAAAAATGAATTGAATTCAATTGAATTGAATAAAACCAAATTATAAGTCGTCACATAATGTGAAGAAGACCTTAGCTAAAGTTCTCAGAGGACCATCTAGATAAAATCCTGTGGGACGGCAATATATGCACATGTAATCATGTCGAACTCCAGCCAAAAGGAAATCTGAAAAAACAAAAACCCCTGTCAAACCAGACGTGAGACTCGTGAGCAAGCAGTGAAATGCCAGGCGCCATGTGTCGGGCACCTGCCACCTGTCGCTGGACCAGCTCCTGGGTCCCATTACATTACAGCTGCACAATATGGCGCACAGCTGCGCAGATGGAGCCACAGCCGTTCAGAGAGCCGCTCAGGGCAGGGTGCTTCATAACAGGCAGACAGCAGGATTCTGGCCACGCGTCAGGCCATTCTAAATATAACAGGTCTCAGCTTTCCTGGGATTTAAAGTGAAATCCCTGTACAGGAACCTGACGCCACGTAACGGCCTGGCAGGACACGGGTGCGATTGTAGAAGGCCCCGCTTTCAGCTTTCTTCTGCTGTTTGATTCCCAGGCAAAAGCAAACAACAAAACAGCTCTATGGGCCTGCCAGAGATGGAAATCTAGACGGCAAACAGAAACTTACCAGGGCACCAGTCAGGCTGAATGCCAAATATTTGGTCTGATTGACTGTTGACACAAAAGATAAAAAACAGTTCTTTTGCTTTTTCCACCTGTGAGTTCTGTAATGGGAACATGTCAGGACACGCCCTTTTGGGAAATACAGAATAAGAATTCTCATAATTCACAACTGGGTAACAGACAGGAAGCAGCGAGTAGTTATTAGAGGCACAATGTCACAGTGGGCCTGCATTCATAGTGGGGTACCGCAGGGCTCAATTTTAGGACCACTATTGTTCCTAATTTACATTAATGATATTGACACCAATACATAC
>JAODLD010000069.1:22423496-22439910 GCA_026781065.1 Mormyrops boulengeri | reverse complement strand
AAAACCACTCGTGTTCGGGATCTTTTGTGAAACGGTACAATTCTTGTGCAATATGATACACACGCGCACACTCGTGCACTGAGGCCTTCCCCCTCCCTCCCCCCTTAAAGTTGTTGACACCAGTTCCTTTTAACCAGCCTTTCCTAGGACTGAGCCAAACGCCCCAGGGAACAGTGAGAGTGCAGCCACGTGGGGGCTGGGACTGACGACTGTCATCCGAAAGGTTCCCTGGGGTCCGACATGCACACAGCTCCTGCCAGGATAGCTGAACATTTTCCCAACCTGTCTTTACATGAGGGTGTGTTTGTGCGTGCGTGGGGGGGGTGACAAGCTCAGGTTTCCTCCCTCTGAGATGTTACCAAATCCACTTGTGTAAAAACAACAGAATAAGTTTCTTACCGCATTTAACCCGTCACTTAATGCAGAAAACCCCCACACTTCTGTCAGCTTTTCAGTTTTCAGAGAAACATGACTTTTTTCTTTCAGGCTTTCTGTTCAGCTTTTTGTCTTCCTTGTGACTGTTACGCCAGGATCCCATAGGTGGCCTGACTGTTGGGTGTTCCAGTTAAAGCCTACAGAGTCTGTGAGACAGGCCTAATTCTCGGTGCCCGCATGATTTCTCTGGTCATGTGATCGGCTCCTGAAACACCCTGCTTCTTTTGAATAGGCCCTATCTGTGTTAGTAACAGGATAATGTGATAAGCGGTGCTGACGGGATGCCACCGGATTTCATGCTGGCTTTGGAAGCCCCTGTGGAGATCCATTAAAACCGCACTCCCTTACCGTGCGGGGAGGCCCTGACTCAGCGCGACATTGGCCGTCGTTTGCCAATACCATGCGATCGCGCAGTCCACAATTAAAAAGCACTGTAGCTCCAGCACCCTGTGTGTTTGCTTGTTGTCCTGCTTTCAGTTTACACAGCAAAAGACAATGGAACAATATAATTCCCCACCAGCAACTATGAAAACTGAGAGAAGCGATTATCACCCCAGTACACACATCATATCAATATTCTCTAATTATTAAAAATACTTTGAAGACACACTCAAAATATACAGCTTCATTGTCTAAGCCAGTGTTTCCCAATCTGGTCCTCAAGGAGCCACAGACGGTCCAGGTTTTTGCTCCCTCCCAGGTACCAGTAGCAAAAATGTGGACTGTCTGGCAGGGACCTGGGAGGGAGGGAGCAAAAATATGGACTGACTGTGGGTCCCCGAGGACCAGATTGGGAAATACTGGTTTAAACTGTTGATTTTGCTTCTATTGTAGTTAATCAGTTTTATTATGTTATAATTTATTTATGAAAAAAAAAACAAAAGTATCACATCCCGGACAAGAGTGATGGAGATGAGAAAAATGACAAAACTAATTAAAAAATTGAGCAGAAACTTATCGTACAAATTGATTATTGTGGGTTTCATGCAATGCAGTTGAAAGATTTAAAAACATTTTATCTAGCTTTGTGTTTGTGTTTAATCTTAAAACTGTTATGGTAATGAGATTTTTTGGCTACCATTTTGGGTGAAAATGGTTAAGAAAAATCACTAAATCACAGCAACAATGATATACTGTCAATGTATTTTAACATTCCTAAAAAGCTAAGGTGATGTCAGTTGCACTACACAAAAAGCACCGTATTGCATTATAACATGTTTTTCTATGATCTAGGAGTTAATATTTATACCCCACAGAGTCAAAAAAAAACACAGCTGACCTTTGCACTAGTGTTTGTGTAGCGCTTTGCAAGGGGAAGAGCTATGATTCATTCTTCTTACCTCCCATTTGACATAGAGGCAAAGGAGAGATCTAGATGACTGCTGAAAAGGTCAATTATAGCTCTCTCAAAACCTCACAAAGAGCTAAAACACAAAAGCATTTGATTAAACCATCAAATAAACTGGACAAATTACACTCTGCTGTAGCGCTTCCAAATCCACAGGATTTCGGATCTGACATTATTTTAATAGCACAGCCGCACACAGTACACAGACAACGCCATCGTGTCAGAATGTCACGAATTACCAGAAACATCGCATGATGGTTTAAAAGGCACTGCTGCCAGCTGTGCCATCCCATCCGCATGCCCGCTCAGCCACGAGGTCATGTGACCCGGCAGTGACGAATCATGCTCGCTTGAGTGAAACCACATGACTCATTCAGACTGGCACTATTTCTGTCCAATACACACTTACTGTATGCAACCCTGTGGAAATGACCCCTCTGTCCCCTTACTGCTAAAACAATGGGAGGATATGTATACAAGTGTGTGTGTGTGTGTGTGTGTGTGTGTATATATATATATATATATATATATATATGGGTATTTCATTGGTTCAGCACAGAATGTTCTGCAGTATATTCATCCATATAGGTAATAAATTGTCCACTATGTGGTTCACTCATAGGCTGTGTCCAAATTCAGAGGCTGCATCCTTGGAAGGACGCGCTCTATGAAGGTGTAACCTTTGTAGGTTGCGATTTTTGAAGGTCCAACAGAAAGCACTGTCGAATAGGATGGCCTGGCCTACAGATAATTTCCTACCGGCTGTTCCCGCCCTGACCCTTGAGTCAGAAAGCGCTGCTCCTATCATCTCAATGGGACACGGCCACTTTACCGCTGTGCAATGAATTGTGGGATATGCTGTGAAGGATCCATTGAGTACATCCTTCGCTGAGCGGGAAAAGAAATTCTAGCATTTCTAGACCGCGTTTGCAGGAGCCTTCTACATAGGATGGCCAGCTTTCCACTCAGCACTGGAGGGGCCAGGACCCCAAAACCAGATGCTTTCTCTACATTAATCTGAAATGCTTCAGTTTGGAGACAATCAGGCAGTCGCTACCTGGCTGAACATGCATCTGTAGTTTACCAAACTGCAAATCAGAAATATTTTCAACAGATATTTTTTTGTACGCCACGTAGCATTCATCACTCGTGCTTTAAACCTCAAAATAATAGTGATTTTAAAACTATTTTTATAGATTAAAAATCAATCTATGCACCTGGCTTAAGTTCACCGGACTTTGTCCTGGTCTCAGACATCATATTTATTGTGCACACGTTTGAAAATCCCTGATGGGATCGAGTCCCATTTTCTGGCACAGACCACATGAGAATGACTCAAGCATTAATCGGCTAAACTGTACGTCAACAAGCATACAATGGCATGTTGCACATGCTGACATCAGTACGGCAATTTACTGGAAAACGCGTCAAAACTGAGATTTGGCTTCATCGACAAATGTCTGTTTAGCTCCATAGGCAACAATTTTCATTAAACGCACACAGCAGCTCTCTGAATGAACTGCATCAGAGATGCATGTCGTTAATGGCTGTTTGGTCAGAGGGAAGGTCAGGTTCCGGCTACAGTACAGGCTACAGGACACGTCCCTCACACTTGGGTCATGTTTTATTCCTGGCAAACGTCAAATGAGACAAAGTCTTTGTGTAAATAAGGCAAAATGTAAGCATGAAAGTTATTTAGAAAAGCTGCTTGCATACCCAAGAGATTTTCCTCCCTCTGCCTGCCCCAAACCAGATGAGAAAACACTGCAAATACTGTCACCGAGTTTGAACTTTTAAATCAACTTATACCAGCAAGGTGCATTGTGGGTAATCTACAATGCTAGTAAATGAACGCACTAAAAACTTATTACTTTTAAATACGGCAGGGAACAGTCATAATAATAAAAAATACAGATGCTCCTCTACTTACGAACGTTCAACTTACGAACTTTAAGACATACGAACGAAGAGAATTGTAAGTCCAGATTGTGTTCACTGGGCTCCCGTTTCCTGTCCGCAACATCAATTTTTTTCTTCTGCGCTCAAGTTCCACTTAGTACGACTTTTGGCCGCTACTCCCGCTGCGCAGCAGCATAGCGTGCGTACTCCCGGCATCCTAATTCTTAGTACTTGCGTATACCCTTAAAAAGATGTTGAATAATGACTTACGAACATTCCAAGTTGTGAACAGCCGTTCGGAATGTATCTCGTTCGTAAGTAGAGGAGCGTCTGTAATTGGTGCAAGAAAGTCACTACGCACAGCGTTTGTAAAGATGGATATTTTTTATTTTTCTGACCACAACGATAAAATTTAACAAATGATCACTAAAAAAATGTTTACTTCATCGGCTGTACAATACATACAGTCATAAAACTGGCTCCCCCCCGAGATGAAAACCCACCACGACACTGTGTGTTTTCAGCAGCAATTATCCAGAGGCAAAAATAACGATACACATCCAGAATGAACTCTGCAAATTCCACATATGTACATTTAATGTCACAGAGGCATAACACAAACAAGTACTCAGTCTGTTATTCATTCGAAGGAGAGGCCTCCTACAGTAGCTGAGTTCTGGTTTCAGCGTTAGTACAGACAGGATGTAGCAGGAAATGCGCCTCAGAAAGTCCTCACCGGCAACCCGACTGTAGCATGAGCCTGACCCCAAGTCACACAATGGGCCACATCCTGACTCACATGGATACGTCACACCGCGTCCGCTCCCGCAGGGATGCATCCAACCAGGTTCAACAAAAGAGCTCTGAAGTTATGCTACATTGTTTAAACTACACCAGATGACTGCAGGATTTTCGGAGCAGCCCCGCTCATAAGCTCTGCCCCAGAAGAAGATTCTCACATCCTGCAGCTTGGTATTCTAGAACAGGGGTTCCCCACCCCCAGTCTGTGGCCAGTATTCCACCGGGCGGGGAATTCTGGGGGTCTTCCAGTGGGGCTGGTTAACTTCCCTCCACTGTTTTACCAGTTCATGAAAAGTCCTGTAAGCCGTAAAACAGTCCGCGGGCATCAAATGACTGGGAACCCTTATTCCAGAGTGTGGCAAGATTGACGCGGTGAGTGAGAAGGCCTTCGATCAGGATCAGTAGGTAGCTACCTTCTGACATAGCCATCGAAACCATAGGGAGGAATGCCCTTTCACCAAATGCCCTGGGTTGGAATCTGAAACATGGTGCCACAACAGACTGAGGTAAAATCCAGACATACACCCCCCCCACACACACACCTTCAGCTGATGTTACCAACACTGATGTTAAGACAGAAGATATTACAGTAACAAAGTCGCCATTCACCCCATGAGAAAGCTGTGCGGTAAATTTAATACTGGATTATTTTACAGGTGCTTGCAGATATTAGTGTTTATTCGAAGAAACAGTAGCCGTGTAATCAAACTGTACTGACTGCTCTGGCAGGGGTACGATCTATGGATAGATATGATCGGCTGTACATATCTGACCAGCAGCCTATCAAACATCTTAAGGAGTCGTGTGGGATTACAGCAAAGGAAATGGGTGGATAGACACTAAAACCAAAGGCACATTGTGTAAAACCAAGGGCACGACTCTTCCTGTTGCTGTAAATACTCATGAAAGTGTGGCACTAGGATTGCTGGGCTACTGTGCTTAGCAGTTTGTGAGACTGCCCGGGGAAAGAGCCCCTATGCAACCCCAGAGAGCTGCTATTTTCTGCTTCATGATAGATGAGGCCCTATGGGTGTAGCATTAGCTGTGGAGGTTATCGTAGTACACATGGTAGTACACAAAGGTTAGAGGACGTTCTGTGGTTACCATGCCGACGGAGCACATTCGGGTTCTGCATTTACAGCACCTGCATTTCAGTTTGCTTCAGTGCTTACTGTACTCTTGCCAACTCCAAATGATAATTTTAGGAAATGTGTGTACAAACCATTAAAAATGTGCTAAAATTGCTATAAAAACTGATCTCTTCTACTGCCTCAAACACAAAATTTAGTACGTTTTGAGAGTGTACAAAGCTGTTTCTTTAGAATTGAAAGTCTGACTTAAAAATTGAGATTTTGGGGTGTTTAAAAGATGTGGTTTCAAACAATATCAAAAAAGCTGCTGGAATAATGAGGGACCCTGTTTGAAGAATTACGGCTTTTTGCAAATACGCGAGCGCAAATATCCATCACCCCAAATATTGCTCTGTCGAGGGTTTCACAATACTGCTGCAAAACTCCGATCCCAAGTGCCCTCTGCGGACTGCTTTCCCTACAGTCATGAATTCAATCTTTGAAAAACGGACAGACGTACAAAGACCTGTGCTCTAATTTGCCTGGAACACCTATAACAATCATGCCAGTTCAATAAGTCCATGTAATTTCCTTTAAATGATCCGCGTCACGCAATTCCTTGCTAGTGGCAACACAGAAAATATTTTACAACCAACTACATGTCAATTAACGTGGTTTTATTATATTTAAAAAAGTACCTTAATCACAAGGTAGAGCACCAGAATATGTCATTTTAAATACCCAACTGTAAAACATCATAGTTTGCTGCTGCTCAGAGAATGAGCAGGACCAGAGAGAGACCTGAGCCGCAAGGTAAGCGTCATGCGGATATAAATCCGCCCAATTTTCATTACCAGGGGTGTCAAACTCCAGTCCTGGGTGGCCGGAGCCCTGCACATTTTTGGGTTTCCCTTCATTTAACACACCTGATTCAACTCCTTGTATCTTATTGTACTAATTACCACACAGCCCTTGAGCTGATTAACTTGTGGTGGAACTGGGAATGAGCTAAGCTACACAGGGCTCCGGCCCTCCAGGACTGGAGTTTGACACCACCGATTTGAACCATGTGGTGTCATGACAGAGACATGACCTTTGAACTGTGATTTGCACAGATGCATCTACTCCACAATTCCCATCTTTCAGCCAATAAGGAATGTCGAGACAATTTTAGGCACATACCAAAAGCATAATGTGAACACATTTTAACATTAAAACAACATGTTTTTTTTTTGTTGCATGTTTTTCTTTTCTTTTTTTTTTTACTTCATTGCCCACCTCCATGTCACTTACATATTCTTGCTTACTTAAAACTTGCATTTCAATCCCGGGAACTGTTGGAAAGAATCACCGTCGAGCAGAAGAGGTCTGTTTTTGTAACCTTAGCATCAAGGAGGCACGAATATATTTAAAACCAGCAACAACGAGTATGCAACTGTTGACACAGGTATAAGAAGGATGCCGTGGTAAATACCACCCCCTTCATCCATGCAATGGCAGCGATAACGACGGCCAAGCCGCGGTGCGGAGCTCTCAGCCCTGCACTGTAAACGCTCGCCACCGCAGCACGGCCAGCCACCTCAGTCCCCGACACAGAGTTAAATGACTTGGGCTTCAGTAATATATTGGGTCAGTTTGCATGAATGTTGGCGACATGAAACATCACGTACAGTCCTGAGATAAGAACCTAAAAGCATGGCTCCATTTTAGTTAAAAAACTTTAAAAACCAAGGTGCAAAACAAAGCCAGCCATTACAAAAAAAAGCCTAAAACCTTTGCACAGACTTCACACAGAAATAGCCAGTGACAGGCCACTCTCCTTCTTCGCGCCCCACCCTGACATCAGACACTGGTCCTTTTTAAAAAAGAATAAATTACTAGACAGATCTGGTCCCGGCTCAGCTCACTAATTTCGGTAATACCGTCCTCTGTTGGATATTCCCATTGGCGTCAGTCATCTGAGCCAGGTTAGTCCTCAGCTTGGTGGCCGAGCTCGATGGGGGAGGTAATTTCGAGACAGACGTTACGGTTCCAGAACCTTCTGGGATACACTTCATAGGGACCTTTTCCCCAGCTGGGGGTTTTGGCAAGCGTCTCCTGAGCCAGGGGTGTCGCAAGGCCTGGCTGGGCGTCATGCGTAAAGATGGGTCCCACTCCAGGCACTGCTTGAGGAAGTCCAAGAACAAGGGATCATCACAGCCTTTGAGAGCTGTCGACCACTCCTTACTCCCAGGGGGGCCCCGGACTTTGCCCCGACGTGAGCGCCCCCCATTCAATGTCACGGAACCATCCGGCAAGGTAGTTACCACACAGTAGCGTGGGTAACCCTTAGAACTCACAAAATTTTTGCCTCTTTTTGATGCATCCAGAAGCTTCTCAGATGGCATACCCAGAAGTTCAATGACACAAGCCAGCTGGTCCCCTTCATCTTCCCCAGGCAGAAGAGGATACCCTGTCAGTAATTCCGCCAAGATGCAACCTACGCTCCACATGTCAATCGGCATCCCATAGCGTGACCCTAGGATGACCTCTGGTGCACGGTAGAAGCGGGACTGGATGTAGGTGTACACCCGCTGGTGCTCGTAGCAGCTGGAACCAAAATCAATTACTTTTATACCACTGCGACCCTGCTGCTTGAGCAGGATGTTCTCAGGCTTGAGGTCACAGTGGATGATCCGGTTCTTGTGCAAGGAGTCCAGGCACTGGAGAATAGAGTGCGCAAACTTGCGTACTAGAGGCAGGCTGAAGCCCTGAAACTTGTTCTTCTTGATGAGTTCATAGAGGTTCATACTGAGCAGTTCAAAGGTCATACAGATGTGGTTCCGGAATGTGAAGTGCTCCAACATGTGGACAACATTCATGGTGGCATCTTTGTCCTGCTTGCGTAGGTGCTCGAGGATGCGGATCTCCTCTGCCGCCTGCCTGTGGAAGCGCTTCTCATTTCGTACCATCTTGAGTGCCACCTGCTGGTGCGTCCTGTGGTCATAAGCCTTCACCACTTGACCAAAGCTTCCCTTGCCGATGACTTTGAGCACCTCATAACGATAGGCGACGTGGTCATGAGGCACGTGGATGTAGGAGCCCTGGTCATCATCGTAGCCGCTGTTGTTGGGGCTTCCAACCACACCAGGCCTCTTCCTGGCATTCGGGCCGACAAAGTAGATCTCTGAGTAGTTGAATATCTCGTGATGCTCAAAGGCTGTCAACTTGGACACGTTCTGCTTCATGGCCTGCTCCGGGGACATGGGAGCTGGTCTGGCTTTGCTGTCAGAGGATTTGAGAGAGTTTGAGCTGCCCTGCCGACAGAGGACACCCTCTTGCACCCTATCCGGCGCTGGGAGGCCACTCCGACCCACAGGGGCCAGACCATTCGGTTGCGCTGTCAGTACTGCCCGCTTGTTAATGTTCTCCTCGAACAGCTGTTGAGCCTGGGTCTGCTGGTGGTTCCCAACATGCAAGTGGTCATTCATTGTGTGCCTGGAGTTTGCAACCTGGGTGCCAAAAGGAGAGAGAGAAAGAGAGAGAGAGAGAGCCATTAGGACAAAAACAAAAAATTCAAATATACACAACAGAAATAATACTTAAGTCCATACTGAGCATATAATGACTTCATAAATTCAAAAACAGCAACAAAAACAAGAGCAACGAGAATGTCTGCCAGCTCCTTCCTCCAAGAAATGCAGGTGTCTGAGGCATACCACACTGGGAGTCTATAATTCAGCTGTGTTACGCAACTAGTCCTTCGCAATTTAAAATATTCTCTTCATCAAGATGGCCTCTACAAGAATCAGGGTTGGGGCCATTCCGGAATGCATTCATCAATTCCAATCTAAATCTAGGAATGGAACTGGAGTTGGGATTGGGGAAAAAACTCTGGAGAACAGAATTGGAACTGAATTCAAATTCCAGGGAGATTTAAATTCCAACTCCGGCTCCCTTACTGTACTTCCATCTGTTCAGTTCTTCCATCTGTGAGCATCCCCCAAAGTTTAACAAAGCCCACTGGGACATAAGACACACTTTCCTGAAAATGCCCCAGTTCCTTTTTGACAAAAGCTTCCACAAACAATTTATTACCTCTATATCCTGAAAGAAACACATATCTCTTAGTCTCTGTCATCAGATAACCTTTTCCTCAACAGAGCTAGAAAAGACACTCAGTAAGCATGCCTCAACAACCGCAGTATCAGCAGAGGATTTTCACACTGTCTGAGCCACTTGAGACCGTTTAATTCAGATTAAAAGTTTAAATCTTCTCCCGGCTGCAGTTACTCTCTATAGGTCAGGCCGTCTCTTTTGCACTGCCAAGTAGCAGAACCCGTTGTCCTGGAAGTAAATCTAGAGCACTATAAAACTCTGACTTAACATATCAGAGTACATCAAAATGTAATCCATCTACTCCCTCTGCCTTTGGCAAAAAGACGGAGCAGTATCACTGAATCACCTGCCTGCAACATTGTAACACCAACAAATATAGTCAAAAACCTCTAAGGTCTTTCAAATTTGACCTCTGTTCTTTGGCTAAATAGCTACTCCCAGACAGAGGTGGTTAAGGAAGAGTCCATTTTGACAGCCACTGTAGTATGTTTCAAATGCAAGCCCTGCCTATTATACTAAGCATTCCATTTCCCGATCAGTGCGCCACCAAAGGTTACATGGCATCCATGTGCTGCTACTCATACATGAAGCCCTAATGAGTGAACAAGAGGATGCGTCAGCTGACGCGGTACCGCAAGCGTTCTGCGCGGACAGGTGGACGGCAGATGGTGACACCAAAGACACGTGCTGCATATTAAAGGCTCTCAATGGTTGCATTCTGAGAATCGAGCTGCACCCATGTCCAAAATGATGGCTTATGAACATCATGTCAGCATCTGTTCTCTCCATAGCGGGAGTGTGAGAAATGGGGTAACCGTGGACCCCAGCAGAGCAAAGGCCACGGGCCTCGTGAACGTCTGACCGCAAAACACACTACAGCTCTGATAATACCCTCCAGCCTCACATGACTCCCATTCATATCATGGCAAACATTTTTAGCATCTTAAAATATTAAAAATAGACTGCTTCACAGCCTGCTGGATGCTAGCTAAGAACAAGGCCCTAGGCAGTAGGGGTGATGCAAGGGCGAGAAGCTTCAGACTGCAGCCCTAGAAAACTTTTTTAAATATAATTTATGTTATATATATGCTCAAAGCACAATGGAAACACAGACGGGATCCCAGACATCAGCAGTGCAATGCCCTCTTACAGCCACAGTTAACTGGCGTCTGTATTTTTAGCTTTTTAGCGCTCAGAACTATCAATAGCCAAACGGGGTCAATCACATGAACATTTACTGTATCTGTGGAATTTCAGCTCACAGGTGAGGATGTGCAAGTTTTTGTCAACATGGCCATCAGCCTCACAAAGCCTGCAGGAAAGGGTATCTACCCCAAGCGCGTGGAGACAAAGTCTAATAAGAGCAGCTTTAAACATTCTACTGTTAAATAAATCTAAATCTCCCCACAGAACTTCTCATTCTACTATGAAAAGCTCAGTTTCCTTCCAGGTCATCAAATTTATAGATCCCGTATGCAGAATTATTAATGTATTATGAAGCAGATTAACTCAATCCTAAAGAGAACTTTTTTTGAGCAATATAAATGAATTTTTAATGGCCAGGGTGACTGGACGGAACACTGGGTTACTGAGAAAACAGTGAACTGATATGACACATGTTGAAAATGAAAGCAGAAGCACAAGCATTCTTAACACAGGCACTGGCCGTTAGTTTTTTGCATTTACGAGGCCTTCAAATGAGTACAGATACCTTGCAGCGAACATGAATGAGGTCGCCAGGCGCGGGTCTCAGTTTTCCACTACTTCAGTCGTAAGTTAGCTTAATACAAGGGTGTCAAACTCCAGGCCTGGAGGGCAGGAGCCCCACACATTCGTATTGGGCCCTCAACCCAGACCTATCTGATTATGCTCCAAAATCTTTAGGGCTCCGGTCGCTCAGGGGCCCTTGGAATTGTTCTAACTACCCCCCCTTAGGGAGTCCCTTCGAAACGGTTTAATCCAGACTAGATGATATTGAAAAGTCTGCCGCGACTTTAAGTCCATTACCTTAAGTGTACCGGCGACACTCAATGGGGCACATCGTATTAATTATCACTCCAAAAGAAAAAAAGAAAAACGAAAAAAAACATCGCGTCTCCTTCACAGATAAAACACCTCCATATATTCACATCACAATCCAGTTCACATTCAACAAGAAAGAGAGCTAAACTGGTATTAGCTTTCTGACTGGGTTGTCACGATCGGGTAAGAACGACTATATATACATATATCTCACACTCTCTCTCTCACACACACACACACACACACACACACACACACGTGTATGGAGTACACGTTCCCATAAATCCTCATGAAGGTGGACTGACCAAATGCGAACAGCGGTGCTCCATCCAAACACGGTCCAACACGAAAGACCAACAAGAAATTAAACGGAGCGGATCCCGGCGATGACAGCTTGTTACTCCGTAACTTCATCTGGCGGAAATTTAAGGCGGCATCCCGAGAAATCGCTGCCGCGCATAACGAAACCGAAATTAAACACGTACTCTGGGCGACGGCCGTGACGTCAGCCTGCGTTTAGACGCGGAGTTTCGGTGATCCACATTTTAATGAACGATCTTGGGCCGGTTCGAAAACACAACCCAGGAGCCCCCCTTAGCGGCGAAAACATGCGTGCAGCTGTCGGACGGTAGCTCATCCATCATACCGAGATGGAGCTGGGGTTTCTGAGCGGTGGCAGCGTGACGGGAGACGGTGTGTCGGATTCGTCTCCGGCCCGGTGACCCCCAGCGCCGATTCCGGGGGAAGACTGTGTCTGGCAACCAGCCTCGCCGCCCTTACCTACAACACGGAGAGAGAGGATTAAAAAACGGGAGCGCTGTCATTCATGCCTAACGCTCATAATTAATCTCCCACGTCAGAGCAACGTATACAAATTGCGATCTATCGTTTGAAATGGGTTAGCCATAAACATGTCCTTGAAAGTACTGATGTCGTTTAACAGGGGAATCCCACTGAAACAGAAACAATCCACCATGAATTATCTAAATTGCACAATGCATTTATCTTAATTTGCACTGCACTGTCAATCTGTGCGCAAAAATAAAAGTTATCACACGCATTTATTGTCGATATTAAATTCACGCGTAAGATTTATACAAAGATATTGCAAGGCGCCTTTTCGTTTTTAATCCTATTGTGCATGTATAATAATTGGCACTGGTTAATACTGTACGGACAAACACCAAAAAGCCACCCCCTTTTTCGACACACAGCTTTGCTTTTGGGGAAGAAAAACAACGCCCCGGACATTTAGCTAGAATACAAAACCTAAAATCGTACGTTAGTTAAGGGACGCTCAGTTAAATGACAGACCCCCGTGTGCATCGCATCAACACCGGTCAGAGCAAACCGATCAGAGAATATAAAACACTCTCAGCTGACACGCGAAAAAATAAATAAATTAAACATGTTTTCTTTCCCCATTCAGTTCTTGGCTTGCGGCTCCTTACCAGAAGGATAGATGGCAGCGCACGGTTTCTTGGTTAACATGGCCGCCTGAGAGTCACACATAAAAACCCACTTCAGATTCTCCCCTCCTCCTCCACTCGTTGATCACCAACTCTTTTACTCCAATCAGCTACATCCAGACTCGAACTCTCAGTCCCAGCCGTAAGTGTATCCTCCGCGAAGGTTGCCTGGCACACTACCACCATCGCTTTAAGGGTTTAAATGTTGGTGGAGAAGAAATCCGCCAGAGCAGAAGTTGCCCGGACTTTCGGCAGCCGCGACAATAGTGCGCTGAGCTGGCCGCTGTCGCTCGCACACACCCCACACTCTGTCAGACGTGACGTTTGTTAGCCCTGTTTATGAACGCAGCCGGAACCTCTCCATCCTCCCTGTGATTCGAAGGGAACGCAGATCACTGACAGAACCGGCGATACACGGGGAGTTCCGAGAGTGCTGGTAGCGCTTCAAGTGGGAAATTAAATCGTGAACATCCAATAACTCATCGTGTCTGTTTCTCGGAGTCTTTGGATCATCATCATCATCATCATCATCATTATTATTATTATTATTATTATTATTATTATTAATCTATCCAGATTTCACTTGCTTCTCATGGACAATGTGATGGAGTACTATCATCATCATCGTTATTAATATTAATACTATGGTTATGACGTAGTTAGTCAGCTAGTATCCTTGTTAGGTATTTGTTAATATTCGGCCCAGTGTATAGCGTTATACGTATACTGACAAGTGCCCTGCCTGCTCCTTGCTGGTGTTTATAGCTTATTATGACAGTCACTGTGATCCGTAAAACAGGAAGGCCTTGTTGTGCGTGTGCACTGTTCCCACTAGAGGGCGCCGCACTGCACCATCTGTCATTTGCCTGCAGCAGACTGGAGCCCCCAGCACTGATGTCGAATACTGATTCTCCTGCATGCCTTTCAGATCTCCCAGATTGTATGCTAGGAAATAAGAGATTCCTTTGTTTTGGGTTATATGAGACACGCTCCATTGCAATTTAGAATGATATGGGTTAACGTCATGATGTGCTTTGAAGACCACCCTGAATCAGCTCTTGACCATCCAGTTTGCCAGGAACAGTATCAATCACCCATTAAAAATGAGCTCTTATCTTGTAATCGTAGTACATAAAATTGTGAGTCTCCAACAGTGTTCCAGTGCATCGAACCCCAACACTGTTTCCATGCACATCAAAACACCCTTCAATATAAAGTGAACTATGAAAGGCCACACCATTATTTTTATTTACATTGTATCGGAAGCGACATCTAAATACCAAAGCAGGGTCAGATAGGTGTCTCTGCAATAATTGTTTCCCAATTTGGTCCTCGGGAACCCACAGACAGTCCACATTTTTGCTCCCTCCCAGCTCGGGAGCAAAAATGTGGACTGTCTGGTAAGGAGCTGGGCAGGAGCAAAAACATGGACCGGCAGGGATCCCCGAGGACCTGGCAGGAAAACACTGCTGTAAATAGATATTCTGACTATTTAGACGTTATCACCATGTGTTCTGTAATGGCACTTGTTTTCTGCTTGTCATGATACATAGAAATTGAACTGAGCTCAAATTAACATTCATTTAACTTCTCAGCCAGGGTTCGTCAGTGCCTGCAGCTCCCAACCTGGAGGAAATCAGGTACCAACTAGCAGATCGTGACTTCCTGTCGTGAGACCACAGTATTCCACAGCACTGGTGAGTAGAATATTGCATAACACAATAGTATTGGCAGTTGTGTGGTTCTGTAAATGGATTGCAGCCAGACTCTACATACACAGATAATGCATTCAGAGGCAGGTTTGCGAGACTTTGCGTGGCTGCAAGTCCTCTCTCTCACTCTCCCAGAGAGCTATATTTACCTCGGAGGAGAAGTTTGATCACCCACGCGACGGGTCATTTGATAAAACCGCATTACAGAACCACAACACTCTAAAATGGTTGTTTGATGCGGAAACAGTCTGCTTACTGCCATCTTTATGGTACAGTAATCAATCAGTCACATCCAACTGTACGACTAGAAAATCGTCGAGGTATATTGTGCCTTTTCCCCAGCACATTTAATTTGGTTGTTTTCTGCTTAAAACTGTGATGTTTTTTCCCCGCCCCACAAAGTTCTGCATCAATATTTCCACACCACAGCTGATGGGAGGAAGGAGATCATAACAGGACCATTTTAGCAGCACCTTCTGGAAGGTCTCTGCAGCCTCCATGTGACGAACTACGTCTGCGACATGGATGTTTCGATAGGATGAGTAAGAGATGAGGATCATGACTCGCGGCTCATTTTAATGCCTTCTGATCACACGGTATCAAGCATATATGACATCCAGTTCTTAATCAGAAATGTGTCAAAAAAATATGACCGTTGCTCCGTTTGAAGATCTACACAGGCCAGCTAGGTAGTGATAGTGACATCAGCACTGGTGTTAAATACAAACACCTACCATACTCACACTGAGGAGTTAAGTGAAGGCAGGCTGTTTGTGACCTCACAGAAGAGGATAAACCAGTTAGCACTGGCCTTTTAGCCTCACATGTTGCCCTCAGCAGACTGCTCTCCAGTCCCACATGTGCTTCAGACGAGCTCCTAGTCACATCTGAGCTCTGCTCCACATGTCTCCCACTGAGCGAAAGGACCTCCTCAGGAAGGCAGGTTCTGCCGGCGCCCACAGCCATGGTCTACAATCCCACGGCGCCACGCAGGGTAGGCATGACAGAGAGAAATGCTCAGAGGCACAGAAAGAAGCAACATTTGCAGGTGCAGCAGGTAGAGAGGTGGTCGTCCATCATAAGGACATGACGGCAGGAGAAGACAGTAGTGTCCAACCCAGCAGTGGACTTTATTACGAAAATACAATGCTAAGTCAGGTCATACCTACATAAAGGACAGATAGAAAAACCGCAGGACAGAAACATTGCCAAGTCAAACCACAGAAAACAACCTTATAAATCCCAACCCACACAGCTGCACACCCCAAACAATTTTTCTTTTGTTTAATATTTTCATGGTCAGTGCATAATTCCATGTATGTTATTTTATAGTTTCAGTGTCTGTAGAACTAATCTAAAATGTAGGGAATAGTACAAATAAGCCTTTCTCTGGGTAAGTGTGTCCATAATTTTGATTGGTACATAACCACAATAAGTTTGCTAATGGGGGGGGGGGGGGGGGGGGCCAAAATTTCCAACGGAAAACCCCGGTGTTAACCGGGAAAAAGTCCAGTATGGCACAGGGCCAGGACAGTGGGGGCCGGGTGACAGTAACATATT
>JAODLD010000069.1:22409745-22423396 GCA_026781065.1 Mormyrops boulengeri | reverse complement strand
CCCCCCCCCCCCCCCCCCCCCCCCCCCCCCCCCCCCCCCCCCCCCCCCCCCCCCCCCCCCCCCCCCCCCCCCAAACTTTGCCAGCTATACACCCATTGGTTCACCGGGAAAATGTCCAGTATGCCAGATGGCCAGTCCAGTTCTGGCCTGGTACTAGTACCTCTTTGGACCTCTCATAAAGTGTCGCCTAATTTAAATCCTAACATAGTGATTAGCCAGGTCAATTTGGTTCCATTACTTGAATGCATGCAAAAGAATAATGATATGATTAATTGTCATGGTAACATACATAAGAGATTAGCCAGACCCAGACCTGTGCTGGTACACTGGGCCTGGCTGGCTTTCAAGCACTGAGGCAAGCAGTCCTGCTCTTTTCATCATAGATTAACTCCAACATCTTTTAATTCTTACAGCATGCTGCTATACCACTGAGTGCTTTACAAAACATTTTAATAAATATCTAAAATGCATAAAGGGTCATTTGCAACAGTTTTCCATCCGTGGGTATTTACACCCTCATATGCACCCTCGGCTGTTTAAAGATCTAAGTGATCTCAAGTTAATCCTTGTTGAGAGATTATGGTGATGTTCAGGTGGGCCCAGAATTAGCTAAGAATACATCATCTCACTGAGAGTCAGAAGGAAAGACAACTCCTTCACAGATACCCTTCTTATTCCCTGCCTTTGTTTCTCATGTGGACAGTATTCCTCCTGTTAGGGGAATGAGTCAACACACTCAAGTCACACTCAGAGCAAGATTAGAGTGTTTAGTTCCTAATTAAATCTGAGTAGCTTGTAATTTGGTATCACTGCAAGGTGGTTTAATGATCATAAGCATAATTAGCACAGGCTGCAGAGGTGGGACAGAGCACTTGGCAGGGTTTGTTTGTATTCCGCTCCAGAAATATGCTCTAGTGTTCCCAAAGGTATGGGAAGCAGGGAGATGTCCTTGTCTCACTGGATGGCTGACTCTGTTCTTTATACATAGCGAATTAGTAGAACGGCAATGGAACAAATGTCTCACCCCTAGATCAGACCATATTTTCTGAAGGTGCATGAACCTCTCAACAATACACATATAACAGTGGCTGGAGTGGAGGTCTGCGATCTTCTGTCATGGATGTGCACATGCTGGAGTGGAGGTCTGCAATCAGGGGTCATATATGTGCACATGCTGGAGAGGAGGTCTGCAATCAGGGGTCATATATGTGCACATGCTGGAGAGGAGGCCTGTGATCATGCGTCACAGATGTGCACATGCTGGAGTGGAGGTCTGCGATGGTGCGTCGTAGATGTGCACATGCTGGAGAGGAGGTCTGCAATCAGGGGTTGTAGATGTGCACATGCTGGAGAGGAGGTCTGCAATCAGGGGTTGTAGATGTGCACATGCTGGAGAAGAGGTTTGCGATTGTGCGTCGTAGATCTGCACATGCAGCCACTGACACGCTCACATGTGCAGACAGGTGACAGTCATGCACATTTCAGTGTCTGCTACATGTGCACAACACAATCACTCCAGTTATGTATGTGATCATTCCATACCGAGGGGATTTTGTAGAGAATTCCAAACATTCTCCTTCAGCTTTTTACGGGACTTAGATTCCCCCATAAATCTCTCTCTGTCGTCTCTTTGCGCACATCCTCTGTGCATAGCCTCCGCACAGAGACAGTAAATATAGAGGAAGACCACTCCCGTCAGCTATCCTGTCATGAACTCGCCCACGGCGCACATATTTAGTGGTGTTTATTTTAGTGCTCTCAGCGTGGGTGTTTGGAAGATTCTGAAAATCTGGGGCTAATGGCGGCTGCTATTTTTAACCCTGGTCATAATTCCATAAATGAGTCGTTTCCTCAGCTTATGGGGTGCCTGTACAGATGAGAGTTCTCCGGTCTGGATGCCAATGAAACGCAACGCCATCAACAGAGAGGCCCGAACACCCTACAGACACTTATTATGTAACCCGCTATTTACATTGTTGTAGGTCACATGAAAACACTGAAGGTTTTGCTTGTAGGTCAGAAATTCAGACAGCATTGCTCGCAGAGCTTGGACAGGAATTTGCTTGTAAGACAGCTCATCATTAATGCATTATCTCATGATGACAGATCCTTTTATCTGAACACCTGGCCCGTTTTGGATCCATGGGGCAGACTGCTGTGTGAATCTCCATCCAAACGCCCACCTGGCTGATGAGACATCACCTGTGTATTGAATCGTTTTATCATATTCAGTGCCCACGCATGGAAACAACCCCTGCAGGGAAGCCCTGTAGCCTACCGGCAGGATGCCGGTGTCACGTCCACGTGTGATCTTCACCTTTGGATCACCAGTTTTAATTGTTAGCAGTCTAACATATTCCATACATTTCTGTCTTTAGACCCCAAGACACCAGATCCTACCTGAAATAAAACACAGGAGCAAAAATGCCAGATGGGATCTAGGTCTTTATTCATCAGGGTCCGAAGGCGTCTTCCTTTCCAGCGATGCCTTGCTATTTTCTGGAAGGCCATGTCCAGAAAGGTTACTGCACAAGTAAAGTGTGTACCTTCAGAGTGAATGCAAAAGATAGGAGGAAATTATAGAATAACGGGCAAACTTCTCAGGAATGGTGCCAAAGAAACGCTTGTGGGTTTTTGTAAGCACTGACATGTCGTTCTGGATCTTGGTGAACAGCAAAAACCATATCCACAGTCTGATCTCCAGCTATGAATTTTTATCATCAAAAGATTGAAGGGGAAGCAATTTAAGGCACTCATTTCATTTTAAACCTGTGAGGAATTCACACAATGAAAAGAAGTCCTGACTGTGATCAGCGTGTTCTGCACATGGCAGAGACGAATAACTGGAAGCTGATCGATGCTCAGGGAAATCGACCTGCTTCTCAGACGGCATCTGTCTGCACGTTAGGGGAAGGTATACCATAGAGTGCACTGTCTGTCTGTCTGTGATGTGATTTATATAATATCACTGCAAACTATACTACAGTCATCTCAAAGAATTGGATTATGACCACAGGACCCCTGATGCTACGGAATCCTGTTATGGGGTGGGCTCTGGTTTCTCTGCCCGTGATCAGAAGGTCGCCGGTCCAAAGCCCCGGCCTCGGCAGATCAGTCACATGTCTGTGGGCCCTTCAGCAAGACCCTAAACCGCTAGCTGCTGGGGGGCTGCACGTTGGCTGCCCCTGCGGAGTGACCCCATACTATGGAGAGCAAGATGGGGGAGGTGAAGAGAAGAATTCCAACGTACCAGTACTCATCCTCGACAAATAAAGGATTTATCGTTTATCATTCTTATCCCGTCCACGTCTGTTTGGCTCCATTCCCCTCTGGCCTTTAAGGTTTTATCCAACCTCCCGCAAATATCTCCACCCATCCAACTGTAACTGTTTATCCAGCATGCAGTCAGGGGGAGCCTGTGGCTTTACTCAGGAGCCAGCGCACCAGGCAGGGTTCCATGTTGGCCTTTGCATGAGAAAAGACGTTCCCAAGAGTGGATTATGAAGGACATGCAGGACGTTGCACCAGTTGGCAAGAGGAGACAGTGATCCCATGGTCTGCTTAGCCTCATTTCAGCTGCCAGCAGCAGATAAGTATGAAAGGAATTAGTTTGTGTCTTGGACTGTGCACAGATGTGATTATTCAAAAGAAATTTATGATTGTGAGTTGATTTTGTGCTACGTCATTGTGAGGTTATGAGTTAGTGATATACCCAATGAGATGAATAGCTATGTTCCCTCTGATAATTTATGTAAGGGTTTCTTGCTCTACTGCAGTGTGGGGGTGTGAGCACTGTGAGGTCAGTGCTGAATGGCGTATGTCAATGCCCCCCTCTGGACTTCTCCCTCAAAGGGGTGTTCTGATTAATCCCTACGGACCCCAAATCTTGGAGGTGTCCTATGCTGACCTGACTGGGCTCTCAGGTTTACCTCCTCGGGCTTGATCCAGAGTCCAGTCCAGTTGCATCAAGGATGATTTCTTCATTAACTGTACCGCCTATGCGAGAGAAATCAGGAGACAGACAGGGAGCTTGAAAAAATGCAGACGAACAGATGATCAGGCATTCTAGACTGTCTGGATGAGTATAGCAACGGATTGTGTAACGCACATGCAGAAAGCCAGGGGAGACACTGAAGCTTCTAGTTCTGCAATCGGCGGGTAACCCACGAGCACACGCCCCATCTCTACAGCCAGGTGTGCTGACAAAGAACCACTTCAAATTAACTCTAAGTCCTGAAGAATCACATAGCAATTAGCAGTACCGATTTATTAATTTGCCCCGTGCAAGTCCTTATATAAGATTTTACAAGTCCAAATGTCCTATTGTTACTAGACCATCTAAAAGCACCTGCTTGTGGTCCAAGACCCCAGCATAGGGTCATCCGAGCCCAGAACCGACAACCCGATTTGGTCTTTCTTTCCCTTGGCATGCTGCTTTTCTCTGTCAACAGATGGGCCAGCTGACAGCTGAAGGGGAAGTTTGAGGAACCAAAGGACTTGCTGGTTGGGGAGTTAAAGGCCCAGGTGTCCTCAGCGGCACCCGTTAGGTGTCACGTGGCGTAACACCGACTGCGATGTCAGTCAGCAGAATGGTTTCCTGATAGAGCCTGGCTGCATAGCTTACCGGGGCGCAGTGACAGACGACATTGCACCGGCATGCAATGCCGGCTTGACTCTCAGAGAGACAAATAAAAGGACCCCCCCATGTGGAGAAGCGAGTGTGCCTGTAGGATGTGTGAGCAGACAGGGAAGCCACAGGGCATGGCATAACCCACACAAGTTATTAGAAGCTTAAGCCCTCTGAAAAATGAGAAAAAATACCTGCATTCTCGGATCCAACCAAAATAGCTTCCTGTCCCAGACAGCTAGTCAGGCTTGGGAGAAGATATGTTTCACTTGTTTGCTGCCTCAATAAAAATATATTTTAGACCTCTGAATGTGTTATAAAGATTTAGGAAACTAGGGACAAAACTAATCAAGCATGCAAAAGGATTATTACGGCAACCCAAGTACACAACAGATACACATAAATATGGCAATGAGCGTCACAATAACAATCAGAGAAAACCAGTGCAGATAGTGCACTGCAAATTTACTAGGTGTGAAAGAGATTTAAATGGAATTTTAACCAACAAAGTGAAAGCAAGCTTTGGGGAGAATGGATGTGGAGATCCCCCGTGTTTAATGGAGGCGGGAAAAGGTCACGGGTTCAAGGGTCAAAGGTGACATGTCCTACGGAAGCTAATAAGCAGTTTAGCCATTGACTCATCGCGCCCTGATGTGCACAGACGCCCTGCTGGGACTCCTTTCCGCCAGCAGTCATAAGGCTGTGTAATGCCTCTTCTCAGGAGGCCCAGTCGGCCCAGCCAACTGTAATTGGACCGGATTCTGAGTCAGTGCCTGCATTTTTATTATCTCTGTGTTGTTCTTGCATGCATTTCTATGTTTTTCTGTGGCACCAGAACTTCCTGCTTGGAATCAATAAATCACATCATCCATCCATCATCTATCTATCTATCTATCTATCTATCTATCTAATCTCTGTCTGTCTGCCTGTCTATCTATCAATTGAAATAAAAGTCACCCACTGTTTGTACATTAGCTGTCATATATAACTGGCACTCAGCTGCCAAGGGTTCTTGTAAGAATGCTTATCAGTAATCAAATACTGATACAGAAATAGGTCTGATCACTCCCTAACATAGGCCAAGAGCTCCCTCTAATGGATGTCTGAAAAACCCACACCTAGCAAGCATAAAAGAATCCAAATTTTAAGAGGAGGTTACAGAAATGGAGTGGCATGCCGGTGCAGTGGTTAGCGCTGTTGCTAGGGTTCGAGTCTCTGCCATGGCTCCATATGTGTGGAGTTTGCGTATTCTCACCGTGTCATTGCAGGGTTTCCCTTGGGTACTCTGGTTTCCCCCCACGGTCCAAAGACATGCTGTGGTTAATTGGGGTTGCCAATTTGCCCGTATTATAGGTCTGCCTGTGTGTGTGAATGGTGTGTGTGTGTGCCTTGTGGTGGGCTGGCACCCCATCCTGGGATGTCCCCTGCCTTGCAGTTGTAGCCTCTGGGATAGGCGCCAGACCTCCTGTGACCCTGAATAGGACAAGTGGATATAGAAGATGGATGGATGGGTTACAAAAATGCACTGGAATCCCATCCAGGGTGTGTTAGCTGGAGTTGGAAATTCCAGGTCCAGAAAGTAAAAATCCAGACCAGGATTTTGTTTCAACCACTTAGTTGAGTACTTGGTGGTTGGTGACTGTGATTCTTTATAATCAACTGTTTGTTGAAACAAAATCTTGGTCTGGAACTATCTGAACCTGAAATTTCTAGACCCCAGCCTTGTGCCGCCAGGCCCCCCGTGACCCAGGCCTGGATAAGCAGAAGATAGATGGACGGTTACAGAAATACCTTCAACAGAATTAAGTTCACATTATCCTGTGAACTGTAAATATCTGAGCAGTAATTCTGTAGACCCAAAAGATGGATATCCACAGCCTGAGGCACTGCTGAAACATTCATTAACCTAACTGTCCGCGGCAATGGCAGCAGAATACTTTATATGTCATCTATAAACAGTTTCAAGTTAAAACATAATCCATAACCACCTTATACAACAGGGTGTTTATCGAAATTGCAGCAAGGGACTGTTTAGGGAGGGCAGAGAGGTGCAATTACAAGGTCCTAATGATCGACCATCACTGTCCCAAGAATGTGAGGAATGCAGTATCACAGTAGGGGACCAAGAGCCATTGACCGGCTGAACCACCAGAGCAGAACACCTGGCCTCAGGTCCTGTTATTGGGTTTTGTTGAGGAGAAAGCCAGCAAAACACAATCTGGAGCCTGCAAAAGCCCATTCCCCTCCGAGTCTGCCTGAAACCCACCCTAGGAATCATCTGCCACAATGTAAGCAGTGTCTGCTTCCAGTTAATGTCGGTCACATGACCTAGTACAGGACTTATTCACCAATGTGTAGCATTACCCTCAAAGCTTTTCACAAGATGCAGTAATGAGCAGAGATGCACGGAGCAGTGAATAAATGTAGCTCTTTAATGACACATGGTATGCAAAGAAGAATTCATTAGGCAGGTTAATGAACCTCTGTCATTGCTGAGTTGTAAACATTGGAAAGTGTCAGTTTTTGTGAGAATGAACATTCTCACACGTCAGTTAATATTACATTGTGTAAAAGTCAGGCATTTTCCATAGCTTGTTTAAGATCATTTAACAAAACGTCCAGAGTGCTGCAAAAGTATGCAGTTGTCTATGAAAGTATAACGAGTCTGATCTGAAACATTAATCACTGAGCCTTAGTGAAAACTTCAGTTCTGGATAGATCTCAGCCAGGGGATTTTTGAGTGAGGTTTAGCAGTTGGGATTTAGAAATGTTTAAGAGTTAGGCTTAATAAATATTGTAATGGACTGGAGAATAGGGCTAGGGATTAAAGGAGAGATTTAGAGGTACAAGCCTGCACAGAGATTAAGAATAATTCAGGATTGGTTCAAGAAAGTACTTTAGTGGTGGAGTTTAGGGGAGAATTTTAGGGGTGGGGCAGGTCATGGTGATTTTGGGCAGCAACCCCCCATTGGAGCTGGCCAGCTCCACAGTGCGGGTTGCCAAGCAACGAGCTGCCATCGAAGGGAATGACGAGCCGGGCAGCTGAAGGAGGTGAGGAGGAGCAGGGCTGTTACAGTGACAGAGTGGTCTCAACACGTAGGGCCCGCGCCTAGAGTTTGGGGTCAGGCTGCTTTCCTGCGGCTCCCCTCCGCCATGCGGCCGAAGAGCTACGGCCTGGCTGCCAGGCTGCTGTAGCATGGAGGGCAGGCGCATACCTTCCATCCGGGGCACCATTACTTGCCAGAGCTCCTTCCAGCCTTGGGGCTTCTGGGGGAGAATGTCTCTCCCTCCACTAGGGCCTCTGGGGATGGAGATCCCCAGCCCCAAGAATACTTCACTCGTCGCTGGGGTGCGGTCCTCCATCCTGCCCTGATCTTTAGCCGGGACACAGGTGGAAGCAGGTGGATGGATGTGGAGGTTCTCTGTAGTCATGTGACTGGGGTCAGCATCTCCGCTACAGTCCTCCACCTCACAGAGCCTCTCCATCCCTCTATAAAACACAACAATGAAGAGCAAAAGCTAATCACCAAAGGCACGATGACAGCAGTTTATTGTTTTAATAGGATAGGTAATGAACAATATAGCAGTATTTTTCATATTTCTTAAAGGCATTGTCTTATTATGTCAGATGTTTATAGCATTTAAGATAATCATTGAAATGTATTTCTAAGTCAGTTACAGTGCTCACAGAAATTCTCGGGGCACTCAGAAAAAAATCACAAAAACAAATAAAATCATGATGGTTTTTTTTGTTTACAAAACATATATATCACATTACAAACAAACAGTAGTTTTAACTATAACATTCATTTCAGGTAGTAATGAACTGATACCCTAATAGTTCTAAAGTTAAAAAGTTCATTGACAAGCAGTCTCACTGCGTGCTTTTTAATTAGTAACACCTTTGCAACATAAAACACCAAACATTTGTGTTTAGTGTCCCTTTGGGAGCCAAAGGCTACAACTGCAGACCTGAATGAGTCAGTCAAAAAATTTTGACACTTAATAAAAATAAAATGTGTGCAGAAGATATGTGTAGATACGATAAACACTGCTTGTCAAATGACTTTTGTTATGAAACTAATAAATCTGCAACATTGTTACACAATTAAATATATCAGCCTGGCTGAAAGGAGTGTACAGATACTGTTAAGCGTTTCTCGTAAAAATGAGTGTGGTTTTCCAATACTCTGTAGGTGGCACTGACATTTTTGGTAGAAGTGGTAGAAATAAGACCAGAGAACGAGTAAAGTGATAGCTGTCGAGTGCGTCTCCTGATTCGATCAGATTACTGAACGTGTGACTTCCCCAAATACAATTAATATATATGGTATATATATGTTTTTAATATAAATGTTATCGTTATCAGGACATGACAGACATGATTTGGAATGAAAATTAATCAACCTAAGCAATAATCTTCTTGTAATCCAATCAATATAGAAAATACTGTGACATTTACAGGATGTACTTACTGCAGTAAAACTACTATTAGTGCTCTGCGTGTTTCAGTGAGACTAACCGGCCTTTAAATCAGTAACAAGTGCCGAAGGAGGCCACTTGCATCTGAGCTGGAATATCGGCACTTATTTCCTGGCATTAAACGGACCACCTCTTCAGCGTGAACTGAGATAAGAAGGAGGCCGCTGCTTTCTTGTGAGAGGCAGGCCGCTGCCATACCTCTTCCCAGCCCGAGACGGCGGTCTCTCCAGGCCACGGGTGCGAGCGGTCCTGGGCTGGCATATGGGAGGGAATGTACACCCACCGGGGTAGCTGGATCCCCGTACCATCAGATTGCACCTGAAAGATACGGAACGCGAAATGCAGCTGGAGGGACCAGAGATAGCCCAGAAGAACAAGAGAGACAGTAGAGCTGACGTCCACAAGCAAAACCATTGACGTTTCTACTCATTTACATCTGATGTTTTAATCCAAACTGACTTAAATACACTAGAAGGAAGGGTTACAATTTATTTGTGCGCTCTGTGATTTGAACCCACAATACCTTTGTGGGTTAGCACACAGTTGGGATACAGAAGATCCTTGCACCGGCTGGCACACAAATGTTTAAGGGGCAGGCTGTACTGCCTGGTAATCAGAGGTGGACAATTTCAGGTCCATAAAGTAAAAATCTAGACCAAGATTTTGTTTCAACCAACCAGCTGAGTACTCTGTTACGGTAACTCTTTATACTCAACTGCTTAGTTGTAACAAAACCATGGTCTAGATTTGTATCTTGTGCACTAGAAATGTCCACCTCTGCTGGGATTTGAATGCTGCTCCTTTGCTTATCTGGCCGCTATGCTTTCCACTGCTCCACCAACACTTGATACATTATTACGGCATAGCCATCATTGTATGGCCAGCAGATGTAACACATAAAACACCAGTTCTGATGACTTACCGGACTTTACTGCCATCAATTGGGACCGGTGGTAGTTTTAGGTCCGTGGCTTTGGCAAATCCCCGTGGTCGCTTGACCCTACTCCCGCACTGCAGGCTCTTCACACTCCGCGTCTCATCCTCATCCTCCCAGATGCCGCACCCACGTAGCCATGGCAACTCACCAGTCACGCCCTGGGCAGCACATGGGCAGAGTTAAGGTCACAGCCGCAAGACGAACAGGAAGTGAAGGATAAACACAGCACCTATTCCACATTCTTTGTTCTGAATTATGTGTGTTAAGTAACATGGTCATGTTCCATATCTTAAAGTTACTTGCACTGAATTTCAAAAGATTCATAGAAGCAAGTGTGGATGTTAATTTTTCTGTGGATTGGTCAACAATTAACATTTTTTGTTGAAAAATGCTCCCATATGAAGCCTGGGTTATCATACATGGTTTTAAAATCAGGGAAAAGTCAGCTTAAAGACACACTTATACAGCATATCCTGGTAACCCTTTGCTGCTCGAAACATCCCTGTCAAATAAATCGAATTATTGCAGCATAACCATCACTGTACGAGGACAAGCTGCAGTCATCGGTCTCAGTCCACATCTTAAAGCGATTCTTCTTAAGTACCTTCCGCTGCCTCAGGGAGACGGGTTCTGAGTAGGAAGAGGGCACTGGGGAGATGTCTCTCTGGGCAGAGTGGACCCTCTGCTTTCTCATGTGCTGGTCCAGAACATGTTGAGCTTTGGGCTGGTGCCTATGACCAAGCAGCTTCATCCTAAAGAGTGGTTGTTTGGTGGTCAAAGTACATCAACCATGCATGATGAACGTTGGTTTTGCACCAAGAACTTTAAAGCATGATTGCAGGTTTCACGTGGAATATGGGAGGGCCCTGTTTCATCTCTCCCTCTGACATAGAAGACGACTTCCAATCATCTCAACACTCTAATGGACCCCATAAATCCACATCTCACCTGGTTAGCTGACACCTACGAGACCCCCACTGGACCCCATCTCCATGTGTACTATTTTGGTAGATATCTTCCTCTCCAACAAGCCAGCCAATTAAATTCACGTTAAACACCATTATACAAATATGATTGACATATCATCATTAATAAACAAATCATCATAGTCACTACATCGTCATTAATATCATGGATGCCTTGCAAATGTATGGATATTTTGCCTCTGGGTACAAATGATTAATCTTTAATTTTACTGCAAAGCCCACCTGACTTCTTTTATAATTATTCAATTTCACGTTATCAATAAAATATTAAACTGCGCAAGGAACTCTAAAAGTTTCTCTCCACTATACCATTGCCAAAAACAAGGAGGCCCTACCTGATGAGAGGAGCCGAGGCTGGAACGAATAGGTTTACCAAAGCAGTGTATCTTATACTGTGACGTCACAACGAGTCTGTATGCAGTTGGGTGGGAGCCTTTAACTGGGTTATGAACAGTGTAGCGAGATTATATTACGAAAGGGTGCTGCGTTCATGAAGAAATAACTGCATTCCTTACTTTTGATTTAAACAACAGACCTTTTACACTTTAAAACACATTTTGAAATATATTAGCAATTAAAACTGCGATTACGATTAAATGATATTGACCCGGACGTTTTGGTTTGGTTTTACTCAGCAAGAAACCTGATATCTTTATTTAGAATAAAAATGTAATCGCTATATATACAATTAATTAACTAAACTTTAAAAAAAAATACACAATACAGCATAAAATAACTGGTATTTTGATTGAAAATAAAAAGCATTTATTTTACATACTCCTTATACTTTTAAACAAATTTTGCAGTTACATCTAGAACAAAACTAATACAGATTCTATAGTATAGAACTACATCATATTTGAAACAGTACAAGTAATAACACTTAACTCAAAACTTAATTTGGAGTTGGTGGAAATTTGACAGAGCCCTGTAATATCCATGGAGTCTAAACGAGCCTCTGAAAGATCCATATTTAATACGAGTCGATTTTGTTTTGCATAAAAGAAGACATTGGTCCCCTTACCAACAACGGGAATAAGCAGTCAAATGTTATTTCTAACTTAAGGCGGGAAATCTATACCAATTTTATGTGTTAACAAATCAATTTTTACTTTGATGCAGAAAGCTTGAGAGTTTTTTTTAACTATTCCCTTATATCCCAGGCTATCCCAGTTCTTGGTCCTCAGTCTAACCAGAGCTCAGCGTGAGATAATGGCAGTACTACCTCCTGCTGAGCGAGCTGAGCGAGTGCATTTTTGCAGGAACAATGATTAGCTTGCAACAGTTATTACTTCACCTAGCTAGACCACACTGGGTTAATTTAATGCTGTGCTGGGATAGGTCTATTATTCTAACAGGAACCCTCTTAGTATCTCTCTATACAAACATATTGTATCATCATGGTATCTACTCGATTGTAGATTTCTCAAAAGGGTATTGCATATTAAATAATAAAATGTGTGTTTACTGTGACAAGTGCCAGTGTAAGGGATGGTGCTTCCTAAAAAATAGAACCTTGGTTGGTGGGAGCGGTTTCTTAGGGGAATGTAATTGTGATCGGACCAAAATTAGGAGACCCGGAATGCAGCAGTGTGAAAGTGTGAAGACCGGTCAGTATAAAAAGAGGGATCATAGTTTCTATACACATAAAACATGTCTCAAAGTAGCAGTTTTCGTGTGGTCAGCTGGAACATAAAAAACATTAATTGTCGGAGATTAAAAGAACCTCCGGATACCGGAAGTGCGTCACGTTAGTAACTGCCATAGATATCATTGGGGTTGTTAGCGTGCGTAAATTCCGCCGCCATCTTGTGACGGGGTCCCGACCAGTACGACAGATGGAAGATGCCGGACTTTTGTGCTGCTTATGGATGCTCTAATCAAAGAAATGATAAAACTAAACAACAGGGAATAACATTTCACAGGTGAGAAGTGGTTTTTACAATATTGGATTTCTGATCGATGGCTAAGTTACTGAATTAAGCTATATTAAGCTAAAGTAAGCTAACTTTTGTCAGGTAAAGGAAACAAGGGATGAATATGTTTATTAAAGTAATATATATCTGTAAGATGCTAAAGTTATATTTGTCAAACTGTTATATCGCTCTATGTTACTGTGTTAAGCATAGACGGACTGTTTCGTGTGTAGATTCCCGAATGACAAACTGAGGCGACAGGCATGGACAGCAGCACTGAGGAGAAAGGGGTTCGAGGCACGATCCCGTACAGTCATCTGTAGCTGTCATTTTAAACCTGAAGATTTTGACAGGACTGGACAGACGACCCGTTTAAAGGAAGGAGCGATCCCATCCGTTTTTAAATTTCCCCACCGTCTTTCCAAAGTTAGTGTCATGACGGTTTCTCTTTTAATCTCGTTTAATTTTCACTAGTCATGTGTAATGCCCACTAAATATAACAATAAAACTACATTTTTGCTCCTATTGACTTAAACTGTTTACATTTTGTCTAGGCGCCCAGTACATCTAGGTCATGTGGGACATACAAAAAAGCAGCTGCAGAATGTCCACAGTCACGTCCAGCTGTCAGGGGACTTGGAGGTCTTGACCTGAGTAAGGAATCAGCAGCTACAGAATGTCCACAGTCACGTCCAGCTGTCAG
>JAODLD010000069.1:22389363-22409645 GCA_026781065.1 Mormyrops boulengeri | reverse complement strand
GTCAGAGGACTTGGAGGTCTTGACCTGAGTAAGGAATCAGCAGCTACAGAATGTCAACAGTCACGTCCAGCTGTCAGAGGACTTGGAGGTCTTGACCTCAGTAAGGAATCAGCAGCTACAGAATGTCAACAGTCACGTCCAGCTGTCAGAGGACTTGGAGGTCTTGACCTCAGTAAGGAATCAGCAGCTACAGAATGTCAACAGTCACGTCCGGCTGTCAGGGGACTTGGAGGTCTTGACCTGAGTAAGGAATCAGCAGCTGAAGAATGTCAACAGTCACGTCCAGCTGTCAGGGGACTTGGACGTCTTGACCTGAGTAAGGAGTTAATCTCAGTGAGTGAAATGATTTTGTTTTAAACACCTTTGCTGGATGCTGGGCTTATACAGCAGTGACATTTATAAAAATTAGGAGACATGATTTAAATTATTGAAAAATGTATATTTTTCAGGATCACCATTATGCCTTTGACCCAGTTAAAGCGAAACATAACATAGCTGAGGTCCAGGAGCAGTTGGAGAAATTATACCGGGAATTAAGAAATGCCAAGGACCGGGAAAAAAGACATAATAGGAGAGTGAAAACCCTGTTACAGGATTTAAAAGACAAAGAAATTGTAACAGGAGAGCTGCAGCAGAAGCTGGATTACTACTCTGGTTGGTTGACCTGGCCAGCTTCCTTCTCTATGACAGATGCATGTGTAGTGTTTATCGTTTTGTAGAGGTTTAAATGTGTCTCTTCACACACATTTTGACCTGCTGCTATTACCTGTTACAGTTGTGAAAATGGTAACAAAATGAATATACGCTTACCTGAAATACTTTCCTAACAGAGCTGTTGAAGTGGCTGCCTCGCTCCAAGATGGCGGCTGCATTGACGGATCGCTCCAGTGAACAGTAGTGACCAAGGCGGCATCCATGTGTATGATATCTATGAGTAACTGCATGTCCAGTAAGCACTGGCTCGGAATACTGCCAGGACTGAATGACAGAAAGCTTTTTGTGACCTCTGTTAAGCCCGTCCCCTTTCTTTAACTTTTGTAATTATGTTTGAATGACTGCTATATAATATATTTGTTATTTATTTGAATTTAACTATAAATTATGGACGTTAATTAAAAGTCGTGTATCATGTAGCGCCCTTTCCATTAGACTTGTTGCATTTTTACAGTTTATTCCAACGACCTACGTCAACTCCAGTGGTTTCTTATGTTCTGTGAATCTCCCAAGATTTGTAAGTAGAATTGCCTCCAAACCAGATTTGCTCACAGCCTGGGGCGGGGGGGGTTTATACAAAGCTTTTTTTTTCCTCTGATATATACATCCAGCTAGTAAGGGTTTGTTTTTTTTCAGTGGTGGATGATCAACTTTTCCGTAGCCATTGGTGCCTCATTTATCAATGTAATCATGGCTTCTAAAATTGAGAAAATTTTGTATCAAAGTTTGGATTAAAAGATTTGGATTAAAAGATTTATATGGTAAAATGTTTTGTTTGAGAGAAGGCCTTGATGATAGACTTGACTGGAACGACGACAGGCATGAACAGGGTAGCCCAGGGCAAACTGGACAGATCCATAGTTCTTGTTTTATCCCAGTTCCCAGCACCTGTAAAGCATTTAGAGCTCCTGATTGCTTGGGTCAGGTGTTCTGGGGACTCGAATAAAACGTGGATCTACCCAGTGTGCCCTGTGGACTGGTTTAGGAAACACTGGAGTAGACTGCTCTGCTTCCCATGTACTGCCAGTCTGTTCTTGCCTGTATCCCATTCTTCATTGCTGTTTACTGAAGGAGTAACACCCAGAGGAAAGAGGCTGAAGACGCTCCGCTCCAGGCTGGACACAAGGCAGAGAAGGGTAGTGTCTGCTCCGAAAAATGAAGGCCATCTTCATGGAGGACTCATGGAAATGAGAAGGATTTTCAGCTGTAGGTTCTTCTCCCCAGGGTGGAAATTCTGAGTGCTTCAGACACTCCAGTGTACCCAGTGTCATTTACTTATTCACTACCTCTTTTGACTGTAGTCAATGGGAGAAACTTCACAAACCCACCATTTGTGATCTGCTGCCTTTATCTGCACCCCACCCTGGATGTTGATTTGTTAATGCAGTGATTCTTAGTCCTGGTCCTAGTGTTTTCATTCAAACCCACACTGCTTTCAACCTGCCACAATCTTTATTAGCCTATTAAGGACCATATGAGCCTGATTTAGGTAGGGTTAGAATGAAATATTCTGGCAGGGGGGCTGGTAGGAACAGGATTGAGAACCACTGCTTTAATGCTTCCTCCTGGCATCATCTTGCCAGTGTACACTACTGTAATGCTTCCTCCTGGCATCATCTTGCCAGTGTACACTGCTTTAATGCTGCCTTCTGGCATCATCTTGCCAGTGTACACGGCTTTAATGCTTCCTCCTGGCATCATCTTGCCAGTGTACACTGCTTTAATGCTTCCTTCTGGCATCATCTTGCCAGTGTACACTGCTTTAATGCTTCCTTCCATTGTATTTTTCTAACTTGCTATATTTGCTTGTATTTTTGTATCATTTTGAGAGTTACTACTGGGGCCTAAGGATTCTTAAAAATAATTACTGTTGAAATTGGTGGGATCTGTGTGTTCACTTTATAAATTTTCAGGTTACTCAGGTTTTTCATAAACGTGTTGCATTTGTAAATGAAGAGGATTGCTGTATATGGAATCGCGGTCTGAAATTACGAATGACCTCTTGGAATGCTGATGTAGGGCTTTGGGCTTGTGCCTTTTTTTAACTGCACCCCATCCATCCATTTAACTTCTAACCGTTTATTCAGCACAGGCTCACAGGAGGGGCTTGGAGCCTATTCCAACCGGCATGGGAAGAAAATGAATGTAGGTTGCACAACTGTGTGAGCTCAGACATTCAAGGCTTGTTTTTTGATTTAGAATTAATTTTTTTACGTGTTTATTGAGACCTGTTTTTTGTTATTGTGTGATTTTTTAAAGGTATGTTAGGGAGCTAGACCACTGAGCTACCCGGGGACCCTCAGACAGTCCACATTTTTGCACCCTCCCAAACCCCAGGCAGTCCACAATTTGCTCCCTCCCAGCTCCCAGTACAAAAATGTGGACTGTTTTAGGTCCCCCGAGGGCCGGGTTGAGAAACACAGCTAGATTATGTCACGTGTTCTTTTAACTGCCATGAGGCTAGTCATGATCTATCCAATTTGGCATCAATATCCTCCATGTTTCACCTCTTATCCATAAAATCTGGAGTTTGAAAGACATAACTCCAATAGCCTATTGCTCAACATCCAGGAAAATAGATCGGGGGGAGATTGTCTGAATTAAGATAGGAGAACTGAACTGGGTTTCGGAGATTGCAATAAATTATCTTGCTCATCTTAATTGCCCCTGTGGCTGTTTTATCAAAGGCAGCAGTAATTAGTCGACTGAGGAGTTGTGAACCAGTGAGCTTGTTGCTTCGTTCATCTATCACATCAGTGCTGCAGACCTTCTGCGGAAAACCTGAGGTAACAGCCAAGAAGCAAAGAAGCTTTTGAAGGGCTGGGATATCAGATGATAAATACTCCATTAATCACTTTTTCACATATAAGACTGGAATGGATGCTAAAAAAAGATATGTGCGGACATGCTAATTAAATTCACATGGCATCTAAGAGAAAAATTCAGTCGGGAGAAAGATGGAATTTGCTGAGGAGTGAACAATGGTAATTTTGTTCCTGATTTTGTGGCATACGCTCCTATGTCATGATGTAGATTAAAAATCTGAAGATCAAATATTGATTTATAGAACCTACCTTTTCTGGGCGATTGTCAGATGTCTGTGGATTTGTAACGTTTATGTTTGGTTGACATCGATTTTAAGTTTCTTTACCCATCCATGTTTAACTCAGTAATTTCATATGCATTGTTACATCATTGTGTACCCCATATTTTCATAATTGAACATGTCATTCATGTGAATTCAATAATTTAATAATATCTGATTAATGATGCACAACCATCACATTTGATTTAGGGGCAGAGAATTGTCAGGAACATCTGTAAACATATGTGCAGTTTGCTTATCTAACCTGGCACCATTCTTCAAGCTACCCTCTTAATCTTTTATTGATACTACTTTGGCTAATTGCCGTAATCTTGGTTAGTTCCACTGTAACATACATTGCATTAAACCTTAAAAATGGTACCATTGCCGTTGACTTTCACCACGGCGATCCCTCAACAGCAGATACAAACACTCTGGGACATGGTGAGTCAGTGGTCCGCCAAGCATGCAACTGAAAGGGCTGCATTCTGTAAATTTAATATGGCGTAATACTTTGGACCCCACGGCATTGACCGGGATAATCAGATATTGGATGGATGGATGGATGGATGGATGGATAGTACTTTAAATGTTTTAATCACCTGCTGTGTAGCCCCTGCTCTTTCCTACGCTTGTACCTGGGCATTCATTGGGAGCTCAGCCTAGCTGCACTTATGCCTAGTTGACTCCTTGACCTGTGATTGCAAGGTACTACTTGCCACACTTTTACATCATTTTTGACCAAAGCATAATGCTAATTATGTACATGTAAACCTGGGAGCGAGCTTCGCCTTGCTGTGTGTTCATGATGTTAAGGGCTCCTGATAGGCGCTCGTTCATTTGAATGGTTGAGTCTGGGTGACTTTGAGATCAATTACAGCCCTGCTGGGTGCATTGGATTCTTCTCTATGATACAGGCCAGCAGGGTTGCCTATAGAGTGTTAAATACAGTTTATATGCCTAAAATAATTGGACAGTGAGAATCAGGCCATTTTATGTCAGTCTGCTCATAAAAACACTGCAGTCATACTCTAATTAATGGAGAATTGTTATTAAGATTTTGGGTAGGATCCAGTTTGATGTTGAAGAAATGAAACTCACCATTCCATGTGGCTGACTCTTCACTCTTGCTTAAAGCTTAATTATAGAAGAGAATGGTTTGACATTCGTGCCTTACCACAATCTACCAGCAGATGTCAGTGAAGAGAACCTCATGGCATCCGTGTTCTGCAGTTAGGCAGAAAGAGTGATGAAAATCATGTAAAATATTTAAGATCTGTAATTATTTTATCTTTTTTTAGGCAGTCGCGCACGTGATGTTCACAGCCTTGATGATGGAGGGATATATTCGCAGGAAGATTATCTCCATTTGCACATAATACTGCTGAGATGTACGCAGCAGATATGGAAAACATCTCTGATATGTATGAAGCGCTTCCCTCAATGTATCAAAATACATTGTGTCCTTTTTCCAGAAGGGTGGTTGACGTCCTCTTTGGACACTGGATTCCGTGAAGGGGGGAAAGCTACACCCCATTTATCATCACTTAATCTGTCCTTTTCTGACTGGGAGGTGCTGCAGCCTTTTATTCTTTCATTACCTTCATTTGCATGATAAAATGGAGGACAGTCCATTAAGCTTGTGGCTCTGGCTTGACACCAAGAGCCCTCGGGGCCAGAGACAACTTACAGCCAGGCAGTGTTCATATTGTATTACATATTTAAACTTTGTGTTGTTACATAGACACAAGTCTCATAGATTTTGTTTTCCGTCCGTCCATCCATCCATCCATCCATCCATCCATCCATACACTAACAAGTTATCCTAGTCAGGATTGCAGGGAGATTTTGTTGTACGGTGTCTAAATTCTTATCAAAACAACATGTTATGCTAATTATTGTAAAAGCAACTATTTACACAAACCTGATCATTTCTGTTTCAATACAATTACAAGCCCTTTGGGACCTGCCACGAATGATGTTGCTTAGTTTTTTTGTTAAGATTTTACTTGAGGGGACACAAATAATGAAGCAGCACACACTTACTTAATGTATTAATTAATCAGCAACTCCCATATTCATTCATCATTAATCAATCATAATGGTTCATGTATGTCATGCAGTGACTATATTTGTTCATGATTTGTACTTGAGTAGTAACTCAGTTACTAAATTACTTCTTAAGGCAGCACATACTTGTCCTAGTTGATCACAACAGCAATGAAAACATCGCGCTATATGTATATAGACGTAATGTGTGTGTGTATATAATGTGTTTGTGAGTGTGTGTGTTTGTGTGTGTGTGTGCAAGGGCATAACTTTGGGTTGAGTATTGTGTGTGTGTGTGTGGGGGGGGGGGGGGGTTGAAATCTCCACCCATTTAAGAGAGTCTAGGTGGTTATATTGGCTGGTTATAAGTTAAGCCCATGTTTTTGTGACATAACTGAAAAGAGACACGGGGCCCCGGTGCTTCTTTTGCCGTATCTCGCGTCTTTACCTGGCAGTAGTGGCGTGTGAGGAGCACAGTGAGAGTCAGAAGAATTCACCATCTGCACTTATGCAGCAGGAGCACCATCCCATTTGAACGGGCCCTTCACTAGATCCAGAGAGCTTATCAGCCAATGATCGATGGATTGGCTTCATTCTGACGTCTAATAGCCACTATTTGTGTTTGAATTAGGATCAGGGAAATGACCGTAGGTTTTACTGCCTTGAGATGGTTATATATCTCAGGTTGCCAATAACGACCCAGAACAAGTCCTTAATTGGCGATTAAATTCTGTCTGGGAACTGCCCACGGCGTTGTCACTAACAGGGTTTAATGCTGTGGACACGACACGTTTGTCAAATGTGTATGGAACATGCTGTAACCCCGTGCTGCGTACATGGTCATCCCCTCCTCTCCCTCCCCTCCTCCTCAACGAAGCACTTTTGGCCGCTTTCCACAGATGCCTCACTGCTGGTCCCACTTACTTTATTTTTGGAATGCGTTTAATTAAGCAACATTAGTTAATTCACAGTTAATTAAGTGGTAGTAGCTGAAGCTATACTCTGACTCACTGTTGACCGCTGCGTCTTTCGCCGTGGTCCTCATACTGTAAGCGATTTCAGCGAGCGTGAAATGCAGTGCAGGCCTGCATCCTCAGCCGCATTTGCATTTTAATGCCTTTCGCACAACGTGACCAGGGACCGGCTGCAATTAGATAAGACACAGGTCATTGCAAGCATAGTGAAAAGTTAAACTTTTTAAGATTTTTAGAAACTAATTACTGGTATAACAAATAAGAATAATTAACAGCAAATAGTACATTTGGAACGATATATAAAATACATATTTCTTACTTGTATATGTAATATTGACTCGCAGAACATTTGGCTCAGGAGCTTATGCTGCTGCTGTCACCATGATAAGAAGGTTGCTGATTCAAGGCCAGTTTCAGCAGAGTAGTTGCATCTGCGGGCCCTTGGGCACGGCCCTTGGCCCTCAGGTCCATGGCTGCTCTTCGCCACCAAGCTTACTCTCACCTATATTTGTCTCATACAGAGCAAGATGAGGTAAGCGAAAAGGGAATTTCTCCATGCTGGTCAATGAATTGTCATTATGAGTATCATACCTAGTGATTAGCTGTCATCGTTGACACACAGTGCACAACCACAATATGTCTCGTTTGCATTTGACCCACATGTGACATAGCAGGGGGCGGCACCTGGGAGAGGGCAGTATATCACTCAGCGGGACTTTACTGGTCAGGGATTCAAGCCAGCAATCGTTTGATTACAAGTGTGCTTCCCTAAGCATTAAGCCACCACTGCCTACATTAATATAATACCCAACATGGGCCATGAAGCCACAACCCTGAAATAGATAAATCGTCTCATGATCAAAGAGAGAGAGAGAGAGAAGGAGAGAATACATCTTATCTTATAGGCAGACTGTAAGGATAGTCTAAGAGAGTTTAAAACAACATGCATGCATGCTGAGTGCTGTTTTCTTGGCCTTACGTTACTAATATAATTTTGTAATGTTATGGAAGTCTCTCCCTGTGTTTATCCCTGTAGCAATTAATATAATGGTACATCATTTTTATGTTATTTACATAGCGGCTGCCCATTTGTGCGATCAGTTAAATAAGTCTGTGTTCCAAAGACAACAGCAGGCACATAGCCACCTGAAAACCAAACTGATATAAACTAAACTAAGGCTTCAAGATTATATTTACTGGAATTATTTATGTGTTGATCTCCAAATTACGTAATGCACGTGAACAAAACCTATGTTGTAAAATCATTCTGGACTTTGTTTAATTAAGTGGAAATACCGGTACCCCCAAATTTTAGAGGATCGCGTGTCCTTGATATATACAGCCGTGGAAAAAATTAAGAGACCACTCTATATTTTTAAACAAATCTGCATTTTTAAATCCTGGTTTAATCCTGGTTTTGCTGGCAGAAGGCTACACTGCTAGGACGGTTTGTATCAGGCTCCTAGATGCAGGACTGAAGTCCCATAAAGCAAGGAAGAAGGCCTTCATTAATGACAAACAGAGAAGAACCAGGCTGTAGTTTACAAAAAAACATATATATTATTCACAGACACACACCCATAAATTGAGAAATGAGTGAAACGAAACATTTTGCCGTGGCCTCTTAATTTTTAACGCGGCTGTAGATTTTTTTGAATAAAAAGAAAATGCAGACGACTTTACTTCCTTGAATGAGCAACATTGTCAAGTTCTCTTCCTCTTCACATGCTTTCATCTCTGCCCGCCGTCAGGTGCTTGGCAAGGCAAATGGATATATTTGATTTGTGAATAAGAACTGCATTTTGAACAGCGTTGCCATGGAGCTGCTGTTTTCATCCTAGGTAGCACCACCCAGGGCTCTGAAGTGGGATCCAACCAATAGCATCGTCGCTAAGTGCCTTCCCTTCATGTGTGCGCATTGTCAGCCAATTAGCCAATCAGCTAATCAATCGCTCGCTCGCATTTTTATGTGATATGTAATAGTTTTCAAGTAAGTTTTAAAAAGCATTAGTGATTTATAGCCATTTTAGAGAGGAAGTGGAAAAGAAATACAAACAAAACCAGCCGAAGAAGCCTTGAAAAATAATTCTCTGACGGCTTCAGATAATATGACAAATGGAGTTGAAAACACTGGATAAACGTGGAGGGATTGTGGGTAACTGCTGGGGGTTAGGGATCGCGGTCAGGTTCTGAAGCCGCTGAGGGTGGGCTGAAAGTGGGCCAGGTCAGACATCTGCATCGGTACACTGCACACATGGACACATCTCTGAGCTATGACAAACCAGGCTTCTGGGCCGAGCTGACAGGGGGCAGGTTCGGAGAAAAAAGGAGCTTCCTTATACAGCATTAGAGTTATGATCATGGGTTTTTGGGCCCCAACCCGGACCAGTTTTTTTGTGATTTTTATTCATCTCACCCCCCGATCCATGCTGCCCCAGATTATGATACAGAAAACAGATTTCTGATCTATAGCCGCATCATAAAAATATAATAACTATAGCAAAACTGAGGCAGGAGACTCTATGGACACAGTTGATATCAACTATTTAAACTAAGTAATCATTTTAGTTTTGGGATTACCTAAAAAAAAACATTAGACATTTCACTCCAGCACCAGCAGTGATCTTGCTACACTCATAATACAGAAGCCTCTTTAATTTTGTAAGCAAATATGCATTTAAAAAGCTGTGCTTATGCGGCTGCATGCCGTATGATGAGGGCAGTCCTTCTTATTTGTTTAGATGTTAATCACAAACAATTTTCTATAAACATCTTCTCTCGTGTCCCAACAGGAGACAAAAATAAGGGACCACCGGCCTCCCTGTGTATAGGAAGTGACTAACAGCTGTGGGCTAACAGATGTGTGAACAAGCCTACTGATCCCAGGCACGCGCGCGCACACACACACACACACACACACACTCACAGAGTGCCCCCTTCGTGCTGAATGTGAGAGACAACAAAGACAAAGGAAATATCAGTCTGCATTCAATAGCTGAATATACAGAAAACAAGCAATAACAAAAGTAAATTGTTTACTAATGTAGGAGTATAATAAAGAGTTGAGATCATCTACTGTTACCCCTGAGCTGGGGAACCTGGTGAGACCTGTCATCAGTTTTGAGTAAGCTATTTTTGTTCAGAGAAAATAAACAAGCAGTTAGTGAATAACATCACAGCCGCTGTGGGGTGTCGTCCATGTCTACTGATCTAGTGCAGGATCACAGGAATTTATGTAAACAATGACAAAACAGTTGGCTCCTGTAACTTACCAAAGTGTTGTGCTAACAACAGGAAGGTTGTGGGTTCAAATCCCAAGGAGGGCATGAAAGTTAAAGCCCTTCTCTCTACTGCAAGTCACTTTAGATAAAAGCATCAGATAAATTAATATTAAATAAATTAGCTGAGCAAGTTCATTGTGACAATATGCGTGGATCATTAAGAAATTCTCATTACATAAATGGAAAAATGTATAATTCTTGGCCAGGTTTTCGTCAAAATGCAGCCACTGATTATTAGTGGTCTAAGCAGCGATGGCTATTAGTAGTATTCATTACAATAAACGCAATAGATTTTAATCATAAAAATCAACAGCTGGAACCCTGGATTTCGTTCAGGACCTGTTATAGTAAAACCAGAATAATTGTGTTCTCCACCATGACCTCAGCAAGAGTATCTGAAAATTGAAGAGCCTACTCACAGCATTTTCGCTGTGTTGCAGTTTCCCATTATACATACAGTTGTAAAGGTGAGGTCACCGTAAAGATGCGTAGGCATAAAAGTACAAAATTCCTTGCTTCTTCAGGCTTCTGCGCGGTTTCCATGATGCTATTATGTTGGTTGACGGCCACTAGCATCAGAGACCAAGGTCAAGCTCAGACTGTTGAACAAACTATGAACAGAAACAAACCATTAGGTCAGTGCAAAGCAATGTAAGTATTCAGAAGACCTCTGTCAAAGGGTAATGTCAAACTCAATGATTTTATTACACACGTGGTCTGATTTTTAATAGATAAAAAAATGTGGCTTTGTGTTGATTTTCTTGTCATTAGGACAGTATGCAGTAAAGGGAATTTTCACACATTTTCTAGGAAATATATTTCTAGTAATCTACACTTTTTTATAGCGCCAAGGGTTCAATGGAGGAGCCGAAAGTGAAAACGGATGAGGAGGTGCTATATTTTAACAGAATACCACAAAAATGAGTACTGAACACACTTTAACACAACGTGGAATGCATCTTGGTCACCGACCGAGATTAGAAAGTGATATTTTATATAGAACTTACATGCTAATTTTTTTTAACACCTCCAGCGCAGATTTGAAGAGGAGTGTATCCTGGCAAAGATTTAAGAAGTAATACCTCCTTTAGGCAGAATTTCTCAGAAAATCTAAATGCCTGTGAACTTAATGCATTTTCATTTGCATGTCCAGGACAATGATGATGCACAAACGGTTAACACTCGTACACAGAGACGAAGCATTCCCATTATAACACGTAACTCGTTGCGGATCAAGTTGAGGAACAGAACCACCGAACACTGATCTTCTGTGTCACTCAATGCTGCGGATCACTAAATTATTAACAGGACAAATCTTTAAATCTAGTCCTAAATACGCAGTCTAAAGACACATCCCTCTACCACTGTCGTGTAATCGACGCAGTGTAGCTATGCTATTTACTGATCGTCATCTTGGTTTATATTATGTTATCAAACCATTCAAAATATGGTTAACTGGGGAAACAAAAAATTGAAAACAGTTGCAGAATGTAAACTACAGTTTGTGACTGGGCAAGATCCAGTATCGCCACCATGACTATGCATGTCATTTCCAGTCTTCAGACACAGATGGTTCACGTCTGTGCCTTGTACCCACTATCACTGCTGTAGCTCACTCTGTTTTCTCAGTAACAAATGAGGCTTCACTTCCTCTCTCATGGGAGCAGGGGGCGGGCAGCAGTATTTTATCGATCCCCCCCCCATCCCTTACGACTGTAGTATTCTCTGTCTGCAAAGTGCTGAGGTAACCACGCATTCTTGGAAGAAACTAAGGCCACCAAACACCTTGTTCCTTTCCGTAAAGATATTGGTTTTATACAGAGATTTTTAATAAATTCTCCCCCCCCCCCCCCATCCATCCAGTGACTCTGGCTTCCCCAGCAACTAACAGCCACAGGAACTCAACATAACATTGATGGCAGTCAAAACAGCAACCAGTCGACCCTGCGGTCAGTGTCATTCTAGCCTGTGCAAACTACTGAAATATTTTATACCGTGCGACTGGCACATTAAAAACAAGACGACATATTTCAAATGAGATGCGATTATGGCTCCGGTTTGACATTATCCAATGAAAGATGCGGTAATGACTGCTAGAGGGCAATTGAGACACAACCAGGCAGACTCTCTGACACAAGGCCACTCTCACCGCCTCAGGTGTTGAGGTGATTTATTGCAGTCAGGTGCTGGGGAAACATCGTACCTGCACTAATATCCATCAGGATTGACAATAATTGGCCGAAACCTGGCCTTTGCCATGTATTTGTGATCGTACTGACTTTAGGAAGACTGACAAGCTAAGTTATCTATCGGAAGGGCACTGCCAGAGGCAGAAATGACTAAAGTTTAATGCTGAACCTGCTTCTGGCTCAGAAAACTTTATTCTGAGCTTTGGGGTCAGTGTCTTGCGTTCACGATACTGAGAAATGCTTAGTGACACTTACATTTAGAAGTTGGTAGGACTCGGAAAAAAGGCGGCAGTGGATTGGCGAATCCTACCAGTCAAGATCTTGAGTTCATTTATTTATTTAGAAGGTGCTTTTATCTAAAGCAACATACAACTGAGAAAGCCGTGTCAATCTGTCCCTGGAGAAATTAATAGCTGGGTTTAAGGGTCCAACAGTCAAATGACTCGGCTAACCATGGGATTTCAACCAGGGATCTTTTGATCACTAACCCACAAAGCAACACACCATTTTGTTGACGTTCACAGACAAACACGGCTAAATTTTGAACTTTGAACACTCCATGCCTTCCCTGAAGAACGGGTAGTCGAAGTCCTCTAATCATTGATTATGAAGGTGCTTCCTAGATGGTAGCTACCCGGGGCATCACCTGCCAGATCTTCACGCCCGGTGTTGCCTTTTCACAACCGTGGACTGATTCTGCCCTGTGCCATTCCTGTGCCTCACCTTTGACACCTCTAGATGTGGCTTTCAAACCATGTTTGCAGTCAGTGAATATGTCTGGGGACTGTGCCAAGTCCCCGTGGTCCGTGTCTTGGGGGGGGGGGGGTTTGCCAACTAATGGCTAAATAAATCGTGATATACTAAAAATGTGGAAGGAAGACTGTAAGTGTTTGCATTACATATGCATCTATTCAAGGCTCGGCTAACACGAAGAGCTCAACTGCTAACACAGCACCTATCGCTAACGAGGTCATTGTTTGTGTGTGTACATTCCTTACGCTCCAGAGGGAGTATGTGGCTGTCAGACTTTCACAGTTCATTGATACCAGTCTGATTGCCTGTTAACTGCCACGAAAACAATGGACGCCCATCTCATATGAGAACTTCTCCAAGCTGGGCAGACCTTTACAGGAAACCCTTAATGTTACATCACGGTGACCATACATCATTTGCACTGAATTAAAAGAGAATCTAAAAACTATAGCTAGACCACTGAAACAGATTCCTTACCATCTCTAACACATGGATGTAACTGAATCCTGATGAAACAACCAGTAACACACAGATATGGCTATGGGTTAGGTCATTACTAATTTAACACAGGCTTTACCCGGCCAGTGCAATGTAATTGCATTATCTCTCAGCATTGTGGGGCTCATGGTTCACCAGTCCCCTCTAAACCTTTGACATAGTGATGTACAGGCGTGAACCCGCAAGTCCTCATTTCACAGCGGTACCGTTTACAAAATCGGCGGTCATACGCAAAGACAACAGGATGACTTAGTGTTGCTGGGTAGATGGCCAGCTGGTGAGGTCTGCAGCTAGCTTCACCACCAGCTTCTTCCCACCTGAGAATGATGTTTTATTTATATAAACCTGTAGGGTTTCACGGCGGCGATACACTACATATAATAACACTCGCATATAATTCTCGCAGTGACGGTGAGTTATTGCTATATATATTGCTATATAGAGACCGTGACCGTAACATATAAGGTCACTTACAAGGCAACATGAAATAGTTTTGAAAACCCAGAAAACAGCACGAAAGACCAAAAGATCAGAAATCGACGTCCCATGCAATGCAGCCAGTATTTGTTTTAATTCTTTGTTTTTCCGTTCTCAATTTATTTGTTTTAGCGTTTTATTTGCTGATATGCACATTAACCCCCCTTCCCCGCTTCACAATCTCCTGCTACTGAATGTTCACGATATGCAGCTTACGGTCCTTAAGAAATCAAACACACAACTTCGTTTGGGTTAAATTTGTTTCCGACACACTGACACACCTCCCATCACGCTGAATGAATGGACTTAGACGTATTGTCTCGCATAACGGAGCGCACCAATCCCCAATCCAAGGATCCATCACTTATATCTAAACGACTGCTATTCCGAGCCATTCTGCTCTCCCAGTGAAAACGATGTTAATTCAGATAAGTGATATAAGGGGGAAAAAACGTGCCCCGACAACTACACGCACGTCATGCCGTAATTCCTTTCCCTCCGTCGCCCTCCCCTCCTTTGTCATGTCCTCCGTGGCTCCCTCGCTCCATAACGAGGCTGAGCTAGAAGCGGCGTTGAATTACACCGGCCACAAAAACGAGGAGCCGGGGCGGTAGGCACCGAGATCTGTGCGCCGAGGCTGGAATGCGCCAAGGGCTTATGTTTTAGAAATACATATCTGAATGCAAACAGTGCAAAGGAGATGCCTGGCTGGAAAAAGAACATGCCGGCTTGCTTTCAGGCCGACGATGAGACAGGTAAGCAAGGGAGCTGGGCTCTCATTTTTAAAGTGGATACACGCTTTGCACGGAATCAGCTGGCTGTAGGGAAAGGGGGGGCTGCTCCAGTTCCTTACAGCTGTGATCGGGACCGGTGCCACGGTATACAAAGTTACTATGCGATCGCAAGCTTGTCGATCTGCTTTGATTGTTCTTATTTGAAGGGGGTGTGAAGACAATGTGTTTGCTGACCGTTCGCGCCATGATTTAATTTCAAGTTGCAAACCGAGAAGGGCTTGCGGGCAGTGCATCCAGCACCATGCCGTGTCCGTAACCAGATTCCGTGCACTTGGTCCGCTCCGGTCTGCCCGGGTACCGAACCGTCCGTCCAGTGTTGTTTTGAGGACGAAACGCATGGTTCAGTGTAGGTTCACGATAGCAAGTTATCTTTCTGGTACATGGATCGTGCTGATTGTGGTTTTTGTATGTGTCTGTGTAGTCGTATTTTTGTTAGGGGCTTACAGGAATCCAGTACCATCTTAGGTGTGTGGGTTTTTAAAGGTAGGGGTGTGACCACGAGAATTGATTTGAATGTGGGGGGACCATTGCTGTCGGTGTCTGAATTTAAGATCCGTCGGGGTGTAAGCCGGTCACTGACAGTCGGTAGGGTGTTTCTGTGCCATGCATTGTGGAGGCACTAAGCGAAATGGCAGCGCATGGTAAATTACTACGTTTGTGTAGGTTTCGGGCATGGATCGTGGTAATCATCACTATCGTGTTATGTTTTGGGGGGTGGGTGTGAAGGATTTGCCCTTTTTTTGCACGGAAAACAAACATGCTACACAAAAGATCGGGTAGTACAGTATCACACGAAGCACTGTATGTTGTAACATTTTTTTTTTAACACAGCCTACGTAAAAGTTACAACCTCGAATGCAAATATATTCCTGAGTGGTCGTGCTATTTAAGGGCACAATATACAGGCGGCAAAAAAGATAGGTTTTAATGTTATTTTGAAATAAATGCGAATAAAAGGAAGAATGAAAATGGCTCAGATTGTGTCTTTGCATTTCTATCAGCACGTGATTCTTCAAAGGCAGCAGAAATAAAGGTCATGCAGGAGTATTGTCAGTTGTGGCTTAACTTTGCCCGTGTTGCAAAGAGCTCCTTTGTGGAAACAACACGGGATTATATGCAGACTTACCAGTTAGGGACGCACACAGTGTTTCCATATACAGTTTCAACTACAAATCTGATACACGCTTTATGGATTATGTTTGGAGATTTTGCGTCTTAAATCGTATTACACTGATCTCGCGACTTGTCATCTCGGCTGTCATTTTTGGCTCGTAATTATCAGTGCCTTTCACCCCTCTGGGGAGATTCCGGATTTAAGTCGGTCCGCCGTGCCCGTTAGGTAAATGTGTGCACGGCTGGGCGGGGTCTGTGACATCCATTCTGCAGATGGCTCTCAAAGCAGAATCGGACCCACGCTGAGGTGGACCTGGCCAAGGTTCCCTTTGAGTCCCTAACATCAGAACCCACCTCGGCGATGGGGCTGCACCATGCATCAGTGACTCATACCCTGTGGGGGCCAGAGAGAGGTAAGGTGCCACAGACAGCAGTTACAGCTGGTGTTACAGCTGGTGGCACTTATCACAGTGATTATCACTGTACTGAGCTCAGGAAGAGGAGGTTGTGTCTTTGAATACCAGTCTGGGAGTTTCTGTCACTAGCTGGTACCGGGTGCTTAACCTGTTGGTTTGGTACCTTTGCTTCTACGTAACATGATGTGTAAAAAGCATGCATATCAGGTAGATATAAAACGTATAAATGTTTGGAATCTGCACATCTTAAACTTTTGTGTACAAATCATAGATCAGATGACAAGGTCACAACACTGTTTTATAGTGTGTTTTGGTATGGTATGGTATGGAAAACCCTTTATTGCTGTTGCAATACACCTTGTCACTAGTCACAAGTACCAGCGAAATTTTCTCCTGTTTTCAGATTGAGCTGTTGAATCCGGTCTATATATATATATTTTTCTTCAAGTAATAATTAATAGAAACAGAATTACTCTTGGTGGCACCTTAATCAAAGTAAGGTGCACTCCGCAGCCGAGCTGACATGTTCGGTCCTGCACGTTCGATTGCCATCTGTGAGAGGGAAGTCCGGAGACTGCCAGACAGGCTCTGGTATTGGTGGGGTAGAGGCTAGGCCCCTCTCCCAGTCTCGTGGTGTCGTCTGCTGTCAGCTTACCACCTTCAGTTCTGTGGGTGGAACAGCGGCTCTAATGGTCTTATGTGCTTGATGATGCCTGTAGATTTACTTGGGGGGGTGGGGGTCAGTGGTGGACCACGTGTATTGAAAGTGAGCATCAGCGGTACGTGATAGCAGCCTTCGCCCCTCCGCAGTTGCCGTGGGTGCAGCACATTGAGAGTGAGACTTATGACGGGATTAATTGGCCTATCCAGACTGAGGAATATTATAAAAATAAATTAAATGAAATTCTAATTCCTTCCCCTGAGCGTATCTTCAGCTTGTCATAGTGCCCTCAATCAGCCGTTCCGTGCATTTAGGTTTAGTGTATTTTACTTTTCGAATGTGTTTGCAAAGCATTTAGGGCTTCGTACATCACTGTACCCAGAATGCATTTCTGTTAATATATTTAAATTGTTATACTGGGGTCTTGTCAAAATACACTTTTCCAATGGGTTCTATGTGTTCAGTGACAGTCCTTCTACTATTAGGGAAAAAGTCTGCCTTACTTGAGTATACTGGAAACCAGTCTGCTGTTCGCAAAGGTTTCTTCTCATTGCTTGGAGATGTTTTACACTGTGTAAGTTATATTATTTCACACTTTTCAGCTCATGCGGCCTTCTGGGTGATACTCTCTAGCATGCCGCATGTGTGGGCACCCGAGACGAGACCTGCTATGCTGAGTTAATTAGATTTTTCTTCCCAAAATGCCCGAAGTCCTTTTAGTTGATCAGATGCTTAAGCACCAAACTGGTGGTAATGGTGCTCTCTTAGGGTACCTCAGATCCTGGCAGAAACCGAAAGTGAGACTGCAAACGTCGAGGGTCAGGGTTTAACAGACAACCGATTCCTCTAACAAATTCGTGACAGAGAAATTTGGTTAAGATTCCCATTACGGCTGATGACGAGTGCTCTCATTGTAGGCCGTGACAATAACAAGGACAATTTCATGTTCAATCCTGAGAGATAAAAAAAAAAAAATGAAAAAAAGGGAAATGAGCAAGAACATAAAAACTGTTTGAAGTGTAATTTGTTTCTTGGTATTAGGATCTGCTGTCTGAGTTCATCAAACGGAGAAAAAAGGAAATTACGTTTTCATTTATCAGCTTATCTTTTTTATTCTTCAGTAGCATTTCCGCCTCCGCTTCACCGCTTCACACAGTTGGCGAGTCCCAGAACGTCGGCAGCTGAAGCTGAGTTGGAGGAAGGTCCCACCTGTCACCTGGACCGTGTGAGGGGCACAGCCTATGGCGTCTGTCTGATGATAACATTAGTCATCCAGCCTGATGTTACAGCTTTCAAGGGGCCTTAATTAATTGCCTACCCACTTGAAATGTTGTTCGACTCGGAGGACCCACTAACTGAAGTGACCTCAGACATGTCTGACACCCAAACATTTATGGTGAATCTCAATACCAAGAATGGAGAGGCCGTACTTGTGGTCTTGGCAAGACTGGTCTTGCTAACTTGCCTTCCAAGAATGAACTTGGGGAGCAATAAATCATGGGATTGGTCTCGTTTGGCGAGAATGCAACCGACGTATCCTTGATATTTGTGGGGGACACAAGACCAACATCCGGGAATTTTTACCATCCTCGTGTGCTTGTGTTCTTGGTATTGGAACTGGTCTTTGGCAATGGAAGATGACGTAAAACGGGTACACGAGAACATAAGTACAGACAAGTACACATATTGAGGTTCACCCTTGCTTTCTTCACAAAATGCCCTGATGCATTATGGGTGTATCCCACTAACACTTGACATGGGTCAATTTTCGTCGCCTTTTTATTTTTCTGCCTCGGGGATGGTTGAATTTTGTTTTTATGGTGCATATTGCTTCTAACATGGCTATCATCTGTGATTTAGTCGTCTTGTGCCGCTTCTGGAGTCTGTGTGCCGTTAACACCTCAGCTGTTGCATCTGCTGTAGCTGGTCTACCAGTAGTCATCCAATTACTCTGGATAGGACGCCTTTAATACATCACCTTGGTGTCTCCATTATCTGTTTCTGTGTACAGCCCCTGCTTCATGTGACTGAGGTACCTAAGGAAATGGAAAGGTGGAACCAAGACAGGTCCTGCCTCCTATAGCTGCTTGGGCCCACCTCCTCTACAATCTGATTGGTTATCTCTCTGAACCAATCATTTTTCCTTCTGCCCTCAGAACATTTTTGTGAAGGTAAAACTCCCATGAGCCTCCATTACCTGTTTCTTTGTACAGCCTCTTCTTCTAGCTCCCACAAGTGACTGAGGTAACTGAGGTTACAGAACGCTCCCCTGGAGCGCCGTATCGTTGTGAGGTGGCTGGAAACTGCCAGAAATGTGGCATGTAAGACACCGTCTGATTCTGGAGGTCCTTTGGAGTAGCAGGAGGACCTGGATGCGGTGGCTCCAGCATTGCGGCTTCGAAGTTCCATGGGCGTCTCAAAGGGACTGTACGATTACCCAGCCAGTGTAAGAGGTGGGGATCTCTCTAGAAATGCTGGTGCAGCAGCTAACGCCTTTACAAGACCGAGAGCATCTGAGATGCAGCATCTCGCTTTGCTGATCAATCCAGACTGGACTGGGTGGGCTTCATTTACAGAGTAGCACTCGACTGAATTTCACCTTTTATTGAGCGATGTGTGCATGGCTGTCATGGATCAGTTTGTCCAGGTTTTGGCTAGACTGGTACTGGGGTCTGATGGCTGTTGTGGTGGTAGGTTGCTTAGCTGTTAAAATGCCCGGTGGAAAAGCATGTTATTATTCAGAATATCGTTCTGTTCTGCTGATCAAAGTAAAATCACACATTTTATTTGCCATTTTTGTACAGCTTAGCTCAGTTTGAATTGAACTCGATAATAGCTACATTTTATACTGAAGTTTCTCTATATTTACTTGTTATATATATTATATATAAGCATTTTAGCTTATATATTTTGTGATGATTACTAGCATTAAATAACAGGCATACATATGATTTAAATTTTTTTACTGATTTGAAATAGGTTGATCTTATCACACTAATGATGCTCACATCAAGAACAGGTTATTAATTTCTATGAAGCTACTGTGACTTACATCATTCAGGTTATTCATTCTGCTTCTGCAAATGCTACACATGTCAAAAGAAGTTACTCATTCTACTCATGCTAATGCTAGACTCATCACTGGGAGAGGTCGCTCATTCTGCCTGTGCTAATGCTACACCCGTCACTGGGAGAGGTCACTCATTCTGCCTGTGCTAATGCTACACACGTCACTGGGAGAGGTCACTCATTCTGCCTGTGCTAATGCTACACACGTC
>JAODLD010000069.1:22365569-22378790 GCA_026781065.1 Mormyrops boulengeri | reverse complement strand
GGGAAGAGACCCCCCATTTAGCTTAGCATGTCTGTGACGTTCTGGTGGGAAGAGACCCCCCATTTAGCTTAGCATGTCTGTGACGTTCTGGTGGGAAGAGACCCCCCATTTAGCTTAGCATGTCTGTGACGTTCTGGTGGGAAGAGACCCCCCATTTAGCTTAGCATGTCTGTGACGTTCTGGTGGGAAGAGACCCCCCATTTAGCTTAGCATGTGAGTTAGTTGCCTACCATTTTACCTGAGGCTCTTGGTGCTCCATAATTAGGTGACTGAACCATAGGTCTCCATGATGAGCCTGTTCCTCACTTTGATGCACAGCTGAGCTTTTCCTGATGATTTTTTTTGTTCCTACAGTGTACTTTTTATTTTTATAAACGCCTGCAGCATTGTAGACACAGTGTTGAACTACTGCTGTTGGATATGTAGTTGATTTTCCATTGTAGATGTATCTGATTTCTTTGAAAAGACAGCACTGTAAGGTCTTCCTTACCAATTCACCAAACTGACTGGAGTAGAACCAGTCACGTGGTCTGCATGACACAGTCTGTCAGTAATTGGTTCATTATATCAATAGGTGTTTGAGTTATGGGCCTTGTGTTTTGTCAGTAGTTTGCTAGATGAATTTGAGTTGAGCTTGCAGAAGGGTGTCTTGCCTTCTAAGTGAAATAATGGGCACCTATCATTCAGAAATGAGTTCAGCTGAGACTCATATCTTCTAGCTTGGTTTTGTTATGTCAGGCCATTCATCAGTTAGAGTGAACAGCAATTACATTTTTCCACTCTTGTTCCATTATTTGTGGTAGTATATATATATAAATATTAATTAGCTATCTTAAAGTAGTACATTGACAACAGCAAATACACTAGTTCTATTTCTGACGCATTTTTGTCACAACTCAAACTAATTTGAAGCCCTTGAAGTTGAAGTAAAAGACTACCCTAAAAATCATGGAAGTCATACGTTAAGCTGAAAACTCTAAAAGAGATGCGGTTTATGATTGTGTGAGAGTGTGTGTGTGTGTGATCTTTAAGTGCAGCCGAAATGCCCAGCTCAAATCCCTGAAACCAGCCCCACTGAAATGTTCATTAGAACTATAAGATTAGGAATTGACTCTGCTGACATGTTTTGTGCGTGTTCATGTCCGTCAATCCTCATCAAGTCGAGTATTAAACGCTTAACATTCGTTATTTGGCTATTTATGGGGTTTTTTTTCCTGGAATGTATGTATGCTTTCTGTTTTCTTAGGGCAGGGGTCACCACTGCCAAGTGCTGTATCCGGCTCACTGTGAATTTGACTATCCCCTTTGTATCCGGGAGTCAAAACAATGTGTCGCAAATGTGTTAACGTAGAATAAAGTGATTGGAAGAAGAGACGGGTGTTGAACTACCTGCAGAGCTTCTCAGGCTCCTTTAGGAGAGATTACAGATCTGCGAGGCTATATGGCATAAAATGCATGCTGAGGGATTTCTTTTCACGAAATGATTCTTTTGATAGTAAGCTTATTCACCTGGTGTTTCACTTATTTAAATCTTTTCTAAACCTGAAACAAAATCTGTTTGTCACTTCTGTACCTACTTGAGATCTGTACCTTCTGTACCTACTTGAGATCTGTACCTTCTGTACCTACTTGAGATCTGTACCTTCTGTACCAACATGCGATCTGTACCTTCTGTACCTATTTGAGATCTGTACCTTCTGTACCAACATGAGATCTGTACCTTCTGTACCAACTTGAGATCTGTACCTTCTGTACCAACATGAGATCTGTACCTTCTGTACCAACATGAGATCTCAGAGATTCTGATTCTAATTTGAGTGATGGCTGTGTCTCTTTTTAAGAGTCAGTATAAGTCAGTGTTATGTGGTTCTTCCAAGTTTGCTTTGTTCCTTCTCAAGGTTGAGTTGTTCTTGTTCCTACAGTGTTTGTGGCTTCTTTTTTGTTTCTTTTCAGCTATGCGGCGTTCAGTTTGTGAAGGATGTTTGTCCTCTTTGAGAGATCTATATTCATGAATGTGCGTAGAGAGATGTTTAAGGTTACAGATGTGGTCAGGATGCATTATACTCTCTCTGTTTTTTCTTTTTACTACATGGCTTCTTTGAACACTGCCTATGTGAGATAGTGACCTAGTGCAGAGCTAGCTGTGTTGGTTGCCATGGTAATGTCAGGGCATCGTGAGGTTGCATCGCAAGGTGCCCGGGGCCATGGTTTGTGGGCGGAGTCAGGTTGCCATGCTGCCGGAACACACCCCTGATTTTTCCCACACCAGAAATGTCTGTGATCTTTGAGACAGATGTAGGGAGATGCGCCTTGGTGAGGGACATGGGTATAAGTGCTGGCTCCAGCAGATAAGAAGATGTAGCTTTGCACTGCGGCCTGCACTGCGGCCTGCACTGCGGCCTGCACTGCGGCCTGCACTGCGGCAGGATTGCCTGTTTCCACAGAGTCAGAAGCCAAACTTGTGGCAGATATGAAGCGTCGCTCATTTGCATCTGCCTTTTCTTTTGCGAGATGGAGACCTCTGGCTGTGGCTTTCCTCACACATCTCAAGTACCCTCTCTTCTGGAGGCTTTTAACTCTGCTGACATTTGATTGGCTGCAGCGGGCTGGCTGAGGAGCGCTTCCGCTTGTCATTCGCAAAGTCAAGAGGCCGCAGCATGGAGTGCCAGTGCTCAGGGGCAGATGTGATGGCCGTCCTGGACCTTTAGATTGCGGCCAGAGCCTCCGCTAATCAACGGGAGGCGCAGTGAAAGCAGGGTCTTCACTATATTGTTGTAGAGGAGGAAACATTTAAGGTTTCCACTGTGGAGTATTTCACACTCCAGAAATCTCATGCTGGTTGGGACCTGCATGATGTGATTGGTGGCATTTTTCAAGATATTTCCCGGTAGTATAGAACTTTTTAAAACTCTACTAAGGTTGGGCCCAGACTGCTACACTTAAAGGGCTTCATTTTGGGTGCTAGCAAGGATGGAGTTTGCTTGTGGTGCTGACTGTGCCTGCGGAAGGGACCCAGACTGTCGGCTTGGAGGATTTGCATGTTTCCTTTTGCACTCATTTCACGTGCAGGATCATTTTAATACTTGAGAAAACAAACGTTAAAAAAAATGGATAAAGCCCCTCAACCCTTGGGTTCAGTGCGTGTGTTCTCGCCCCAGGATTCTTGGACAAGGGCCAGTGCGGTTGACGAAATGAGCAGGATGTGTTTAGCTGGTTGCCCTGTGATTTGGATCACTGCCCACTGTCTGCCTTAGTGACCTTATCCCGTCCCACCTCTGAAGTGACCTCTGGCCCCGCCCTCCTTTCAAGGCTAAAGGTGTGGCGACCAATGTCACATGTTGCATTACGCAGTGTGCCGCCATTTTATTTTTCCCTTTTGAGTGTAAATAAGAATTCTAATTTTACGCCTGTCATACCCTGAGCGTGTAAGTTGGGGGATTTGAGCTACAGGGACTGGTCCTGGTCCAAATCATAAGTAGATCCCAGTAGAGAAGTTGTTTGATGGGGTAGAAACAGGATTTAGGCGGTTAATGTGGGAGGGGCAGCAAGACTAGCAATTTTTTTTAATATACTTGTTCTGACATTATTATCTTAATGCAATGACAGGGGTGCATGCGGCTGCCTCAGCTTCTGGCTATTGCTCTGCCTTCCATTAATACGACCTGACCAGACTCAGCATTTTTGTCAAGCCAGTTGCTGACTCAGATATGTTGTCTAGATCGTTCGGCTAACCTGTGGCCCCTGCTTAGTAAGAAGTGACTGGCAGGGTCATGCAGGGCCAGCAGGGCGGCGCCCTTTCCCCCTGCTTACGTTTAAGTGTTTCAGCTCTTGATTTGCAAATGAAACCTGGCAAAAAAAATAATAAAAAATTCCACTGGACAAGATTTGTATGAACTCTCTAGAAAGCTATGGTGCCCAGGTAGATTTGCCAGGAAAGGATGCTCCACCTGGACAGGTAGGTGATTTGCAGTGCACCTGGGCGCCATAGCTGTTGTGGGGAATGCTGAAGGGTACGAAATATCGGGACTTGCTCCGAAGATCCTTTTAGCTGGAGATAATAGCAAAATTTATGCACCTACTTCAGTTATTAAAAGCTTTTATTTGTGGGCGAGCTTCCCTACAAGAGAATGCTTGCCGTTACCGCCGCAGCTGCTGTATAAGCCTTCTTCAGCTCGTTAAATCTCGCTGTGCAGCTGCTTTACCCCCACTGACGACTCCTACCTCTCGTATAATCGATACGGAGCTGCTTCCCACCCATCATGCTTGCACTTCCACAATCCATGCACCTGAAGATTGAATGCTATAGTCATCCTATATAAAATCTACACTTATGGACCTAGGCTGGGCCGTTGTTCACACGCAGTAATATTTGTAGCTGCTGAATGTGGTAGCGATGTAACATTTTCTACTAATGCGCATTTTTTTCTATGTCTTTAGGTTATTCGGTTATTTGCGGGCAGGAGATGAGTGATCTGCAATGTACTATGATTTTATATATATATGTGTGTGTATATGTATATATACATGTGTATATATATACACACACACACATATAAAAACTTTTCTTTGGAAAAACTCTTCCTCAAAGAGAACAGGCAGAATCTGCAGCCCCAAAGAACAACGTAAGAGTTTTGATAACCGGCTGCTGGCTGAGGGTTGGGGAGGGGGGGTTGTCATGGTGGTGGGGGTGGTGGTGGTTATTATTCCATCTATTAAAAGTGAGGAAATTGCTTTTCCACCACGCTGCCGACTAAGCATTTCCCCCGGCATGATAACGCCCCGAGCTGACCGGCTCTGTCACTGTCAGGGTCGGTGCACCCCCCCTCCCCCCCCCGTACTCAGAATGGTACAGGCCTTGGATAGGCAGAATGCAGAGTGTCACAGGAACAGCAACAGCCATACCATGCCCAACACGGGGGGTGAACATGAACTAAAACTCTTAACTTTAAACTGGCCATTTTTAAGAATTAAATGGCACGATTGAAGTGGCAAAAGTCAGTAGAGGGAGCCCTTGTTCAGGAGGGACGCGGTCAAATCCTCATATCCCCACCAAAAGAGCTGGACCGGTATTTTTAGAGATGCTGCTAGTGGATTGTGGTTGACAGTAACCTCTTATGGTTATAATCTAGTCAGAGAAGCATCCAGCTCTTTATGTCAGGCTGCCCTTTCCCTTACCTTGGGTCCCTCTTGTCAGCTGATCACAATCTGTTTTCAAGGGTGATGCTGCTAGGAAGGACACTCATTCTGCCAGTCCCAGATGCGCTACACTACTGATCTTGGATCAGTTCCTCCTTGAAACTCACAATGATATTCCTTATTATACTGGTGGTACGTAGAGCTCGTGCTATATGAATTTGGTTGTGGTACTTAAATATACCACTAGATGGTGAACTTTAGTTTCAGAAATGGTGCATATACCTTCCTATCTAGTCTGTCTAGTGCTGGGTTGCAGTGGGGCCTGGGGTCTATCCCAGGTGGCACAGGGCAGAAGGCTAGGGGACGACCTGAATGGGGTGCTTGCCCATCACAGGGCACCCACACTGCCAGTGGGTGACCCAGCCATGCCAAGTAATCTAACTGCAGGTCTTCGGACTGCCAAATGATGCCAGAGTGCCCAGGAAAAACATGCACACCATGGGGGACAAATACGAAATCTCCACCCTCACTGAGTTCAGGGTGTATTTCAGACTCCACCCCCCCCCCCCCCGGAGATGTGAGGCGGCGAGTGTTAACTCCCCCCAGGCCACTTTGCTGCCTGCTGTTTATTTTTGTCCCCCTATTGCCATGTTGACAGTTGTCGGTAGACAGAAAGCTGTCATCCATGGAGAATCGCGGGGAAGTTCCTCTGGCGTCACTGGTATACCAAAGCGAACATCCGGCGTTCGTCTGGAGTTTCTGTTATATACCTTCTGTACTTCACTTCTTGCGGTTTACGGGCTGTCATCAGGGCATGGGCTTGTATTCAGACCAATCATCCACCCAACACTGCACACGAGTTCCTGCTGGGTGAAGGTCTGAGGGCGGGAAAGTTAGAGGACAGCAGTGTGGGGCTTTTTGTGTTATTTGCTATTCTCTGTGTGCACTTCCCTTTGTTGTTTGATTTAATGGCGCAGTGGGCGGGGGGTGGTTGCACTGCAGATGACTTGGTGGGAACTGTACTGCATTTAGTTTTGAACTTTAGTCATTATAGTTCAAAAACAATAATGCATACTGCAGTGTATTTTCTGTGCATTCCAGCTGAATGAGTAAGAGGTATGTGAGGTCTTTTTCTTTCGGGAACCGTAATAGGGCTGCCTGAATGGGACGGAATGAGCCTAGGTTCTGTTATTTGATTTGATTGGCTGGTCTCTGGGTCATTCCTGTCCTAAATCCAATTCAACCTTTTCTTATAGGCACTTTTATCTTTCAATTGCTTATTTGATGTCGTCCCTGTTAGCATTACCCCTGTGTCCAGTGGTCTTTTTTTCCTTCTGCCTTTCTTTTCCTTGTCCCCTTTGACTGGAATTGACTTTAATCAAAAGCTGACACCTTTGGGCCAGCAGGTGGCACAGTGGTTAATCAAACATGCCAAGATGTTAAAGGCCCGTGAGCAAGTAAATAAAATATGTTTTAGTGCTTTTACGATATGTCTAGGACCAACAGTTTGATTGGGCCAGTTTTCTGTGTCTCGCTCTCAATCCACTGGAGGGGAGCGTTCATCTGGGAACCATTCAGTTCATTGGTAACCAGCTGCTGGATAGTCGATTGTTCTCTGTGGACCTGTTAGTTAGTTAGCTCCTCTGGGTTAACCTTACTTTCAGCATATAGGTTGTCCTGCAGTGATATCGCAGCGATACGTCAGTGCTGTGTGATGCTACATCAGCCAGATAAAACGAGGTCATTGGTTAGATTCTAGAACTCGTGTTTCAATCACAAGCCATACTGGGCTTGAGTCTTTGACCCGGGTCCTTTTAGTTGCCATTTCACGCTTGCAGTACTTTGCCCCCCCCTTTGTCAGTCTGTCAGTTCTTCGTACCGCATGGTGGTCACATTTTCTGGAGACTCTGGGGTTCAGTGACGTGAAGTGACAACTGTTAAATCATCCTGACGGAGGGTGATGGCTTGATTTTAAAAACCCTTACAGCACAGACTGAAAAGCTATGACACATACAAACCCCACACAACCTAAAAACCGTCCCCTTCTGCTTCTTTGGGAATGGGCTCACTTGGTGGCCAGGGTGTCAGGCTAACTGTGTGTCAATCAAACTCAAACACAAAGGCCACCGACCCCCTTGGAGGTAGGTAGCACCAGAGGGGGCAGCCGGTGACCAGTTACAATTGCAGCCTGAAATGTATGAGCCAGACTGGAGACCTTGAGCTCGTTTCACAAAGCTGGATATTCATGTTAGCAAGAGAACTTATCAGATTGTAGGTAGTTTGCGCTAAATGAAAGTGAAAGGATTTTAGGGATTTTAAGGTTCACTAATTCACATGGGTGGACCGGCATAAAAGTTCATGGTCTGATTGCTCAGTTAAAAAAAAAATGTCTGCACCGGATACAGTTTGAGAACTTGGGATGCATTATATCTAACGTCCTTCGTATTGTTAACATATAATGCAGTACTAGCGGCACAAATATATTAAGTAAACATGGCACTTTTAAGTTAATTTTTAATTTGCTGTATGCGTAAGAAGATCCAAAATAATAAAATCGAACTATTTGTACCATATTTAATTGCGTAACACCAAATAATTTTGCATAGCATCGTATTGCGTTGAATTCGATTGTGTGGAATTACACTGCATTGTAATCGGGATGAATCACATCGTATCGTATGAGTAGTTACTTTGTGTGTATCTAAGACATGTATCACATCGGTCTCAGTGATGGAGATGCATATCCCAGAAGATAATGTCCATTTCAGCTGGAATTCCTCAAGTTCGGCACGTTATCTAGCCAACAAACTAATCTAGCTATGTGACACAGGTCCCTAGTGATGGCCCTTTGCTTGATTTACAACAGACTGATGAAGCTGGATAGGGTTACAAGTGATTTCAAGGACTTTGAAATAGATGAGAAATGTAATGATCCACTGCTAGGGATGAATACAAAAAAATACAATTCATAAATTCATATTAGTAATACTAATGTTACAAATTTCCTCATGTGACAAGATCATGTCGACAATCAACTAATGAATTTTACAATTAGAGTGGTTAGCTAACAAGTCTGTATACTTGCCAGTTGGGATTACTTGAAATTCATTTATTTCTGCTATTTAATTTTATTTGTAATATTATATGCGACCCTGACCAGGGGAAGCCATTGGAAGTAATTAAAGTAAATTACCATATCGCCTAAATATGGAGGCCAGATGGGTATCTTCACTTATATGATTTAACATCAGACTCCAGAGCTGATTTTATTTTCTCTTTTTCTGACAATTTGTGCCATGTGAAACATCGGCATGATGTATTTACAAAAATGGGGATCGATAAACTGCACCCCAGTGTTTCGAGGCGATATCAAAGCTGTTTTACTCCCTGATAAATTCAGAGGGGCACTGTGGTGATCAGCCATCAAAACACTGCTGACAAGAAATGAGGGAAGGTTTTTATTCCTGTGTCTCGTACACTTTATTGGCAGATAGCTCGGTGCTCTCTGGTGCCTCTTGTGGACAAATGATATGCAAGCCCGAGAGGCTAAGCTAGCTAGCATAGCTTTAAGCAGGGAGATGATTTTGGCTTGCTGAACCCAGTTTCCTTATGGCTCGGACCCACCCCGGTGTCCTCAGCATGTGGAGATTGAGCAGCTTTGTTTTGGCTGTCACAGGTATTTCCCTGCTGCTTTGTATCGGAGTCATTTACAGCTGCCCAGTGACTGGCTAGCAGACTCCCATTGACTACGATTATGCCCGGCTGGGTGGTGTTGAGAGGGAAAAGGCAAAACAATTTACACGTTTAATTAATTTTACTTTTTTCCCCCCCAAAATTGAACATTGTTATTACCCCGAATAGCACAGCAGTGAGGGTGAAGGTAAATTCAGGATAATTCGACATGACGAACTTCCTGTTCAAGCTTAACCCATTCACTTATTGTGTGTGCATGTGTGTGTGCGAGAGTGTGTGTGTGTGTGTGTATTATGTTTATATTACATTATGAGGATCAAATGTTCCCCACAGTGTAATAAAAACCTGTTATTTTGAGGTGGTGGGGACCAAGTCCCCACAAAGATCTGTGAATGTAATTAAAAAACTAAAAATGCCAAAAGAAAAAAATGTTTTGTTTGGTTACTTATGGTTTAGGTTATGGTTATGGTTAACATTATGGTTATGGCTGGGTAGGGGTTAAGGTCGTCATGATGGGATTGGAGTTTTCCCCATATAAATAAATGGAGTGTCCCCACAAAGATATAATTACAAACCTGGGTGCGTGCGTGCGTGTGTGTGTGTGTGTGTGTGTGTGCGCACGCATGTGTGTCCTCCATCTCATTCATATTCCCTCAGCGGCACCGTTATCCACCTGCCCGGGGAAATCTAGCAAACATCCGAGATCCAGCAAGACCTGCGGATCAGCTGTATGCTTATTAAGAGCACCGGTTGGGGTTAAGTTTGAGGCCAGGAGCTGTGTGTCCCTTACTGGTCTCTTAAAGGTCTGCATGCCACCAGCAATCAGTATTCATGTCCTAATGACCTGGACGAGGGTTACACTGCCACCTGAGTTTAGTAATTGTAGCCAATTCCTGGCATACGCATCCCAGCATGCTTAGGGTCATGTACTGAAGACTTTCAGCTGGGGCTGTCTGCCTGTAGTTATAGCTAACATGGCTTAGGGTGGCAACTGTAGTGAATGTGAGTGGCAGGGTTGTTCGACTGTTTTGGCAGAAGCCTGAATGGCTAACGACACCTCAGCCTGTCTGTTTCCTGAGCAACCAACTCCAACAGAATGACATCAACAAGAAGCAACAATGCAAGATTCTCCTGGTGGGGGGTGAATATTAACCCTTTGTAAGTGAGTGATTAAAATTCAGATCTAAAAATGTTTAAGATGTGTGCAAAAAAAGGATATGTTTTATTAAAAGGTCATGGAATTATCCTCGTCTGTGGAAGACGTACAGTGTGATTATGTGTATGTTTGGTTCATTAACGTATTACCTGAAATCATCTCGAATCGTGTGTGTGTGTGTGTGTGTGTGTGTGTGGACATCATGCATGAAAGGGTTCATCCAAAGTCAAAACAGACCCAACAATCTCACATCCGGTTCCACCAGATGTCAACCTGACACCTGAGCTGCCAGTTTATTTAAATCGAACCCCAAAGATCAGTATTCCATACTCTTCTGGCTGTAGTGCACAGCTCATCAATCTCCAGGAGCTATGGATTTCTGAGCAGAAAGTTAATGTGCTCGTATCGTACTTCACGTTGTTATTGACGGACAGACGAGTGGCAACGAGGACTGTAAAGCTGAACCCCACACGATTCCTGCAGTGAGTGATTTTGATGGCACAGTGGGCATGGTTGTGATATGCATTTTTTTTTCGGTGTACCTTGGAATCTGATTATTTCATTAATTAGCTACATAAGATTCAAGATTCTTTGTTTGCCTTCTGAACATCAGTACATAGGAATTCTTACTTGTGCTATCCAGTCAGTAACACATGACATCTAACAGACGTTAGAGTTAGACGGCATGGAACAAGGCACTCGCATAACATCAAAGTAGGCATATGACTAGGTACTGTAGAGGGATGTTTTTATGGAATAAATATGAAATGGCTGAAACTGAAGATACGACAATTATAAAGGTATAAAGTAAATACCCGGGACGAATGGCTGAAATAGGAAATATGGCAGAGAGAAGTGAAATAAACTATTAACCTGGCGTATAACGGTTTTGAAATATCATCTTCAACTCATTTTTTCCTGCCACGGCAAGTATTTTCAGGATGTGATACAGTCTTCACCAGTCACCTGAGCTCTACCACGGATCTTATGCTCTGTGAAAAAGGCCTTAGACAGCAATCCCATGTCTGTCAACCAGGTGTGAGCCGATATATTTTTCTCAGTCCTTTCTGTGCAATCTTGTAGTTTGTCGTTCAAAAGCAACACGAAAAATGAGCTCTGTAATTCAAAAGTGTAATCACATATAGTGACAAGTCAAGCGGGAGCCTCTCACTTTAGCTTCCTCACCTTATATCTGCTCTCGGTTGGGTTTTCTCACCGACCTTTATCCATCTTCTAACTGCTTATCTTGGGCTCAGTTCCTGGAGCCTGTGCCCAAAGCAGGGAACATCTAAACCCTAGTGGTAATTTTAGAGTTGCCAATTAACCTACCTGCACATCTTTGGACTGTGGGAGGAACCCCACGCAACACAGGGAGCGCATGCAAACGCCACGCGGGCAGAGAGGAGGTGGGAGTCAAACACAGTCGCTGGAAATGTGAGGTAGTCAGGCAACCCGCTGAGCCGTCCTGCCAGCCGTATGTATTTATTTTTACAGCCATTGGGTAGAGACACACAAGGACCATGCTGAGACTGAAAATGGAGTAAACTAAATAGCAAAACCATTAAAAAGAAAGCCTCAGGTTACACCTTTTGCTTCGGAAATGGAACATTCCGGAATTCATTCCGGAACATGGTTGTATTTTTAACTATTTTAAAAAATACTGAAAGTGCACATATCTGGATGCAAATAACCATACGAATGAAAGTTACAGAAGACACATTTTTGCTGTGTATTAAAAATGATTATAATAGATAAATGCATAATGGAAACAATGCATGTCTGTACTCATTAGTGATTCACACCTTGCTAATTGAACGGCTCAGATCAACAGATTACCCGAAACCATGCAGCGGCTGTGAAGTGTAACATGAAAGAACTTGAGAGGCTGAATATTCATCCTCGATTGATTATTTATTTATTTATTTATTTATTTACTGCATTTGACAGCTCTGAAAGGGCCAACAGAAATACACATTGGTACGTGCTGGTCCCACCCCCCCAAAATTGCATCATATCCATCAGATGTCTATCAGAATTGGTTAGGTAAATGTCCCTTAAATATACAGTTATTTCCAGCTGTGCATAATTCATGGCACTTGAAGGAATGCGGCTGGTGTGACTTGTGCGTTTTGTGGTCCCTCCCCTCCCCATTAATATATTTTATTCTCCATTTTCTGCTTTTGTCAGGATAAATATATCATTGTGGCAATCATGGTGCTTATTGTCTGAACAGATGCCCTGAGTCCTGCCCCCCCTACTACAGGGACAGGCAATTACAGTCCGGTGTGTGTATCTGCATTTCTACCACGGTCTACTCTGACATCAACACTCTGACCTTTGACCCCAAGTAGCTCGTCATTGCTGACATTTTAATTGCGACAAGGTATATTGTGATGGCTAATTAAGGAGACTAGATAACTCAGTGGGGGTGTTCATGAAAATGGTCTGTAACTGGTTGGAACCTAATTAAAGATTATTTTCTCCTTTGAAAAATCACGACTGGTGTTTTGGTGAGTGATTGCATATCTGTTTTCCCCTCTCTCTTTGACATTTAACTTTCCTGACCGTGTTGCCCCTTGAATTATCACAGAATGTTGCACCGAAAATGCCGTTCGCTCAGATAATTTTCCAGTGATTTCGCCGAACATCTAGAGTTCATCGTCAAGGTCAAGAATGATGAGTGTCTCCATCCAACTGAGCAAACTGTTTAAATGTTTCAACGTAAGCAGTAATAATAGGCATTTTCAAGAGCAATATAGTGCAATTTCTTAGTTGTCCTGCGTTTCATGAGTGATGCTGAATGTCGTCACGTTTGATAGATGAGGGGGAGGGGCTGTTCGTCTTGGAGATCATGATTGATGCGCATCATTGTGTTTGGGGTGGAGCCTCAGTCTGCCTGGGAAATGATTGGCGATTCCCATCACTAAGACATGAGCTTGGTCCACATCACCCAGAAAGTAGTGGCCCTAGAGGAATGAAATTTCATGGTAGCCATGTGGGTCATGATGCACAAATGTTTGTGCACATGAATCTATATATGGTGAGATGGCAATAAAGAATCTTGAATCCTGACTGGGCCAGGCGTCGATATCCTTTCCAGTTTGTTGGGATGATTATGTATACTCGCTATTTAAATGCTAATGTGGAGTTGAAGAATCTGCATTGTTTTCATTTTTTTTTCTCCTTTTGCGTTTATGGGTCTGGATTCCTTCTCCGCTGGTTGCTCTGCTTTGTCT
>JAODLD010000069.1:22341654-22354679 GCA_026781065.1 Mormyrops boulengeri | reverse complement strand
CCCCCCCCCCCCCCCCCCCCGCCCCCCCCGCCCCCCCGCCGCCCCCCCGCCGCGGGGGGGGGTTCAGTGTGTCCCGAATGCCATGTGTTCTGTGTTTGGCTCATTAGATTCACAACATGGGGAGGGCAGCAAAGTCCTTGGTTTGGGGGCAGGTGAGCAGCTGGTTTGCAGGACATCAGAGATGGGGGTCGATTGACACTTCCTCAGCTGTGCCACCCCCCTCCCTGGACAGCCGGGGACTGTCGCGGATAGTTTGCTCAGCATCTGTACAGACGAGTTTGCATGTTTCGCCTGTGTTCCGGACAGATGTGTACGAAAGATGCTAACATACCCGTATTCCGCTCAGGAAGTCGCGCCGTCCTGAATGCAGCTGTGCAGCATGACCAGTGACTCGTCCTTTCAGCCTCTTGACGTTAAAATCTGTTTCAGTTTTTTCTCTAGTGCTTATTCTGTATGTCCATTTATAAAATCTTGTACGACTTCCCTCTGTCTCATGATTAAATGTCTTTTTTTCTTCATGAAAATGCAAAAATATTGTTATATTCATATTAAAAGCATTGGTACAAATTTGTTTCCTCAGTTTTAGCAATATAGTCATAATTGATGCTTAATATTTCCACTGATAATTAGTCCTGAGTGCAGTTCCTGCACTGAAATATTGCCAGTTGAGTGTTTGATGATCTTGCCTTTAACTCTGAGGTGGGTTCTAAGCAATACTGTCCATCAACGTGCCTTGATAAATGTTTCCTTGGGATAACACCCACTTCCCAGCTGATAGGTACCCTGGGCTGTCACCTGGGGTTGCATGCTGACCTGTACTGGTCCTTAGTGACATGTCCCAGTTTGTGCTGTAAAAGGCTTTATTGGAGAGCAGCTGAATCAACAAAGCAGTGCTGTAAACAGGGTCTCAATAATTAATTAAAAACGATACTCCAGTATTCTTGTATAATGTTGAAATTCTTCTCAGTTAAACTTTGTGTTTTGATGTAATGAATGCAGCCTCCCACTAAGAATACCATTATTTGGGGGAGATTAAACTCTTTGGTTGTAGACATGTCTTGTCTTGTTGAGAGTCTCTGGGCAGCATGACAGGTCAACCAGGCTCCAGACTCACTCATTGACCCCATGGTCGACCCCCTCCAATCTAGAGTGCGACTCTACACTAGTAAGAACCCACAGAATAATCTGATGTACAATGAGTCAGCGGGTGTGTCCTCCTCTCTGGGCAAAAGCGAAGGTTTCTCACCTTCCTGCAGCACCCAGGACGAGACTGCCGTGCCATTTTTACCTTTGGCAGAGGATGCAGCTTCAGCAGTGAGACTCAACTTTATGCTCCCAAGATGTGGTGAACAAGGAGTTCTTAGCGAGTTGCTGCTCTGCGAACTGCTCAGGACTCTGGGAAAGTAAGAGGGCGAACCGCTCGAGATTCATGACTCAGCCTTCTTTTATGAGGCAGTACCCCACCGTTGCACTAAACTCCTAGGAGTCCTCTTCTTTATGCAATTGAGGCCTAAATACATTTTATATAAAGTGATTTTCAGGATATTACAATATATATGTTCCTTGGGATGTGAACCCATGACCTTTCAGTTGTTATTGTGATACTTTACTTGTTCAGCTGCAAGATTTGCTAACAGCTAATGCTTGATTCCCTGGAAGATCACTGATCTCCATAAGAATCCAGATGAGATCTATTTAACTTAAAAGGCGACAAAACGAGCCCAGATTTAAAAACTAGAAGAGCAGAACTGTATGGTCTGTGCTTCAAGAAACCTGATAAACAGAGAGAAAAAGAGCTTGCTGGTTGGAATGGGAGCAGGGCAGAAACTGGTGATGTGCAACGGCCAGCGAGGAACTGGTTTCGTTTTTTACTCTGATAGGTTATTGGGCCAATATGTGTTGTGGGCGAGTCCCAGCGACACACCGGCATAACTGCAAGCAAAGCCAGGGTGACGTTCAAATAAAGCTGTTTTTTAAATTGTATTCGGAATTGTTTCTAATTGCTGTCCAGAAGCCACTCGCCTCGAACCACTCAGTGTGTAATTATTTACGTGCATAAATCATTTCCATTATCGGAGCCTGTGCTGCTGTTTAATTACTCTCGACAGAATAATTCTAAGGTCAATGCTTGTTTTATGTACACAGTTTTAAAAACACAGTTCATCAGACAGGTACAGACTTGCTCTCCTGATGTTGACTCGATTGCCCACAGCCTTGGCTGCAGTAAGGCTCAGACGTCAGTGGCACGTCTGCCCCGATGAACGCCACTGGTACTCCGCCACTGGTACTCCGCCACTGGTACTCTTCATCTCCGTCGTTCATTGCACAGGAGAATGCGCTGCTTTGTAATATCTGCAAAGAGACTTTTGTTGATCTGGCCAAGGGGTGCTCTTTGGGTTGATCCCATTCAGGCAGCTATAAGAGGCTGCTGTACCTGTTCCCTTTAAGAAGTGAACCAAGTGCGAAATAACCAGTGGGGGTCCGGTCATTAATGTCTTTGCATTTCCATTCAAGACACTTCAAAATATAAATACCTCACACTGCAAGCTTAAATAGTCATTCCAAAGCGCTTCATGGATTCTGTGTCACAAGTTGTAACTCCAGGCAAGGATTATTCTTCTGCTAAAGAATCGGGTACTGGTACTGTAGGATCCTGCTAAAGAATCGGGTACTGGTAGGATCCTGCTAAAGATTCGGGTGCTGGTAGGATCCTGCTAAAGAATCGGGTACTGGTACTGTAGGATCCTGCTAAAGAATCGGGTACTTGTACTGTAGGATCCTGCTAAAGAATCGGGTACTGGTACTGTAGGATCCTGCTAAAGAATCGGGTACTTGTACTGTAGGATCCTGCTAAAGAATCGGGTACTGGTAGGATCCTGCTAAAGAATTGGGTACTGGTACTGTAGGATCCTGCTAAAGATTCGGGTACTGGTAGGATCCTGCTAAAGAATCCTAAAAGGTTTGCCAGAAGGTGGAATAGTGGTTTAGAGCATAAGCTCAGAATCTGGAAGTCGCCGACTCAAATCAAGGGAATGACCGTCAATTTGGTGCGATGTTTTGGGATGCTTTGTGGGCTGAACCGCTAAATCGTACACCAAGTGTAATGGTCATGAAATGGTGAAGTGGCTGTAGAATCTATTATCTGAACAGTGTCAAAACCAGGAGAATTAAATGATGACTGATGAGTGTTGGGGCTCAATTTATACACACCCACCATATGTACGTAACTGTATGGTGTAGCTATTGTCTAATGTCATTTTCGGAGACCCTGCTGTGTAATTTAGACCTTTGTTCTACAGATCGGTCCGATTATTTATACATTGCATTTTAACCTCCCCTCCCCCACAACTTCTATGTTTTTTTTCATTGAGTATGAAAATTTGTTTTCCTCTCCTGATATACTTGTCATGAACCCATGTTTCACAGGTTAAATGGGGGGGTAGGGGTTGTAAGCCAATTTTTAAACCATCTTATTGTTCAGAGAATATTTCACTAGATTTCACTGTGTGTGTTTTTTTTCCTGAGAACTTCTCGCTTCTGTAATTACACCAGATATTGTTTTGCCTTTGTAGCCCAAAGCACTCTAACCAAATAAGGAACTTTATAGACTCTTCTTTTATGTGTGTAGTCTAAAGTGTCCCAGAGCTATGTAAATGATGGGGGGGAGGGGGGAGGTGTCTCAGACATAGAGAACTGCTTTGAACTGTAGATTAGAGGAAGCAAGATGATCTGCGGGCGTTTGTGTTGGTGCTGCAGCGAGAGGATGATGAGATCTTCCTCAGGAATTTCCTGAGGGAAACACCAAACTTTGAATTAAACTGAAATCCAGTCAGAACCTTTATTATTCTTTCAATTGTAGATGATATTCGTGAAAACAATAATATGCTAACAGTTATTATTTGGGTATAAGAAACGCTTATGCAGGATCCCTCATCACTTGCACGTATGTGGCGGGTAGACGAGGAATAGAGAATTTAATGGATTTTTAATAGCTCTGTGCCATTTACCTCAAAAACCTTGAGACTCCTTTCCTGCTAATGGCATCGCACTGCTCTTGGAAAAAAAAATATTTTTCACATTTGGCTTTACGTTACATTACAGTGGCCGCAGATTCCCCAGCTTGATCCGGGGCTCCATGGGAAGTTTTCCTGATTTATAAGCAATCCGGTGAATAGCAGGTCCTTGGGGGGAGGTGAATAAGCATGGTATTTACATGGGGAGAAAGAGCGTTTGATCTGCTGAGGAGAAGATGGAATGTAAGGCTTGAGTGGAGAGGGTTAACCTGACATGTCTGTGCTCTAGGATCAGAGGAATGGGGGAGACAGAGCATGTACCCATTTTTGTTGTGGCTTTTAAAAGGCCTCAGAACAGCTGTTGACTGTCACAGTGCCAGTTTCCAAAATCATCTATAGGGTGTATTCTATTTCCAGATAGACGATATTATTGCACATATTGAAAAATGTTTAAAAATCCACACGCTGCGGTTGAATTAAGTGCAGCCAGCTTTCTTGCTGAAGGTCAGTACAAAACAACTTGCCCAAAAAATAAAGATTTTTTTTTTTACTTAATAAATAAAGTGACTAAGTACGCACTTTAAATACATATTGCGGTAAATTAATTGCCATTTTAATAGCCTAATAATACAATTAGCAGTACCGTATTTAAAACAACAGTGTTTAAGCTGACCTGTCTAACGGCGATGCGTCTCCCCAAATATCTGTTGTCCTGGTAACTGGGCAAATTTTCATGAACTGATTTGGGAAAATACTGGCGGGTCTCATATCAGTGTGAAGGACAGCTGCCTTTGTCGTGCGGAAATGTACTATTTCTTTAGTATTTGTGCCCTCGTTCATCTTAAACTCTCGTGTTTGTACCTGTTGCCTTTCGCAGTCTCTCTGATAATGATTGTCTGTGTCAGACATGCGCCTTCGAAAGCAGCCTCGCAAACTCGGAGCTGGGGGTTAAGATTTGTGGATCCGCAGTCTTTCGTTGCAGTGAGACGGCAACTCAAACACTGCCACATAACAGCAGTGGTCGTCTTCGTAACCCGGTTACTCATCTTTGCTGTATAAATTAAGCTGGTATCTGCAATAATGAGAATCTGTATTTTTGTAAGACTACAGGTAGGTTAAATTTCTGACTGCATACAGCCGGATTTTTGGATCCATTAAACACACGTGCAATAAAATGGCTACAGTCTGGTTTCACAGAAAGAATAGTATCATACCAGCCTGTTGATATTGCAACGATAAATATCGTCTTACCAGCCAAGCGAAGGTCCTGGTGTTGGCCAATATTGTAGGTGGAGCTGAGTAGGTTTGTCATAACAATGTAGTATTATTTTATAATTTTGTCTTTCAGGCTACCTGAAAAGGAACTCTAGTGTCTAGTACCCATAGTGCTGGACCCTTAATTGAGTGGCCACGTACCCATCTCAGTTAAGAATTTCCACAGACAATCTATACCTCCAAGACCCAGAGTTAGCCTACACACTGTAGGTATATGTTTAATGAAGCAGTGAGACTCTAAACGTATGTCAACATGAGAGATGATCCTGCTCATTCTGGTCATTTTGGAAGTATCTGTTTGCTGTCAGTCATGTTCATGGTGAAGTTCAAAGTGATCATGAAGCATCTTGTACCGTTCAGCTTAGCAGGACTCTCAGAGCTGAGGTTTGGTGCCTGAGAACATGGCAGTAGACCTGTAGAGGGACAGATATCCGAGACGCAGGCCAAGGTGTGACGTTAATGTCGTTATTCATGAGGGTTTGAGTCTGAACAGTCAGCCATGCTGGCTGTCTCGGTTAATAAAGTGGCAGATCAAGTGGAACATCGCTAATTTGTCATATGGTAATTAAACAAAATCAATTTTCCCTTTTAGGTATGCTTTGTAGTAAACCCATTTATTCTCTCCCTGCAAAAGTACGTAATTCTAAGGGCTTTTAAGTTCTCCCGTTACTCCCATTAGTTTTAGGATGATGATGACGCACAAGGTTAAATTTTGAACGGTGTGCATCTATTTTTTTTCTTTTAAAGAAACTGCTGCACATCGGTGTGAAAATTTGTCAGAGGGTCGCATGAGTCAATGTTTATCACCAAAGTGCTACCTAACCGCTGTTTAATTGGCATCAGAAATTTTGATTTATTGGCTTTCCATGAATCAATCCACACGTCTTCTGTAAAAAGCATGCATGACGTATCTAGATGGTCAAGTATTAAGAGTTATGGTGTTTTAATACGCTTTTAATGAATAGCTTGGAATCTCCAGCTGCTAATGGCATGGCTTGTCCTCTGATGGAAGACAACGGGCTCTCTGCGGCGCCGTGGCGGAGCGACGGAACCTCCACACTGTGTCTTTGCTTCTCATCTGTGATTGGAAGCTGTTGTTCTCGCTCACCTGACAGACATCACCCAAAGCCTTTATTTATAGCAGCCGGAGCCTGAGCAGACATGCCGTAGGGTGGAGATGAATGAGTTTAGATAAGGCGCGTAAAGGGGAAGACTCTGATGGTGGGATAATGAAACGATGACTGATTTCACTGGCGGTTCGTCGAAGCCCCTGGTCCTGTTGCTTGTATGAGCGTCGCATGTTGTTTCGGACCCTTCGATGATGCTAACCCCTTTTACATTGACTGTGTGCTTTTATGACGGACTGTCGCAATCATCTTCACTATTCAGGAATCTTATGAGCTGAGCAGCAGCTTGGTAAAGACCAAGTCGATGAGGCAGTGTCGCGCTATGGGATTCAGTGAAGCAGTGCTTCATTCCGTGCTAGCCGCTGAAGCCCCGATGTTCTATTCAGGAGTCATAGTAGTACTGAACTACTGGAGCTCTGTATTGCTCTTTTCGTTTTGCACACCCTAACCTGCAGATTTCCTGGGGTGGGACCAGACCCCACCTGGCTTCAGCCATCCATCACCACACGTCTCAGGGACCGGCTGCTCAGTGACTGAAACACGTGCGCAATAATTTCATAAACACCTACACCTACGCCTACACTTCAGAATGAGGTGCTCGTGTGGGTCACCTACAGTGCTAAGTGTACCAACATGCTTCTTCCTGCAGCAGCTCAGAGTAGTCAGTACTGGATGGAACCTCTCTGTAAGTTGCACAGTACAGACTATTGTTGTAGCGCACAACATGTACATTTCACACATTATATTAATGGTCATTGTCATGGCTGTACAGGGAAAGATATATAAAAGACCAAAATTTGTCTGCTTTGTATCCATGAAAAGTGTCACGCCTGTGTTATTGCCTTCTACAGTTAATTACTTTGATTCAGTAAGTGCTTGGAGCTGAATCTGTTAGCTTTCATCACGGCCTGTGCCGCAGAATGTCTCGCTCATTCTCCCTTTGAGCCTTTGGGCTGATCAGACTTATTGTCAGTATTTCTTTCATTTTCAGTTGTTATCCCTGATTACTGGAGGTCAAGCCAGAGTTTCAAGAGCAAGAGATTGTTAACTATAGCGATTGCGAGGCAGAACGATGTATCTGACGTCTGGTTGGCCGTCAGCATTGATGAATGATTGATCTAGTCTCAGTGGCAGATGTGGTTGCTGAATTCTTCATTCTGTCTTCTGATTGGCTGTGGGGGGGGGGGTCCCTGCATTGAACATGAATAATCGCATGTCTGTAAACGAGAAGACTGCATCGCTGCAGTGTTGGCGAGCACTGGAGCAGCACTCCAGTGCTCAATGGTACTGTAAAGCGGCTTGCATTTTTCCCTGCAGTCGCTGCATTTATCTTCCCCAGTTTGCTTGCACTTCAAATACAAGAATTTATAGTAACAAGGATGAATTAGTCATACATCAGAGGCAGAGGCACTGTATGTCCTTTGGTACACTCACTGCCTTACCGCGTCTTTCAGAGGAGGTTAAACGAAACCAAAGATTTACCGTTCGGATCCCTATTAAGTGTCGAATAACATGAGCCGGTAACGCTGCTGGAATAGGTCTAGAGGAGTCCGCCTGGACACGAATTGAAAAGAAACATCGCAGCGCAGGGAAGAGGCCTCATCGGCGCTGTTGCTGGTTGTTGGCTCTTACTAAAATAGATATTGTTCTCAGTTCAGCAAAAGTCAAACAAAGGCACCGGTAATGCAGGTTTAAAAGTAATAATAAATGCACACGGATGTTTACAGATGAGCTGGGCTTCACTCTGGGGTCATGAGGGTACAGGCTGGGGTACAAGGTGGGTGCAAAGAGGGCTGGTTTGCAAAGGGATGCCTCATTTGAATATTTAAATTATTAACTTAAATATCAGTCATTTTGCCCTGTTGTCCCCCCCCCCCAAGCCTTTTTTAACTCTTCGTTGGGGCTTTTTCTGTCAGTCTTCCGTTCTTCCCACCCTAAGTATTACGCCATTCACCGTCCTGTAGGAGTCAGATGGGAGACAGAGGTGCCTGTCCCCGCCCCTGCGGTCACATGACGAGGCCCGGCTGGGCTCGAGAGGCACTTGGCCATCATGCCAATGCATGCCGAATCGGGGGGGGGGGGGGATAGAATAAGCGCGAGCTACTTCTGAGAGACCTGGCGGCGCTGCATGCAGCAGATCCGGCAGGTGCGCTGCCCTCGTGCGGAGCGCGATCGGCACGGAGCCGGCACCGCGTCGGGGAGTCCAAGCTGCCTGCTTTGGCAGAACTGGGCCGAGAACAATCCACATAGGCTTAGACCTCTACCAGCAGTCACAGGTGCTGCTCAGAGGACTTTGGTGTGTGTGTTGCAAAGCCCCCCCTCCCGCCTGCTGTGGTCCCAGCCTGCACTCTGCCGCTGGGGCCTTTACTGGTGCGTCATGATTTACAGCCTCTGTAAAACCTGCCTTTAGTGGAATTCCAACATGAACACCCTGCACAATTACATTATATACAATATAAATTTTCTTCTACCAGTGGATGCTATAGGGGCAGTATTACTCTACCAGAACTATTACTCTGTGTGAGGATTTGCTCCAGGCAGGACAGGAAGAAGGAATAGGGATGTTCTTTGGCAACAGGAGTGGAGAAGTATTGTACGAAACCGGGGGGAGGAGTGAAAAGACAGCCATTTCTGTATCAGTACAAGGAGAAGGGACAGGAGAGCAGAACTGGCTGCGGAGGAACTGGGTTCATGTTCAGGGTCAGAGAGGAAAACAGCAGAATCTCACAGGGTTGGTGAAAAAGCCCAGGTGAAGTGAATTAATGCGCTTGTCACCTGACGCCCAGCGATGGGACATCCTTAGGTCCCCAACCTTAAACTCTGTTATAAAAAGACACAATGTCACGCATACAAAGACTCTTCCAGAAACAAAGTTGGAACGTAAAATTTGAATCAATTTCAAATAAGGTTTTGAAGTGAATTTTGGGTTTAATCACATTCCAAAGTGTGTTGCGTTTTTTTTCCTGTAGATAAAACTAGACCATTCGACCGAATATTGAGCCACAAATCTGTGTTTTACAGTCATTGCTGCAAATTACATAGTTTTGTAGGTTCCGTAGACCGTCCCAGTCTGCACCTGTGTACCACTTAAAGTCTTCAGTTGTTCTGTCTCTGTTCATATCCGAAGAGGCAGGTAAGGTCTTATGTACCGTCAATTATAGCTTTCAAGCTGGTTTAAATATGACCGTTGCCATGTGACGTCAACACAGAAATAATGGCGTTCATCTAGACATAGATCTGCCGGTCCGGTCTCCACGGAAACGGCCGGATTCTGCGACGCTGCCTCCTGTTTGAGTTTCCCGAGGGTTAGAGTCCCCGTGGCTGGGCGCTAATGACAGGCCTGGTAAACCCTGTCATTCCTGTGCATTACCAGGCCTTGCAATAACTGGCCCCAGGCTTAAAGTGGGGTCCATAGATTATAGATGGCCAGCCTCCGGACTGACTGCAATGACTGGCCGTGGGTACCTCTGGGCTAATCATGATGACTGACTGTGCAAGCCTCAGCAAGAACAGAAGAACATTTGAAACAAGCTTCGTATTATTGATGAGACCAAACTTGTAATATTCAAGTAAGTTAAGTAAGTTAATAAATGTAATAAGTCTATTGACAACTAGTTAAAATAATAATAATAATAATAATAATCATCATCACTTTATTAATCCCCGTGGGGAAATTGTCTTTACGCCTCCCTCAACTTGTGACACGTTGGATACCATTTACATGAAGTCACCAGTGATTATGGAAAAAATATATTTGGTTTATAACGAAGTTTGCGAACCGCGGACCGGCATAAGCATATTACATAGGGCGCAGAACGATGGGGATTTTTCGTTAGAGTTGGTTAATTTCCAAAAATAAACTATGTATTTTATTTTTTACGACTCCTCGCTCCCGTAAGATAAAATGTAAGGAGCCCCTGAAGGAACCTGTGCAAAAAAATGCTCTTACTTGCTCTTAGGCAAGACAATCGGAAGCTTTATTACAAATTAGATTCATTTTACTGTCTCCAAGACCTGCCCAGGGGTTTCCATCCGGACTCACACACAGTCTAAAAACTTGCTGAGGTTAATTGAAGTTACCAAGTTACGTGTGAGTATGTGTGTGCGTGCGTGCACTGCGATGGCGCCCCCTCCTGGGTTGTCCCCTGCCTTGCACCCATAGCTTCCGGGATAGGGTCCGGACCCCGCGCGACTCCGCATCGGATCGGCGTTTACAGAAGATGGATGGATGGATGGATGGCAGCCGTGGCTGTTCGGCTTGGTCATACTCTCCTCCGCTTGCTTTCCACGTGTGGTGCTTTTCCTGCCGCTGTCACGAGGAGTGACTGCGCTGTTTTCGCGGCGCGGATAGTTAGCGCCATGTCGCTTCCCTCGCCCAGTAGAGTTTAAAGCCTCGCTGCCCCTGAATTGAGAACCTAAGGGAGCTTGCTCGTTCTCATATGTTATTTACATGGTTTGAACACTATAATTCATTTACACCATTACCCAAAGACAGGATTTCTTTAATGAGGCTTCGGATTAAAAGTGAAAATTTGTTTCTGATACACTGTGGGGGTGTAAGTCAAATGTGCAGCTACCGTAACTTTCCAGTCGGTTCTTTCACCCTTACCTGTGTCGCATAAATCAAGCAGAAGCGCGTGTGCGTTGATCAGCCACCAGATGGCGATGTCACCCAAACGCACGGGAATCCGTCTCGGTGTAATTTGGCCCACCAGAATGAAGACCAACCCGTTGCAGTTTCTGTTATGAACATTATCGACTGTCACCCTGACCCACGAAGAAGGTAATCAAAACTTCTGTGTGCATTTGGGTCATGTAATGGAAGAGATTGTCATTCTTACTGTTTGTGGCCCCAGTCCTGATTCTCTGTGTCGGATTCACGCTTTTGCTGTTCATTCAGACAGACTCGGCTCCTCTGAGGGAGCTGTTCCCCTGTTCTGATCAACTCCTTACTGTTCCAAAGCAGCGCTATGGTCTGCTTTCTAAACTGATAGACTTATGTTTAAACGGACTCCTTGTTTTCTAAGGCAGTGTCTTGCTCTGCATTCCAGACTGACCTCCTCCTTATGAGGTGTTAATGTTCTCATCTAAAGTGATGGTCTGTGCACTAAAACAGTGTAATGTTCTGGGTTCTAGACTCATGTTCTAAAGGAGCACCATATAAGCTATAAATAAGATCAGAATTTGGGAAACGATTAGTTGAATAATATGAAATAGATGCACTTCACCTTCTCCACCACAAGGGGCTGGTGACATTAGGCGGTAGGTGCCTGCCACTGCAGCACTATATGTTATAGCTGTGCAGATATGGTCACTGACAGGGCTTTCACAGCAAAAGTGGTGAAGCAGTGCCAGAGACCGAGATGTTTGTGCCTTTATGAAATTAAATTGCCAAGGTGAAGGGTAAGACACGAATATTAAGAAATTTACATGCATTTAATAAAGGGAGACAAAAATATTGAATATAAAAGCAATTTATGGCTGAATGTAGGCAATGGGCAGCCAAAATATATCTATATATAAATGTAGTGATAAATGACCAACAAAGTATATATTTTTGGGCTCGCAAACGTGTGCAGTTCATAAATTTAAGCCATTTTTTTTCCAGATGCTTGGGATGGAAAGGAAAATGATGGACAGGTCTCGATGCTTATGCGCTAAATGCAGAGTGCAGGGCACGATGAGGGAACACCCATTGATTGGCTGATTGCAACTGTCAGCTTGCCACGATAGGCTGCCAGAATCATTAAAAAAAGGTCTTTCAGGAAGTCCACAGAGAGGTATAATGTTGTCCGGCTGCGGCGTAGAACCCCTCTCAGCACTCCAGACAAATGCAATTTTGCTCATCAGTGGTGCAAGGAGCATGATCAGTGGGCTATAGGATGGGGAAGGAATCTGATCGTCTGGATCATCCTTTCATTTTGTAGGATGATGTAGTGCTTATGGTGAATTTTATGTGACATTTATTTTTTTTTCTTCAAACATTGCACTCATAGCACTCAGAACAGTGTATTCACTCTAGAGATTAATGCTTATTTGCTTATTTTTGAACGTATGCCGCGGCTGGCGTTTTGCCTGTACAGTTACCTCTTATTGTGCCTTGGAATAAAAAAAGGTGCTGTATAGTGGATGTGATTTATCAGTGCTTTGTTGCAGTGCCACCAGTTGGTTTGAACATTTAGCAAAAAAAAAATGTAGGCTACCAATTGAACTGCAAACAGCAAGGGGAGAACCTTTTTTGTATAAGTTTGGGCATAGAGTGAAGTAAATGAATTTTAAACACAGATAATTTACATTTGATAGGTAGTCGTGTGCCAGTTTGTGCCAAGCAAGGAATTGACACGTTTCGCACGTGGAAGCGTGTGAGTCTGTATCCGTCTCACTTACCCAAACAGAATGAATGCTAAGCCTTGGATGACACTGTAATAAATATGAAGATTATCGACAGTCTGTCTTCTTCATAGGTCAGACTCTTTGTTGGAATCTCACAGGAAGGTTCTGTGCAGACCTCTCATGGTGTGTTAGGGTTAAAGCTTCTGCCTTCTGTATTAAAGTTGTACCGTCGTGTCGCAGTGTGATCGGTCTTTCACCATCCCCCGTCCCCCGTCCC
>JAODLD010000069.1:22311695-22340602 GCA_026781065.1 Mormyrops boulengeri | reverse complement strand
TCAACAGCATCCCGACCTGTTAGAATCTTATATACCTGGATCATGTCCCCCCTTAGTCTCCTTTGCTCGAGGCTATGGTTATGGGTGTGTTTGTCCTGTGCGCCCTAGGACAGGCCTCAGGGTAAGAGCAACAGCGCACTGGCTAAGTGATTATGGATTTCATTGCTTAGCTAGCGCATAATGGGTGTAATGGAACGAGAAGGAGGTATTGTACTGTTGGTGGAAATATACCGGGCGAATGCCAGCAGAATTTGTAGCTTTTTTCAGCTGGGGTTTTGGACATTTGAACAAGCGTTGGATTTGTGTTTTGGCTGGTTTACGTTAAGAAGAGTAGCGCTGCCAAACATGCGGCAGCGTCTGGGGATGTTTTACCGCTAAAACTGTAACGCCGGCCGTTTAATTAAGAATCCGTATGCAGTGCCGTCACACGGTCTGATGGTCTTAACTGAAATTTTCTGGACATCTGCGGCTGTAATCCATCCACCCGTCCCCTAGTGTGATTGTGATTATACATTTGGATGGCAGCATTATTGTGGTTGATATTTGCTAGGCTGAATGATGGTTTGACCTTGTGAACAGTACTGCATGCCACCTAATGTCCATACAAGAAACTAAAAAAATGTTTTTATGATAAAAATGGCCTTAAATATGTTTGGTAAGAACCCTGTCTACACCGTAAAAACAACAAAGCTATAAAGAATCAACAGTAATTATTAATTATTACCCCTTGATACTGAAGGCAAACACGACAAATGAGAATTACTTGATATTTTCCTGTTTGGAGGGAAAAAAAAAAAAACATTTTCCTTCACTTGAAAGAACAACGTAAATATGACTATAGGAATTATGTCAAAATAATGCAACGCCAGCGTTTTAATGGAGGACGAAAGAACAGATTAAGTGGATTAATTGTGTTTTGCCCCAAAGAACATGCAGAGGAGCTCAATTTAGCTCCCTTTAATGAATCCCCTTGTCATTCGGCATGGGTGCTTATATTAAAATAGAATGCAAAAGCAGTAAATTTAATAAGCGCAACATTCTCGCAACATATTAACCCACTTGGCAGTGCGAGCCGGGTTACAGTGTCACCATATAAATGTATGTATATTGCTCCTCTGGCGAGGAAGTTCTCAGGCTCCATCACACGGCGCGGCGTGAGGAGGCGGCGGGCTCTGGATGCACCGTGCAGCCCGTCGCCTTTAACGCCGGAGACAGTGTGATGTGTCATTACGCCGCACTGATCTACACCGAGCGGAAAGGAGGGGGGCGATCGCCGCGCTCCCTGGCTTGATCTCCGCCGGACTCCCGTCGCTGTTTCACCGCTCGGCTCGGGGTCTCGCCGCCGCCCATCGGAAGCGTGCGGTCCGCTGGTATGAGCGAGGAAGCCGGACGCCGGTGCGCCGTTTACCGTCAGACCGGAGCCGTCATCCCGGCCAGCGACAATGATAGCGCTGTCTTTTAAATGCCGTTGTCAGATACTGCGGAGAGTGAAAAAAGGTACCGTGGCTCTTTTCTTAAAATGATGTCCGTGCTGCGTTTGCATTTTCGCTACCACGATGTCGCCGATACTTTCGCGGTAGGACGCTTTGTTTCCGAATAACGCCGGGTTATGGACGATGAGCGCATCTTTGCTTTGAGATGCCTGATTTACGCGCCTGCATATTGCCGCCGGCTAAACGACGCACCGAAGCAGGTTTCCGTCCCTCTCCATGCATGCAAAAGCAATGAATATTCATCAGCTACCAGTGCTGTTATAGTCTGCCAGCCGCAGTGTTGGTGCATTTACACGCACGTACAGTACGGTGCGAGGGAGTGAATGCTGATCTTTCCATGATGAGCCATCAGCCCCGAGTGGCAGACTTGCAGCCGAAATATTACTCTCTTGCAATCTTGTAACCTCCTGACAATCTGTGCATTGTTAAATTCCCTGCAGGGGTGTGAATTTCTCGGAAATGTGTCGGCGTGTGCGTGCAAATATTGTGCGCCGATCGTTTATGTGCTTGGACACACGTGTCCGGGGAACTGTGAAGTGTATTAGGAAAATGGTAGCCAGGCTTAGGGCTCACCCCAGCTGGGACAGTGAAGCAAGCCAGATGACATCAGGCTGGGAGGAAGAACAGGTGTAACAAAAGCAGCAGGAGGAGGAGAAAATCAGAACAAAAGACAGCCATTTGGACATAAGAATGGAGCGTAAAATGATGCACAAGAACCAAACGGCCATTGGACACTGGGAGGGTCAGACACCAGGGTATGGCTGGGTTTACTGGGGCCAGGAAAAAACTGAGCTCATTCTAATGATTTGGCACCAAAACGAGATGAACAGAGTGAGTTGGCTTGTTACCCCACTCCTCCCAACCCAGGACATCGTACATGAGCTTTGAATTGTTTCATATGTACAAAACCATTACATTCAGTGAAGTGTCATCAATAAGTGTGTATTTCAGAATTTTAACATGAGGTATGGCTGTTAAATATATACAGAATTATTTAAAATATAATGCAAGCAACTAGATGCAGAGATCTCAAAGCGCTGTTTATATTTGCATTTAATACCAGATTTGATGTCATTTGATTTAATTTTGTCAGTATTTTATACATAGAAATGTCTCATTGAGAGCTGTTGGCAAATGTCAGGTTCTGAGCTGAATTGGACCCAGGTGGTGCTAGATCAGCTTGTGAGGTAATGCACTATACTCCGGCTCGTTACTGGACGTGAGTGCGCAGTCTCACATTTCGTTTGTTTGTTTGTTTGTTTGACAGTGTTGTTAGTGTCTGTAGCAGTAAGTGTGTTAAACAGAATGCAAAGACCCAGCGATTTATATATAAATTATATAAAGGTGCAGCGCTGTGACGCGGTGAGGTCAAACTGAAAACCGACCAAAACGAGCCTTTCAGCACACAGTTTTGACAGCATGGTGACGTTATGTCCGGGTCCTGCAGAAGAGGGAGAAGGTTAGGGTTTTGGTTGGTGTCTGAGTCTTCTGCAGACTGTAGCCCCAGATTGGGTACCGAGTGCCTTGTCTTTGACAGTCTGAAGTGATGATTTTCGATTTGTGGTGAGATGTCAGCAAGGCGCACTAATATGGGAAAGAATGGAGTGCCAAGATACACCTGAATATTAGCAGCAGAACAGAGATATGCGAAGCTAGGAGGAGACTATGACACCCAGAGATACTGTGTATGGGAGAGAGAAGCAGGGGAGCAGCTTCGATGGGACTGAGGGGGAGAGCTGACCTGAGCTTACCGTGTCGCTAAGTGGTCGAATCAGGATGGGTGAGAGCACAGCCTCCGAAGCATCCAAGATGGCCGACATCAATGCCGCTACCTGTTAGCGAGCCGCCGTTTGGGTTCTACCTGTTTGCAGCAGCATCAGGATTCTTCCTACATCCCGTTAGCGAGCTCAGGTTTCCATTTGTTCTTCACGCTCTGGTTCTCTCCTCTTTAGCTCTGGATGGTCTGCTCCGCCCGGCCCCGTCTGATGTCTGTCTGCCCAGGTCCCATTTATACAGAGATCTTTTCTTTTGTTTTCTTAGTCACTCTTCCACCATTTTCATCCTTTTTATTTAGTTACTCAAAATATCGGCATCGTTGCTATTGGTATCATATTGATATCGTATCGTCGATGAGTCCCAATGAAAACATCCCCTTTGTTGACAATGTGATTTTTTACTGGCATACACCCACTCTCCTGTCTACTGAAGACATTTGACATCTAATTAACCAATGAAAGGGTGTTTTATGTCGTCATCTCTTTAAGTAGTAATTATATACCAATTAACATTTGTATTCATTGTAGTCGTTTTGTGGATTACTTTGTCAGTAATTTTAACTTAACATTGATAGCTAAATAGCTGACTAACATCACTGTTAATTGTGAATTAGTTTATCAAATTAGCGAGATTAGTTGGTATCTTATTGACACTGATGTGCAGTGCTCACTGAAAGTCTTGGGATCCAAATTTATTGGTCATACAACAAAATCATTAACTTAGTCTTTTGTTAAAAAAATCACAATAGAAGCAATCAGTAGTTTTAAGTAAAAATTCTTAAATTTTAGTTCTAAAAGAGCTATTCTAAGTTAAAAACTTCATTGACAAGCAGTCTCATTGGGTGCATTTTCATTAGGAACACCTTTGTGTTACACAATAACATAAAATCCTTTTGTTCAGTATCCCTTTGGGAGCTGGTGACTACAATTGCAATTGATAGCAAAATGGCAAGAAAAATTCAGTCAGTCATAAAAATGATAATGCTTAATACAATGAAAATGTCTGCGAAAGATTAGTTGCAGATATTTTAAACGTTGCTTATCAAATAGCTTTTTGTTATGAAATCAATAAATTTACAGCATTATTACAGAATTAAACAAGCATCCCAAGACCTTCGGAGGACTGTATTTGCCTCGCTGACAACAATCCACGCAAAGTCTATTCAAAACATTAACCTGTTCATTGATAGCTATATAAAGATAATGTTATGGGTGGCTAATTACATCCTTTTAGATTTATTTTATGAAGTGTGATTTTTGGAGATGCATGTTTTTCATTGAACAACGGCAACATGCTAAGTGTAGATCTAGGTCAGTAGTGTTAATGTAATGTTTAACTAAAGTATCCCTTGTGATGCCAGTTTCTTTATATGAGACTCCCAGGTTTGGTGATTGTGCCTCATGCTGCTTTCTGATTGGATGATCCATACCTGATCTTGACACTGTCATACCATCAAACCACCCATGTCAACTATATTGGCCGCTTTACCGCACTGCCTGATTCATGCAGCCTTGTGATTGGCCTGCAGATATCCCAGTAGGCTGAAGCTGGCTTAATTCCGGGCAGGACTCACTGCTGCATCAAAAGGGCTTATGTCCGTGGTTTTTACACGGATGTACCATGGTCTCCTGGGTGCCCCAACAGTTCTCATTACATGCAATGGCTTTGGTGCTGGGTTGCTCTGCTGCTACTCTATGTAGACCGTGGATTTTATAGGTCACGCATCGCTGTGTTCATTTTCAACCTAGTCATTTCTTTATTTTAATTACGTAGGCTGTGCATGACATAGATATTCCACATATTTATTGTGTTGCTGTGCTCAATGAATAATGTAATTATTGGCTTCATGTCAAGCTCCTTATTGGCAGAATCTGGAGCCTTCCATGCACCCCTTTGAGGACCACTGACTTAGACATGCGTCTTCCTCTTGAGGGTGACACAAGCTGTGTCATGTCTCGTGTTACTCTCACCGTGGCTTGCTCGTCTATTGACGCTGGAGATGGACGGGCCGCATCGCCGGGGCCCAGCTGTTAAAGCAGAGCTTTTCCCAGTAAAAAGGCTCCTAGAGATCAATAGATGTGAACAATAAAGCCAAGGAAATGGGGGCCTGAGATATTAGCTTGTTGCCCCTGGAAACTGACCAGTTTATCGTGCTTGATTCACAAGGAAATCGAGTTTTGCGTCATTGATGTAGAGAGTGCTGTTTTTTGGCCATTTATGAAGAGCTCTTCCTATTCAAAGGAAACGATGTATTTCTAAGATGTGAAGGCTGGGCCTCATCTTTGTCAATGCAGCCCCCCTTGCTGATCCCTCTTTTGATTGTGTATAATACCATCCTCTGTTGGGTAATTGACTAATTCTCCTGGAGATGAGTGACCTAAAAAAGGAAAGAAAAAGCCATTATCCATTAGTGATGGCTGGCCAGTACAGGTGGCCTTTGAATATGTGCATAGCGTGGACCTTCTGAGGAGCTGTGATCTCTCTACCTTCCCTGCGCCTACTTAAAGTGAGAGAACTGCTACATCGAAAATGGACCCCAGCTTTGCAAGGTCTTTTGACCTTGTTCTGGAGAACATCAGGCCCGTTTGGAACGTGGTAGGGTTACAGAGCGCGGGCTCCGTAACTGGTTCCTCTTGCACCCGGTCATCCCAGCAGCTGTCAGGGGCCTGCAGGAGTCGTCCAGCCTGGGAACTATTATGGGAATCTGCAGTTTCCAGGCAAATATCAAGTCGTTATGGTTGCTTAAATTATTTGCATTTGAAGCTCATTGCTCATCTGGTTCTAGAGGTACGTGTCATAGTTAGAATCAATTCTCGACCTCCACGGAGGAGAAACCTCTTCATCAATGTCCTGGAAGAACAAGGAAATCAAAGGTTTGGAATGGTCCAATCAAAGATCTAAACCCCACTGATGGTTTGTGATAAGACCTGAAATGAGCAGTTTATGTTTGTGAAAGCGTCATATTCCAAGCAGTTGTGTGAAGCATTGGACCATAACTCTAATGCAGCTCTGTGAGGGTCTGGTCAATACCTCCAGGAGGCTCTCATCGCTATCACTGCTAAAGGAGGAGTGGCTAGATATTGAGTGTCAAGGGCTGATTATCTTTTCATACTGGGTCATTGGATGCTGGTTAATATAACAAACACATGGCGTACAATTAATTTATCCATTTGTGTTTTGTGTCTGCGTGTTTGCCTACTCAGAATTCCCCTTTATGTTATTAATATTCAGTGTTATTTAAAGGCCTGATCTTGCTGTGTAAAATATGCAAACATGTAGAAAATCAGATGGGCGATTTCTGATTTTTGCACAGTGGTTCTTAGCTGGCGGACGTGGTTTGGCGTCCGAGGTGTGCGGAGGTCTGTCACAGTTTGGCTGCTTTTCGTTCCCAGATGAGGGGCCCTACTCAAAGTCCTCCCACAGACAGGTGGACGGATCATTGTCCCTGCGAAGGCAGAGCATCCCAGGTAAAGCTGTCTCAGACTGTTATCTGTCTTTGTGCCTTGACATTTTGATTCTAAGAGCCTCCTTTCCCTAAGGGATTGACCAGAGTCATAGACCACAGTCTTGTGTGTCTTTAGTTTCCAGTGTTCCTAAAGTTTCTAAACCGATTCTGTTACTGGTCCTTCGTTGCTAATGGTCAGTCATGCCATATCTACCAGGGGAAAATATCCCACTAGTGTGTAAACTCACTGCTGATGTCTCTAAGTCAGCATTTCCCAACCCAGTCCTTGGAGGACCCCCAGACAGTCCATCTTTTTGCTCCATCCCATTTCCCGGGTAGAAATGGGCGCTGTCTAGCAGGGATCTGGGAAGGAGCAAAAACCTGGACTGTCTGGGGTTCCCCGAGGACCAGATTGGGAAACGCTGCTGAAAGTCCTTCAAACTTCCATCACAGTAGTTTGTGATCAACCCGCAGAGCTGATAAAGCCCATCAAGCCCTTCCAGAGTGTTTTGTGATCATCCCTTCACATTACACCCCCAATGTGTGGGCTCAGATGACTGTTTTTACAGCCATTATGGAACCTGATGTGCGTACTGTGACCATGTCTTCATCTAATCCAATTAAACACTTCTGCTTAGTGTAATCACTGTAGCGAATGATTTGTCCCCTGAGCCAAAATATTTCTTGGATTTGAACTGAAGCTGAAGGTCATTTGTGGTTTGTGTGGCCGGAGGTGTCGGCACGTCGGTGGCCTTTCTGGACCCTTTCTGGTCACGTTCTGCTTTGCCTGGGGCAGCGGGCACCTTCGTATCTGTTTTTCCAGTGTGTGTCATTAGTCTGCGTCAGTTTGGACACATAAAAACTTGGGATCTCTATCTATATGTAATAATATTAGGAACAGAACAGGAAGTACCAGACAGCTTTATTATGTATTTAATCTCAAGTATAATTTATTTAGATTTATCGTTCTGTTTAGAATTTCGCTAACCCTGCAGTGATTCGTGTTTTTTTTTAATGGCATAAATACAGGAATGCAATTTTCTTTGAAATATGTAAAAATTCTAATAAAATATATACAGCTATGATTTGCAAGCCCACGAGAAGAATCAGCTAGAGTACAAAGGAAAGTCAGCCTCTCGTTTGTATTATTTCCATATTTCGTTAGCAATCCCTTTCAGCTTTGTGGATACAAATTAATTTAGAATCCAAGAGGATGAATTATTTGTGTCCTTGCCCTCTGAAAGCATTCATTTCTTGTAATGCCATCAGACGTGCGGTGTGTATCGTATGTCACATTGATTCTCTGCTCCTCCGTATTTCTACATCTGCTTGAGTTAAAATTAGGGGCAAGGCTGGTGGGCCAGTGCAAACCGTCAGACACTCGTAGATGAATGGCAGCCCCCCTCCTCGTATCTATAAACCGGATGTTGTAACCCGGCCGCCTCCCCTCTCCTCCCCCGCAGAGGAGCTGAGGGGCACCAGCCTCGTGGAGCTACTGAAGAAGGAGGGCTGTACACTGGGCCTGACCGTGTCCGGCGGCGTCGACAAGGACGGCCGACCCCGCGTGTCCAACCTGCGGCAGGGAGGCATCGCCGCCAGGTGAGGCGATAGCTTTAAAGAAAACGGCCAAGGCCGGATTTACGCCGGGGCTGGCCTGGCCGTGTAGCCCAGGGTCCCGCTTTGTAAGGGGTCCCACTTTTTTTTCCTGGTGGTTACAGTAGCATTTTCTGCTATAAGTGGTGCCCCAACAATGATTGTAACTCCAGGGCCCTTATCCCCCTAAATTCGGCCCTGAAGGTGCATATTTCTTTATGCCTCCGTGTGTTTTTGTGCGATGCCTGTTTCAGTATGTCCATGCATGCATGTGTGCACGTGTGTGTCCATGCGTGTGACTCTGATCAGTCAGTATTAGTGCCTGTGCTGCAGTTGTCCATTTTCAGCATAAGAAGCAGGATAATCTACACTTTCTCATCCCCAGAGTTTTCTGTGTCTTTCTCTCCCCCGGGACTAATGTAGCAACTTCTCCACTGCAAGGAGAATAAAGAATTGTCTCAAGTACAATTCTTGTCTTGTCAAGTACAATTAAAACACGTCTTTTCTCCCTTCCTCTGTCCTCCTCATCCCTCCATCACCTCTTCCCCCCCATCTCCTGCCCCACCGACAGGAGTGACCAGCTCTGCATCGGCGACTATATCAAATCGGTCAACGGGATCAACTTGGCGAAGTTCCGCCACGATGAGATCATCAGTCTGCTGAAGAACGTGGGGGAAAGGGTGGTGCTGGAGGTGGAGTATGAGCTCCCCCCCGCCTGTGAGTGCCTGCCTGGCTATACTGCTGGCTCTGTACTATCGGCTGTGCATATGTTGCTGTTGTTGGGTGGGTGTTGAACCGGTTCGTCCTCTGAGTCCAAAGCCAGGTGCTTTCTACCTCCTCACAGCTGTGCAGGGCTCAGGGGTGATGTTTAAAAGTGTCGAGGTCACGCTGCACAAGGAGGGAAACACGTTCGGCTTTGTCGTCAGAGGTGCGTAAACACCGTCCGTGCAAGCGCGTGGGCCACATTAACAAATCCAGAAACCTGAACGCGTCTCCATCGCTTTTAATTTTTAATATATCCATCGTCTTTCTGTCTTTCCTTTTCTTAGTGAAATCTTTTGCACCACTGCTGGGCAGAACAACAAACAAGGCTTTCGAAAGGGCTTTACGTATTTAAATTCACATAGTAACTTCATGCTGCGGTTTCACTGACGTGTGTTCGGTCAGCGTCGAGCGTCATAAATGGACATAATGTCACCGGTGTTTGAAGTTGCAGCCCAGCAAAAGTGACAAAGGAGAATAGCCGTGCTGCGTGCTGTCACAACTTTGTCCTGACTATTGCAGGGGGCACCCATGAGGACAGGAGCAAATCCCGGCCTGTCGTCATAACGAACATCAGGCCAGGTGGCCCGGCTGACAGGTGAGATCGCTCATTCGGCCCAGGTGACTAGAAGTTCAGCAGGCTCGACTCCCATTGGCTGAAAACGAGCTTTGCTCCCATTGGCCGTGAGTGACTGCTGAGCGTTCCACTAGTTTCATGCTCTCAATGACCTCTAGAATCATTTCAAATTGCACTCAAGCCCCATGCACTGCCACAGGGAAAACAGTCATAAAAATGTCTTGATGTGTTTGTGCTCTGTTCCCTCCTCCAGCCCTTTTCATCTGGATGCCCCCCCCCAAGGGCTAATTTTACAGATGCGCTTTCTCCACTGCTCTGACCTTTCTTTGAGTCCCTTTGCCACTGCTGAGTGGTTTTCTGGGCCACCTATATTAAAATGAACATCCTGCCTTAGGGCGCTTTGCACCGGACTGGACGTCATGGTTACTTACCCTTTTTCCTATGGTTCTGGTCACGGTTCTGGTTCCGCTGCTGGTTCAGGATCCACTGCAGGCCCACTCACTCACAAGGATCCAAAAACAGACGACAGTTAACAGTAAATACAGGGAAATCATGTGCTCCTCATGTTCTATGTTTAGACTGCTGGCTGTTCCACATGGTTGTGCCTCTCGGGAATCGGGCTCTGGCCCGGCCCAGCTCTCCGCGCCATCGGGGTCATGGCCAGAAGCCTGCCATGGATGTGCTAATGGCTGTATTCACAGTCCGCCGGACCGGAGGCGCCAACTCTTAACGGACCGGCTCCCTTGAAATCTTTCACCAACATGTTTTTTTTTTTTTTTTTTAAATTGACACTTGCATAAGATGCACAGGAGTAGCTTTGGAGATAACGATCGCCGCCCTGCCTGAGCACAGGCGTGTAATTGGATCCTCAAGTTGATTCTCCAGCTTCCTGCTTCTTTGTAGAACTCGAAAGGAGTTTTATCTACTGCGCCAGGCTGAAACCAAACTCTATAAGCCTTTAAACTGGCTGTTCTGGAGCTCACCCCGCTGTCGAGGGGCTCACACTGTGCTCTCCTTCCAGGGAAGGCACCGTCAGGCCTGGGGACCGGCTGCTGAGCGTCGACGGCATCCGTCTGCAGGGCTGCTCGCACGCCGAGGCCCTGAGCATCCTGAAGCAATGTGGCCAGGAAGCCACGCTGCTTGTAGAGTACGACATCTCTGTCATGGGTACGTGCAGTCCCGTTACCGAGGCGACAGTGGCGACCTGCTATTGGACTGTCTGTAGACTCTGCCCCCTTCCTTAAAACTTCCCCTTATGAGACAGATACTAACACCCCTCTCTCGTCTCCACATCCTCCATACCGTTACCCTTCAATCACACTTCCTCTCTCTGCCTCTCTTTCTCTAGTAGCTTGAAATCAGACTTTTGTTGTTTCGGTCTCTAAATGTTTGTGGCATGCTTTAGCTTGGGAGGTATTACGGTAATACAGTATACCGCTATATCTGAGGAATAACAAGGTAATTTTGGGTGTACCGTGGTACTTTGAAATCTTGGCGACAAAATTAGCCAAGCAGAATAATAATTTATGGTGGTGAATTTTATTGGCAAGACTTCAAATGATCAGAATAGCGCTGGTCTTGAAAATACCGTCAAAATACCATATACCGTGGTACAATGCCTGGACGGCATAGAAAATGAGATACCACCCAAGCCTAGGTACACTAGAAGTCTGCCATGGCCACCTGTGAAATAGGTTAAGGCCTCTGCAGTCTGACCCATATTCATATCCACGGCTGCCTCCGTATATCTCTGTTTAAACTGCTACTAGTGACACGGTACGTAAAATACACAACCCTGTTTGATGTCTGATTTACTCCCTGTATCTATTCAGATATGGAATCAACAGTCATAATGGATAAATTTATACATCTCAGTTTGATGTCTTTTTATGTCTTTTTGTGTCTCTGGTTAAACTACTCCTAGTAACATACTAGGTAAATTACAAAAACCTGTTTGATATCTCATTTACTCTCTATCACTTTGCTTAAAGGAACAGCAGTGTCATAATGGATAAATTCTGCATCTCTGTTTGGTATCTCTTTTAGCCTCTGTATACCTTTGATTAAAGTATTTGCAGGGTATGTCCCTGTTTGATATCTAATTGAGGCTTCATATCTCAGTGCCAGATGAATTATCAATGTCTGTTTGATGTCCTGTTAGGCTGTGCGTGTCTCTGTTTGAAGTACCGCCGGCGTCATGCAGGGTGAATTCAGGTGTTGCGCTTTACCGTCGCCTTGGGAGGTGGGGAGGGCTGGCCTGGATATATGAGCGGGGGAGGGGGGGGGAGTGGGTAGCACAAGTCATGTCCACTCATCTGCTTGTTTTTGAAAAGCTCAGATCAAACTTTCTGCCTCTACATGATTTCAGGCTTTTATTAATAAGGCTTTTCAGTTTACATAAAATAATTTGTCGGTGACTTTTATTGGTCAGTGATTGGTCATCACCACTTTCTTAACAATGTTGCGAAAGTTGCACAGTCCTTGGTGGTCGCCATGGTTCCGCGGTCCATGCTGTGTCCCAAACTGCCCATTAAAGTATGGGCGTTGAGGGACAGTAGGGTCATCTACTTGCAATCCCCGTGTGACAACGGCACGCAATGCCTCTCACCCCATCTCATTCCCAACCTCAGACTCGATAGCCTCCGCCTCCGGCCCGCTGCTCGTGGAGGTGGCCAAACCAGCGGGATCTAGCCTGGGGATAGCGCTGTCTACCTCAATGTACTGCAACAAGCAGGTGATCGTCATTGACAAGGTGAAACCCGCCAGCATCGCGGACAGGTAATGAACCGGCGGCATGGGGCACGGCGTCTGGACTTGCTGTGTGGTTGCCATTGAGTCAGAAATGCTGCATTAGTCTTGTTCGCTTGCCTGCTGTCTCATGAATGGGCCGAACGGGAGGCCTTTCCTGATTGGTGGGTTAAGCGGTATGACTAGATGCAGTGTCATGTGGTCTCCAGGTGCGGGGCATTGCATGCTGGGGACCACATCTTGTCTGTCGACGGCACCAGCATGGAGTACTGTTCCCTGCCAGAGGCCACCCAGCTGTTGGCGAATGCCTGCGAGAACGTTAAGATGGAGATTCTGCCTCATCACCAGACCCCGATGGCTCTCAAGACCACGGAGCATGGTGAGGCTGGACCGGGGGGGGTGTCAGACACAGCAGGACCATGGACACAAACACACAGGAGCTCTTCATAACCCAAATACCTCAGGGTGCATGCAGGTAATTAATTAAACCAAAGATTAATGGCAACCTAAGTCCAAAGCTATTCAGAATCCACAGGAGGACGCTGGGATACTATAAGACTCCGAGCTCATGCTGAAAAAGCAGAGAATTGGAAGATCAGAGTGCAGAAGGTATCCAGACCCCCAGCCGTTCTCAGCCGGGTGTCTCATCCAAACCCACGTGACACCCTTACAACGACTGTAGGCACTACAGATACAGTCATCCGTTTATTTAGGGACAGACGGGTCTCCAAGGGCTTGAAATAAACCCAATCAATGGGACAGTATCTGATGTTTCACAGTTTGTCCTCTGTACTGTGACTCAGGGAGGCTCTGTCCTCTAGGCAGGCAGACATTGGTGCTCAAGGTGCCTCTTAGAATCTGACATCTCACGCTGTTTTCAGGTCGCCGTTTCCGTGTTGTTTATTACGGTTGTACTCGTGTCTGTCTTTCCCTCCCTGGCGGTGGCGCTGTCCCTAACTCGACCCGGACAGTCAAGGTACAGAGGAGTGCCCGTCCCCTTCCCTGGGACACCTGCCCCAGCACCAACGGGCACACCTTGCCTCCACACTACAACACCTACCACCCTGACCAGTCACGGACCCAGGCCTCCAAACACCACAAGTCCTCCAACAACCCATGTAATGCTTCTTACGTCATTCCTCTACCTCACAGTCGTCGTCCTCCTTGCTTTTCATCTCGCCATCTTGTTTGTATTGTAATTTGAATGCCGCTTCTTGAAGTGCAAATCTAAATTCTTCTGAGGCCACTCAAAGGTAGGCGATGTTCCTTGGAGGAACTTGCTCCACAGGAAGGGGCTGTGAACAGGGATTGCTAGGTTGGGAAAGTCCTGTCTGGGCTGTGTTTTTGGTTACTGCTTTTGGGCTGTTCATCATAGTCTTACCCATGTGGTTCTGTTGTGTTAGTCCTCTTCTTAGTGGTTCTGTTTTGTTAGAATCGGGTTGTTTTGTTGATCCCGCTGGGGTAGCCTTGTTGAGGTGGTCCTGAAGACTAGTGCTTCTGGTGCTGTACCTGTTTTTCCCCTGGCTCCCGTTCTTTCCGTAAGTATGCTGACCTGAGTAGCAGCTGTTATTTCTTGTTCTTATCTCAATTTAAAAGCGGTCCCTTGTTTGAGTGTTACATCTGAAAGCCTGCAAGCGTTTCCATCACGTCAGAGTACAGGATGTGGAGAGTGTCACGGCCTCACGTCTGTCTCAGTCGCTGGGGTCCGTGTAATGCCGGGGGTGATGTCTGAAAGGATAGTGCAAATCGCCTGACCCCAGGACCAGGCATCTTGAGACGTCTATTTTATCTGCTTAGGCTGTTGTAGAGAATGCTGATTCATTCTTCTTGAAAGCCTGTTGATGTAGTGGAACCTCTCATGATACAAGTGATTTAACTCTTCAGACTTGCTGCTTGGTCTACAGTCAGTAATGGACACGGTCAGCTGGTGTCCTATGCAAACGTCTCCATGTCGACCATGGACGAGTGCACCAGGTCAATATGGATCCATTATAAAGTCTCTTACCCATTTCCTTTAGTAATGAAGCCTGTGGGTTGAAGTGCGAGAAGCCTGTAGGTTCAGTAGAAGGTGTGGCCTGGAACCCTCCCCTCATGCAGGCCTTCTTCTCCCTCTGTCTCCCCCCCCAGCCCTGAGCTCCACCTTCTCGCCATCCTCCATGAGCGCCTACAGCCTGAGCTCCCTCAGCCTGGGAACTCTTCCCCGCTCCATGCCTCCCAACAGCCCCCGAACCAACACCATGCGGCGCAAGCTGCACAGGAAGGACCACAAGAGCTCCTGTACGTGCCCCCCCCCCCCAGCACTGTTACGAGATCCTGCAGGAGGACAGAAGCATAAATATGGCCCAGCGTCTCCTCATGCCAGACGGCTCCGTGCGCTTAAATGGCGCAGAGCAGCACCGGTCGTTTTGCAGCTTAATGAATCTGAAGGGTTTTGCTGTTGGGCTGAGCCAATGTTCCAGTTCAATCCACCGCCCGTGCTGTCCCTGCGAGCCCGGCTTGCCTCTGCTTCTGGTATCTTCCGGGCTCACAGCACCATCGCCATCCAAGCGCAGCTGATCGTCTCCCCGTTCCGGCCAGATCGAGCACAAGGGTTTTTGGGTTTAATGTTGCTCTATTTCCGTCGTCTTTCTGACGTCGCTCCTTTTTACATTACCATCTTAGATTTGTGCAAATTACTGATTTTTTTAGTTTAAATGGGACTCAGTAGACCAAAGCTAGATTTTTATTAGTAGTTTGACTAGACCTTTTTAATGAAGTCACCACATGATTAAAATGGGAGAAAATTAAGAATATATGTGTGTAAAAAAGCAGCCTCAAACCTTATTCAGCCTGGTTCCTGCCCGACATCGCGGTGACACGTGTAATCTAATGTTATTTTTTGTGGCTTACATATGCCAAATGTCCTGGAAAAGGCATGCAGATCTGGGTGAGAAAGCGGGGACCGGAAACAGGATGTGAACCTGTTCCCATCCGCCTCCAAATCCTTGATGCTTCGAGTCTGGAGCGCTGACGACATTGTGTTCAAGCACAGGTGCTTGTAACGGGAAGGTTGCTAGTTCAAATCTCAGAAGAAGCCTTTGCTTGAGTCCCGTGTGCTTAACCTGCATTAGCTATAAAATACTCTGCTGAGCAGACGAGTCACGCTGCCGGTGGCTTTGTGAAAAACCAGGCTGCCCACCCTCATGGTCTTGGGCTGCAAAACCGGCCTCTGTATGTCCCCCCCCACTTACGCAAGTAGGCAATAAAAGGTCGCCACATTTAAAACAATAACTGTGTCCGGGGCAGTAAATTTAGCCGCTTTAGGTGTCCTGTAATTCCTGGAGGCGAACTCACCTTGGCCGTGGTTAACAATGTGTTGCGAATAACAGGTTCTTTCTGACCTCCATACTGACACAACCCCCCCCCCCCCAGTGTCTCTGGCTTCCAGCACGCTGGGTCTGTCTGGTCAGGTGGTCCACACCGAAACTACAGAGGTCACCTTGGTCAGCGATTCAATCATGGGCTTTGGGATTCAGCTCCAGGGGGGAGTGTTTGCCACTGAATCCATGTCCTCCCCACCCTTAATCGCCTACCTGGACCCAGACAGCCCTGCAGAGAGGTAAGGCCCGTGTCCCACTCTATTTATGGTCGACCTTTCTCTTCTGTGACCTCTCCCGTGACCTTCTAACTCTGCTGCCCGTGCCGACAGGAGTGGAATCCTGCAAATCGGCGACCGCGTGCTGGCAGTCAACGGCGTCCCCATGGAGGACAGCTCTCTGGAAGAGACCAATCAGATGCTGCGTAACTCTGCCGTTGGTAGCAGGGTCACCCTGGCGATCGAGTTTGATGTGGCAGGTACACAGCTCCCTCTACTGGAGTGGTATTTCACACTTTGCTCTATTAAAGTGGGATTGCTGATTTTGGTGCATGACAATAACCAGTCATCACTGATAAGAGCCCAACTAATTAAAAGTAATGGCAGAGGCTGTGAGCCTAGGTGATGCACATAATTATGTTGTTTACAGTTGTTTGCTCTAGACAATAGCTTCAGACTATTACGCGTTTACTGTTGTATCGCTGGTCAAGTGACTCGTGTAATTTTAATGACCAAGCCCTGTAGTGGTTGCAGTCCTTTCTATTCAATAGATAGTCATATTGTGGCTATGTTTTTATTTTATTTGTCTATAAGTAAGCTGATTGTTTACTACAGGGTTCTGTTTTGCCCTTTGACCCCTGACCTCTCCCCTCTGTGCCGCACAGAGTCTGTCATCCCCAGCAGCGGCACTTTCCATGTCAAGCTTCCGAAGAAGCCCGGGGTAGAGCTGGGGATCACCATCAGCGGTGAGGACGTCGCACGGACCCGCGTCACACCGCACGCCGCCACGCGCATTTTCACATTACAGGGTGGTTCTGGGAGGCTCATTAATATTCACGAGAGAAGCGCTACCTGATTGGCCGGTTAATGTCCTCCCACTGACACGCGCTACCTCATGTTTGCTGTCAAAATTTTGGCTGATGGCAGTAAAGTAGATTGTGTAGGGTAGCGTTACTGCATTAAACTGTGTCATGTAGTATTTCTGCAAATACTTGCAATTCTTAGATGGAAACAGAACGTATGGGTTCTGGAAGTTAGCGATTAGCCTGGTTTCTTAGGCATTCTGTCTAAGGCATTCACTGGCCAATCAAGTAGCGCTTCTCATGAATATTAATGAGTTTCCCCAAACCACCCTGTAAAACCCTATAAGATCACCCCCGCCGCACCCTCCCACAAAGCCAGCAGCATACCTGCTCTCTGTCGTTCTGGATCTGCTGCTGTTTCACCTGTTCTGGTTCTTCGCCTCTGGGTCTCAGCTCCGTCCAGCAGGAAGCCTGGTGATGCTCTCATCATCTCTGACATCAAGAAGGGCAGCATGGCTCACAGGTAAATCTGCACCTCCTCTTCAGTCTGCCAGACGGTGTCTATTTGTGGGTTTACACTGGCGTGTTTATGTTGAGATGGGAATTCTGTTTCACTTATTTTGATTTAACTTTGCATATGTGGACAACAGTGCACTATAAAGACGGCAGATGTCAGGGCTGCTTGTTTTAGACTCTGCGTGTGTGTGTGACAGGACGGGAACCCTGGAGGTGGGGGACAAGCTTCTGTCCATCGATAACATCCGCCTGGAGACCTGCTCCATGGAGGACGCCGTGCAGATCCTGCAGTGCTGCGAAGAGGTTGTCAAACTCAAGATTCGCAAGGATGAGGACAACTCAGGTACCCACAGGCCAGGCCGGGTGAAAGTGGAGGTACTCAGAGTGCTAGGGCCGTTCTTGCCTGGGGTTGGTTATGGGAGTCATTTTATATACTGTCTGCCTCATACCTCTGGGGCCCCACTAAGAATTCTGGGAAGAACAAGCCTCAACCCTGAAGAACAGCTTCTCCACTGCCCGCTGCGCTCGCTCTGCTCAGTGTCTCCAGGTGACGTATCAGCCCGTGCTGATGTGTTGCAGATGAGCAGGAGAACTCAGGCACCATCATCTACACCGTGGAGCTTAAGCGCTACGGGGGTCCCCTGGGCATCACCATCTCGGGCACCGAGGAGCCCTTTGACCCCATCATCATATCCAGCCTGACCAAGGGTGGCTTGGCGGAGAGGTGAGGGCTGCCAGACCCGTGGTGTCTGGCAGAGCGAGACGGCAGCACGATGAGCAGTGCGATTGTACCTCATGAAAGAACACAGCAGGATCCTGGATATTAGTTTAGCCAAAAATAGCGTTAGAATGCTACTTCATTACTTAAGTCATTTGTGTATTTAATGAACTGTTCTAGCTTTGCGGGTTTAATCTTCAGTGAAATTAGAGCTGTACAGTAATTTAAAATGCTGTCTTTGAATTACAAGTGAAGGAGTAGGTAATCATGGATATTTTTGGAGTGGAACCAGCAAGCCATGACCAGCTTTTCATTTCTCAGTTGTAACTGGTTGTTGAATAAATGCTTCGGATCTAGCGTTAGCACCTGAGCTAACCCCGCCATGTCGTTGGCCTGCGGCAGGACCGGCGCCATCCATGTGGGAGACCGCATCCTAGCTATTAACAGCCGCAGCCTGAAGGGCAAGCCTTTGAGCGAGGCCATCCACCTGCTGCAGGCCGCTGGGGAGTCCGTCACACTGCGGATCAAGAAGCAAGGCGAGCGTGAGTGCCCTCGGCCTGTGGCGAATATCGCCTCCTAGTGGCAGGCGCTGGATACTGTCCGACTTCAGATTCCGGTGATCTTTTCCTTTTATTTTCCTTTATTTAATTAGTTAGTGCTGCCAGTTTTTATTCGTGGGGTTAACAAAATGCAATACCTGCTCCTTTTCAAAGTTATCTTCATTTTCATTGGTGGTCAGGTCGTGACTTATTTTTTTTTTTTTTTTTTTTGGTTGGTGGGGGATGGGTGGGGTCAGGGACAGGGGGAGAGCACCAGTCCTTTGTACAAACCCACCCGGCGTTTTCCCCACCGCAGTGCCCAGTCCCAAGCAGCAGGGCTTGAACAAGCTTGGCAGTGATGTGGAGGACGACGTGCAGGTTATGGGAAACCTGGGCAAGCTGTCCGACAGCTACTCTGCCACCCTCCCCAGCGTGGACAGTGCCGTGGAGTCCTGGGACAGCTCCACCATCGACACTGCCATCAGCGGACAGGGTGAAGATTGTGGTACCAACCGCGCTTAACAACTATGTGTATTAGGTGTATGTCGCCCGTCGCTAATGCTAACCTGTGTGTGTGTGTGTGTGTGTGTCTCTGGTTTGCATGTGCGTCCGGGGCAGCCTCCGGATCCAGCCTCCACAGCCCCGAGGGAAGGAACACCCACACGCTGAGCAGCATGTCACCAGTGAGCAGTCAAAAAGAGCGCCCCCTACAGGACCTCGGGCAGAGCTTTGATAAATGGGAGCACATTACCATTGGCAGGTAGGGCCTGTTCAGGGGGGGGGGCATGATGACTTTTAGTGTCTATCTGAGGTTTATGAAAATACTTATTCGTTCCCTACATTTATTTGTTCATCTGATGGCATTGACATTGCATACAGCTGGGAATTTTATTTTACAGGAACAGTTTATATTAAATACTACAGTAGGGCCCCCTAGCTTCCATGTCTGTAACTGCAACTCGCTTATTGTATATACCATATTGGTATAGATATCCCAGTATTTTTTTTTTTATGCCGATGAAATTTGAATAATGCCACACGGTGGTGGCGCAAGCAGTAAACGCCCTACATCACTCCTTAATTGAGTTTGACACTGTTGCCCTGTGTCCTACTTTGTCAGCATAATTTCCATTAATAAATTAGTCTTTAGGACACTTTTAAAACAGGGACTGACCTCAGGAGAGAAGAAAAAAAATGCAGTGAAAAGGATGCGCTTTGCATGCACTGATGAAACTGTCAAAGGTTTCTGTACATTTATTCATTCAAGCTTCCTTGGGCAACACACGGTGTAAAGACACCCTTTGCAAAGAATATCTGGAGGTGGTGCTATCTCATGTGTCAGACCTGTTTATATACTTATAAACACACACATACACATATATGTGTATGTATGTGTGTGTGTGTGTGTGTATATATATATATATACACACACACACACACACATGCATATAGACACACACACATATATACATGTTCTACTGTACAGCTTGTGACGTCCTCCTTCATCTTCTTCCTTGCAATTCTGCTCCAGAAGAAACTGAATATTTAATGCTTCATTATTAAAGAATGAAATATAGTGGCAATCTTTTAGCGTCCTGAGAGACTTTTCTCGGCCGCCGTGATTGCCTGATGTTCCTGTCCTTCACACCTGCAGGGCCGCCACGCTGCCCTCTGGCCGTTCTTCAGAGAGCAGGTAGGGCTCAGGGCAGTTCTGCTGCTAGTGCCTTTTGTCTTTCTAAAGCTCCACCCATCTCTGATCGACGTCTGCCATTGGTCACTCAGAGGGAAAGGCTCACGGTTCCCCTCTGGCTATGCTTGTAGGTTCAGCATGAGCCATGAGCGGACAGTGCCCGATCAGGAGGAGAGCTTCTGGTCACAGGCCCTGGAAGACCTAGAGACATGTGGGCAGTCAGGCATCTTGCGGGAACTGGAGGTAAAGACTTAAACCAACAGCCAATCAGAATGTGGGCCAATACAGAATACAGGGCACCTGATGACCAATCAACTGAATCGCCTCCTTATGCCCACCCTTTTTCACCTTAATGTTATTTCCTCTCAGCATGATGTCACTTCCTCTGGATGCATATAATATTCCTTCTCTTTCTAGGACAAACCAGACAGGCTTCTGGATAAGAGAAACCTGACCATATTGGTACCCTTTCTGTGCTTCCTGTCTGCTTGTAGTCTTGGCACTTGGCCGCGTCCTGCTAATCATTTCGTTGGTCCTCTGTAGCCTGCTGGTACCCGTCGCGACGCAAGCGGGGCGCCCCGTCACTGGGGTGGGGGTGGAATGCATCACCCATGTCTGTCCTGACCTCCTGTTTGCACATCACTGGGTTTCAACCATTTTTCATTGCGACAGCAAGTCATTCATATTGTAGCACTGGGGTAGAAATTTCCTAAATAGTAATTAAACTATTTTGTATTGTTGAAGAGCATAGATACAGTATGTAGTCATAAATCCCAGCCTCAGTTCTGGGCAACAACAATGCTGTAGCTTGCTGACATTGACACCATTTCAAAGTATTTCATAAAAATAAATAATTTAAAATGAATAATTCAAAGAATGGGTAGTAGAAGGCTGACGCACCCTTAATGTTGTCATTTGAATATGAGTAACACGAATCCACTTGCCGAAAGACTGCTAACGTTTGTCGAAACAAACGCTGGAGTCATGTAGCTAAGTGGGCCGATGACATGAAAGACGTTTACGGAGCGTGAGCGGTACCAAGGCGCTGTTTCCTGCCGTTTGTTCATGTTCGTCGGGTTCAGACGAGGTGCCGCTCCCCGGTGAAACTCGTAACCCAACAGTCGAACGAGCCGTTGATTGGGCATGGCGGACGGCGCAGAGCATGATGGGTAGTGTGCTTTGACGGGAGGAGTGTGTGAACGCACATGGGCAGCATTCTGAATGCGGAGGTGGCTGAAGACTACAGCTGATCTGGGGTGGGGGGTGGGTATCTCACGCTGCTGTGAAATGTGTTTCTGTGTTGATAACAGGAAACATTCATCATGTGACACCCGGCGGGTCACATTCCTGATGCTCTGAGAGCTTCATCGACAAAAACTGCGCCCGTTTTCCGCATCTCTTGTCGCGGAATATTGCAAGAGATGCGTTCGCATTATGCATGAACGGGTGTGTGTTTCTGGACGTGTTTATGCGTGTGTGCATGCAGAAGGGGTGCGCCTGGGCGATTGTGTGTGCGTGCTTGGAATGCCACTGAAGCCTTGCTTCTTCCTGACCCCCCCATCCCAGGCCAGCATGGCAGGCAGCACCCTCAGCCTGAACGAGGGCCCTCCCCCACGTAGCCACTTGGGGCGCCAGGCCAGCCTACAGGAGCGCAGCCCCAACCGGGCCCAGTACGGCCAGTATACCCACTACAGCCAGGGTAGCCGTAGCCAAACGCTACCCAGCCACCCTGGCCACAAACCCTTTAGCATGAGGAAGACGAAACAGGACGTGAACGACGTGTCTCCCATGCCTGTAGAACTGCATAAGGTGAGCGAACGGGCATCCATAGGTCTTCATTGTGCAATGGGAGCCTCTAGTGATGAATTTAAGTAATGCAGGTTCTGGATATTCTTTTTATTTGAAGCCAAACTGGTACAGCAACTCTTGGAGGCCTGTCTCTGTCCAGGTGACTCTCTACAAGGAGGCGGGCGCTGAGGACTTTGGCTTCAACGTATCCGACGGTATCCTGGAAAAGGGCGTCTATGTCAGCAACATCCGGCCAGGTGGCCCCGCCCACGTGGGCGGGCTGAAGGCCTACGACCGGCTGCTCCAGGTACCAGCATGGCGGGGCATGCAGGCGTCACGGCTCACCTCATCCAGAAAGTGATTTGATACCTTGTCTGGGAGGCATTATAAATGGGAATTCCTGCAAGATGGTTGGCTTCCTCTAAACATAAATGTTGTTTTTGTGTAATGGTAGTGAACTAATTGCAAACACACTGGCTAAAGGCAGCTAGTTAGTTTGCAGCATTTCTACTGCCAGGCTGTCCGCTAACGGTAGCGCTGGCTAACGGCAGCTGGTTAGTTTGCAGCATTTTTACTGCCGGGCTGTCCACTAACGGTAGCGCTGGCTAACGGCAGCTGGCTAGTTTGCAGCATTTTTACTGCCGGGCTGTCCGCTAACGGTAGCGCTGGCTAACGGCAGCTGGTTAGTTTGCAGCATTTTTACTGCCGGGCTGTCCGCTAACGGTAGCGGTGGCTACCGGCAGCTGGTTAGTTTGCAGCATTTTTACTGCTGGGCTGTCCGCTAACGGTAGCGCTGGCTAACGGCAGCTTGTGAATCTCACAGGGTAACTGCTGACCCTGGTGTTGACTCACAACAGCTGGCTGTCAGTTACAGCTAAAGATATCAAGCCCTGTTGGGTTCACAGTCCCTTTGTCACCATCTCCTTGCCTGTAGGTCAACCACGTCCGAACGAGAGACTTTGACTGCTGCCTCGTGGCTCCTTTGATCGCCGAGTCGGACGACAAACTGGAGCTGGTCATCAGCAGGAACCTACGGGCCTCACCGTCCTGTACGGAACTTAACCAGGCAACAGAAGGGCTGCTGGACTGGACCGAGCCCATGCAGAACCACCGGGCCACAGAAATTGAGGCCCGAGACACATCCCAGACTTTATAGCAGCCGGACCGGAGCCAGAAGAGTAAGAACCAGTCTCTATGGTGCTAACATCCTTAGAATAGTGGCTCTGTCCAGGCACGGCAGAGCTAAGCAAGGGTGTCACCCGCTTCCTGGTTGGGCGAGTCCTACTATCCCCTTTAAAAGACTGAATAGTAAGTGGGCTCTCCGGTATCTAGGAAAAAAATAACATGGGGGAAAAAATGGAAACTGTGCCATCCTTTTCTTAATTCTGAAGGACGATAATATTCAACGAGAGCAGGAACTGCGATGTTTACATGTGATGTCGGACGTGCTTGTGTGTACGTGCGTGTGGTGTGCGTTTACGTGCGTGAACGTGGGCGTACGTTTGTGCGTGCAGCCGAGACGATTCAGAGTACCACCCCACCAACCCACCTCCCTCCTAGCGCCAACTTGGGTGCCCTCTGCTGCACCGAGCCAGGCAGACCTTGACGGGCTCCTTCACCCTTTAGTGCAAGCCCCGCATCAGCACGCACAAATGCCTCACGTTTCCACGTTTATTTATTTTGTTTTTAGCATTAGTTTTATATTTAAATCTTGGAGCACTGCTGTAAATCCAGATCGGTAAGCGACATCCTGGTGGGCAAGAAACTGGACAGAACTGCAGTGAAAATAATTCAGCACAAAGAGCCACTGAAAATATACGGGTCAATACTTCGACTGCAGAGTCGGTGTTCCCACAGTGGAGCCTGCGAGATACACACGTTCTTCACTTTTCAAAAGCTCTCGTTTCACTCACAAGAACGGATGTGCTGCCAGTAAGCAGAGACTCTGGGCCACGATAGTAAGGGGATTACTGGAGTCTGAGGGGCACCTGCAGCCGTGCCCTACCAGCCCAAACTCCCACCACAGACCCAGCACTGCGTGTGTCCAAGGGCTCCCCCTGGGAGTCAGTAGCTGCTACAACACCACTGACATGTCCCGGCACCTCTGTCAGTGTCATTGTGACTGATCCACAGAACGCTCCTCCTTTGACTGATCGATCAGATCTTGCTGAAAACCAGCTCTGCCACAGGGGGGGCAGCCATTGATTTCAGGCAGACCAAGGTGAGCCTTCAGAGTTATGGTTGGAGGTAATTTGGCGTGAAGCAGCCTTCGATGGAGGTGCCAATGCCAGTAGTTTTGCCCTGGGCTTAAATAGCTGGAACTACTGCGATAACAGGAGTTTCCTAGCAACTCTTCGTGCGCAAAAAAGCAAGCAGCGGAAACAACGAAGATCAGTGTAGAGGAAGAAAATACAGTAAAAAGTCAAGCATGAGGTTCCCAACACTGCAACACTGACATGTTTACTGTGGATTTGTATTTTGTATTTTTCCCTGCTTTAAGTAAATATGAATATATGTATATATGTGAAACTGGAATTATTAAAAGGGTCCATTTTCTATGTTTTTCTACCTTCTGTTGTTTCGGGGGGGGGGGGGGTCACATCGCGCTGGCTGTGTTTACAGGCATGACTGTGTGTGCGCGCATGAGTGTGCATATGTGCATGTGTGTGTGCGCGTGTGTGTATGTGTGTATGAGCGTGTGCGTGCGCATGTGTGTGTGTGCGTGCGCGCGTGTGTATGAGTGTGTGTGCGTGCGCGTGTGTGTGTGCGTGCGCGTGCGTGTGTATGAGCGTGTGTGTGAGTGTGCGTGTGTATGAGCGTGCGTGCGTGTGTGTATGAGCGTGCGCGTGTGTGTGCACACACATCTTTAACCCACCAGTCTAGCGGGATGTTTCACCTCCTCCACTTTTACAGTGCCGTCAGTGGTGAGGACACTGCATGAGCATAGCGCCTCCCAAAGACGCGGACGGCTGCACGGAGACCCACTTTTGTACGAAGCGGAGTGGCTTCCTGTCTTTTGAAATGCCCCTCCCCACCATCCTTCATTTTGCTCTTATTATGTCTGGTCATCCCAATTTAGTTTAACTTTATTCTGACATTTTGTGTATAGAAAGTGATTTTTTTTTTGCACATTGTTTAAAATCTTCCTCCTCTTGTGAAAAGAATACAAGGTGCTGTTCTGCCCTAACCCTAACTTGGCAGTCAGACTGATAAGTCAGTTGTACACTGTCAGTTTCCTATTTATTTCACAGTTTATTTAATATTGGTAAAATGCATGTTCCATGAAGTTATAGACCCAGGTGATCAAAGACAAATTCTAAGACTTGGTCAGTGTAGGCTACCATGTTATAGTTATTCTGCATGTCGTCCACCAGGGGGCCATGGAGTGAGCGGCAGTAGCTGAGACATTAGAGAGGGAAATTAAAGACCAGCCTGGCCTGCGGATTTGAAGGGATCTGTTTAAGTTATTATAAGGTCACTTCATGTATAAAGCAAAAACATGGTGTATAAAGTCAAATACAAAATCTTTACATATCAGGAACTTCAAAGTCATCCAACATTTTCACCAGATTATAAATATTTTACAAAAATTCTGTATTTTTTTTAAATCAGTGTAGTAACACAAAAAAAGTTTGGCTAAATTAAAAACCACAGTTACAAAGTCCAGAAGTGAATGCTAATTAATGACTGTTTAAGATTTCTGTTCAGTCGTAAAGAAGCTCATTGCGAGTTTCATACCGATTTTCTCCACTTTGTGGTGCTTGCAGAATGAATTTGAGGCTCTGTCGTGAGAAACCTGGGCTACATGCGCTGTCCACCTGCATTCCTGTTACAGCCCAGCTCCATGGAGAGCAGCTCCTGGGTGTTAATCTGGCCCTGGTTATACTGCTGGATCTTCTCCCTGAGTCGGGCCTTGGCTGAGCTCTCCACGATGCCCTCGGTGACGGCACACCCCGCGTCATCATAAGCACCATGCTGAGTAGCTGTGAAAGGTTTCAGAGGTGAACCACGATGTTATTATTATTCTGTGCCAGTGGATCTCAACCCAGTTGATGCTAGATTTACAGTCAAATAACTGTAAAGCACTTTATCGCTTTCCTCAGGCATGCTGGTGGTGGGCTAGGACAAAAACCTGGACCGGCTGAGGTGGGCCGGATGACTGGGTTGAGGACCATTCTACCGCAGTCACTTGGGTGCTGCTAATAAGATGATATATCATACATACAGTTACTCCACCTCAGGTTAGGGTCACTCGCGCTAGGCAATCCACCCCATGTCCGATCATATTTGACCCTCAAAATCCAGTTAATTTGACGAATGCGGTGGTCTCATACCGTGCCTAGGCCAGCTTGAAGAGTTGGGTACGGTATGCAACTATTGTGATCGCTAACGTGTCCGGGCACGCAACACGGACATGACATCATACGCGCTCGGGAATGGTACAAGGCATCCGGGCCGAGTGTGAGGGCACCCTTAAGCTAGTCAGCATTTCACTGATGCATGAAAAGAAGGACAAAAACTATGTAGGAGATGAGGTTGAAAAAACACCTGCCTTCAGGTATATGGAGCTTCACGGGAACAAGGACAGTGGCTTTGCAGTTGTCACTCTGCAGACTGTCTGCCTCCGCTGCGCAGCTGGAGTGCACTGGCCGGCAACTGCAGAGATCCGCCCCCTCCCAAATCCAGGGGTTGCCCTGTGTCGCTGTCGTACTGTCAGCCTCCCGGGGCGGCATACTGCTCAGGTAGGTGACTTCTGATTGGCTGCATTCGCAGGGGTGTGGCTGAGAGCTGGACAGGGGTAGGGGCTGCGTCTCATCGTCCTCCACAGGCAGGCTCGGGGTGGGGTTTTCCAGGTGGTGGGGCCTGTCCTGAAGCTCGCAGAGCACTTTTAGCACCTGGGCCAGTCACCATGACAATGTCACCACACTGCATGCACACGCTTTTTCCGCATGTACTGGGTTCTACAGTCGCCGCCATATGTGTGCTCTCTATGTACACTACACTCACGGCTTCGAATGTGTGATTACAGTACCAGCTAAAAGTCTGGACACATCTACTGGAAATGATTCGTTTTTCAACAAGATAACGAACCTAAGCACACCTTATGTAAGTCCTGCATTATCTGGTCATCAATGGGTGTTTCTCAATACTAAGAACACAAAGGTCGTATGCAGTCTTGGCAAAAGCGGTCTTGCTAACCTGCCATCCAAGAATGAACGTGGGTGCAATGAATCATGGGATTGGTCTCGTTTGGTAAGGATGTATCCTTCATATTTGGGGCGAGGCAAGATCAACATCCGGGGATTTTTTTTTTTTTTTACCGTCCTCTCTATTTCAGTTTTTAGTATTGGAACAAGTCTTCAGCAATGTATGATGACATAACACGGGTACTCAAGAATACAAGTGTGTTCAAGTATGTATATTGAGGAACACCCATGGAAAAAGATTGAGTGCTGCGACAGACAATCTGGCCCCCTCAATCCCCCAACCTGAACCCGACAGAGCTAGTAGATGAGTTCCATTGAAGAATATGAACAAGGTAGCCAACAAGTGCCCAGAACTCGTGGAAAGTCCTTCGGGCCTGTTGTAGATGCATTCCAGGCGGCTACATCTGGAAGCTGGTTGAAAGATCGCCAAGAGTCCGCAAAGCTGTCATCGAGACAAAAGGGGGCTATTTTGAAGAGTCTAAGAAAATTTTGAGATGCAGAACACTTCTCCTGATCGTTGAATTGATGTGTGTTATTTCATTGCCCCGTGGCTATTTACTACAGGTTTACTATAAGATAAAATAACGCAGATGAAATAGAGACAAATGGATTAAATGTAGGTGCTGGCAAACTTTACACTGGTACTGTATATAACTGTAGGGTTATGGACGTTTTGGCTGTTGATGCTTCCTCTCTCACCGTCTCCGTGCCAGGCCTGCTCCTAGCCCGCAGAGCAGTGCACTCCAGCGCCAGGCCAAGCAGCGCCTGTGCCGTGTGGGGAGTCCAGGAGCCGGCGGTAGTGTCCAGCCATCGCAGGCACGTGTCCATGCTGCCTGTACCCTCAAGGGCCTCGCGCAGCCGGTCTGCCTGGAAGACGTGGTACGGGTGAGTCGAGCGGTAAATTAGCGGCTTCGGGTGTCAGAAGGCGTGCCACTGACCGAGGGCAGCCTGGCTGGGAGGCCCGGCCGACCGGTCTTACCAGATGAGTACGTGTCCGAGCCTCTTGCACAACCTGTCCTGTCAGGGTCTCCAGGATAATCTGAAACCAGGACGATCTCAATGAGTCTATCTGCTTATCACATTTCTGTACTGGAAGGTGGGTCTCGTCATAGGCGATTCTATGCTTTTCTCACAGGGGGTGTAAGGTGAGAGCGCCCAACCAGTCATTCATTATAATCTACGCAAAACTGAGCTACACATTGTAAATACATTTACAATAAATCATCATTACATCTTGATATGAGATTTTCAAATATAATTAATAATATTATATAATTTTATTGAACTTAATATGTTCAAATAGCATTTTAATCACAATTGCACCATGGTAAAATCGCCTGTGATTCTCATCAAAGTGACATTACTTTGATCTGGAAGGTTCTGTTAACTGCATTAAAGCAAGAAGGTCTGCAGCAGCAGCTGTGGGGAAAAAAATCAGACTGCCAGCAGGCCACTCACCATCCCTAGGCTGTACACGTCCACCCTGACGGACAGCTTCCCGTCGCGGATGTACTCCTCGGGCAGGTATCCCAGGGTGCCATGTGAGCTGGTTACCATGGTAACAATGCCGCTTTGAGTTACAGAGTGCGGTCTCAAGTGTGCTGTCCCAAAATCACACAGCTTGGGCTTCAGGCCATCATCCAGCAGTATGTTTGCACTGGGGGCAGGGGCGGGGGCG
>JAODLD010000069.1:22293222-22305395 GCA_026781065.1 Mormyrops boulengeri | reverse complement strand
TCTTCAATTTATACGCTAGACGTAAAATCAACAGCTGTCAAGATCAATTTACCGCTAAGAACGTTGTATAAAAGTTGCTAGGAAAGAGTGCAGAGGAAAAGGAAAATATTGTTAGTTGGTTTTTTTTTTTCTCTCATTTTTTTTTTAATGGGGGGGGGGGGCTCAAAATAAAATTCTGCTTAGGGCCCCAATTTGGCCAGGGGCAGCACTGGGTTAACCTATAAAAATAGGTGCAGTGTTATATTCCAATTCTGTCACCCATCAAATAGTCGTGTGTAACAAAAACGTTACAGTGCAAGATTACTGATTTACAAAAGTTGCAATGCACTTTTTTAGCAGTTATATTAAGTAAAATTGATGTGAATACAACATCTTATCTGGTCTGATCTGAAATCTGGTTTGTTGCCGGTGCGGGGATTTCCGGTCATGTCCTGCATTGATTGGTTAATGTCATCCTGAAATTTTCAATGCTGCTGGGAACATTTGAGGCTGCACCCTGTTGGGGAAAATGGAGGCATCAACTCAGCCATCATAGAATCATCACTACTGCACAGATGAATGATTATTCAACACGTCTTTACAAGTCACAGAATTTTTAATTGAATGTAGTTTTAAATGAAACTGATTTCAATAGCTGGTAAGACTGAACTCATTTTTATAGCTGTGGCACAAATAATAGTCCCGATAACAGTCAATGAACTGCAATGAATGGAATTTGAATTTAATGTAAAGACGACTCACCAACATCATTCTTCTACAAATTCCTACATATCAGGATCTGAGAAAAGAAAAAAATATTTAATACATTTGCTGCAGCCTCGCTAATGCAAAAAACACCAGTTTATAAGCTCAGTAATGCTGAGGCACTTAGTAAATTGTTTATTGTTCAGTCTGCAGACAAGTGTCTGAACCCTGTGCTGGGTGGCTAAGTTTACCATTCCCACCCAGAATGATTCTTACGGTTATACAACCCAGTATTATACACATAAGATCGCAGTACGAAGGGTTCCTGCAGTACTGAACGATCTCCATCTTCATAGGGGAGATGAAATGGTTCACGGAATAATCTCTGCCAATAACTGTGTGCTTCTCTCACCCCAGGTGTAGGTTTTGGTGTCGCCCAGGTGTCTGACTCTGCACGCGTAGTTCTCGCCGCTGACTGGTGTGAATTCCACCGTCTTGGTGAGATGGAACTGCCAGCCCTGCTCGAAAGCCAGGTCGGTCTGTTTGCCGTTGGGGATCTGTTTACCGTCCTTCAGCAGCTCGATGGTGATGTCAGGGGGGTGGAATCCGCTCACGTGGCAGATGAGAGTGTTAGCCTTGCCATATTCCCCAGGGTTACGGCTGTACACCTGCACCTTGGGAGGGGCTGTGAGGGGCAGGGAAACAAGGGACGGGGAGAATATTAATTCTATTATTATTATTATTATTATTATTAGCTTTTCTCTAGTTTTTGCAGATTTCCCCACTGCTTCCCCAGCTACCAGGACGTTGACATTTGATGCAGGCTCACCCAGTTGAGGGCCCTGTAACATTTCACTTTTATTTTCTTACAGCCAATCACAGGCTGCCATATATTCTGTCAGGTGTCCCTTGGCAGCATTACAGCACAAACAGTAAACAATACAGTCCTGATATGAAGAATAATCCAGCCCAAAAGGGGCAGCAGTGTCGGTCTTCAAGCCATTTACAGGTTTAGATATTTATACTTGAAACAGCCCCATCTGTAAGGGTACATCAACAGGTCTCTCTTGGACTTAAACTTCAAACCTTTTCCTCACTGGTACAGTTATTACTTTCGGATTAATTTAATAATAATCAAAGTCATGGGTCGATATCGTCAAAACAGAGTTCTTGCAAACAGTTTGAAGAAAATGCTACTTAAACCATGGACTTGGGACATAAAAATCCTGCATAGTTTTTTGTCCCCAATCGAAACATTTAACCCGGGAAAACGCGCCAACCTGCCACAGGGCATACGTGGTTATTTCCGGGATAGGGTCCGGACCCCCGCAACCCCACATATAGAACAAGCAGGTATGGAAAGTGGATAGATGGATGGATGGATGGATGGAAGGAAGGAAGGAAAACCACTGACACCCCTGTCTGGGTATAGGACAGGCTGAGAATCCCTGATTAAAACTGAAATCGGATCATAAATACAGATCATTCTTTAACTGGAATTCAAATTTGAGTTGAAATGGAAGTTCTCGCTATTTTTTCCTGTTTATTAATTTCTTTTAAATGACTTATTTGTATGTATATTCATGCAAACAAATAATTCAAGCTTAATAATATATATAAAAGAATTTAACAAACACAAGTACAGTATACTGGTGTTTCCAACAATTTTACTCAAATTTATTCTACTAAATCGTAGCAAAAAAAATAGTAAAGTGTGAAAGTAAGACCTTACAGGAAAAACTGAGTATATTTAGCTGTTGTATTCATTCCTATTTTGGTAGGTTGTCCAGTTTGTTGACGCAGTGTCTACTGTATCCTCCACAACAACGCACTTCCTTGTTACCAATAATATATTATCTTAAATATCACGCAATGAGTTGCTTGCCGTTCCACTATAATTTTCACTAAACCCAAACCCAACAAAACGGTTTTCAAGATTTAACACAAAACATCGCAGAATCTTGAATTAAAATTGTAATGGATCAGTTTTCATACACGATAATCCAAAGGCCTATTACGACGTGGTAAAATATAAGCAGAACATTGTTGATTAAGTGCCCATTTTCTAGTTTCTAAATCAGCCTCATGAGACTACTCCTATAATTATATTATGTACCTGAAATTTATACGGTATCCTCAATCAAAAAAACAAGTGCCAAACTATATAATAAATATATAATATTCTTACATTCTTTTGCATCCGCGAAGAACAGCACAGCGCCGATCACAAGAGCGATCAGAAGTCGCGTCATTTTCTTCTTTAATTCTTCACTTTGCTGCAGACAAATAAAGACAAGGTCTTTACCAGGGATATTTTGGGCGAAATGAACCGAAAGTGAACCGGCGCACAGCTTCACTTCTCAGCGCGGGTCGCCCTCCTCTGTCTCACAGCCAATCGCAATATTTTATTTGTTGTTAACAGGCAGAATTAAGATCTTCAGGTTGCCATTCTTTTCCCTTTTGAGCGCTATATATAGGCTTCACCAAAAACGTTTTTTTGCGTGATGGTGCTGAATAGGCCCTCGCCTGCGTCTTACATATGCCTATGCAGATTGTAAATTACCTAGCAAATTTTACATATTGCCAATTGATTTTTATAAGCTTTAAATATAGTGATGGAATTAAGTCTATATCTTTCACGTTGGGTAGCGATGCTGACGTTCGGCGTCTTTCTTATTGATCTTAAGTTTTCTATCAAGTAAAATTTAGTTAGCAGCCAAGTCGGTAACTTTCCAGTTTTTTTTAAACAATTAATAGCAAAATGTAAAGCTATAATGATTAACTGAAATGCATACACAAACTACAAAACTGGCATAACATTTTAAACATCCACGGTGTCAGTAAATTGAATCTGGCCTGCCTGTAAAATAAGTTTAACAAAATAACAAAATTGTAGGTTTATGAGTGTCATGTCAATAAACAAGAACAAAATATTTGTTCTCAACACAACTCATCCTCAAACTTTTTACACTGCAACCAATTTTTACCACGCCAGCTCAGTCATGACCCTATATCAAGCATAGGCTTAAATTAACACTATGGTCAAGCACACAGTGCACTCTGCAATTTATACCAATCAATGTCTATCAGACGAATCTGATTGGATGTGCCAGTGAATTTCAAATTAAGCATCTGTGGTTTGGCTTCTTGCAGATCCAAGACCCGTTTATATAGGTTAATTCTAGGACTGGGGTTGGGAAATCTGATCGTGGATCAGCATAGGAGAGTGCCGGTTTTAAAATGCTTACATTTCCAGCTCTGCCTCGTGACCCTTTCAGAACTTGTCACGATCCAAATTTGGGTCATGACCCATGGGTTGAGATATTTCTAGACGTACAGATTGCATATGACAGCCTTTCATCTCTTTTTATAATGCTAAATGCTAATGATTTCTGTCAGGGGCTTTCTGAGTAGTATAACTCTTTGTGTAGCATTCTAGCTAAATGTGATACTTTAGATGGGGATTATTATACGGTAATGAATGAGACTTTTATTTACTATATCTTGAAAATACCACATTTAATGGGGCAACAAAGCTCAACCTCACCCCTGATGTTTCAAAAATGATATTGATAGTTAGCAAGTAGAATCATAAGATCATAATTAACTGATTAGTGGAACATATTACTTCAGCACCTTCTAAATAAGGAAAATGTCTATTTAATATTTAGCGTAATTAGTGTCTGTGGCCGACAGTGTGGGAAACTTCAGAGACCCTTTGCAAATGGCTGATTTTAATTGCAGTAAATACCACGTCTGCATAGCAATGCACAGTTGGTGCGGTTGCTAGCCTTATGCACAGGTAGCTAACAGGTTTTCGGGGGGGGGGCGCAGAAATGCATATGCGCTCTGTGTTGGTGGGCCCTCTAATTTTGCGCAATGAAGTTTTTTTCTACATTTAATAGCTATGTTACTTTCCACTACACTGCATGTTTGGTTCGGTCCAGGGTTGAGCCATAACGTTAAAAATAAAAAGGGTTCCCAGCAGCCAGAAATTCAATATATATTTATTACACAAGAAACCTATGTAGGGTTATCAGTTATAAACATAACGATAAAATACTATTACACAAGAATAGCTGGAACAATTTCTAAACCAAGCTCAGAACCTGTAATTGATACAAAAACAGGGAGATACAAAGTTATTTTACTAGAGGCAACAAACAAATTTGTTTGCAGATCTAAGTATAGGCCCTGTGAAAAAAAAACCAGGAACAAAAAAACTAAGATTTAACAAGAAAATATATCGTTACATGCATAACAAGTACTCAGTGAGGGAAAAAGTACTCAATTTTCATGCTTATGTAAAAGTACAGATATCACACCAGAATGTTACTCAAGTAAAAGTCATCTTGTGAGATACTACTCAAGTAAATTAAAGTAAAATTGAGATTAATCTGAAGATTCATCAAACAATCGTACAACACAAGACAATTCAATACAATGCAACCCCAAATCAGAAAAAGCTGGGATGGTATGGAAAATGCAACTGTAAAAATAACGCAGTGATTCTGAAATTGACTTTTATTTCACTGCAGACAGTATGAACCCAAGGTATTTCATGTTTTGTCTGGTCAGTTTCGTTTCATTTGTTAATATGTAATACATCTATTCCTGTATTTCAGGACTGCAACGCGTTCCAAAAAAAGCACAGTAAAGCATTCACCATTTTGCAATGTCGCCATTCCTTCTCACAACACTTAAAAGACGTTATGGTGAGTTGAAGTCTTTCGCGTCCTGGTGCTCCCTGTCTTGCTGTATGGCTGCGAGACATGGACGCTATCCAGTGACCTGAGAAGAAGACTGGACTCCTTCGGTACTGTGTCTCTTCGGGGGAATCCTTGGGTACCGCTGGTTTGACTTTGTGTCGAATCAGAGTTTGTTCAGGGAGTCCCGAATGAGGCACATTACCTGCATTGTGAGGGAGCGTAAGTTACGCCACTACGGCCAAGTGACGTGTTTCCCTGTGGGTGATCCGGCTCGCAGGATCCTCATTGCTGAGGACTGGAGTGTCTAGACCGGGCCAAGGGGACGCCCAAGTAGCACCTGGCTGTGGCAGATGGATAGCCATTTCCGGAGGGTGGGACTGGACTGTGTGTCAGCCTGGTGGATCGCCGGCCGGGATTCTGAGGAGTTTCGCCATGTGGTGGGTGCGGCAACCCGTTGCATCAGTGCATGCTCCCCAACCTGACCTGACCTGGAACAAAAATAGTTGAGGTAGGTCACCCTACTTGTAGACAGTATGGTGCTTTTGTGTGATATTAAACAAAAATGAGTGAAGAGGAGAAAAATGAGCAAGAACTGGTCACGAAAAAGCATTTGTCTTCCGCTGTATGGAAATAGTTTGAATTTCATAGAGACAATATTGGGCAAAAGCAAGTGATTGGTCAACACTGCTTTCTGTTTGATGGTACAACGCAATCAGACTCTGATACATAAGTTCTATTTAGTTAATTTTCAACTCCAAAACATCACAGAAACTTCATGCTTTGCACAGTGAATTTTTCCCAGTGTTGTTCAACCCTAGTAAAAACACACAATGCTTTCAAGCAAGAATAATAGGCCTTTTATACGGTTATTATTTACCATATGAGGTGAGGTGATGTGCTTATGTGACAGTGCTAACCTTTGATTTTATTTTTCACATACAGGAATTGTAGAAAATAAACCAAGCAAAATTAACTCAAACTGATGGCTACAACAGGTTAGGCTACTCCTAGAAGCTAAATGACATGCGGCCAACCTCGCATTATTGGGTGAGACTGTCAAACATGAATGTCTTCTGTTAAGATATATTTGCATTGTGGTCGCATTGTGGTGACATTTAAGTTCTGCCTTGCAATACTGACAGACGACACAACAGATGTTTTCGCTCTTCCGTTATGCGCCGTCTTCTTTCCGCCATATTGCCCAGTAATCAAGGAGGGAAATTTTAATCGATGCTTTTTCATAATCGAGTAGTCATGACAAGTCTAAAAAGTGCATATATTAAAATCTATTGATCTATCCTTCTTTCTATCTCTCTCTTTCTTTCTATCTCTCTATCTATCTTTTAAATTCATTCAAGATGGGTCTGAACGTGGAGTTTTAAGTTACAGTCCAGCACAATAAGGAAAACTGAACTGCATTTTTTTTTTTTATTCAGAAAAGCGGTGAAACTTGCTGATCTTGCAGGTGCAGAGCAGCGGAGTAACTTTTTTAGTCTGTGGAAAATGAAACATTGATCTACTGGGCAGATTTAATAATGATTTGTAAACATTTTGTGGGCCGGTACTTTCAGACTTCTTACACGTGGTGATGGAGCCGACTAAAACCCTCGTCCGCCACTACAGAAAAGGGCTGAATGTCCAATGAGATCATCATCATTTCAGTAGTAACTCTAGTGCTGCTAACTTTGAATATTGATAAAGCTTAAATATCAGACAGGAATTTCAGTTTGTTAACCGATATATCATGCATATCTACATATTGTTTGTTCCATCCTCATAAAAATAATATGTAATAAATAATAATAATCATCATAGTTTTTTTTATTGAGTGAACAACAACGGTCATGCAGAATGTATTGGAGTATAAAGTAGGAATTTGGATCAGAAATGTAGCAATGTGAAAGTAAAAGTTGCACATTTTAACTTGTTGCAAAGTTCAAACCCACGTAAGTACAGTAACAAAGTATTTGTAGGCTACTTTGTTACTTTACACCTCTCCAAGTATTCGTCTGCTGTGGATGGTATATTTCATCAATCATGGGTCTCACACAGTAAACCTTCTATAAGAATGATCATTCCCATTCTTTCATCTAACATAAACAGAATTCTTCTACACTAAATACGAACGCTGAGAAACTAATGGAAACGTGCGATAGTTTTAACAACTTTATTTGAAAATTAAATGTTCACAAACATAGTTCATGTGCAAATTTTCACCGTCCTTTCTATTCCAAATACTTTAATAGGTGTGCTAGCATCCAACAAAATCTCTCTCTTTAATGGAGGAAAGTATTTCATCTTTTAGGCGTGTTCCTAATTTGCAAGGTCGAAAAGAAACAGCTGTTATTATTGCTAAGGTACCCAAAAACGTCCCAGTTTTCTATTAACATCAATGTTTGAAAAGAATGTAAAATCCAAGAATCCCAGCAGCGGTTTGCAGATGTGAAGCCATTTTAAATATGTTCAGAACCAGGAGAAATATCACTGTAAATTAAAATACAGCAAAAACCCAGCGGCTTTAACTTTCCAAGCCCAGTTGCGGTATCATGCAAGCTTTATGTCCATCTCGATTCTAGCAGACCTGATTGGCTGTTATTACTGCGGCGAAGGCTTTGCTTTGATTGTTGATAAACTGAAAATTCCAGAAGTAGAATGTCTGGGCACATTCTTCCCATGTGATTGTACCTATAAGAATGACAGGCAGGCAAATCAGCTGAGGTATTTCCCAGTCACCAAGCAAATGCCAAACACTGACTCGGTTAGATTACAGTTTCTATTCAGTAATCCAGCTGGATATTTACCAGAAAAAGTAACTTGCTCAAAACTACAATGGCCTTCTGTGCTACATTAATTGCCTCCTCACTGTATACAGTAAGACCATAATTCATGTCAAATTCATATATATGAACAACTGATCAGTTTTTAACAGAATTAATAAGTGATGGATCAATTAATTGATTGATTAAAAATGATTGAATTAATGCATATGTAAACAAGCATATAAAAGTACCGGCTGCCTATACTCACCAGACTGCTCCCAACCCTTACATATCAGGCTCTAGAAAAAGGAACATTTTAAACATTATTATTTTTTAATACAGAGACCAGAGCAGAAATACACATATTAGCAATGAATGAATGCAGGATTCTCTGTTATGCCTTTAGACGTTTAAATCCTATTTGTAAAGCCCCTCGTATGTAATTGGAAGGGGGTGCATTCCGGATACCTGCTCCCAGTATTATACACATAAAATCACAGTACATGGATACGAAGGGTTCCTGCAGTACTGAATGATCTCCATCTTCATAGGGGAGATGAAATGGTTCACGGAATAATCTCTGCCAATAACTGTTTGCTTCTCTCACCCCAGGTGTAGGTTTTGGTGTCGCCCAGGTGTCTGACTCTGCACGCGTAGTTCTCGCCGCTGACTGGTGTGAATTCCACCGTCTTGGTGAGATGGAACTGCCAGCCCTGCTCGAAAGCCAGGTCGGTCTGTTTGCCGTTGGGGATCTGTTTACCGTCCTTCAGCAGCTCGATGGTGATGTCAGGGGGGTGGAATCCGCTCACGTGGCAGATGAGAGTGTTAGCCTTGCCATACTCCCCAGGGTTACGGCTGTACACCTGCACCTTGGGAGGGGCTGGGAACAAGGACAGGGGGACGCAAATCATTATAACCAATGGAGTTTGTTAATTCCGATCTTCCAGAAAAGTAAAATAATGATGCTGCCCCTTCTTGTGAAACATCTGACTCCACCCAAGTGTGGGTTTACCTGGAAGATGTCAACAATCTCAGCTCTCACCTAACAACAATTACTGAAGATCCAATAGCACTAATTAAAAAATGTCTGTCCTGGGTTAGTTAACCACTCCCAGAAAATCTATTAGCTTTTAATTGTCTTCATTTGGCTCCAGTATATTTAAGGTCTGTAACAACGCACTATAGCCAAAAATGTGTGTGTTTTGCTTCTCGTTCATTTTTCAAAAAACCTTTTTTTTTTTTTTTGCCTTTTTACGTAAAATGTAATTTGTGTAAATCTTCAGTCCCCCAAAAGGGGCTGGAGAATAGGAACAATTTGTTAAATATGAACTTACTCATCTTCCCGTTTATATATGGTATATAATTTTAAATCTTATATACCTGAGCAAAATACAACCTAAAGGATTGAATTCCTTACCTAGTCTAAGGCAGGATTTGGAGAAACACAAATTAATAGCAAAGGCCACGTTTAAATTTATGAAGAAATAGGGAATATGACCTCATAAAGAGCCGATCTGCATTATGCAGGGAATACTACTCACTGGCCGTATCCACCTGAGCCTCAACAAAACGTTTTGTATGAAAGAGGCCATCTCAAACGCAATACGCATATGTATTTGTCAGTGTACACAACTGACAAACTACTGTTTGTCCAGCAGAGGGCACTGTTAAGCAACAGATCCCTATTACAAGAAAACGAAACTCAAGTAAAGGGGGAATTCCACCATCGCGAAACAAACAATCACATCACTAAGCATGTAACTGAAGACGATTTAATGTATTTATATGCGCCTGAGTCACCCATCGCCATACATTAGATTCCAGCGCATATGAAAAGTTCCTTTAAAAATATTTGTTAATATCATTTCATCAGTAATACGCATTGCGCTGGTGCTATATTGATTAACATATATTGGACGCATAATCTATCGATCAGACAGAATTTTCTATAAAAAATACCAAGGTCTGATAACACAAAGTGCTCAGTAATTAAAGATAAATCCTGAATAATTTTATGGTTGTCGGTTATAATTTTGTGGACAAAAATGTAACCACTGAAAAACATATTTCTAACGAGTAGAAAGCATACACCGTGAAAACTGAAAGAACCACGAAATACCGCAAACAACACAACGATAAATTAACAACTACTCGAAGACATACTCAAAGCTTTTCCGACTCAACTGAAAATATTTTAACAATTATTTAACGTCGATACTTACATTCTTTAGCGTTGACGCTGCACAGTGCCAGCGCCAGAGCGACAGCCACCAGATAAATATTCATTGTTAGTTAAATCTGTAATTCAACAGGGCCTATAATCAGCACTACAGTCTGCGCTTAAACGTGATCTAGCTGGTACTAAAACCGAAAGTAAACTGCAGCGACATCTATTCGCTTCTAAACCACGCCCAAGTACATATTTAAAGCCAATCAGAAGACTGCACTGTACAGTCGTCAGGTAAATGGGAAAGTATGAGGTTGCGTTTGACCTGAAGAGGCTGCGCAAAAAAATATAAACATCCGTTTTGCATTTGTGTGCTTGGATATGTGGTATATGTGATATGTGATATATATGCATATAAAAGGATGTTTAATTGATATATTATGAAACGTGAATTTAGCAATCGATCAGACTAGTCATGACGAACGTTTCTCATTACGTAATTTACAAGACACGTTTATCCAAGACGACATATAAGTCAGTATCGATGTTTTATCTTTTTATGCAGATGTATTTTTTTTATTGTAAATGAGAAAGTCCATTCTCTGAGATGTCGCCAGCAAACACGCCGAAGTGTCCTGCCTGCAGACCCCTTGTGCTGTAGTTATATTATTCTACCCGTGACCCGTGTTTCATACGCCATTTATGTATTATCTACATTAAATCTATATTATTGTTGTCGTCATCATTGTTGAAGATATTACCCCACATCCCTGTGCAGGATAAGCGATTAGAAGATGGAAGGATGGATTGTTTCTCATTATTATTCTGTTCCAAGCTTCTTGGACGGACTTGGCATCCTCCAGCTTGTGGCCTGCCCTTCCTCGAGGACCCTCCAGGCTTACTGTGTTGGCTCAGTGGTTTGAAAGGACGATGGGTGGTTGTCATCAGCTGATTTTCCCCATTCAGTTTTATGACCAAGTAAAGTCCCCCCCTGCTTAGTGTTTGCCTGGTGACTGTTAATATTTGTATGTGGAAAGTACCTTTGTTTAACTGCAAAATGGCTGAGAAGAACCACTTTAATCTCCCTCTGCTCTGACTGGTTTGGTAGTGAAAGGGGCCGAACGCAGTCCCAAGTCAAAAATGATTTTTATAAAAAATTAGGTTGCTATTAACCAAGTAGAGAAGTATTAAAATGGGGAAACAAAAAAAATAACCGAAAAGGAAAGTCCCCAATTATCCGAGCCTGTCACAGCCTCCCATCGAAGTTGGAGATTTTGTCCCCACCCTCTCTCTCACATAACTCAAAACACCAGCCCTCACCTCAGGGGAATACCAGAGAGAAAATCAGACATGAAACCGTCCTTAAAGAGAAACCAAAAGCTGGGCATCAATAACATCATGGACCTGGGGCAACATTATTAACATCACTCTCTCCATATACCAAATTTTGCACCTGCCCCCCAAAAAATAATAACACCCTAACCCAAAACAACTCATGCAAGAAAAACTCATAAAAACTACAAATTCACTCTCCACATGTTTACAAACTACAAATACCATCACAGAGAGACACACAGTTCTTGTCCTGTACCCAACAGCAGGATCAGACCCCACACACAGCGTGCTGACCAGGGAGGGTGTTCCTCTTCACCCAGGAGTGGATTTATCTGTCCAGTAATGCAGTAACACTGGTGAAGAATATTCAGACCATAGCATTTGACCGTTTATTTACACATAAAAGTATAGCTGTAAAACCTGTACGAGTCTAACTCTGATGTATCCATCCATCCATCCATCCATCTTCTACCGCTGTTCCGGGTCGGGTCGCGGGGGCAGCAGTCTAAGCAGGGAAAC
>JAODLD010000069.1:22277895-22291548 GCA_026781065.1 Mormyrops boulengeri | reverse complement strand
AGAAGCGCCTTTGCCTTTAAATGGAGCGATGACGTCAGGGGAGGCAATCCGTGGCAGGGGGCAGTTTAGAGCACAACTGTTATACAACAAGTCAGTATTAACTGACCCTCGTTTTAAACAATATACCAAAGAGACAAGTGCAATGTAGACATTGTAACATTTTATCCCTCGATCACTGTATTGTGCTCAAGCTGAGTATCTGTAATTCCTTCAGTAGATCTGGAGTCTTGGTAAGATCGTTCTTCAGGCATTCAGGAATGTCAAGTTTGTCAAAGTCTTCCCTCTTCACCCTTTTACGGATCAGCATGCAGCAATACTCCTGCAAGGTATAAGCTAGATAAAATCACATAATGTTAAAATGCGTTTTAAAAGGTCGCACATTGTTTTTGAGTCGGTGAGCTACGGTGCTAAATCATTTACGTAAAAAAAAAATCTGCAGAAATGACTAAATAGGCCCACGCTTCACGTTTATGTTGAATGATAAAAATAGCATGCCTATAACATATTGGATATAGTAATTTCGGGGGGGTCAAGTATCGAAAAAAGAAGAAATAGATAAAGAAGATATGGCAAGATAATCTTACCCACCTGGTGAGGTAATCATCACTTCTTTATATACTGGAAATCCGTATTCATACTCTGTTAAAGTGGGAAAGTATACTTCTTCTCTGTCCGCCAGAAGTTTTGCATAACCATCAGATGTTCTAAAGACCCACGGGTGAGCTTTAATTAAACCAGAAGACATTATACTTTAATTAATACGATTCAAAATAGCGAAACTTTACATTTCAGACGGACGTCAAAGGGATTAGTTCATGCGTGTCCGGTAAAACATTACAAAATAGAACTAATAACCTTATACGACAGGTATATGATAAATGAGTGTTTTATTTTATCAGCAACATTTAGGTTTTTGTCAATCAAGGCGGAAGAAGGTATCTACCCACTGAGAAACGTATTCATCTGCAAGGATCCGCCCGGTCGAATGTCACCATAGGATACAGGGAGTCCAGAAAAATTTAGCCACCAAGCTGTGGCCTCTTGTCTGGACTTGTTGATGAAGTTCACGTAAGTCGGTGTATCTGAATCGAGAGACCTTAGCGTCTTCTTTGCTTCCTGGTCAGCCATGTTCCTTAGGAAGGCATTTCTATTGAATATGCCAAAATAAGCTTGGTTTGGTATGGCAGTAGACACTAGATGGCGCCAGTCGCTCAAGTACCGGACGAATTAAACTGCATATCATGGTGATCTTGCTATATTTGTGAGGTTTGGGTGAGCTGATTTGGAATATTTTTTTCAGTCTTCCAGAAACAAGAAAAATTCTGATCTTTTGTTTCGTGAGACATGCAAAGTTTGCTTGGGCGGATCGATTTGCTGGTTTGTACGTGGCGTCCGCTTCTGCGCTCCGACTAGGCGAACGCTGTTCATTCCGTAAAGATGCTACGCAGAAGGGTTTTCTCAGAAGCAATAAAAATCCTCTGTGTGTTTTAATTTTTTTCCACCCTGAAATATTTTAGGTTGGATATTCGACAGATATTCAGATCCACACTCTTCAGACAAATCATATAAAATACAATAAAGGGTTAAAATTAGTAAGTTATACATTATGCATTCATTTTGAAGTCACTGGGTCCCATGGCATGGAAGTTATTGCAATTAGTATTTTGTAATTTGGGCAGTAATTCGTTGACGGTCCCTAAGTCAGCGGTAAGCGATCATCTGCGAGGCCGTGGAATTGAACTTGCCGTCTTTCGACCGCTTTATGCCGGCTAGTGTGAGTGAAACACCGCCGCTAGGTCTGGAGAGTGTGGATCTGGATCTCTGTCGAATATGCAACCTAAATCTCCCCTCGGTCAATAGGTAAAGTGGTATTTGCCATAGTACGTTGTGTACATTACTTCTTCACAGCTAAACAGCATGCAACCTGATTTCAAATAGTTTGGCCGGCGTTTGTTTGAATTGCTTAGCTGTACCAAACTCACCCATACGCGTCAATGGTAGGTGAATTTATCCGTATTGAAGTTTTATATGCAATACAGACATTTTGCAATGGAAAGCCGGGTCTGCAGAAGGTTAATGTCAAATATTAAGGCAGTGATACCACCTTCGTTCAGTGCAGCACCTGAAACATGGCTGTCGTCGCACATTAAACTTTGTTTTGGTTGCTATAAGATCGTCAAATCGTGGTAAGAAACCTCTAGCTATATACATGCATTTGCAAAGAACACATTCCAGGGATTGATTCAGTATCACGTCTTGGTCGGTTGTGACAATATTTTATTTTATAAGCAATAATACGAAAGACGATTCAGATTCAGCTAGCATGTAGGGCTGCCTCACTAGCGTTACCTTTTCAGCAGTCCAACCACTAGGGGGCGTCCACACACAACGCATTTCTTCTCTTTCGTTTTCATGTCCCTGACTTGTGACGGACAGTGTGCTGCAGGCCGGATGGCTGCATTGTTGAGACGCCCGAGCTTTCTGGCCTTCCGGCTTTTACTCAGGTGGAGCAGACGGACCTGGCAGCCTCATATTCAATCCCTCAGTCTCCCAGTTGCTCTCCTAGGTACTGTGATCTCTTTTGCCGTTTACTTGAAGTGTATCGAAATGTTATGCCTGAGACAAATCATCTTCGGAGCTGCTGAAATGAGAGTGTGATTCTGAAGGTTCTGAAGCTGATAGCTCTGCAAGTGTAAGTGGGTTTCACTTGGACAGGGGGCGCCTGCTGTCCTTGGTTTTTGCTTATGAACATGGTTTCTCTACTTTCTGGAGAATGTCACCCAGAAGTAATGGCAGTGGTGGTTTCTGGCTTTCGGCCTCCGTGATGCTCCCCACCTGTCGCTCTCACTTGTCCCAGGGAGGCACAAAGACAGGAATAACTATCCCCTGGAGTTCTCCCAGCAGGAGCTCCGGCGACGTCTCACACCCATCCAGTACCACGTCACGCAAGAGGCTGGCACTGAGAGGTGGGTCTGTTGGGTGGGGAAGACTGGGAGGTTTGGAGGATCATGGAGAATCAAACCCAGGCTCATCTCCATCTCTTACACCCCCCCCAATTCATAAATTGATCTCACACTGAGGATGACCTCTTGCTTGCCCCTTCTCCTGCACAGGCCCTTTGTAGGAGAGTTTACAGACCACAAGGAAGATGGTATTTATGCATGCGTGGTCTGCGGGACACCACTGTTCAGGTGGGTTTCCAAGAAAGGAGTGTGTCTGTCTCACGTGTAGGGGTCACATTTGGGCAACAATGGCTGCAGGTCTAACAGCTGGCAGTAAGTTCGTACCAAGTACCTCAGTATGACGGGTTCCATACCGGGGTCTCAGGACCCCCCCCCATGGTATCCACCTGGAGAGTGCAGCACTCATTGTTTTTTTAGTCCGAAATACACCCTGAGCATTTCACACTTAACGCACATTAGTCTTCATGACGTACCGTTTGCTCACTTAGTTCTGCATGATCCTGCCGCTTTGAATCACTAAATGTTCTATCAGCGGCTTTTAATTTCATTTACTAATTAATGATCGTTGACTTTGAGATTTGCGAGGCCAGTGAATGGCCAGTGCATGTTTTTGTGCGTTTTTTTCAGCTGTATAATTTTCTTGAATTGCAGCTCTGATAAGAAGTTTGACTCAGGATCAGGTGAGACTTGTCTTGAGGAAACTCCACAGAACTTATGTCAGATCACAAGAAATCCATTGCATGCTTGCATGCTTTAGCATTTGTGTCGTGTGTGTGTGTGTGTGTGTGTGTGTGTGTAAGTCATCTGCATTGTATGTGTGCTGCAATAAGTCTAACCAGGTTATGTATTTGCAGTTTGGGTTCATAATGTGAATTAAATCCATATGTTAGCACAATTTAAAGCTGTGTATTTGTGTAGAATGTAAAACACGATTCTCATCAGATATGAGCATAAAGAGGAGTACAGTGGCTTTGCATTAAGGCTTCTTCACTGCGTGTTGCAGTCTCCTCAGAACTGGTTATATTGATGATAACAGACTTGTCGATGATGTCACAGAGGGGGTATTACTGTGAGTCGTACACTAGGGACACTGACAGCCACATATGAGATATCACAGGAAGGACCGTTATGTCACATGACGACATAGGCGTTTGGCGTATCTCACCTGTACCATGTGACTACAGGATGGCCGTCATTCTTTGATTTGCTTCATGAGGAATCCATCACACTGACCGATGACAACTCCTATGGGATGCGCAGAGTTGAAACCACCTGTGGTCAGGTAAGTCTCATTCCAGGTGTGCTTAATTAGGATGGTAATAACAGACATTTGGATTGGCGTGTGCGTATATGTGTCTGAATGAAGTAATCCAGCCTTTGCACCTTCTAGTGCGGGGCTCACCTGGGGCACGTGTTTGACGACGGACCCCGGCCTACGGGAAAGCGATACTGCATCAATTCCGCTGCCCTGGCCTTCCGGCCGCAGGACCCAGGGGGAGCCGGCAGGTCAGGATAGGGGACCCAGAATTCTGTGCTGCAGGAAGATAAACCCGAATGCTGTAGCTCCTCACAACAGTGAACCTATTCCCGACTCAATCCTGATGTGAAAAATGACCTGGACTCAAGGACCTGCCAGCTCTATACTCCGTAAGATTACTCTCTTCAGGTAAAATGCGAAGAAGTATCTGTACTTGAAATTCTGGTATGGACACCTTTATCAGTGACCGAGTCGGAATATGTAGGAAAATTTGTAACAGATATTGTTTCTGAAATAAACAATTCAGACATGAGTAAAATTTTGAATGTAAATTTGGATATTCTTCTGATGTTAAAGCACTTTTTCTTAACTTGCTATGCTTGCTTTAGAAGTCCATAGAGTTTCATTTTTCTTAAGACTCCAAGTTGAAGGAAGCTCAGGCCACAGTAGACGTGGAATTTCACAGATTCCTTGTCATGAACTGAAATATCTGCCAGCATCGTTTTGTCATTAACGACTGGAGTTGTGATACTGTTAAAACACAAAGATGCATAAAGAAATGTAGGAACAAAATTGGTGGGGAGGGGGAAACGTCACTGGGGAAATGGTTACATTTTAGCAGTGCGTTTGTATTAGCAGTGCGTTTGTAAGAAGCGTGTTCTTTTTTGTTTATGTAGTTATTTCTGCCTGAATTACGATACGAAAACGTTAAGTGAGATGACCTTAACACGCCAAGCCCTGGTTTTGTTTCTGGTCTCGACATCCCAAACTGGTTAATGGAATAGATTATGGGAAAGAATAACTCGTATGACTCTGAACAGGATAATTTGGTCAATCATTCATCAGTCAATGATTATGTGGTGTCTGGTATATGGGAGTGAGTTTTGGTCGGCTGTAGTTTAAGGTGACGACAGTAGGTTTGTTTCACTGGGTCTACCTGTAGTTTTGGTGTGTTTGTGTGGGAAGTGCGTCCGAAAGAAGTACAACTTTTGCCATATTCAGTGCGTAATGTGCGATGTGGATGCTTGTTATGGCCTTCATGCTCTGATCATGTGTGACAGAGAGGTGTTGGCTATTGATCTGGACGAGTTTGTCAAGTTACCAGACCGCAGTGTTTCACATCTCCAGTAATGGTCCATCAAGATCCTCATTTGTGAAGAGAGGCCTCTGATGGCGGCTCCTCCATTACATTTGAGTGGAATAAAAGGAAAGATCGCTTTCACTCGACAGAGGAAAAAGACTCTTCAGCCATTTTGGCGTAATGGAGATTTTCAGCACTGAATGTGAAAAGCCTATAGACAGACTGTTGGAACACCAGTTAATTGAAGTCTAAATTGCATCACCGACGTTTCAAAACTGCATTTTCAAACCGGAGGAGGTCAGCACTCCGACAATCACAGGTATGACTGTATTGAAAAAGACTTTGCTATGCGCTTGTGCAGTTTCCACCAGGACTGTACGTACGGATTTACTGACTTTCCCTGCCCAGGGCATAACAAATTAAGTTTTTAGTTGGAGTGTAGGAATGGTTATGCAAAGGTATTTCATTAGATAATTTATTTTACGGGAAAGTGGGATCCTTAGAGAGAGGAATTCCCAGACCAGGCCAAAGACACATTTGAGCTATTTTTCTGATCGGTAGTCTTCTGTATGTGTTCGCATTTTGCTATTTTGCTTAACTGATGGCCCAGTAGTGATGCAGCCAGTAAGACGGAACTAACTCAGATTGCTGATTTCAGTTAAAGTCTGAGCAACATAACCAAAACGTTTATTCTAAATGTATCAATATGTGTCTTGATGTTTCCTTGTTTATAGCCATGTACCACTTCATGCATATGTATAAGTGGAGTAGTGCAACAAAACCTTTATAAATACCAAACGCACAATGCTTCATAGCCAGAAGAGTATTGATGTGAATGTCACCGTGATACATGGGCAGTTTATCCCAAGGTGTGTCCGGACCTCCATTCCCAGTAACCGCGTAGTTCATTTCCCGTACGGTGGACCGCGCCTATGCCGGGGTTTCGGATACTTTCAAATTATAGCTGATCATTTATTTTAGGTTTTAATTTGAGTGTGAGAATGATAGATTTTGATAGATTTTTGGTAAAAGAATTTAGGCATATTGATTTTTTTTTTTCCTATTTAATTGTTGATTAAAATGTACCTCGGCAGTTTGATTCTGTATATCCTTATACATATATGACTTTTTTTTCTAATCATTGGATTTTAATAATGTGAAACGGTGGGGGATATCCGTATGGAACCATGTGAAACCGGAAAATTGACGTGGGTCCCTTGGCGATTTTAATGCAAAGTTAGCGGTAGATGTGCGGGAGGCGCCTGCGTTTTGCGGACGCGCCGCTTTCTCCCCCCGACGGCCGGCGCGGGGCTGCCGACTGGGGACCGTGTATTTCACTAATCATCACGTTTTAAGCCGATTATGGTGCCAAATCGTCCGCGAGTCTGATTAAGACCGTTATTAAAATGCATTGCTTTTGTCACCACGCTCAGTTCTTAATCTCCTCTTGTTTCTATGAATTTGGGATGAGGTTTCTGAAATTGAATAATAATTTGATCCGTTCATCTCCGGAGCCGGCAGTTTTACTTGGCGCTCTCTCGGCTGCTGAAAGGACGGAGCTTCATTAAGTCGTATGCGTTTAATAACCGTTATCCATTATCATGTAATTAACACTCCCCATAAAGACTCGTACGGAAAATGCGAGTTTAACGGAGAAAAAAAATGGACAGTGATGTGGGGCGAGTGGGATACACGGAACATATCTTTAATGAACTGGAAAATGTTCATCTTGTTCTGTTCGTTAATGGGAGGTGCTCAGCTGCCATTAAACTTGTGACAGAGCAGAAGGGGCCGATTTTTATGTCTCCAGTTTGTGGTTAATCTATTAAAAGCCCTGTTTAATCATCTATTTTTATCAGATAGCTTATTAAAGCCCCCACCCCTTTTGTCTGTGTGAAAGGAAAATGCTTTATAGATGAGCGCGCATGTGTTTGAGACTGTGCTCCTGTTGCTGGGGTTAGGGGGCCGGAGATGCAACTTTTATCTGTGCTGCAGATAGCGGCGGATGCTCAGCCGCCATGCAGTGTTATATAGCTCTGATCCGCGGCTGAGCCTCTGAGCCATTTACAGTTCCATCCTTTGATAGGGAGTGATGGCAGATTTCATGTATGCAGATAGTGCTTGCAATGTTGGTTATGAAAAGTCGTCTGTCGTGCACTTCGGCGCCGAGCAGCAACATAGTTTGCATGTCAGCCTACAAGGTTAAGATACAAACGACTCGTCTCTTGGCTGAACTATGAGAGGGTGGTGAAATTTGTGTTTTCGCAGTGATATTCAGATCTGATGAATCAGCTTGGCGTCTCGTAGGCACCCTTTTGGCTGGGCCCGCCTTCCACTCACCAGCATTAATAGACATAAAATACATGCAATTACTTACTTGGTCGCATTACATTTAACACGCTGCTTCATTAATGCTACAGTAGTCAGTATATTGCACCACCTCCCTGATTGAAATGCCAGCACCTATAATATTAACCATCGTGGTGCTATGTAGCCCATAATGAAACATCAACATGTGGTGGCTTAGAGAGCCCACAGGAGAGTAACTCTCGTTCCATTTTCCATCTCCATGTGCAAGTTGACGTGAAACGTGCTGAAGTTGATGCGGAGTGGTGTCCTTCATGTGCGAAGGCCTAGCCAGCTAGCTCTATTCAGCTCCTTAGGTGACATTTTTACCCAAAGTGATGTCTTGCCACTCCCCCCTGGAATTTTCAAGTAATTTAAGCTTTAAGTGTTACATTAGGCATTTCAGCCAGTAACCTGCAGGTTGAATTCAAGTTCACGTACGTTATTTTCTGCTCCTGAGGTGTGAGCCTGTGTACAAATTCCAGAAGTCACCTAAAGCCTCAGCTTAACTACTAGAACAATATGTAAATCACTCCCTTTCCCGTGTGCTTAATTAATGAATAACCTAATGGGTAAAGTGAGTGTGTCGGATTAATTAGGCGCTAAGTGAGTTTAAACAATTTGATTTAGCAGCTTGTGGATTTCAGTTTAATTCAGCAACTCCTGCTTTCGCGTTTCCTTTCTCATCACCTTCTGTAATTAAAGCATCGGAAGTGTAGACCTTGTCTCTTGGCAACAGTGGCGGAAAAAATGATCTGATTAATTGTGGGATTTAATAAGTATCCCCAGTGGACGTAGACAGGGAGGAGCAGAGGCCGTACAGAATCATCTGCATTTCATTAAGTTTAAAGGTTCAATATTGGCGCAGTTGCGATAAACCAGAGAAGAAATGGCATATAGAAAATGCTATGGCTGTGAATTTGCTGCTGATACCTGTGGGCAGAACGCAATTCACCATTAAGCTTAACGGAGTCGGGGGGGTGATGAGCTCCAGCAGGGAATATGGGAGCCTGGAACTGTGCCGTCTGTCTTTTGATGAAGCTCATTCCCTGGGTTCACCTCCGCGTTTAAAGCGGCGTAGATCCAGAATGTCGGGGTGACATTTCAGAATGTCTTGACGACAGCTGTGGGAAGCTCTCTAGTTACGGTCAGGGCTCGAGTCAGCATGGGATGCGTGTGGACGCCATCCCTCCTGTTAGAAGAAATGACAAAAATAATCGCCTTTGAAAATATACCACCCCCCTAAAGTCTTCTGTGTAATTTCACTCACATAAAGATTAATATACCCCTTATATCATGGATACTCAACTGGTGGACTCCATTGCCTGACTGGACCAAAACAATATTTAATCCAGACTGCACTAATCTAAATGTTGTCATCAGCTATCCAATCAGCAGATTTTATCATAACCTCCCCCCTACTATCCCCCATGAAATATTTTTCCAACTTGATCACTGGTTATGGGCACCCGGAGGCGGAGAGGCGCGGCAGACGTTTGTGGGCCAATGGCAGCCCAAGGCATGGCGAAAAACGAGAGTGCTACCTGGTCTGTTATGTTTATACCCTGCTGTGTGACGGCTTGGAAGGAGCGACAGATGAATAATGTGAGCAGAGACTGCTTACTGCTCACAATAGCCATATAATTAAATCCATAGAAATTTTCTTCATTTGAAACAATTAAAGCCCTATTCAACACACCACAATGTAATCCTATATCATACAAGGAGGCTAATTAGGAATAATAATAAGCATGATGTGGAAATGAGGCAGAATGTAATTTGTCATTTTCCATTAAAATGCAGAATATGTAAATATAAATAAATATTCCATGCAAAAAAAGAATAATTAATAATACTAAACAAAGTGAATGCGTTATACACTAATGAATGTTTTGAAATTGGCAAATCACCTTAAATCCTGACAATGTGGATTTCCCAGGTCACCTTTTGTCTGGTTCTCTCTTCTGAAATGCAACCAAAAACCACAGACGGTGTGATCAATATGTAAACTGAAAAATGTATAACTCATGTAATGGGACACGGAGAGGCTTTATTGAATAAAGCCTCTTGGGGCAAAACTTTAATGACATGAGCTTGAAGAGTCTCAGTCTCCTGCATGTGGTGGGGGGGGGGACTTGGGGGGGTGCGTATCCCAAATATTTAATTTCGATTCATTCATCTCCTCCAATAAATCGAGCTTAGTATTTATATTATTAAGTTGTGTCTCCCCCGATATCAATCTCTGTCCTACACCACTGTGCATGTGGACACGAAAAAATGTCAGGAGCGACACTCAGATGTGTGAGACTCTCTAACATGATAACGACTCATTTTGGGTAGCTATGCGATGAACTACTGCAGAAGGACCTTGCGACAGAAGAATCAGGCAGTTAAAGCACACACTATATTTAGGGTTTGGTTGCTTAGATACTGCTTTTATTGAAAGTTACCTGCATTTGTCCAGTCAGACATTTTATCGCCACAGCGCACAGTAGGGATGTTGTTTACGAATGGTACAGCTGGGGCTGGCAGTTGAACCTTCAGTCTGTGTCTTGATCGCTGTGTTAGCTGCTGCCCGCTAGGGGGTGATTAGGCAGGCAGGATCTGCAGCGATCGCTGCTGAAACGTGTCACAGCTGCGGTGTAGCACTCGTCCACGTTTGACACAGACTTACAGCTTCAGAGGCGACACAGATAGCAACACACTGTACTGTATGAAAACAAGTGCATCGCACTGCCTTCAGACAGGTGTCTGTCACACATCAGCACGCCGGGGCGGTCGGACACATCAGCACGCCGGGGCGGTCGGACACCTCACACCTGTGTCCTTGGGGTCTCACACACAACATATTTCAGAAATATCCAATAATGACCCATCCTTCATCTCATCACTCTTCATGTCCCTTTATTGAAGGGAAAGTAATGATAAACTAATACATGCCTGGTATGACTTGCAGAATTAGAAGGTGATTAAAATATTTGACACTTATTAACATAGTAATTAGAAAATCTGTACCGGGGATGATAGGATGATCAGTGTAGAGGGATTGATTACTGTTACATGTAATTACCCGTTCATTAGAATACTTCAGACGCTTGGTTTGATGATACTGACTGATAAAGTGTCACAGGCATTTCTGTTCTGGTGTAAATAAGACACTCTTAGTCTTGAAATGTTTAAATGAAACATATTATTATGATTAGCTGTAATGGCACCTTTACATGAGGACTGCCTGCTTTTAAATCATTACTCATAGCCCATTTTTACTCTTTGCCTTTTAATTAGATTGGACTATTTATCTTATTGTCATGATCCATCCATCCATTCATTTTCTGAAAATTTGGTGCAGCTTTGATACGATATGCTACTCTGTGGGACTACAGCACGAACTCTATACTGGTATTAAGTTTATGAGTCCGTGTCTTTAAACCTCATGCTATTTATGCTACACACTGTCATGATGTCATCATCTAAGATACAATTGTCAGGCTGAAAGAATGATAGGGAAGTGATGTCATGGTGATGTAATCACCGTCATATTGTCAAGCCTGGTCGAATGCTAAGCGAGTGATGTCACAGAAAATCCATAAGATTTACTCAGCAGAGAGAGTTACATTAGCATTCTGTGTGCGTCACGTGCGGATGTACATTTGCATACTGTTAGAATGGAGGTTAACAGTGTCTGCCTCTCAATACAGCACAGAGCAGCATTCATCAATCTTATGCCCTTTGTTCCTATTATAGTACAGCACAGACCACTGACTCAATTATGGGAGAGATTGAAAGAGACAGAGAGACCCTAATGTTACAGTGGCAGGGGCCCAGAAAATGAGTAACAAATTATTCACATGACCTGGATGTGAAATGGATTTGTGTCTGCAGATTGGACCCGCGGCGTGAGGAATGGACGACTTCGCCATGGCTGCTCCCTGCAGAAAGACCCTCAGCTGCCACGGTGGGCTGGAGCTCAGTGGAGAGAAGGCTTCTTCTCCCCGTGCTGATGTACTTAGGAGCCCAGCAGAAAATTGTGCAAAAACCCCAAAAGCGACATTCAAGTGAGGATCTGAAAGTCTGCTCAGATAGTGTCCTCTGGAGATAAGAGGGTTAAAGGTGTTGAGCTTGAGCCCAACAGTGACAACACTGGGATTTGGGATGGGAATGGGATTTGAACCAGCGCCCTTCCGATTGCAAGCAGAGAGTCCTAACCAACAGAGCCACACACCATAGCTAAGGGGGCAATATGTACTACAGGTAACAGACAAAAACTTAATTTGGAACTCTGTTAAGAAAAACAAAACTTTCAAGGAAACTCACAGATTGATTCCAGCAGTTTTATAGAATGACATTGAACATTTTTGACACAAGACATAAATTCCTTAAAGAATTGCTTAGACTCCACAAAAGAACTTTCCTGTTGACAGTTATAATTTGTATTTATTTTCTTAGTGCGGAGCCGTCAGCTGAGTTTGTATATTGGATATTGCTGAGTTTGCCCCAATGTTCATACCGATGTACTTTGTCACCAATGATTACAATAGTCAATACTGACATGCTAAGGTCTTCCGTTATGTGAAGATTACCCAAAGCCATTTAGAGAGAGATCACCCAGCCCTTTCATTCGCAGTACAATCCTCATCTGAAAGTGACACTCTTATATATCTTATGCACACATTGCTGGTGAAATAGCAGCCTGGCCGGTGGAACTTGAAAACTACCCACTGAGAAGTCTGTGTGAGTTATTTTGATTTTATTTTTATAAAATGTCTGAGCCTTTTATGAAGACTAACCTTCTACATTAAAGTAATTCAGAAGTCCTCAGTATGATATTACATGGGATATTTCAGCCATCAATATTTTAAGTTATAAAAGGAAAACCAAAAGCATTTACACTACAAAGTAATTTCCTTAAATTATTTCTATAATTACATCATAATTATAATTTTTTTTAACCACTGACATTACAGCCGTGGCCAAAAGTTTTGAAAATGCCACAAATACTAATTTTCACAAAGTCTGCTGCTTCAGTCTTTATGATGGCAATTTGCATATACTCCAGAATGTTACGAAGGGTGATCAGATGAATTGCAATTAATTGCAAAGTCCCTCTTTGCCATGAAAATGAACTTAATCCCACAAAACCCATTTCCACCTCATGTCAGCCCTGCCACAAAAGGAGCTGCTGACATCATTTCAGTGATTCTCTCGTTAACACAGGTGAGAGTTTCGATGAGGACAAGGCTGGAGATCATTCTGTCATGCTGATTGAGTTGGAATAGCAGACTGAGTGCTTTAAAAGGAGGGTGGTGCTTGAAATCATTGGTCTTCCTCTGTTAACCATGGTTCCCTGAAAGGAATCACATGCAGTCATTACTGCTTTGCACAAAAGGGCTTAATAGGCAAGGATATTGCTGCTAATAAGATGGAACCGAAATCAACAATTTATCGGATCATCAGGAACTTCAAGGAGAGAAGATCAATTGTTGTGAAGAAGGCTTCAGGGCACCCAAGAAAATCCAGCAAGCGCCAGGACAGTCTCCTAAAGTTGGTTCAGCTGTGGGATCAGGGCACCACTAGTGTAGAGCTTGCTCAGGAGTGGTATCAGGCAGGTGTGAGTGCATCTGCATGCACAGTGAGGCGAAGACTTTAGGAGGATGGCCTGGTGTCAAGATGGGCAGCAATGAAGCCAATCCTGTCCAAGAAAAACGTGAAGGACAGACTGATATTCTGCAAAAGGTACAGGGATTGGACTGCTGAGGACTGGGGTCATTTTCTCTGATGAATCCCCT
>JAODLD010000069.1:22245850-22277795 GCA_026781065.1 Mormyrops boulengeri | reverse complement strand
GGCTATGTAATGATCCCTTGCTTTGAATTGAAGAGAATGAGCCTCCAGATTGACTTGCACCTCCAAGACTGTTTTCTTTTTTTTCCCCATCCCATCGAGACCAAGACAAGACCGAGACCACAAAAAATTGGTCTCGAGACCAAGACTGGTCTCGAACTACAGCACTACTAAGAACACAGCCATGAATAAAGAATGGTACCAAAACATCCTCTGAGACCAACTTCTCCCAACCATCCAAGAACAGTTTGGTGACGAAGTTGAGTGACAGCATGTCAGGGCAAATTGTAGAGGTCTTGAAAAAGAAGGGCCAACACTGCAAATATCGACTCTTTGCATAATCTTAATGTAATTGTCAATAAAAGCCCTTGGCAGTTATGAAATGCTTGTGGTTATACTTCAGTGTGCCATAGAAACATCTGACAAAAAGATTTATAAATACTGAAGCAGCAAACTTTGTGAAAACCAATACTTGTGTCATTCTTGATTTTTGGCCACGATTGTATACTTTCTCTGTTCTCTTTCCTGGGATTCAAGACTTACATTTAGAGTGTGAGGTAACTATCAGCCGTTTGGGAAAGCTGATTAATAAGGCTTTAAGCAATCATTTGATCTCCTGATTAATTTTAACCAAGTCTAACCAGCCAGTGTGCTGAGTTTGAGTTTTGTATGCGTAAGTATAAGACTGATTTCTGCATTGCATGATGGGAAATACTCTTATCCTCCTCTTTTGCCTCCAGTCACAACAGAAATTGGTTAGCATGCATATAAATATGAAAAGCATATGAATGCTTTCTGAAAAGAAGCATTGAGCAATGAAATCAATATCCAGAACTGGCTTCTGTCACGGGGATCATTGGGCTGTAATTCAGTCCGTGTGGTCTAGTATGCAGAGATCAAGCTGAAAAATACTAGAGAAGCGGTCGGCATCATGGTTTCACGTGTTGATCAGTAGAGGTGCCTGCATGTAATACTACAAAAATCCAATCATGTCACTCTCTTTGGACGACTGCCCGGTCGTCTTTTTGCTGCATAACACAATGCAAAGCTGAGAAATTGATCTTGTCCTCTAACACACAAAGTTTTTGGTAAAAAAACTGACACACAAAGGCCCATTTGCACAAAGGCCTCACATGTTTCCTGTCGGCAATGTGGTGCTGGACGTGCATGAGTCTCTTCGACTGTCCACCTTTATCCGTCACCTGTGGCATTACTCACACATTCCCCAAACCTGTGGCTTTGCTCAATCCAACACCTACCTGGAGTCTCCAGCATGATCCAACCTGCTCCACAGCAGATGCCTCTAATCGGTAAAACTCACCTCAACGCGCGGCTCTCCTTTCTGTCTGGTGAACACATCACATCCGGATTTCAGCTGATAAATAAAACTCTGGCAACAGCAGTTTCTTGTAAGCGCTGCAGATCTAGAGTATATTTCAAAGTCTTTGCTCAAATCAGATATTCTTTCAGTCTTCCAAGAGCAAGGATGTTCATATACAGACTCTCCTCTACTTACAAGCTTTCAACTTACGAACTTTCAGACATATGAACGAAGAGGACTGTAAGTCCAAATTGTGTTCACTGGGCTCCCGTTTCCTGTCCGCATCATTTTTTTTTCTGCGCTCCAGTTCCGCCTAGTACAACTTCTGGCTGTTACTCCCGCCGCGCAGCAGCGTAGCGTGCGTACTCCCGGCATCCTAGTTCTTTATACTTGTGTATGCCCTTAAAATGATGTTGAATAATAACTTACGAACATTTCAAGTTGAGAACGGCCATTCAGAACGTATCTCGTTTGTAAGTAGAGGAGCATCCATACATGAAACATCCTTATTTTCTGAGTCTTCGGTTTGTTTCATGTCTTGGTTATGGCAGACTACACAAATCCCTTGGGATTATTATGCATAATATTTTATACTACAGGTGTGTTTATAATTCGCTTCTATTACATACTAGTTTGAGGTTTTCGTATTTTCTTACTGGCCTAAGGTGCGTTTTTATGCGTGACTGGCTGTAATACATTAATGTAATACATAATACATTTATGTGTCTCGCAGACTCCTGAACACAGATGTCCACACAGCTCTGCATGAGTCTAGGCAGTTTAACTTGTCTGTTTTCAGAAAGTTTAAGGTTATATAATCATAATCATTCTGCTGAATACCTGTCAACAAAAAGCCTGAAACTGTATTTTGTATTGAAATATTTCAAAACAGTATTTATCATTTCAACACCTTTTGAGTAAGATATCAAAACTAAAAACGACAAATTTTAAGACAGTGTATTTTTGATAATGATGACGATGATTATCATCCATACTGTGTTGTATCAGAGTATGAAATAAGCGATCTGTCCTGTTAGTGTGTCTGAATGAAATGCTGCATTTAAAGACCAGTGTTTGTAGAGTAACTAAAAAAATTAGCATGAGTACCAGTGGCTCTACGTTTCATATTTTTTTTAGAGGTAGATGTTCCATGAACAGAATGATTCTCTGATATATCGCTAATAGATTGTCGTCCTGGAAATACGTAACAGCAGAATCATAGAGTCAGTGCTGGGAAACTTGCTAAAAACTTTCTAGTGTCCAAAAGAAACCCTATTTTTCATTTTGTGTTCCTGGCATTCACAGGGCCTATTATCCTTTCTACAGAATGAAACACATTAAGCCAATTATGTCGATGTGAGGCTGTCCTGAAGTAGGCTAATTAGGCTGCTCGTCTAGCTACAGAGTGGCCATTGAATTTTACCTAAACTGCCTGTGTCAGGAAAACTGTAACCCCACTGCATATCCATTAAGGCCTAGGTCGTTAATGTTGCTGTTTAATTAGAGCTGGAGACGAATGAGCGCTGTGTGTGTGTGTGCGCCCGAGTTGTATGTTTACATCTTGCTGCTTTCTTTCTGCTTGAGAAATCGTTTTTCTAATTGGGCTTCTGTTAATCTTGGAATTGTACTTATGTCAAAGGGGTTTTTTTTCCCCAGAGAAGCGGAATGTGGCAGAGCATGTGAGCTTCCACTGTGAACTCGTTCCTCCAGGGGTCACATTACTATTAAATGTAAGCAATTTTGTACTCTGTGTGAGCATAAATGGATTCTGGCATTGTAATGGGGGGAAAAAAAAAATACGTCGGAGGCTGATTGCGCCCTTCGAGCCAAAATGCCAGCCTGTCACTGCGGATTCTTTTAAAATAGACAGGAGGGAGAATTGTGACTCTCGGCATTTATCAAATTATTCATTTCTTTTCCTTTTTTGGACAAACACGCTAAGCTGTATTGCCTAATATTTGTTTTTTAATTAATCTCATGGGCCCGCTTCACTAACTCATTGAAACTTGTTTTCTACGGAAAGACCTGAAGATGTTTAATGTTTCCCGTCCAGTAGAGGGAGACATCAAAAATAAAGTTTGGGGAAAACACATGAAAACAGCGAGTATTTCCTAACGCCAAAGCTCCGCATTAAAGTAATAAACTGTCTCTGTGTGAGTGAGTGTGTTCTGGTTTAGTACGAAGGGTGGTACAGCTGTCATCCTAGTTGTTGGGTTGATTTTGGTAATATGTCGGTGATTCTTAGATCAAATAAAATAAATAAAAACGCCGAACTTTTAGCTCCAGCATGAAACTATGCATTATTTCATTATTCAACACTGGTGATGCACGATTCTATCTCTCCTGAAGGTTTTAAAATCTAAATTTTAATAAATGGCCGCAGTGAAATCTGCACCATATATCTATGATGGTTGTGATTAACTCACTTTACAGATTAGCATTACGACAGACCCTGGCTTTGATACCAGCATTAATTGAAGATGCGGGCTTTCCATTTCAGCTTGAAAGACACAGCCCGTATGTTATGCTAATACAGAGAGGACAGCGCTGTGATTATGTATTGATAAATCCTATTGGACTGCTATGGAAAGCTATTGGATTGGTTTTTGTTCATTAGCATGTGTTATACAACCATTTGGGATGTTGCTTCCCCGCAAAGCAGCGGAAGCTCAGCAGCTTCTGAAGTAAGGTTGGCCAGGGAGCTAGAGGTGAACCATTGTTCTATTTTAAGCGACACACGCGACGCACATCTTTCAGATCGGCTCGGCGCACCGCTCTTAGGCTCGTTAGTTTAATTAGGCAAAACTTCAAAGTCACACTCCTTCCAACCTCGATGAGATATCGTCGGGAGTTATATTGTGCGATGGTCCCCAGGAACCATGAAAAATTCATGACGGATTCGCGAGAATGCGAGACGCTGGCCGTCGCGGAGACTGACTGATCGCGTCGGGCGTGCTGGTTCCATGCAGAGATGGCGCTGTACAAGCTCAGCAGAATCAGAGGACACATCCCGTATCTGCCCCAAACTCCATCCAATGCCCAGATCCAGCTAAAAAAGAAATCACTGAGGTGTGCAAACATGCCTCAGAGTCAGAGGGCCAAATGTGGGCTCCAGCCATGCATGTGGTCCATAAACTGTTGGAGGCTCATTCTGTGGAGTCCCTCTCATGCCCAGGGTCATGATGCACACTTCCTGTAGCTGCTTCCTGCTACATTGCGATTCAACATCACACACCATTAGGGTAGTCCGGACCAAACCGGTACAACAGCCACTCATACCTTTGATTTGAACAGAAGGCTTGGCTGGCATTGGCAGATTGTACCTGCAGAACCCGGCGATTACCATAAGCAATTTAAATGCTATCGATTTAACCTTCTGGGTGCTGTAATTGAGCCCCGACGTAAGACTGAGCTAGATTTTGCATGAGTGTTTGGGACACAGAGGACAATCGATATGCACTTTTTCATGGCGGTGGTGAATGTGTTAATTTGGCACCCGGAGCGATACAATGGTGCATTTATTTATGGCAAAATAACATACATTCTAGTGCATTAGGCACCAGTGAGGTCATTGAGTAGGTGTTATTTTTTTATTTTTTTTGCATGGACCTTGTAAGTGCATTGCTGAAAGAAAGAAAACAAGCGGGCTGGTAATGGGTAGCTCTGTCAGGTGCAGCTCTCTGCTACGTGTGCTGTTTTAGCTGAATATAACGCTCATACGAAGCAATTAATGAATCTGATAGTTTCACCCGGAATGTACCTGAATGTCCATTCCTCATTCCGACCCTCCTTCGCTAACCCCCTGCGAAAAGGTGAAATTTCTCTTGTTAATATTTCAGTGTTCTAATTGAGGCAAAAAATTCCTCTCCAGGTAGAGTGCTACATCTTCTTGACACATTCAAAGTACAGAGACCTTTTGGAATAAAGTGTTTTTTATTAAATTTTCATTATCATAATTTATGCTTGTCAGGGTACCCGCCTTGATCGTGGCCGTCTGTTCGGCCACCTTATTTTATCTGTTTATGGTATCACCTCAGCTCATAGGTACACAGTTTTACAACGTCTTTCCCGAGAGCGATTCCAAGGAGAAGGTACGCACATTAGCCAATACTTCGCAGTTCTTTAAGGTTAGAAAGCCTTTATAGTTACACATCAAGACAGTGCGAGTCAGAAGAACAACTAAGACTAGTAGCTGTCTTTCTTTCTTGTTTCCTGCAGTGGTCAGCAAGCAGCCAGAATTCCGCTCTGACTGCATCTTTAAATATGTTCCCTTCTAATCAAGTATAAGATGGCTAAATTCACACTATATTACTGGACTGTTTCATCCTGGTTTTAAACAATGTGCTTACAGTGGTGTTTTCTGATTAAAGTCTGTTGAGTCTTACTGCTTCTTTAAGAGGCTTCTACGTGTCGATTTTGGTCCATCGGAGCCAAACAGGACAGCTTAAGCCCCACTTCTGGCTGAACAGACCGACAGCCTTCGCACCTTCTGCGATGCATCTGTGTCGTGTTTACTAATGTGCTCTGGCAGCCGATGGAACAGTGCCTGGGTGGCCTTTGGCGTGTCGATCACTCCCCTACCTCAAAGCAGAGGCGTGCATCAAATGTATCGTTTCATGCTCTAACTGAATGCACAACCTATTCCTAATGGAAGTGCATAGAATGAGCTTGTTTGTACTTTTGTATATTTTACCATATAAAATGGTCACACTAGATCAGTGCTATAGATTCTCCTGCTGAGATATCACAGAATGTTTGGGAAATATGATCGAAAATATATAGGTTAGCATCCAGCTAACTTTTTGCTGATTTCCCTTTATTTATTTTAGTTTATTCTGAAGACCCAGGGAGGTGAGTTCCTTGCCGTGCCCCTCAGGTAACGGGAGAGGACGTAGAGCTGCAGGCAGACCCAAGAGGCCGCATCAGTGTCGCGTCTGAAAGCGAGCGACACGGAGGCTTCTCTGAGACACGAGCGCAGTGGGCCGGCTACAGTGTGCACAAGGCATGTACGTGGCACTAGTGCTTAGCTAACGTGCTAACGAGGCTTTCTGCTGGTGTAGTCACGGCTGTGGCGTGCATTCCAGCAGAGGGTTAGCTGGGTTTTAAGACAAGCTGAGCGTTAAATTGGAATTTGATTCAAACATGTTTCACACTCTCTCGACGACCCTAAGGCGTTATACTCATGTAGCAGGTATTGAGGCACATAGACAAAAACTGTTAGCAAGGTGCCTTACTAGTGAGGAAAGTTTGATTACCTCACTAAAGCAGCTGAATTTATGTCCCCGGTTTGCATGCCTGTATATTGATGACAGCCATTAATGAGGACAGTGTGCTAGTTGCACATAGGGTTACTGGTGCAAAGGTGGGATGGAATTGCAAGACAGGAGCATTACAAAGACCAAAAGGCTTGTTTTTTATCAACGTTGACTTTTACGGCAAGACGTTTTGGCCAAGGAATAGAAACTTTCAAATCAAGACAGTGCAGACTAAAAGTCACAGAAAAATACCCAGAATCCCCTAAGTCAGCTTCCCCAGCTTTGTATTAATTCCATTTAGCTGACTTTATTTATGCTTTACAGGCGTATCCGTCTTTCAAGAGCCAGCAGGTTTCCATTAAGCAAGGCATCATTCACCAGGACAACACAGCAATCCCCAACTTTCAGCTCCCCCTCTCACCTTCTCACAAGGGAGACCGAGACCCCACTTTCAGGCAGCAGAGATAAACACCATTTATGTGGATAGCAGAGACAGAGAGAGTCGCCATTTACGGAGACATCACATACAGGGCCAGACGCATATATCAGAAGCAGCTCCTGCCTATTAACTCCTTAGTCTTACCATGTTATTTGTTTAATGAGTGCTTGCCAGATAGCTGTTAGAGACCAAATACCTCCCAAGAGCCATAATCAGGAGGCCTCATTATACACGATATCGCGGTTCACTTCAGGTGATGAATCTGCCTGCTTCCTTATCTTCATCATCTGCTGGGGGTCTCTCTTAACTCCTGTTGTTCGGGGTCTCTCCTAACTGCTGTTTTTATCAAGCTGCTGTGTTTAGCTGCTATGGAGTTCACATGCCGATTATACAGTACTTTGTGGGCTGAAACAGAGAAGGAACTTTTCATTGATTCAAGCCTACTTGAAGTCCATCAAGAGTTTTTTTTTAAATAGGGATTTATGTATGTATTGTATTACAGTGGTTTCCAGGTTTTCCATGGTTTTCAGGAACAGAGTCATGCATATTCGGAGGCTGCCGGTTGTTTAAAATGCTGTGATTAGGTCATATGTCTGTATCCGAGACAGCTACCGGCCAGTCTGTTATTAGGAGGTCTTCCCGATCTTTCTGTCACTGGCTAACTGACATGGGGTGCTGTAATTGTTATTTGTCCAATTACGTTGGCTTGCTGTGTTTTTTTTCTCATCTTTCCTCAGTTCGGGAGCAAATTGTGTCACAGATAATAGGCAATACTGGCCATTAATCCTGAAAATTGCCATGAAATAACAAGCTCTGTGGAACATCATCGAGGGTTTGAGTAATCTCTTTAAGGGCCGCTTTTTATGGAGTGGTGAGTTCAAGTCAAATAAAAAAAAGCTAAATCCCTATATATCAGCAACAAACAGTCAACACGATTCAACAACATTAATGCGTCCGTGGAAAACCAGTCACCTTCTAAGAGCCGCGGGATAGAGGGGCAATACAGCGGCGTTATCTGATTCATATAACAGTGGTGTGTCTGTAGAGATCATTATTTTTGGCCCTCGAGCTGTTGCAGAGCACTGGACAGCTACACACCCTGTGCTGACTTCCAGGTCACAGAAGAACAGCTATGAAGGTCCTAACCAAACACAGGCTGACGGCAGACCCATCTGCTAAACGCTATGAATCCCTGTCTTTCCCATACACAAAGTCTCTGAGCCATAGACTTCTTATACATTATATGTGAATGCCCTGTGATTTGAGGATGTCTGACAGTATAATATTATACCTTAAAGAAATCAGTTTTTTTGTCTGACATTTTATCTTCTTACAAATAAAACCGTTATATTTAAACAGCCCTTAAATATGAGCTCTTGAATAAACCAGGTACAAGTTCTGCAGTTTTCCCTGCCTTATGCCCTGAACATCCTAGGATGTGCTCCCTGTGACTCTATCAGAAGTTGAAAGTTCAGGTCCAGAAAGTAAAAATCCAGACCAAGATTTTGTTTCAGCCAACCAGTTGAGTACTCTGTGATTCTGATTCTTTATGTTCGACTGGTTGGTTGAAACAGAATCTTGGTCTGGATTTTTACTTTCTGGACCGGAATTTTCCACCTCTGGACTCTATACTTCATAAATTTTGGATGGATGGATCTAAGTGAAGAAATATATCTTATGTGCTCTTTTTTCTACCCAGGCTTTTCATTTTACTGAACCTCATTTTTCTCAAACTCCAGATATCAGCCATTCTCTTAGATCTATATGAATGATTATGATTACATAACTCAAAGCCATGTCTGACATAGTGTGAATGAAATATATTTGGCTGAAACCAGGCACACAGTCCAACTCTGTGCGCTTCGTTTAACGGTGAGATTTTTTTCCCCGTTAATCAGAATCACTTGGTGATTGAACGTGGTTCAGCTTGAGAAAAAAACGGTAACCTGGAGCAGTTAAGACCGCGCCTTTAATCTGCCTCAGGTTCTCTCAGGAAGGGGCCACTGACTGTACATGAAAACAGGGGTCATGACCACAAAGAAAGAAGGACAAGTATAGGATCCTTCAAAGAAAAAGAAAGAAAACCTGGAAGCAAAATTGTATGGAGGCTCATAGAGCGACAATGGTCCTTTAGGGTTACAGTTAAATGACGAAACATAATGTCCCATGAAAACCATGATATTCCTTGGAAGTCTTTCATTTTCCTGCTTGGCCGGAATGTCTCTATAGGGAGATGATGGTGTTTCAGGTACCTCAGATCGGCTGAATCAAACACCCGTCCTTTAATAAGGTGCCTTTGGTGATGCAGGCATCAGACACACATACGCGCTCAACGCCAAATCAAAGGATTCATGAACACCATGTTGCTTGCTCCTTTTGAGGCTCTTGATGTGTGATCTTTGGGTTGAATGTTTTTTTTTTTATTTACCTGAATTTGCCTTAATCTTTTAAACGGCAATAGCTTTCATCTGTGGATGATTGTTAGCAGAATCGGCGCAGCTGCTGTATGCGACTGTATGACCTTCAAACATTATTCTGGGTACACGCGGCATGTGTCATCATCCTGTTTTATCTGCTGACGTGACAGGGCAACTCTTGGAAGAGGTGCACTGGCTATATTTAACAAAATCAAAAATGAAATGATAATATTTTTAAAAAACGGGTGGTTCACAGGGTGCACATTAATGTAAGTATAATAATTCATGAATGATGAAGTTCTATTTCAGCTTCTGGATAACCAATTATAATATTTAAGAAGAATTTATTTATTTTTTTCATTCTGTAAAATGTATTTTGAAGATACTCTAATACCAATAAATTTAATTTCCAGCCAAATTTTTAAATGGGTATGTTTGGTGACTCCGAGAGCAGGTTTAAAGAGTTCATGAGATGCCGGTAGGCACAGGAACGGCACGGAGCTTTTCGTTTCCATGCCAACTGATTACTAACCGGCAGCCTCTTCAATTAACGAAACTCAGCTGGTCCTGCTGCCCTAATTGACTTGCTAAGTTTTAAATAGGGTCAGTTAGGTGAGCGTAAGGGAGTGTGTCAGTGGAGAGCTGCATGCGGGGTTTTGTATATAACATAATAGGTTTTGTTCTTAAGCTCATTTAGTTGGGTTTCAGCTTGCTTTTGTGAGCCTGAAGGGACTTTATCCCCGTTTTGTGTGAGGCTTTTATTTCATTATCTGTGTATTAATTTGAAAATCTTTTGTGTCCCACCTGCTGTCCACTGCCACAGTCCTGCTCACGTGACCACTTGTGCCTTACAAACTAGGATTAAAAAATAAAGAAATGAATAAATCTCAATCCACTAAGCCGGACAGTGTTTGTGAGGGTACAGTTCGCTAAAACAGTTTCAGGATATGATTAATCTATAGAATAGTTACCAGAAGGGCTCAAGTTATTCTGTCTTTAAGATGGCAAGTTAAAGCGCATAAAGGCCATTAAGAAATTCCCTTTTTTCCTATTTATTGGGGAAAAACAGCACGGATATATCCAGTTATAAATTCCATGATTTTCACAAAGAAATGTTAATTTAGGGGAACAAGTATCTTCTGAGTTATACAAAGTTAGTTAAGGGAGGCTGGTCCTATTATTTACTAGAAAGATTGTTCCAGTAAAAGGCTTCAGTGCACAAGGTGATGGTTTTACAGCAAATGATTTGCAATTACAACCAATCCAATAAAAATGACGTCACAAAGTGTAACACAATAAAACTGCATTACCATCTGTGTTTAAAATGATTATGATGCTGTATTTGGTGTATAACAGTGGTCCATGCTGGGTAAAATGAATACTAAACGTCTTTATAGAGATACAATTCAAAAAGATCAAATTAATAAAAGCTATTTCCCGCACCAGTATGTGAAAAGAGTTACTATGCTATATTAGATCCGACGACCATTACGTACAGCATAACTCACACCTTCTCCTCTGCACTGTGCAACAAACCATGCAATAAGGCAACAAATATGTGCGGCATGGTCACCACAGTGCCGTTAGCCTCCATACTTTTTAACATGCCGTCCTAAAAAGATCCAATGCAAATAATGAAGAACCACAAAATTCAAGTGTTTGATACTCAAACTTCTTAACTCATCAGATCCGTTCAAATATATACAGCAATTAAAAAAAAGACACTTGTTCCTCAACTCAGTTTTTCTGGAGTGGGTTTGGGGAAACGTTCACAAGGGTGACCTAGCTTCAACCCGGCCAAATTCAGTTCAGTTAATTACATACTTCAGAACAGGAACGACAAAATGTTGTGGACCGGGGATGCTCTTCTCCCATTAGAAGAACCCTGTTCAACCTGAGATTTTAAGGTTGCTTCTGTTCTTTGACCCACCAGTGGGTCCACCCACTCGAGTCTGAGATCTTCGCTGGTCCCCCAGTATCTAGTCTTTATACTAGCTGTGCTTGTAGGAATAGCTGAGAAACAAAAGTGGTCCTTCAGGAAAACATCCTGGTCAACTCCACTGGTGTTTCACTTGAGGTCTCCATCTGAGACCACACTTTGCAGAGGTGAGGGGGGTCGTTATATACATATAGGGAGGTGTGCCCGGGTCAGCAGTGGGGCCTTTAGTCTGAGACTGCAGGTTCCTTCAGAGGCCGGCCTCTTTTGCCTCCCTCTGAGGGACTTCAGCGAACCTGGGCCGCATAGCCTTCCTTCACCAGGCCCTCCTCGTAGTCCGTCTGGCACAGGATCATGTTGTTCTTCAGGAAGAATTTGTCACCCACACAGAACCTGTGAGAAGTGGGGGAAAAAAATCAGGGTGCTGCGCAGGAGGGTTTCTAGCTATTGAAAAGATTAGGGGCTAAGTTTACCTTAGGCTTGACTATTTTGTTTGTTTCTGAAGGAAGATTGGCATTAGGGCTAAAATACTCCAGGCTATCGGCCCGAGTGATCGGATCTAACGAGGCCGCCCGTGGTGCTGAGGGAACACCAATAGAACACATCTTTTCATTAGCACGGCAGCGCCGTGGGTCCTCGCCAGCCTGCGAACACACATGACCTTTTTTTGTCGTTCCGGGGCCATACTTGACCTTTCGCTGCGCTCGAGTTGGGACTGAGATTGACATGACTGCCCCCTGGGCCGTTATACATTCTTAGGGGAAGCTGGACATTGGCTGGGCGGGAGACCAGGCTCTTTACCTGGGGTCACCTGGCCTGCCTTTATCAGGGTCTTCCAGGGGAAAAGCATTAGCCTCTATCTCCAGAAGAGCTCAAGCAGAGCAATTCTCATCGCCAGAGCACCACACTTAAGCCAAAGAACACGATTTTTTGTTGGAATAAAGAATCCTCATCATCGAGAGGGGCAGTATTTCCATAAGGCGAATCAACTCATTAGGAAAACGTGTTAAGTCTGTATCTCTGGATACTCGATTAAGCTTAAATTAAAATACAATGTCACCCTGCTAGTGTTCTACTGTATCTGTTTAAGGAAAATTTTCTTCAAGAGGTTGTCACAATGTTAAATTATGAAAGCTTCTAACACAAGGGTTTAAACATTACTGTGCTGTTCTAGTGGTGCATAGATTAATAAACCAGATCCATAGAGGGGTTAATCTAATAGCGATTTATTCAGTACAGTAACCCTGTTTACATGAGTCATGCTTCCCATGAAATTACTGTATCTTCACTGAGATGAAGCCTCTCGCTGGCATCGTTCTTTTAACAGGACTCTGCCTTGACATTTATGCTCCTCTCTACTCGTCCGCTTCATCCTGCGAAATGTTTCGATTTTAGCTCACTGTTGTCTTGCAACTTTTCTTGTGGCTTAGGTCTACATTTCTCACCTTATCTCCAGAGGTCGGTCTGCCGTTGAATTTGAGTACAGACACTCCTCAGGTTACGATGGTTCGTGTTATGATATTTAAACTTTACGATGTTTTTCACTTTCAGCACATTATTCAACAAATTACAGGATATATTCATATTCAACATTTTATTATAAAACAGGCTTTGTGTTAATGACTTTGCCCAACTGTATGCTAATGTAAGTGTTCTAAGCATGTTTAAGGTAGGCTATAGGCTAAGCTATGTGGTTTGTTAGGTTAGGTGTACTGGATTAAAATGCACTTTCACCTTATGATATTTTCACCTTGCAATAGGTTTACCGGAATGTAACTCCATGGTAACCTGGGGAGAGGCTGTATTTATTCATAACTCTGGGTTTACCAGTACTGGACCACATGGAACGTCTACATATCGGTATGTGACGGTATTAACTTAACCTTAACCTTAACCTTCGGTATTAACTTAACCTGACGCTAGCCTTGGCAGAGAGCCTAATAACGCCCTGTAACCCTGGTGTCTCGACCACCTGCGTCACGCTTCAGATCATACACACCCAATGACATTTTTGGGTGGCCTATTCCATAGTTCTTTAAGGCTCTAGAATTTCTGATGTTTTACTAGTTACCAAGGCTGGATGATTTCCATGTAACTGCAGCTCTCTGGCACAAACGTCAACAGGAGATAAATGGAATGTGGGGCACCATCAGATAAATCTGCTGATTCAAGTCTGGATGTGATAACCCATTAGCAGCGAGCGATTTGTTAAAAGGGTGAGAGAGCTTTTCATGGAATATTTTCCATCCATCTTCTAACCTCTCAGCCAGTGATTTTACATTTTCAAGTTAATCCCAAGGCATATGTTACACACGCTCAAGACCTTTCCATTAATATCAGGCTAAAATAATATTTTATAGCCGCGTGCGCTAGTAGATTTAGCTATTTCACTCAGGTTGCATTTTGACGCTGGACGTCATACGGACGATGTCATTGAACAAATGCCCAGACAGACAGAAGAGTGCAGACCTCTGCCGGACGCTGTGAGGGGGGCACACGGGAAAAAGCTGAAGATGAGTGCCCCCCCCCCATCACGGCTGCAGGATTTTATTTATTATTTATCCGGGCCGTTGATCAAGTGGAATTATATCCAAAAGTAGATCACAGAAAGCTGCAGGCTTTTTTCCCAGCGAGCATGTGATAGAAAGAAAGCCGGTCACAGAATGATGTTAGCATAGACTAGGCTAGCCAAACAAAATAACGGGAGCAGATAGGTCAGCTCAGAGAGCTTCTACGCCTCTTATGTTACCCTAATTTGGTTAGAAAGCCAGCTAATTAGCCCTGTTTTTTATGAAACTGTGGCCAGTGATTGTGTGATTCTTTAAAAAACATACTCAGTAACACCCTATTTTGACAGTGTCATTTTCCAGTGCAGAGTAACTGTCACTGACAAACTGTATTCAGTCACATCAAGAAAAGCTTCATCATATCACCGCAGTCCAATGAAAATCATGTTGTCCACTCCTTTTGTTTTTTTTTTTCGGTTCATCTTAACGACATGTGATAAGATGGGACCCTCGGGGGGGGGAACGGTTTGTTAAAAACCACATTTTGCTGCATGTGACCTGGCTTGAAGACTTCAGTCATTGTTTCAACATCATTCTTTCAGTTAGGTGACTAATGTACCCCCAACACACTAAAAGCGTTTCTGGGGGGGCAGGAGATAGTCGAGAACTTTTAGAGTGCTCTAACAAACCTTGCGGGTGCCCACCCATAAATCTTCTCCTACCATCAAACGAAATTGTGACAGACACTTAGACGTGTCAGAGTCGCCCCTGCCTGAGGAGGTGAGCCCTGCTAATGTGTATTAAACACTTGGCCTGTCCTGGGGTAAAATGAAACCGCTGTCCAGCTTAAGTGACTTTAATTGGGAGAAACCTGGGCTGCTGTGTGCTCGCCTGCCGGGGAAAAGCCGGCTGACTCCTCGCATTAGCCACGTCCGTCCGCGCGGGCCGCGTAAGTGACAAGACGATAAGCCCAGCGCTACATGTGCTAGAAGCCAGAATGAGGCACTTGGGCGGGTGAGAAGGAGACTGAGATGAGCAGAGCGGGAGCTGAGGCGCTAGGTCAGCGTTTCTAGCACTCAGAGGAAGCCAGGATATTTACACACGCTGGTGATGAATCAATACGATCATAGTAACCACTACACCACCACTACAAAATAAATATATACACTCAGTGGGCATTTTATTTGCTGCACCTTGTGAGTGCTTGAGTAAAGTCCGTTTTTTGCCTCCTGGAGTTTCTCAGAATATAGTGCGATAAACAATACACATCAGTGGCAGTCCTATTGCTGAAAACACCTTGGTAATGCCAAAGGTCAGAGGAGAACAGCCAGACTCATTAAAGCTAACGGGAAGGTCGCAGGTGCAAGGATATCAGCTCAGTACAGCAGCTGTGTGCAGAAAGGCAACTTAGAATGCACAGCTTATCAACCCATGAGGTTCTTCCAGAGGAAACAGGGACTCCTACCTGGTGTGACATAGGGCACCTAATAAAATGTCCATGCCCCACGGCCCCCACTGTTTGTCTCCACCCTACTGCTGGTACAAGCCTCAGCATTGGCTAAGGCAGTAATAGGCTCCACCCCCAGCTCTTAAACTTACCTCTGATTGCACAGCTGGCAGGCGAAGCAGTCTAGGTGGTACACATTGTCCTTGGCCCTCATGACCATCTCGAAGGCGGGGATGAGCTTGCTGCAGGCGGCGCAGTTTCCTGTCACGCCGAACAACCTGCGAGAGACAACCCCCGTCGGAGGGGTGCATGCTGTAAGAGAAGGAGCCCTCAGATAGGCTTGCCCTGTCACAGAAGGACACCCCCATCTGGGAAGCAGGAGGGCACCAAACACTGAAGCTCTAACGACATCTGCAGCGTCAATCACACCCCATTTGGGACATTCCACAGACACTAAAAATGTTACTGGGAGTCTATAAAAACACCAGATAAAAAAATAAAAAAAAAATGTTAGGGAAACTTTGTGAGGCATTCTCCCACAACTGCTAGGGCATTACAATCTGAAGCAGAGATAGCAATTTGAAAAATTATCCCTAGAGAACAATGCACTGATGTTTATTCAACTAGCTGCACTTTTCCTGCAGTGTGTCTCCTCAGTAATCAATAAATAATGTCTGTTTAACGTGTGGTACGGTTAATCAAGCAAAAAAAATGTGTCATCATTTATTTTTAATCCCACGCGTAATGGATAAATCGTTAGCGACCCGCGGCGCCTCCAGTGCCGACGATAATAGCGCTTCTGTATATAACGAACGCAAACAGATGCGATCCGCTACCATGACAACCGAGTGAAATGCAGCACGCTGCCATTTTCAAACCGGCACAAATGGACACCACAGGGTCACAGGTTTTTTTCCGAGGAGTTCTAACTACTATTGCATCGCTAGATGGTGCCCCCCCCCCAGGCAGTCTGACAGTGGACTATTCCTTTCTGCTGCTTATTTCTACTAACCCCAAAATGCAGTGTGGACATTACAAACAGTACCAGTGATGGGGGGGGAGAGAGAGGGTGCCTCGTGTGAGTACAAACACAACATCTAATTCCCTAATTGCATGCCACTCCAGACGCAAGACGCAAGGCATTCCAGCTATATGAACAGGCTAACTCTGATTGTGCCCACTCAGTTAAACTGTTTATTTTCATTTGATTACAAGCTAATGAATGTGACTGTAGATGAGGCTGTTATTTCTGTTCTGTGGTTTCATAAGGTCAGTAAAAGCTGTAAAGAGGAATATACAGGAACAGTACATTTCATACAGACTATACCAGAAAAGCATGTTAGAAAATTCATTTTTATAAAGTCAGCCAGTCGCACTGAGCCACACATTTATTCAAGTGAAGAATCTAAAAGAAAAAAAATGTGTTTTTTATTATGCAATTACTCTTCTCTTCTGTTTGTCACTGGATTTAAATAACACGCTGAATTGGATTCAGTTTGTTACGCATCAACAGGGCATCCAGCTGAAAAATTAGGTAACTGGCATATTTGAGCAACATGTTAAATGATTCCACAAAGTGCTAACCATTTGAACTTCTAAAGGAACGTTTCGCTTTCACAGCAGAACTAAAAAACCATTTACTGGTGTCCTTTTGGACGACGTACAAGCAGCAACACCTCTATATGCAATAAAGATTAATTCATCCTCCCGTAAAATGAACACAGGCTTTTAAAGCCATAGACTTTTAATCACACACTAGAGTGATCTCTTTGACACGATAGCATCATTTGAAAATAAAATGCATAATTGCACACATGTGCTCACAGAGAGGAAAAAAAAAGAAATATAGATGTAAAATGGAAGGATGACGGTTTGCTGTGGGGGGCATCGAGCAACTCTTCAACAATGGGTTGCAATTATATGGTATTTCAGGCTCTAAAGTAGGGGGTCACAACCTATTGCTGTCTGTAGTTTATGCCGTACAAAAAATTCACAAACTAGTCAAACTTGGGGGGTGCTAACGGTAAATCAGAAAGCATAGATGTGGGCTTGTACAAAAAAGTTGGGGCTTAAAAAGGTAGACGTCTTCTCCTTATTGTGATCGAGCTCTGTTCCAATGACCAGGTCGCTAAGCGAAATGTTCGCTAAGTGAAAATCACGGTACCCTGGGCATGATTGTGTTTACGACTTTCCTTCAGCCTTCCACACTCAGTCTTTTATCCTTCATGAATTGGACGTTTTTTAACGACATTTTGTACATCGTACTTCAAAGATCTCTCTCGCTTCGGCGGGAGTTGTCATACAGGCGTATGAAAGTTGCCCGGAAACGTCCGCATTGGACGGAAAATAATTTTTTTACTACTGTCGTGTTTGCAAATGGTCACTGACCGAGGTAGTCATCAAACAAAGAGTTTTGGAAATTGACCAATCCCTGCCCCCACACCCCCAGCGGCCTTTTGGATTAGTGGCCGCCAATCGGGGGGTTTGGGGGGGGCTGCGGGGCGGGAGGGGGGTTGGAAACCCAAACTTGAAAGCACCTATCCCACCATGTTCAGAAAAACAGAGAGAGGTATATTACAGATCACTTTGTTTTGGTGCTTGTCCACTTTCTACGGAAAATTGAGTGATGTTGAAAAAACCACTCCAGACGATGCTGTCAGAAATCCCCCACCCTCAACTCCCCCACCCTCAAATGCCTTAGGCTTGGTGTGCATTTATCAGCTACCTGATTAGAATTTGTTTCCATGCAAACCATTGATCATCGACCCATTACTAAGCAAATGACAGTTAATTACGCACTACATTAACCAGCAGACCCCGAGCCTTGCTTCCTTGTCATCATTCAACATGATGGATTCCGCCTATCCCATGATGCACGGCAGCCTACAGCGGCTCACAAGGCTACAAGCAAACCCCAGATCTCACTCTCCGGCCTGGGAAATCAATGGAAATGTGCATAATTACAGGTTCTGGCTTAATAACAGGCCAGTGATTTGTTGCGTCTAAATTATCACTGGCGATGCTGAGCACAGGCCTCCTGACCCCACGTTACAGTTCATCTTCGGCAGGGAAATAAGGTGGTCATATAAATGTAAATAAGGAGCGTAAATAAAAAAAGGCGTGTGGGGGGGGCAAGCAGTGGCGTGTTAGCACAGCAAGAAGTTGGAACCTGGGGTAAGAGGCAAGAATGGGCTTTGTTTGGGAGCAGGAATAGACTCTTGTCCCAGCTAACATTCAATCTTCGGCTGCACAGTGAGAGGTTAATTATCAGTTACCGCTTCCTCCCTAATAGGACCAGACCTACCATGGAATATTACCCAAATGTCAGCCTGAGGGAGCAAAAACGTGCTTTAAATAGGGACAGAGTCTCGCCTTTGCCTTCTGTTTTTCACAACCTCTCTCTCCCATTTACTCCTATCTCCTGCTATCCTGTATTCCAGTATTTCCCAATCCAGTCCTCAGGGACCGCTTGACAGTCCACATTCTTGCTTGTTCTGGGAGCTGGGAGGCAGCAAAAATGTGGACTGTCTGGCAGGGAGCAGGGAGGGAGGACAAATGTAGACTGTCTGGCAGGGAGCTGAGAGGGAGCAAAAATGTGGACTGTCTGATAGGGAGGGTTTTTTTTTTCTTTTTCTTTTTTTTTTTACAGATTCCTGATATTTTTATATCGTGAGATTGTGCTCTCTGCAGAGCCAAACTGAATGTGATTGTATATAATCTGTGATTCTATGTTTTCTTATGGTCCTACGTTTTATTGTACGGTGTCCTTGGGTGCTAGAAATGCGCCTTTTAAATAAAATGTATTATTATTATTATTATTATTATTATTATTATTAAAAATGTGGACTGTCTGACAGGGAGCTAGGAGGGAGCAAAAATGAGGACTGTCTGGCAGGGAGCTGGGAGGGAGCAAAACTGTGGACTGTCTGACAGGAAGCTAGGAGGGAGCAAAAATGTGGACTGTCTGGCAGGGAGCTGGGAGGGAGCAAAAATGTGGACTATCTGGGGGCCCCTGAGGTTCGGGTTGGGAAACCCTGCTGTATTCATCTGGAGCAGCCAGACCAGGGCGCAGTTAACGACTCGACGTTTCCTTGAGGTAATCTGAAAGGGCAGGAGCTTTGGGCAGCTCCAGCCAAACCGTTCATGAAAGTGCTTCTTCAAATCAGCTCTGTTTCCAGGGTGGTCTTTTTTTTGGAGAGAAAATTGTTTTCCTTGTCCTTAACCTATGCTGTAAGCATCTGCCTCCCACATCTAAGGTTTAATTAGTTATTAAACCTTTTATGAAAGAGCCAGGCTGTTCTATGCTAATATTCAGCAAAGGCACTTTGCAGACCTGCAAAATAAATTGCCGTGCTGTAAGGTTAATGGTGACGCATGTCGAACCCCGTGTAGTAATTACACAATCATGTCAAAGCTCTTAATGCTTTTAGGCTCATTAGCTGACGCCTGTGGCTAATGGGGACATTATGCTACCTACGTTTCTGCCTTTGAACCCTGTATTCCACAGCAAAAGGCTTTATCTGCAATATCCATTCAGCTTCTAAGAGAGAAACCGGGGGGAAGAGAATGGAGAGAAGTCGACCAGTAGGCTGTAGCACTGGGCTACTGGTCTTTCTTTAAAGCTCATTTACAAGCAAAAGTGCTAAATATAGTCGTGCTGTTGTTTATAATGGCTGAGCTCAGACTGGGATTGATGAACCCCGCGAGGTAGGGGGGTTCTGTTGTGTGTTTCCACCCGCTGCCTTACACGTTGGATTTCTGTTTTGGGTGCTAGAAATGAAGTTTGGCCTTTTCCATGTAAGCATAAAGTTATTGTGTCTTCTGAAAGTACTGGAAATCAATACATGTTTCGCTTGAGCAATTTATGGAATAATCATTGTATTATGCAACAACATAAGCTCTAAGATCAAGTAGCAAACCAGTCACATGACAAATCTGAGCCAATGAAAAAAGCTCTCGGCTCAAGTTATCTGTGGGTACCAACTGAGTATTGTCCTCGTTATAACCATAGTCAACAATCCGTTAAGTACTTGGGGAGAAAAATTAAGACTGACTTCATCTCACTATATGCAGCAACATGTAACCTAGGCTGGTGTGAAGAACCTTGAATTTAATGGAAAGGCTGAAAGAATGAAGAACTGCTTTGACTCGGGCAAAATGCATTCGGTGTGGAAAAGAGCTGATTCTTCTGTGCATTCATATGTATGAAACCTATTCAGTGGCAAGTTATGATCACAGCGGTAATGGATTCAGACATCAGGGTCGTGCCTCCGCAGAGACAGGAGTGACATTCCTGCCTTGCTCCCAAATGCGACATCAGCCACACTGCAATGCAGTGTATTTACAAGTTCCATCCATCCATCCATCCATCCATCCGTCCTTCCTTCTTTCCTGGACAGGGTTACGGAGGGCCTTGCGCCAATTCCAGGCGGTACAGGACAAAAGGCACGGAAATCCCTGGATGGGCCGGTCCATCGCAGGGGTATTTACAGTCAGTGCTCTCAGTCCTATTTAGCATCGATCTCAGGGGACCTACAGCCACATTCCAACACCTGTGAGGGTCAACAGACTGTTAACTGTGCCAGAGCTGCTCTTGCCCTTGCCGGTACTGACCATAATGCAAGGTCTCTGTCTGCACCTCTGGAAAGTCATTAGGGCTTAAGCACCAGTCCCACTGGGAGTCTCTGTGGTACGTGCCCGTCGTTTTTGGGAGCTCTTGTAACACTGCACTGCTCAATGTTGCGCGGTGGAACCTTCAGGAGCCATCGTGGCTCTATCCTGCACATCCATTGGGACTACAGCTAGCAAGCGAGGCTGATTTTTTTGCTGTCTGAAATTAATCAATTAATTAAGTAGTTAATCAAGGTGGGTGACTGCAGTAAAGCACGTTGGAGTCTCTCACTGCATTTCCAGAATTTTCTTCATTCCCCTTTTCTGTAGCCACATATAGGTCTTAAAATTAACAGCATTTCACTGTTTATCCCTCCCCCACAAGCAGGCTTTGGGAGGGCAGCACGAGGTAAAGCTGCAACAGATCTGAGTCATAAAGTGACAGGCACTAAGTGGGCAGCATTAAGCTGTGGGACTCCGCTGCTGTTTTTTTCCAGCTTGACACCACTGGTCAAGTGACAATTTATGAAACGCAGGCAAAAGGCAAGCAAAGCAACTCTGAATAACAAAGACACTGGCGGGAGGCAGACGAACATCACAGGGTGGACTGACGGTGAACAGTCCCTCCGCATTCCGGCATATTCCGGCCCCAGTCTGCATATCTGGCAAATACCAGGGCTGTCACAGGAGTTTTCCCACAATCCCGTACTCTTCCTCTGATTAGGTTGGATCGGTAAGAAACAATAATGCTTCTTTCATGTCGACGGCAAACCCATACTGAGAGTGGCAGTACTGGCCCTGGCTCCCAGCCACCGTCCTCCACATGCTGCCGTCAGGCATGGCTGAGACTCAGGCGCCCAATGGCGGGCAAAGGGCGGACCGGAAGCCCTCACTCGTACCGTTTTGTCTGGCCGCCGTGACGTCAGTGATAATCTCTCTCAGAGGAGGCCCGAGGACGAAGAAATGAGGGGAACACCATATTACGTTTATCTTAGAAGACATCGTCTAAAGCTATGTACAAGTGAAAATCGGAGAGTAGGATCAGCCATTCCCGGCAGCGGTTCAGGTTGAGGGTCTCGCTCAAGGACCTGATTGTGAAATTATTCTGCCGGCTGCAGGATTTCAGCCCACGGCCTTAGAACAGAACCATTCTGAGATACACACCTCGGAGGCGGCCAATAGGTATCAAAAGTGAGTCCGTGCCCAGAAGGTCAGCCATGTCAAGAATGGAAAACCCACCTCCTACCACCCCTTATCCGGGACTGCTTCACGCTAGACCTAAAACACAGGGGTGGCGCCAGTTATAGAACGTTATCTGTCGCGTAAATCTTCAGGAATCCCATCTAAATTCACAGGCTTAGGTTTAAACAAGGTTTACGTTTAATAAAACATCAGTGGCGCTGGGCAGGACTCGCCCGCCGTTTCCCGCGCCTCGCTACCCGTCTGCATTCCTGTCGTCGCCTCCGGGGCACCGTTTGGGCCGAGTGTTTACAGCGCGCCGTTATCTGTGCCGCCCCGTTGTGATTTAATGGCTTCAAACCCGCCGCATTCCTTTTACTCGCTCGCTCGGTGCCTGCTTTCTCTGAGGCTGCTTTGATGTGCAGGTATCTAATGAAATAGGTGGCATCGTTTGGCCTTATTCAACGACACCACCCGGGGGGGTGTCTCATCGTCACGGCCTCCTGTGCATGCAGCATGCCTGCAATCCTCAGTATTAATGATCTCAGGGTTGTTAGCCATACGGTTTGTGTATAATATTAGCTGACAGTTGCAATGCGACTATTTTTTGTTTCTTGATTGAAATCACCTTAAGTTCCGATATACAGTACTGCTCAAAGGTCTTAGGCAGTCAAAGGAAATGTTTGTCTAAATGATCTTCATGGTGGTGAACAACTATTATATTACATCTGTCAAAGTATGTCAGCTTATCCGTTTCAAAACCTGTCCTAAAATTACCCCAGTATTTGCAGTAACCATTCAATACACCCGTGTATTTTTTTTCTCAATCACTAGCACACCCTGGTTGGCTAATTAATACCTCAATGAATTATTTAACTATCTAACTAACTAACTAACTAACTAACTAAGCTGGTGGTGAAATCTAGCAACTACTTGGAGTGGCTGGGGTGTCCCTGAGGAGAGGTTTGGGACCTGAAGCGGTGTTCATCCAGTCATCCAGCAAGATACCAGTAACTTTCTGGAGAACACAAAAAAATTCTTGATCGTTTTTATTGTGTTACTTTTAATTTGCATGCATTCTAATGTTTTTTTCTGAGCAAAAATACAATTGCTACCCAGATAAACAGCTTTAAACATTATCCTTGACTGCCTAAGACTTTTGCACAGTACTGTAAATGTATGTAAGCATCCATGTTTAAGCTCATCATTTACTTGTTGCACTCGTCTACCACCTTAACTCCTGTTTCTATTATCAAATGAAACCGCAGACTCTTCTCTTTAATGTATATGGTAATGCACCTGGCAGATAAAGCTGATTCTGTGTGCCCAGCTGCAGCCTCTCTTAGGCTTCACCCCTAAGTATTATCAGAAAGTTGAGTTACATCAGAGCACCATCACACCAAGGTTGCTGGGGCCTCCTGACCTCCATCTGTGCAAATCACGTGTGATTACCTGTGTACAATGAAATGTGCTCATGCGCGTTTCCTCGTCACTGCGTCTGATAACTGTGTATAGGTATTTATTTTGGCATCAGGCCATTTTGTAAGAACATTCCTTGTTTTAAGTCCAAGTTAAGGTCAACTTTACACAACACTTGGATGAATATTTTTGGTAAGTATAATTGTAAGGTCGGCTGCACTCTTTTCCTAAAACAAAATGATTTATTGAGCCCCGCGGCTAAACTTTTTAAATTGAATAAAACCGCCTATTTCCTTCTTATTCCCATGCCAAGATAACGGCCAAGAACAACCACGTATGATCCAACAGTAAGAAATCGCGACAGCATTCACAAGGCCAATCGCCAACAGAATATCGGCAAGTAAGTCTGGAAAACTTTAAATTGTGTGTGAATGTGTTTATCATTCTAAAAACACGCAAAATGTTTAAAATCACAAAGGAACTCTTTGGATAGTTCTGGAATATTAGCAATTAACCAATTGTAGATGATCCATAATTGTTAAATTGCCATAAACAGTTAATCTGAGTTGTGTTGCTTGTAGGAAAGTTTAGTTATTGGTAGGTAGAGTTGTGATTATATTTATTGTTTTGCTTTTAAATGATTATATAACTCATGAATCCGTGGTAAATGAACCATATTTATGACAGAACTATTTGTTCCACTTTGTCGCAGTCAGTGATGTCATAATGGAGTGACACGGGAATGCTTGTAGTTTCCTTGTTTTTAAATGGTCACTATGGTGACCGTGCTGATTTCCAAACTGCTCAAACACAGAAACACAGTGAACAGATGAAAGTCTGGTTCCAGGCAAAATATTCCAGACACCTGAGTGGAATCCTGATGTTTTTCCTGCATATGGCCCAGAGCACTCTGCACCTCATGTGTGCCTATTCACACTGAAAAAGAATAGATGTCAGGACTAGTTTTTGACTCGTGCTGATTTCTTGCTACAGTTACATTTTGCGAATCTGTTCCCGTCTATTGAGTTGATGGGAAATCGTAAAGCTGGTTCTACGAATCTGTTTGTCCATAAACATACCGCCATTTCTACATTGCTGATGGAGGAGCTGCGCTGTCAGGATGACTGCATCTTGGCTGCCGTAGGGGTGTAAAAGGCCCTAATTCCATCCGGTTTTCCTGATCTGAACACGCTACGCCGGCTTGAGCTAGGCAGCCGCAGCAGGCTTGTCCAGACCCTGCATAACGAGCCACAGCTCTGTCTGTCATCTGGACCACCTTCCCCTATGAAAGATGGCCTCCTTAAGGCTGCGACACTGTCTGCGCTGTTCCCAACATCCTCCTTAACGGCAGAAGCACTTTTTGAAGGTTTTGGATTCGGGTCCTTCTGTGAATGATGCAAACTTTAATCGTCTTTAATGAAAATGACCCGAAACCTTGAACGTTGCTCTGCTGAACTCTTGCCATTTGGGGCTACCTCACCACACTTCAGGCCTCCTCAGGCCACTGGTCTGACTAGTCACGACCCGCTAACTCGGAAGCTTTCTCAGCTACCGAGAGAGAAACGCTTCCCTGTCATTACGGATATTATTGTCCTATTTGGCCTTCAAACATCTAAGTTAAAATGGGCCAGAGCCTCACTGCCCTCTCTTAGCTATAACCTTAGAAAGAAATGGCCATTACCTCCTCAGAAAGTTCGTGCTGAACCCAATAACCTGCTTTCGATCATTTTATCCTTTTATCTACTGATAATAGCAGCCCTTAGGCCTTTGTCCCAGATAAAGAAATGACCACTGAACACACAGCAGCTGTTCAGACTTCCGTGTAGGAGATGCATTATCTGCGCCTTAGTAAAATACTCCTCTTTTGAGTTAAAGAAATACTGCATATCATTTGGATCATAACAAGATGACGGCTTTGAATAACTTCAAATGCCAAGTTCTGCAAGTCACTTCAGACGGACATATGGACAAATACGGAAAGGAGAACACCTATAGTAATTACAGGAATTGCCCACATAAGCCACACCCATTGCTGACATACAGGTGTATAATTAAGCACTCAGTCATGCAATCTGCAGCATCAAACGATGCCAGCAGTTTGGGTCATACAGAAGAGGTTAGTCAGCGCGAGGACCGTCATTGGACACCATTGGGCATCATTGGGCACCATTCCAACAAGTCGGTTCTCCGCATTTTTGTCCTGCTAGAGCTGCACTGGTCAACTGAAAGTGAAGTGACTGTAACGTGGAAACATCTGGAAGCAAGTCCAGCTGCAAAGTGGCAGCCACACAAGCTCACAGAGAGGGACCAGATCACCCAACATCAATACCCAACCTGAGTCCCAACATCTAATGGAGAGCCTTCCCAGAAGAGTACAGGCTATTATAGCATCTAAGGGTTAGTCAGCTTCAGATGAACACCTTCTGATTCAGTCCAGAGATGCTGGACAGGCTGGTGTCTCAATACGTTTGTCCATATAGTGTATGATTCCCCTCTTAAGCAATAAAACTGCTAAAACTTGTGTATCTGCATCTGCAAGTTCACGCAAACATAAACATTCGGTGCAGCGGGTAGTCTAGCGTACCGCAGGTAGTCCCGCCGGCACAGGATGAGGTTGGCCTTAGTGTAGAGGGTGGAGCCCACCTCCCCCAGCCGGCAATCACAGCAGGCGCATTTCAGGCAGTCCTCGTGCCAGTACTTGTCGAGGGCCTTCAGCAGGTAGCGGTCCCTGATCCTGCGGCTGCAGCCGGCGCAGCCCTTGGGCGTGGCATCTGTCTGGGCGGAGAGCATCTGTATGCCTGTCGGGGCAAGGGGGGAGGATGGACACAAGCTCAGAGTGCTGACAGCGCCACACAGAGGAGGAGGAACAAACTTCATTGCTAAATGGATGTAAATCAACAGAAAAATGCGAAACGCTTTGTGCTCGTAATCAGGTAACAAAAATCTGCACAGCAAATGCTACACGTTTATTTTAGGGGTGTAAGTATTTTTCTTAACTGTCACGCTGCAGTATAATCGCTACTTGTAAACAGAGGCACTAATTTCCTGGGTACGCGTTCCCCATGGCCATCTCTGCGGGGTGTTGGACGCGATGGCCTGTCACAGCAGCTGCCGCCTCATCTGAGGGCCCGGTTGGCACAACGGCTCACCTCGGGGCCATAATTAGCGCCCCCCCATACTGCAGACACCCCACCTTCTCCCCAGTGTGCACTTGGCACTTTCCATCACCAGCAGGTCACCTCTTCAGCGAAAGCACTTCATCCCAGCACCGGTCCCAGTAATGGACGGGGAGATGCTGGGGGAACTGGCTCAGCGTGAGATGTACCAGTCCTGCAGCATCATGGGTATTCTGCATAACGAGTCCGTCCCTTCGTGGCGCTCAAGCCTCAGGTGTGTATCATTAACTGAACTGATACATGATTTAAAACAAAAATAAAAATGGAGGTAAATGAGCCTCTGATACACTGACGTCCTTTCCAGAGTGTCCCCTGAATTCACTGGGCGTATCCTGGGATAAGCTGCAGGGAAACCCTGAGCTTTTATTGGATAAGTAGTATGGCAGATTGGTGAATGGGTTAACATGCAAAATGAATCTAAAGCCAAGCTGATTTTTTTAATTAAAAAGTAATGGACTACACTAGAAATCCATCCATGTATCTCCCAGCTGTTTATCCTGGTCATAGTAACAGGGCAGTTCAATTCAAATTCCAATTCAGATTCTAATTCCAATTTATCTGATATAGGGCCATTCCCAATATGCAGATACACTTCTATTGAGCCTCACTGCAAACTGCATTACAATGGTTTCATGGGGCCTTGTTAACAAATTCCCCTTCTGTTACGACCCTTGTTTTCCCAGTTTTTGCCCTGTCTAATTTCAGCTATGAAAACGCTGATAATGAAAACGACTTTAACGGGGATGCAAGTATAGCCTGATCAGGAACCGAGAATGCCGGCTGTGTAGCACGGCACATAACGTTTGGAACACACATGGAAATAAAAACCTGCTTGAGGTCTTTCAGGTACAAAACTAGTTTTAAAAAATGGGAGTGAAAAGACGTTTTGATGGAAAGGCACTGAGAAACACCATGATTTATTGATACTGGATGTATTAGCTTGTAGATGTTGGTGAATTATATTTCGTTCCTTGGTTATAAATGCAATTAGGAATTAATGGAGTTCAGAAGTTCGGCAAACTACTTATTATTCAAAACGGATTTGAGTTATTTTGGCGTAAACACACACACACACACACGTTGGTGTACCTGTGTAAATGGGGGCCGTCCATTCATTTCTATGGGAAAAACCCTAATCCCAATCATGACATCCTTAACCTCTACCCATCCCTAATCTTAACCACAAGTTACCGACCCAAATACAAGACTTTGGCATTTTTACTTTTTTCATTGCATTCACAGATATTTATAAAATTGAGCTTATCCAAATGGGGACCTCAAAAGATGTCCCCAAAAGTAAACCCTATTATGAAAGGGGAAAGTAAATGAAATCCCTTAGCTTACCAATAAGAGATTTATTGTGCACCGTGCGTGTTGTATTTGGGAACTAATTGGTACTGAATCACACAAATGCGCAGATGTTGCTGGCAGTTTTTGTGAAGATCAGCAGGCGCCGTTTCATCACTTCTGTATTTGCTGTGTGAATTAATACCCGAACGAGCTGGTCAGGGCGTCCGGATGATCGCCTTCACACTGCGATCATTGCCATTGTTTCGTCGCGTCCCGAATTATTACCGATCCATTTCACCGATGAACATAAAAGGCCAGGCGCACGTGTAAACGACAACGCCATGCACATTAACTCCCTGTCTCCCACCGCAGATGGACATCTCAAAGGTCTGACATTTATGCTCACCAGTTTAATTGCCGTTGTTCTGACGGGAATATCATACCTATATACAGAAATTTAGTAACAGTACCCAACTAAAATCCGTCGCGTTTGGACTCCCCGTTACTTTATGAGAAATGAGATCCGTGCATCCCGAATTATTAACCTCAACAACGTGCAGAATTAAAATGACCAAGACTATGGAACTGGTCAAACTGACCAATGCATGTAAACCTTTATGCACGGCCTCCAGTAAAATAAATTTTACATTTTCAGAAAACCTGCAGACATAACGCTTTGCAACATTTAAAAAACAATCGACACCGCGTAAATATAGAGTATACATGGGTGCCAGTTTTCCTTTAGATTAGATTTACCTGAGTATTCAGAAGTTCGAAATAAAGACGCCCTCCTACATCATAAACACGCACACGCCACATATGTTTTAGATATTAAAATAATAATCTATGCAAATAACATTAACTCACCGAAATATGTCGTTTCTGCATTTGCGGCTCGCATCTGGACCTGTGAGATCAACGCCAAATCAACGCACCCCCGTCCTCTGAAGCATGCAGACAACTGTGTGTGGGATTCACCACCGTCCCCAGTAACAATACCCACGTTACGTTATGGGAAAACCTCATCAGATAGACGCGAAACCGGAGCGATCTTCCTGCAGCCCAAGCCCCCAGTAGCTGCGCATGGTAGAGACGTGCGTTTTTACCGCCGGCAGCCCCGTAATCTAATAACCCTCTCAGGGCTCCCGGTGCGTGTGCCTCGATGCCACTTTCATATACGTACAAGGCGATGTGCAGTGAGCCGAGTAAAACAGGAAAGATCCCGCCAGTAAACCAGCGAAATTGCGATACGTGAATGATTTTTTAACACAATTGCATGCTTTTTTAAAAACTGTTAATGAAAATACCAGATGCGTGGTATATACATTTGATCCATGCGGAATATTCTCATTTGCGCCACGCATGCATTTGTTTGCCTAATTGCAATTTCAAATATTTTAAAATTGAGTGTGTAATTGCGACCTGATGTGTCATCGCTGAAGTGTTTCACGCCCTTACGTTTTGGAAAAAATAATGATATTGCTGGTCAACAAACCAGTCCAAATGGTTTCAGTGCCGCGCGGACTAGCGTAGCAGATATTGCACTACATCAGAAGAGTAGCCTACAGTCTGCACTTCACTTACCTTCTTGAGCAAGTTAGGAGCAGAGCTAATGGTAGACACCGGAGAGTCGCTGTCAGCTGTCTCCCCTTAGAGCTGAACTACCTGTAGACCAGGTATCGACCGAGCCGCTTCTTTGAGATCTTTAAATTGAAAATAACGAGGTCCGCATGGATCCAGCGGTAGTTATTCTGCAACCCGGCCACATGTGTCCGCTTTTATGTCCGATCTCGTGGTATTCTCGCAACAGTGACTGTTGGGCTGCTGAACAGTGTACCCAGTCCAGTCCTACACCTCTGATACATAGTATAGTAAAGAAAAGGTCAGTCAGTTCCTGCTGAAAGCTGCTCTAACGCAACAACCCCCCCCGCCCTCCGTCACGCACCCATCGCTCACTGTCTCTGCCTGCGCACAACCCGCACAGTACCGCTAAACCAGCGGTGGGAGAGTTATCGAGTGCAACAGCAGCTGGACAGAAATCCCTCCAGCCGATAAGATATTTACCCTTATATCCTCCATCTGATAAGATATTTACTCCGCGTCCGACTCTAATCTGTAGCACAATACGCGGCTGTAGACCAGCCACCGCGCTCCTTCGTACGAGATGAGAATTTACTTTCTGTATGACGACTGCAGCAAAATAATTTAAAATGAATCAGCCAAGGGGAGAAGATGGCAGACTGTCTTTAAAAGACTTTCCAAGCGACCTGCCGGCTGTACTTACTGCGTGACTTTGCCAAGCGAAATCAAGTTGCTGGTGTAAGATAAATGGAACTTGAAAGCAGTTTTATTGTTGTTTTTTTCCTTCCGTATTAGATAACATAGCCAGAGTGGAACAGCGGGTAACGTAGTAATGAACGAACTGATGTTAAAGAAAAGCTAAATTAAGCAACTTGCTTTCACGAGCAAGTCAGTTGCTTGCACTAAGTATGGGTTGGTTTTTACATAAACATACATATAGATTAGGTAGCTAAATCACTTCGTGATGGCATATGTCATTGCCTTTATTTACAGATCCCTGAACAACTCGAGTATATAGAAAAATCACTGAAAATCCTTTCTAGATATGGGTAAATGAAATCTGAATGTATAGATGCATCCTACACATATTCTTCAGGCGTTGAAAAAAATATGTAAGACTAACTTGTGCTTCACTTTATTCCTCTCGCCCATAGCAAATTATGCTGCCAGGGAAGTGAGTCATTTGAGACAAACACTGGAATATAGGTGTTACAAATACCACTGTGATCAGCCTTAGTTTCTTGCTGTACATCCTTGGGTCCCTTGACAATTGAATATATAAACAAAGAATTGAGAAACTTTCCTTTGCAACAAATGCAGTAGGATGATAAGTGGAAATAATGAGCTGCGTTGGGATTCTGATTTACGCATGCCAGTGTAAGCCATGCCACGCTGGGCACTGGCACGCTGAGATGAGGGAGCAGAAGCAAATACTGCGGGATGCAGCCTTCGACCGGCGGCTTCGGTGGTTCAGTACTGAGGATGTCGCAGCTCCGATTCGTCAGTTGCCAAGCGTCCTACTCTTAAGCAGACATCACACTGTTCCCTGCTTAATTCAGCAATCTCAAAGCTCACACACTTCTCTTTGTGAAGAGCTGGCTGTATCTGGGAGGGGGCCTTGGTACTTGTGGTTGACTTCCACTCGGGCCTCCTGACGACCTCCAGTTTTATAGGATGCTGTCTGCACTGACAGATAGATCAGGGCTGATAACAGACCCTTCTTCCCAGAATTTCACTGTCTTACTCGATCTGTCTACTTTTCTGCCAACAGGGTAGAACATCTCCTCCACCTATCCCAGTATTTCCCAAACTGGTCCTCGAGGACCCATAGCCGGTCCACGTTTTTGCTCCCTCTGAGCTTCCTGCCAGGCCATCCACATTTTTGCAAGGGAGCAAAAACGTGGACTGTCTGTGCATCCCACAGGACCGGATTGATAAACACCAACCTATATATCAAATGGCCTGAATGTGGAAACAAACAAACAATTAATTAACGGGCTGTGAAATTAGAGACCCAGAGATCCCTCTCCACTGCAAGGGAGGTGGCTTGATAATTCGGTGTTGAATCTGTGCAACATTTTGAATCATTGCTACCATTTATCTATTGGCATCTGGCTGAGCTTTAAACAGCTGTAACATGGGTCTCAGCTTATTAGACACCCATGTCTGACCATCTCCTGAGGCACAGAGACATTTAGAAAGGGATCGTCCTGCCTTCTGAAATATGATTGCTTCCTACTAGAGTGTGTGTGGATGTCTGTTTAAAGCTGGGAGTTTGTGTTAGTATGTAGACCTATACACTCACCTAAAGGATTATTAGGAACACCATACTAATACGGTGTTTGACCCCCTTTCGCCTTCAGAACTGCCT
>JAODLD010000069.1:22227448-22245750 GCA_026781065.1 Mormyrops boulengeri | reverse complement strand
GTGATTGGTTGCTTAGATAATTGCATTAATGAGAAATTGAACAGGTGTTCCTAATAATCCTTTAGGTGAGTGTATGTCTGATTATGTCTGTAAAAAGTAGGTTTTTATGTGCATGTTTTTGGGTTGACGTGTGACACTGTGCCCATGAAAAACTGCCACACACGTCCCCTGTGAGTGCCCAGGCCACATCAGACATCATGGTACAGTGGCAGGAGGGAGAGAACCCAAACGACTCACTGGGCATTGCACAGGTCACTTCTGGGCCTCCTCGCAACTGTCTGCTATTGGACACCTTGCCTTCTCTGGTGGGATTCTGGGTAGACTTCCTCTACGTTACCCTTTCTTACTCCAACCGTTTGGGTTAACAAGGAAATCATTACGAAAAGTCATGGGGAAATTTTAAGGACAACAAGGCCTGCCTTATAAATGTTAGGCCTTTTGCCTTCTGCCAGACTTTGAGCCCCAGTGATTAGCCAATCAGAAGAGAGCATAGTCACTACCCTCTGAGACTGACATAATAAAATAAGGCTGATCATGCAGTGCATTCAATTGCAGCTTCGTCTCCATCCTTCTGGTCTTTTCACTTTATAATGACAGAAGGCAAATAAAATCTTATCATTGCCCTGTGTGTAAGACTCTTAAGTTGTTCTAAACCAGTGTTTCTCAACCCAGTCCTTGGGGACCCCCAGACAGTCCACCATTTTGCTCCCTCTGAGAGCTGGGAGGGCACAGTGATGTGGATTTCCTGCGGGTCGCCGAGGTCCAGGTTGAGAAACACTGATTTACAGCATCTTAACGCTCAACCTTTATCAAAAGGTATGAAGTAAAGAGCTATTTCTTGGTCCGTTTACCTTTCATCTTCTTTCAGCTTATTGCTTTTCAAACTTCTAATCACTCTTTGACATTGAGGGCCATCTTTGTCCTGCTCGTGCTCCAAACACATAAAGACTAGCAACATCTTTCAATCCAGCACCTCACAAATAGAAATAATTTACCAACAAATGCTTGTGGTGGACGTGTACAGTATAGAGCTACCGAAGGCTTCTCTCTGATTCTTGATTTTCCTTCACGTCCTACAGGAAGACTTTTCTTAATGAATCGAAAGCAGTGCTCACCATTGCCAAAGATTATGACTAAACGAGGCAGGGTGCAGCCATGTTTTTTTGGGCAGATTTCGATGGTGGTAAAACTGCAGTGAAAGCCGTCTTCTGAAAACAGATGCGGCACCATCATGCAGGGATGTGTCCATCCCTCTTTAATTTGTCAGGGAGCTTTGTCTCTCCATTTTTTTGTCTCACTATTATTCCCTTCCCCCCCCCCTCCCCCTGGAGCTCAGTATCTCACCGTCTCTCTCTTTTGCTGCAGAGTTGGGTGCAGAAACTGCTCTGCCCTCCTCAGCTCTAATGGGCCTCATTATACTCTACTTACAGGTGTTCTCTTAACATAATTGATCTGCAGTGAGTTGAGTGGATGGCAACTTGTTCCCCAGCTGCCAATTACAGTCGGGTAATTAGATCCCCAACCACCAATTTTTCACATTGACCCTCCTTACATTCCAAAATATCAAAGTATCTCTTCCCGACAAACAACCCCCATCCTCACATCTTCTCATCTGACAGTATTGATGGTTGTATCAGCTTGCCTTTGTAGTAAAGCCGGATTTTGCTCCATCGACAGAGCTCCGTCTTTCTCCTCTGGATTCCTCTGCCTTTTCGTCTCATGTTTGATGAGCTCCCGGAGACAGAAGGTCGGGTCAAGATGAAGAATTGCTTCCTTGTGAAGTGTGTACTCCTTGATAAAAGTTATGCCTAAAAGGCAGATGATTCTGCCTCTGGTTAAGGGGGTAAGTGGGGCTGTGCAGGATGAAGCAGAAGGCAGCGAGACAAGGGTGCGAAATGGGTCCACTTGCAGCAGCGTGTCGATGTGCGCGATCGTGTGTGATAACAGAACTTTAGGTGGCGCGCATGACATCCTGGAGACCTTTGCAGGGACAAATCCTGGCCAGCAAGTCAGGGTGGACCAGCTGAACTCCAAGTGGCGCCACCGAGTCTGTCGAGCTTAAATTGGTCAAGACAGTAGGTACCAGTCTGTCTAGAGCCAAGCCTACAGCCTTACTGTAAAACAAATTAAATTGAATTTATAAGAGCAATGTAAGTACATGGCTAATATTTATGGACAGATATGTAAGGATCTGCGTCTACGCTTGGGATACAGCCTGAAAATGCAAGTTTTCATTTGCTCTCGATGGTTGACTGTGGGTCAGTTGGCTGTTGGTGTTATATTACACCACTAGGGGGCTGTGAAGGGAAGTCATGAGTCAGACCACCAGATGTTGCTGAGTGCAAAGAAGGATATAATCCAGTTTTTACATCAAGCAGCTCCAAATTGCTGTTTTTTCCCCTCATTAGTTTTATATTTCAAAACCAGATTTGCTCTTTTCCGGTACAGCTTTGAATAAAAGCATCTTCTAAGCAGATTCCTACTCTTATTGCCCCATATTGCTGTAGGATATGACTGTCAGTAATACTCCTGTAACACCCACCGTCTGCTGCCAGGTTCTAAGACTCTAGAGCCTGCGGTTCATGGTCTTGGTTTCATTTGCATCAAACGGAACCTCCAGTGCAAACGTGTTGTTAGTGGAGGGAATTAAGACAGAGTTAATTTTATTTGCGGTTTTAGTTATAAAACGTGCTGCCAGGGAATGGGCCTGCTGAACTCGAGAATAGATTATCAGTCGCTCCAAAAAGAAAGGGTATTTCTATACCCCCTGCCAAGGGAGGTCAGGCCGGGGTCGGCGCCTGCTTCGACAGGGGCCAGCCTTTACAAGACAGGCCCGGCCTTTGTGGTGACAGGGGCAAGGATAGAAGCAGTGGGGAAGTGTGTTTACAAGCTGCAATGTCCAGGTGATACGATGACAATGAATAATAATTAATAATGTACTGAATTGAGTCTGTGTCGTGAAGTCGGTCCTTATTGGTCTCTGTGGCCGACAAGGAATTCGACATTCACGTGTTAGAACCATATGACGAATATGAAGTGTTAGTAAACACCACTTACTCATCAGAAGGACCATCTGTCCTCCGCATTTAGAAAAACACAGAAGGTAACCTTTCCTTAGCATGAAACCAGTGCCCTCTCTTACGTACCTTGCCAATAATCTCCCTGTGTCCAATGAACAATGCTAGCTGTTGTGCACATCGTCTACATCATATGTATATACACCAATAACCATGTGACACACAAGGAGTGGGCTCTTGTCTGCTGGATGCTTGTGGGAGTTTTCCTTACACAAAAATGTAGAAGGAAAAATGATTGGTTCGGAAGGTTAACCAATCAAATTGCAGAGGAGGTGGATCCAAGCAAATAGGAAGACATCTGATTGGTTAGTCCTGTCTCCTCTAGTTGCTTGAACCCACCTCCTCTACAATCTGATTGGCTATCTCTCTAAACCAATTGTTTTTCCTTCTGCCCTCAGAACATTTTTGTGTAAATCAAACTGCCGTGAGCCTGCCCGACAGACCTGCAGCCATAATGATTGACATTGAATAGAGATGACTCTTCATCACAGTGACAAGTCCTAGGCAAAGATGACAGCTTGTTAGAGCCTTAATTATTACATTTTATCCTCGACTCCTTTCACTGTTACATCATCCTCATACTCAAGTCTCATTTACCTACTAATTCGCCCTGAAGACTTTGGTTTAAAGGGACACTGAGCACAGCAGCCAAGGACCCTGCACAGATGAGACTCCTGCCGTGTGCCATCTCATATGGCAGCCTCGCTCACACATCAATGTGGGTTCCTGCTACTGTTGTCCGCCCTCCCCACGGCTCCTTGACCTCTGGCGCCGAGTCCCTGCGAGAAAAGCTGTCTGGGTTTCTCGCCTCCTGTTTCGTTGTCCTGGGTCAGCTGCGATGCTGTGATCTCCCCAGGAACGTGAACCGAAGTCTCTCGGAAACGCTCCTGAGTAAAGCGGTCAGCATTACTGCATGGGAATGGCAGGGGATAATTTACCTTCAAAACCACTCTCTGTGAGGTATTGCATGCTGCTCTTTTTCCCAAATCACAAAAAAGCTATTTTGTAGCGCTTACCTCATCAAAAAAAAAAAAAAACTCACAACCATGTCCGTAGAAGATGTTTGTGTGTCAGAAAACATGCTCCACACACAAGCCGTGATAAATATGTATTATACACAAACACTCACACAACACTTTGGACTGGCAAAAACACCGCAAATAGAAGTACGAGAAAAAAAAATCATTCTTCTTCTTCTGTTCCCAGCCTTTGGGAAATTAGATCTTTTGAGAAATGGGAGCACTGTGGAGAATTAGGATGGTTGGTCCGTCCATCCACTTATGGTGCACTGAAACCACACGATTTGGCATTCACACCTACCGGTTACAGTTCACATTCATGGACAAATCGCTGGTCAGACTGGTGTTTCTTTCCCATTCGAATCAGAATACAAACCATAATCAGACATTATTGGCCAAGTATGTAACACATGCAAGCAATTTGCTACCAGGTAGGATAGCAGCTCACGCTGCAGCATTCATACCGGCATATCACTTACATTCCTCACAGTGCTTAAACTACACCGAAACAACCATAGATTGGTATGTGCCTGGGCTGTTATTGCGGTCTATTTTCCACACCATTCATCTGCTTGCTCTACCTTGACTCCACTCTGAGTGCATGACATCAGAATGTTCAGATCAACCGGTATTCCAGATTAAAAAATTACAAAAATAACAAAGATCTTTCATCACATGGACGGTGGGATAAAAGGATAATAAAGTGATCTTTGGTCAGGCATGATGACATCATCACATCCCCAAGATCACAGGTGCCTTACCGTTTTTACAGTAAGCTAGTTACACAAAGAAAATCATCTGACAAGCTATCGAATCACGACCTGGGGTGGGCGGTCCCCTTTGGTATATTTTGCCGACCTGGGGTGGGCGGTCCCCTTTGCTATATTTTGCCGACCTGGGGTGGGCGGTCCCCTTTGGTATATTTTGCCTACCTGGGGTGGGCGGTCCCCTTTGCTATATTTTGCCGACCTGGGGTAGGCGGTCCCCTTTGGTATATTTTGCCGACCTGGGGTAGGCGGTCCCCTTTGGTATACTTTCATGTTCGTGATAGATCGTTTGGACACCAATAAAATGAAGCGTCTTCCATTAATCATCTTGTGATTGACCTGGAAACCTCACAATCCATGGGTTGAGCATCCATGCCAAGATAATTGTGCCTTTCTCACTGATCTGCCTGGAACCACATGACCCGTTCACATCGGCCACTCCCCTAATTAATTGTTCATTTGTCCCCCTCATTCTGCAGTGTTTCTCATCCAAGATGGCAGGTTAGAGGTCAGGGGGATTCTTCTGGGTCCTCTTCCCTCACTTTTTCAATATTTGCAGAAATAGTTTTAACTATTTAAATCTGAGCCTAAAATCTATTTGCAAATGGCCTCCAGACAGTGGAACACGAATCTTGGTCATATTCACCAAATTTCACACCTCTGGAGCTCATGGCTGGGTAACCTTCCCATGAGGATTTCACCCCAACTCCCTCGTGTGGCAGAAGATGCTTCCCTTCATCCATTGTGTAGCAGGAACCCTGGATTCTAAGGGCTACGTATCAGGCAGAGAGAAAAATGAATTCCTGATGTTAGTTTAAGGAGCCAGTAAAACCTCTCTCATGTGCATAAAAGATATAAAAATTATGTCTCGCAATAACGCAGACGGGGGAGCAACAGGTGCGTATGGAGAAACACTCAGGGCTCCGCACACCTATGCTTTTATCCAATCAGGGCATTGCTCTGTCTTATGTTTGCTCAACACAGCAATCTGCTATTCATCAGAATAAATCCACCGGTTCGCGGCTTCTCAATTTATCGTGTTCCCGTTCAGTGGGGTTCTGCAAGAAGACATCAGGTCAGAAACTCGCTAAGGCCGTCCTTCCAATTTCCCTGAGAACTCTCCCAGATGTTCCTTTCTCCAGTGGTTACAGTTGTTAATTTAGCTTTTTAGGAAAAGCAGAATCTTTCTGAAGCCAGAAAACTGCAGTTTTATCGGGTCAGTGCCCTGGCACTGTGCGGATGTGGCGAATGAAGCTTCACCTCCGGGAATACTCAGAAAGCGCGATGCAGATAATCAAATGCTGTATTAGTCAGTGCGTAAACTGGGTTTTTGCTATATAATTCACCCTGCCCAGCTCCTAACTTGCAGAATCTGTAGCTTTCATTGTGTGATTCCCCACTTTTTGGCCGAACCCCCAACTGTGTAAATTAAATGGTCGTTTTAACCCATTCACCAACAAAATGCAAGGTACGCATCACTGAAACCACGCCTCTAGAGGGCGCCCTGTTTTAGGCTGTATGGGGCTTTACGGTAACTCTCCAGGCTCCCATCTCATGCCTGGAACAGGAAAATGGTACCTCAAACTGAGAACATTTGAGGAAGCAACACCCCCGCATGATGATTTTTGTGTCAGGACAGAAGAATCTCAATCCCACGGGTGGATGATGGCACATTACCATTCATATTAAGGAATTACCCAGTGGGGGAACCTGCCAATTTAACAGTTATCCTGCAACGGGGAACAGAGATCAACTCTCTCTGTCTTACAGTAGCTGTCCAGGATAGGGAAGCCCAGTGAATGAGAAACCATCTCGCATTTATGCCTATGGTTAGGAAGTTGGTTTCTCCGTTGTTCTGCAGGCACGCCTGCTGTTGACCAACTTACACAACAAGAATAGTTCTCTCTTTTTGGTATGTTCCTTCGCAAATGAAGCCTGCAAGATTTAGAGTTTAAAAAAACAACTGTGTATCTGACGGCATGGTAGGACGATATGTGCTAGGGGTCAATCCTCCTAAGCTGGTAGGGTCAAGATGGAGACCTCCCGAAAACGAGATAACAGGTTAACCTAAAATTGGAGACAAAGGAGCTTGCAGCTGGATATTTTTCTGAGGCATTTTAGCTTAAATACCTTGGCCTGACTATGGGTACATTCTCATCCAAGCTGAATACACAAGGGCCCCATTCCAGAATTTGAACTGGCAGCGTTCACACATTACAATCCGTGTCCTTAAGCGTCAGGTGCCCCTATGTGTTGTGTCCTATAAGTGAGTAAGACGATAATTTACTTTTCTCAGTGTCAAAAACAGACACAGTTCGGCAACGTCGTGAATCTCCATAAGCGATTTCTGGAAGCTTGTCAGTAAGACACCTATATCTCCACATCCTTATTTGCATATTTCCATATTTACATATTGTATTTCAAACTGCTTTTTTGTTGCCGTAAATCTTGTTTAAACTCTGCTTAGCTTAATTGTTATATTCAGTGCGCTGCCTTGGCTGCCTTGCAACGTCCCGCTGTTGCTCTGTTGTAATTTATCCATACTGGTGTAGATCATAACAAAGAACATTTCTTTACACAAAGGATTGTGGGGGATTGGAATAAGCTTTTTAGTTGTGCTGGGGAGCCAGCACTAGATAAAATTTAGATTTTGGTATTAAATATCCAAAACCGGTTAAAGCAAGATGACTCCTCTTTCATAATGTCTTATTCTTCAGATTTGACAATCCTGATTTGAACTTTCACAACATATCATCATTTGTGTCAGTTCATGTTTCCGTCAGTTTATAGGAGCAACAGTGAAAATGTAAAGGTGTTAGTCAAAGTTGTAGAAGGAAGTGAAGAGATTTACACAACGAAAGTTGGCATAGTTGAAAAAGTTTTACGTTTAGAGAAAAAAAATGAGCAAAAGTTTGCTAATGATGAAGGTTTTTTTTAATCCCTTGCTGTCAAACAGATGTGACATATCTCAACATGTCACATTCTGTAGGAAACTCACAGATGTCATTTCTTAATTAGGCCTGTGGTGATGTTTTGATTTCTGACATTCTTAAGTCCTCTTTTTTTAAAAAAAAAAAAAAGTTTCAGGGAGAGATTTGTCAAGAATAACAATGCTTTCCCTAACCTCTCCACGGTGTTTCCTGTGTTTCGGTCCAGCAAGCAGCCTAATAGTGGAGATCATTTGTTTGCTTCTGTGTCTTTAATGGCTTACAGTAGGAGAAGAAGCCAGATTGATGCATAACACATTTTTGTTAATGATTTAAACACTTTTTATGATGATTTTTATGAAATTGCTTTTCCTAGTTACACTTAAATGGCACTTTATTAAATTAACTTTATTTTTAACTTATATGTTTAACGGCATAGAATGAGTCCATTTCATAAAAAGGTGCCATTTAACAGCTAATGGGGTCTTAAAAAGGGATAGAAATGTAACTTTAAAATGTTTTAAAATATACGGTTGCTGCCTGTTGGGAATGAGGGGGCCCGCGGTGTTTCGTGTATATGTATTTGAAATTGGCAGTTTAAAGTTAAATGTAATTTTTCTATGCGTAGAAATTTTTTCTATTTCTAGACTCTGTTGCTATGTTCATATCTCAAAGGAAACACGCCGCTAACACGAGGTCTGTCATTTATTATTTGTCTGAACCTGCTTTCTCAAAAACAAAAAGAGACGTCACCTGCTAAATAGGTTAAACGTAACTTATCATTCAGCTTAAAATAACACTGACAAAAAGTTTTTGGGAACAACCAAAAAAAAAAACGCACATATAAGGAAAACTCAGCCTGTGATTCATGCCATTTATTGTCAGATTTACAGAGAGAGATGAAGACACAATCTCCATTCGGAGGTGCGTCTAAATACGAACTGCATCAGGATTATGCTGCATGTGAAACGCTATGACAGGCCACAGAGAAAAGCGTACATGATAACGCCAAGCTTCCTTCCCAAACCGTGATGGCTCCCATCTGCTGGGCCTTAACTTAGCGCCAGGGAGGAGACGCCTCTGTTCTGGAGGAGAAGGGAGAGAGGAGGCTTGAACCAGGGCCCCGCATGAGACAGCTTGTCAAAATCTGCAGCCCAGAATGTGGCACGACGTAGGGTTAGGGTGGATTATATTCAAGCCTTATCATTCAGCGTGTCTTAATAAAGGACAATTGAATGCAGACAATGAAGTATTTCTCTTAAATGATAGAGAAGCTGAAAGAGGTGTTTTTCCTGCGTTTTAAATGTAAAATGTTGTAATCAGCCACCCACAGGGCCCAGGTGTTTCACCTTGGTGGACAGCCCCGCTCAGTGCCTTTGACTGAAAAATATGTGACTGTGTTATTTGTCATGGCATGAAGGGCTGCTTTTCAGAAATCATCCCCTTTTATGAAAAGTAGGTCAAACCGAAGGAGGTTCTGCCAAAGAGCGTGAGCTAGTCTCTCCAGCTCGCAGAGCAAATATTCATCTTTGCAGAAGCGCCGGCGATTACCTTAGCCTCACCTTGGCAGTAACTTACCTCATGAAAACAGATTCTTTCGACTAAACAAGAGGAGCACAGAAAAATTCAAAATTAAATTAAATACCTGGAAATAAAACTGCCGACATTTTACACATTCGGGAAATGCGATCGTCACCAGATGTTCTGATCTCAAGATGATCACTTCATTTATGTGGTTACCCCTGAGGGGAAACAGAGATCGAACACCGAGCAACAGAAGACAGCTGTCTTTTACAGCGATTCGACAGGCATGCTATAGGATCACGATGTTGAAACAACAAAGAGATAGTTTCATTCCAGAGGACAGAAGCAAGCATGTGCCTCAGAGGTAGAATCCTCCAAGCTCACATAACACTGGAGTTTCCCCACTTCTGCTCAGCTGGCCAATATAAATAGTTCATAACCCACCTTCATGAACAGCGTCAGCTGAGCTTACAAGTCATTTGCATGGGCTATAAATGTGAAGCAGGTGTAAACCTCTGATAATCCTCTCTTTTCATTCTGAAGTAAATTTGAAAATAACTTCAACACCTAGGCATTTTCTTTTTCCTTTATTTTGACGGAAGGAGGCAGAACGTTCTTTGACAAGTCCGCTGGCCACATCACTCCTTTCATGCACGCGCTCAGATTGTTTCCGCCGCGCCGCTGGTTCAGGTGCATTTACTCCTTTGAAACCTCAACACACATAAAATATATTTTCCTTTTCAAAGCTGGAAATCCTGCATTTCGAACCCCGGCTCCACCGCGCTTTCTAATAGAGCGAAGGAACGTGGAGCTTTTGCTCATTTTCCCACAAGGCACCACTAAAGACTGACAGGTCGGAGGGTCAAAGATCTTTTTTTTTCTCGCTCTGCTGTGGAATTTTAAAGTCCCTTTTCATACCAGGGAAAAATACTTGAGCTGCTACTCCATCTCATGTCGCCTGGCCTTCTAATTAAACAAAAGATGTAAGAAGCAAATACCCAGTAACGTCGTCTGTGAGATCTGTGAACGGTAAAAGCCAGATCAAAACTCATGGACATATGAATCCTGAATTCAAGTGTTTGATGTGCAGAGAGGGCCATAATTGCTCGGAGCTGAATTCGATCAGCGTCGATGTCTTACGAAACGGGTGAATCATTGTTTCTGGGCCACCTGCCAGCTCCCGTCACAATACGGAAAGGTTAAGGTGTTATGGACCGAATCCTGCAGCTTCGCGCCATTCTGAAAGGATGCCGAATCGCAGAGTCACTAGTTTGTGAGGAAAGGAAACAGAAAAATGCTTCCTCGCGGCTGGCGTGGTGCTGAAGCTCTTCCTGTCGTGCACAGCGGTCGGCGAATTCCCTCACCATTCCCTTCCTACCTGCCCCCCACCCTCTTCGCAATTAACTGCAACCGAGAAAATATTTCCCCCCTAGTTTGCCAGGTTAGATCATCATTTAATTAAGTTAGCTCAATATGCGGCTATCCAATTAAAGGGGTTAATCAATTATTCAAAAATACGGAGCGGCATCAGTGTGAAGTTTCGGACCCTGCTGTTAGCTTAGTGTCAAGCGTTCGACCCCTTGTTTCCGACAGGATGCTCTGAGCGTGTGGACGGCTTGTGTTGAGGGGGGGCCCAGTCTGATTGGATAAATGCTGGACATCAATTCAAATACTTTTCAAAGGGAGTAGGATCAGTTAATGCAATTCTTGATGCAAAAGTAATTGCCCAATTAAGCTCCCTGTTATCTCAGTGTTGTTCCTTATTTTGTGATATTTTATCCTAATTCCTCTGGGACACAAGAATCCCGAAGCCATAGAGTGTTAAATCGCTTTAGATTTCACGGCCAATTTATCCACGGGAATAAAATTAACGATTTTTATATCCCACTACATTTAATATATTTCATATATTTACATTTCCTTATGTTTCAAAGAAACCAGTGATTACTGTTATAAGCAACTAGTTATAGAAGACTGTCTATCTACGATTTGAAGAATTTGTATGTTGGGAAGACACTTTAAATATTTTTACACCGTACACTTAAAATGCTAAGGCTTAACTTTGCTGTAGGCCACTGGTAAAAAAATAATAATAAAAAAAAAACGTTTAACATTTAACAAAGTATATTTTATAAACATTAAAATGAGATTTAAAATAATGAAGCCAGTTTTAATTACATTATCTTCCACCGAGGTCACACTCGCCAAAAATCAGCCTCATCTTCGGCGGATGTGGCAGAGCCGTTCGGCACACTGTCAGCAGAAACGCCAAAAGGGGTTACATCCCCTGCCGCACCGTCTTCCCCAAAGCACGAACGGCATCCGTGACGTTCATTAGCACCGGCTGGCTCAGATAGCTGAACACGTCTAAATGGAGGAGCGGTGAGATCGACACCCACAGGACCCGGCACTCGTCCTGCGATGTCTTCGTAGGACGGGCGACGCGCTTCGGGTGACGTGAAGCATCCGGACCGGCCCTGGGCCCAACTCCGTGACAATCCGTGTGATGGCTACCGCCGCGGCCTGGCGACCTGACAGTCGCGAGGCCAGTTATTATAAAAATGTCATGGTTGAAGGAGCTTAAAATCGGCCGCGCTCTTTCGGGGAGATCCGGGGCGACCCAGCTCGGGTGCTGCTTGGGTTGGAGTTTTGTCAGGCGTGTGAGGTGAAGTGCCTCCACTCTCCTCACAGCTTGTGGCCTTCCATCCTCACGCTGATACGGGAGGGAAAGCCTGGCGCCGATCGGGCCCAGACGGATTTCATCAGGGGCCGTATCCGTTACACGCTGCAGGATTGCTTTCCTGCTCCATGTCAAGCAGTAACGCACCTTTACAAACATTACGCCTCGTGGTTTTGCACAGGTCAGCAATAGCGCATTCATTTGTTCTAGGGATGGTATGTAGATACAGAGCTGGTCCCTGGTTCTCTGCTCCTGACTTTCCTGTTAAGATGGCACTTCATTTAGTAGAGAACTTTCTTGTAGCTTGTCGAATAAGTATATGTATATAACTGCAGGGTTACCATTTCTGGCATCAATAAAGTCTGCGATATATAATCTAATCTAATCTAATTAGGGGAGCCTTCACTGCTAAATCATTGCAGCTAACAGTAACACTGCAGATACTAACAGAAACCTAATTAAGTGGGATATTTTAAGAATTTTGTCAGGATTGAGCAAGCCAGCTAACATCGTAAGTATTGGCAGCTAGCTGGAAGTCAAGTCAACGTATTGATCAAAATAAACTAATAAATCACATGACATACATGCTTAACATTGGCTCACCGATGAAAAGAACCCATGAAATTTCACGAACACTGAACAACGACAGCTGGCTATTGTTGTTTTATTTATTTATTTTTTAATAATAATGATAATCAACGCCTTCCACAGCCATGGGAAGCCGGACTTGTGACTGCAATTATATCGACATTTTTGCAGGTTGAGCCGTTTCACACATTGCTACCATTAGCTGAGCAATATACTCTGCATTGGATCATGTTTGAATGATTGCCGGATTTAAACAGCCTTTGGTAACTTATTAACAATAAGGTGTTACAAAATATACAAATCAAATTAAGGCCCGACTTAGAAGACAGTCATAACTCTTATAGATTATGTTTTAATTATTTGATCTGAAAAGCTATTAATGTCCTATACTATACAGTAGATGGCCCCCCATCCAAGTACTGGCCAGGCCCAAACAACTGAGCAGTTGACACCCCCATCCCAGATAGATGACTGGGTAGGCAGACACCCCTGCCTGAAGTGGTGCAATGCTTAGAGATAGGCAGGCACAGGGGAGTCACCAGATGACTAGGCAAAGGGTAACTTTAGCCAGGACATCAGGGTACCCCCTACACTTTATATATATAAAAAACACCCAGGTAAACTTTATACAACATTACCCCCACCATACCAAAACTCACAGCTCAGTCCAACTTCCTACTGTAGGAACTGAGAATTGATATTGCACATCAAGCACAATATATTTCCATATCTAACCTGTCTGTCCCTGTAGGTCGTAAACCAGCACTGTTCACAATTACCACTGCTTAATATTATCAGACCCCAACTCAACTTCACTTATCATCCACGAAACATACAGCGTGAACCAATCAGATGAGGGCGGGATACAGCACCCATTGTCTGAGCTATGTTTTCATCCTGATAATTGAGCTTAGCTTTTCCAGCGGAATAGCGATACACAATAATACAGCCCATAACGGCTCTGTAAGAAACCAATAATGGTCAGATTATTGCGATTCAGAAAGAGCAGAACAGCTGTTAGCATACTTCAATTTCCAACCCACACTGGCATTTTGAAAAAGGTAGTTTCTGCTTTGATAATAGGTTACTCGCAGGGCAGCGAGGCAGCAGCCTGATGAAGGCAATAAAAATGCTTGCAAAGTGGTGAGATTAGAATCAAATAACTGCAGAATTCTTTTTCCTTCTGCTTGACTTGGGTTTGCTCCTAAGTGCCGACAGGCATTGAATTCTGGGTAACTCCCCCTCCCCCCCCTCCTTCCACACCAATTACCCCTGGATGGCTTTTTTAGAGTGAGCCGGGATAATTGAGTCGCCATCAGGGTGAAATTGGGAGGCTAATACATATAAGTGAGGTTTCTAAGCCTGTGTGTGGCTGGGGGAGGGGGGTTGAACGCCTGTGGAAACCGCATCACCTGCGGGTAAATAAATCAGCGGCAGAGCAGGAGACAGTGATAAACCTGAGGGACGCCACAGATGCGACCGAGGCTTCTGAACTCAAACCAGCACCTCCTGTCAAAAGATTCTTGTAGATAATTTAACAGTACAGGGCGCCGGCACTTCAAAACACAGGAGACACACACACCAGCCGCATTCATCCTAGCTTTTGCTATCACAGAATCATCAGCACTCAACTAACCCTTCAATGAGTATTTTGGCAGAATTATCTACGAGGCCCTGTGTACGTTTTCAAATGCATTAGCATTTGTTTATTTTATTTTTTTTTAAAAAAGCAATAATATTATCCAAATTCTGTAGACGGTGCAAAATAACACAGAAAAATGTCGACGCCAGACCAACTTGCTCGGCTTTTCAAAAAATAAATTCCCTTTGCCGAACAATTTGTTTCAGCCAAGATTAAATTTTGCACCTGACAACGGGGAATCTGTCTCGCAGGCTTTCGAGGCGCCCCTCGCTTTCGCGTGAGTGTTTTTGACCTCACAAAATAATGTACCTTCGGAAGTTTGTTTAAGTATAAACACTTACTTCAGCAGGCTGACATCTACGATAAAAGCTTCCCCAAATCATTTATCTCTTCTGTGAAGAAGTTGAAGAAATTGCATAGTTTTGTCTTGTTTTGTTTTTTCTACAGCTGTGACGTTTAGCTTAGAACACCTAGGACTGACAAGGGAAAGACTCAAGAATATTTAACAGTTTTTTCAGTGTTAATAACAGGTCTACTATACCAGAGATCCTGGGGAACATCGTAGCGAATGTCTTTCTCCCATGAGTGATACCTGCACTGTGTCATTCCCCCTTTGAGACCAAGAGCCCCCAGGGCAGAATAAATTGGTCTCTTTTCACCTAAGCTAGAGAGGGAATCGGCCAGGATTTACTCCTCAGCTGCCCAAAGCCCATGGCTTCAGGTCCATCAGAAGCCTTTTGAGTTACTGGTTTCCGGGATCGAGGGTCAGCTCCTCCATTCGGGGTCCGTCGTCACCCTGCATGGCACCGGCTGAGAGGTGCTAACAGAGGCGATGGAAATCGCAGGAGTCCGGCCCCTCACTCCTTGGCGGGCCGCGGGCGGCCGTGTGCGTCCAAGGAGAGATCCCCAATATACAGATGGCTTAAATTATGGCGCAAACCAGTGATTAACAGCCCGGCCCAATCCAAATCTAGCTTAATATTTCTCTGTTTATGCTCTACATAATAACATATGAAAATACCATTGCCCAAGAGAAATGTATCCTGAAGTTTTTTTATCCATTTATTGGGTGAAAATACAAGTCCTCCAGCTCGTTCTGCTGTGTGAAGTTTTTTTTTGGGGATACTGTTTTTGGGGTCTCATGAGTAAGCCTGAGACTCTGAGTGACAGTCCCAAGACACTGAATATTCATGGGCGACACGACAAGATTTATCAATAATGTATAGCGCTGCCGAAAATGGCTGGAGTGTGGCTTTAAAAATTTTAAGCAAAAAAAAAAAGCCAATTTTAGAAGCTAAAACACAAACTTCCTGCCGAACAGCTTGCTTGTGCGACATCCATCTTAACACAAGGGCTGAAAATGACACTGGTACATTAAGTCATCTAATAAAAGATGTAACAATATAGCTGCCAGTTATGTTACTGATTTTCTGTGGTTCTGGATTTAGCCCTGAGTGAGAGAGAGAGTGATTATGGAAGCTATTTAGGGAATGTCAGAAAGCAATGAATCAGAGACCAGTTAAACTCTAAATATTACTCAGCACTCTACTGTAGCACTCCATTAATTCATCTCAGTTTAGCTCTGTCAATAATGCCAAGATTAAATATCGTCACTGCTAAGTCATTAATTAATTCCCTATCCTAAGTTCCTGCATATGCTTCACACCACAGTAGCAGCTGAGTACTGAGAGCATTGAAATATGATATATATGGGGAAGTCTCATATTTAATGGGAGTATTACAGAGGTACCTTAATACTCCTACTATATCTCTTAGGAACATACTGTACAATGTGTGTTGCAGATGTGACGCTTAGCTTATAATAGCTAGGACTGACAAGTGGTTTTCTGGACTGTGATATATAGACAGGATACCTATTCAGGCCTGTCACCATGTTATCTTGTGTTTATGTGCGTGTATGTGTACATGTAATAATTACCGTATTTATTGTGTGAAAGGTGCACGCTGGATCTTAATAAAATATTATTACTGATTGTTTGCATATTAGTTAAAATACAGAAATGAGCTCTTAATTCTGTATTTGTTACTCAGTAATATGATCAGTCACATGTAATCATGCAATCTTTCCCACCAATTAAAAAAAACTATCAGTATGCATCATCAAGACACACGTTTAATCCCTAGAATCTTAGTTATACCCACCTGAAACATGAATTTGTTTACATTAGCTGCTTAAAAAGGAATACAAAACTCAATCAAGATGTGATCCAATTAATAAAGCTTGGCAATGACGTTTGATTGAAAATGATGTTTGACTTGTACTGCACCTGCCCGTCTTGTAGATGGAGCCAGCCTAACATATTCAGAAAAACATGCCTTATCCCATCTGCTCCCAGAACTCTCAGTTTTTACACTCCTTTTTATACCTCACCAGTCATGCCATGAACCTAATTTTCTGTCAGTTATTCATTATGGCCACAAAAATTTGCCAGGAATCTATCACCAGGGAGCACCACTGTCTACAGATCTGAAATGAATTGTTTTCAGCCTGGTGGAGGCTGGTGGAGCAAAGCTGCCCGTTGTCCATGATGTCCTGTCAAAGAGTCTGCCTCTACACTTATAATTCACCAAATCATGGCATTTGAAAGAAATCGATTTGAACAAGAAATAAGGTTTCCTATCTCCAGACTCCAGTTAGCCAGAAGATGCTTCCAGATTACTTAGCTTTCCTTGATGACCACTTACCTTGGCTATTGAGACTTATCAGGAGATATGAAATCAATATAAATCTTTAATTTTAGCAATCAATATTAATGGCGAATATTTTAAGGTCTTTTTGTTCTTTATCTCCTCTTAGTGTCCTTCAGGGAATCCGCTCCATCATTTTCTCATTCAGTACACAAAACAAGCGCCTCGCCTGTTAAGCACTCAACAAGATCATTTTAAAACTCGTCTTTGTGTCCAAATTTATACTTTAGAAGCACTTAAAAGAGACTCTGACTCATCCCTCGTTTCTGAAGGGAATATCCTAATTAAATTTCTCTCAAATACAATAAGCCCACCCCAATAACCCAGGGACGTCAGGCCTTACGCAACCACAGCCTTTTATCTATGTTGCAAAGAGGTGAAAATAAAATCAGCATAAGTGTTTAACCAGGAGTCTCATTTCAGATCTGTGAAATCCACCCTCTATGATCACAAAAGGGACAGAAGTCAAATAGACTCAACTCAAATACAAAAAGTACACAGATCGCAAGGGGCTTTCTGTGACTTTTTATTTCTATTCTTTCACATGCCTGTACAGCTGCAGCTTGTTACGCCTTTTCAGACTCGCCATACTGAAGCCTACCTTCTGTGTCTTTGGCTGCTCTCCCGCTGTATGCCGGAAGTAATAAGCACCGACAGCGCAATTACAATGACCTCAGAGGCGATCCTAGGGACTCTGGGGGCCCTGGGCAAAAAAACTCCACGGGGCTCCGCAAGTCACCTTCCCTCAACATGGCCGAATTTATTACCATCATTTTAGCATGAAGTCTCAGTAAATAATATCAGAAAAGAGAAATTAATAAGGACAAGTCCTTTATTTTTACTTTTGAGAGAAATAGAATACACAAATAAAGCAGATTTGTCGTTGAAATGTACTATGTAATTGGCTGCCCTCGGGGGGGCCCTCACAGCTGGGGGCCCCAGGCAATTGCCTGCCTTGCCTATCCGCCGAATGACCTGCTTGTTATTGGTGCATGCTGGAGAGTCCATACCTCTCTAAGTGGTCCGTCGGTACTAATTGTGCGGGTCAGAGTGGACTCTCTCTGTCCTTCTATAGTAGTTTGAAGACCCTTCTAATCGATGGCACAAACTGATGATCTATCAGTTAGCTTTTGGAGCTCACGGCCCCCGCTTCCTCGCTCCTCCCCACCTCCTCCTCGCCCACCAGCGCCTCCAGTGTCATCTGCTCTCATTCCAAAGTCTCCATTTAATTAAATCTCTCATGACTCTGGCTGCTTTTTGAGGAAAAGGTCAGCGGAGTCCCTGCAGCTAAAAAAAGACCGAAAATTTCAGTGTCGCAACATCAATCCCCATGTAGTTTTATTTAAAATACGAGAAATTCGGGTTTGAA
>JAODLD010000069.1:22213867-22227438 GCA_026781065.1 Mormyrops boulengeri | reverse complement strand
TTGTATTCTGCTCTCATTCCAAATTCTCCATTTATTTAAACCTCTCATGACTCGGGCTGCTTTTTGTGTAAAAGTTCCGGGGTGTCCCTGCAGGAAAAAAAATACCCCCCCCCCCCCATCTATTCCCTAATGATACCCAGTGGTCAATCTCGAACTGCCAGTGACAGGCTCCTCAGAAGAGCAGTGGTGGTCAAGAACAATCGATCAGGTGAATAATGATAATGAAGGCCTTCATGGGTCCACCTGATTTGGGCAAGGGGTGGGGGTGCAGGCTAAGGACCAGCAGGTTGGAGGGAAGGGTAGAGTGCTTCTTCAGCTGAGGCCCTGTGCTAGACTTTAATGATCCCACCAGCTAGCAGCTTCTTCACATCCTAGCGGCATTACCAGTTACGGACAGAGTCCCACATACTGGCAGCATATCTCATTTATTCTCCAATTTTTTGCAATCGTTGATCCAATAGGCCTTGCTAATTCATCCGTTGAGTTTTCATATTTCCTTATTATTATTATTATTATTATTCTTTGTCAGACAGACAAAAAAAGCAGTTTTTATTTATTCAGTGTCCAGTAAAGGCACAGTCAAGGTTAATCCGCAAAACCTCTCAGCTTGTCCCACAACACAAATCATGGTACCCCCCCCTCCCAGCACGACCATACTGACCTTTTACACCCTCTGACCTTTGCATCAACCTTCACGCTGACCTTTCCTTTCAGGTGATGGCAGACCCCAGCCCCCAGCTGGGCCTGTTGAACAAACACAGCGAAAAGAAGTGAAGCCAGCGGTGGCCTTCTGCCCTTTTTGGGGCCCGTTTGCTACAAAGGGTAGCGTGTACAAGCTATATTCTTTCGAAATGTCAAAGAGGAAGCCAGAGGAGGCCATTGACCTCCAGCTTCTCTGGGTCAAAGCACTTAAAATATCTGAAAGCTCTGGGCTTTTCGGCATGAGCCACACAAGTCTTACTGAGGAGGGAGCAGACTCCTTACATTCTACACATCAGCAAATGTTACATGGCTTCTGATACAAAGACCTGGTGGCTTAAAATACAAATAGTTTTAAAGGTTGAGGAACAGTGTGTGTCAATGCAATTGATCAGCAAAGTAGTAAATACCGGAAAAAGTAAATAATATTATACTCTTACTTATGTATGAATTAACTAAAAACAAAGTCTTAGGTATATAACTATCTCATGTTCGTTCGTCATTAATGAATCGTGATGCATCTTTTATCGCAAGTAGCGACTATATTTGTTCATGATTTGCACTTCAGTAGTAACTGAGTTATTACTAAGCATTTGTTCCCCGTCAAGTAGAGTGTTACCAGGTGTTTGGTTGCCTAAATTAATTTAAAGCAATGTTCTTGTTCTTTAATTAGGTCCATAAATCAATTAATTAAAAATTAAGGCAGGGGTTATGATCTGATGAGCAGGTAAGATCAGACCTCTCTCTCCACAGATTCTAAGATCTTCTTGAAGTCGCCCAGATGTTCTCACGCCAGCTGAGATATAACCCCTCGGCTCTTTCCTAGGTCTTCCCTGGTGGCACATCCCTGTAATTGCTCCCTGGTGGCAACAATGACGCTCGAAACCACCTTGATCTGAAGGAGCACCATAAAACTAAGAGCCTGAACCATGTTTCAATGACTCAAATATGTGCTTTTTTTACACTAAATTAGAATTTTAAACTCCTTTTATTGTCACTTTAGGTTACACAGTTGCCATTCTCTGCACCCAGATGCTTGTAACTTTAAGTTTTCAACATTTTTGGGCTGGTGTGTACCACAGAAATATTTACCACAGACAAATAAGTTGACAAATCAGAGGTCTCCACATTCTCCTTGCTGTGGCACAATCTGCCTGTCAGTGCAGTTCCTGCTAGGTCTGCAGCATAATTCTTTCAAATCTCAGACAGTATCTTTTGACACGAAGGAACACAATTAAATCCAGTCACCTGTCCACACTACTAGCCAGTGTCTGCTCTCCCTGGCTTCTTATTTACCACTGAAAGCACCATGAATATAACCAAAAGAGGCACATGTTCGACATGAAGAGCATCATTCATCATGCAGAGAAATGGCAGCCAACTGTACTCAGAGAGTCTTGTCTGTTCATCTGCTCATTTTCCCGCCAGTTTCCCGTCATCATTACCTAACCCTCCCATTTTCCCCATCTAGCCTTAGGAACTCCTGAGTTTTTTTTCCCCCTCTCCTTTGTTGACACCACCGCTGCTCACTCTCCGTGAAGGGAAAACACATCCTTCAAAAACGTATGTTTCCACACTTCAATCCTCATCTTGCCCTAATTGCCATTCAGACTGAAAGAATTCTCACAGTGAACAAGGCGGGGCGGGTGAAATGTCACAAAGCTCGATGAACAAGGAAGACTCACCCTTTCATCCACCTCTCCTGCGGCCTGCTGACAGTGTTCACCAGAAGGGCGGCCTGGAGATCCCAAGGCTGGGTTTACCACCAGCCCGAAAGCCCAGAGTCTGAGGGAAGTTCACTGGAGTCCTGCTGAAGCCTTAGCACCTGGAGGAAAGAACTGCTTCTCTTGGCAGAAGAAAACTATTAGCAACCACCAAGAACTAGAACAACATAGTTTGGAGAAGCAAAGTGCAACTGGTTTAGATGCATAGATTAGATCATGAATTCAGGGCAAAAAGCTGTCATGTCTTTGTATCAAGCAAGTGTACTGATGATTTATCAGTACATTAAAAAAGCCATTTAAAAACAAACACTAGCTATTTTGCACTACTAAGAGTATTATTAGAAATGTAAATTTCTTTGCATAATTTCTTGTTGATGACTGGGAATCGCCTAAAGCTCCTTAATTAGTGTCGTTTTTCCGACATGCTTGTCGCGCGCGGGAGACTGATTAATGAAGCTTGGCTTTACGAGCCAACATCTCCACGATGAAACATGAATGAGCTACCGACAGGCACCAGTGCTAACGATGCCCTCAGCCCATGCTCACAGCCTGCCTTCTGGCCCTTTCTTCCACAGGAGAACTCCATTCCCCCCCCCCAACCCCCGCGGTGGTTCATTTTTTAGCCACGGTTATGCAACCTGGAAAGGGACCACCGTCCCTCTGCTAAGCTGATGAGTCGGAGGAGAAGCGAAGGAATATCTGCACCGAAGGAAAAAATAATTCTCGCCCTCTTCCTGTTCAGTCCTGGTACCTCTATTCTCTTTATTGTTTATGGAATCCCATGACTAAGGTCCTACTGTGCCCCTGTTTAGGCGAATAATCGACCAGCAGGAAAGCCACAGATTAAATACCGTTACCCTGAGAAAAGAAGCAGGTTGTGGTAACACAGATGCATATGTGCAAGTGATCTCAGATGATCTTCTCATTCAGCTACATACGGAGTCTAATTAATGGTGCTGTGGTGTCATTTGAGGAGTCTAGTTCACGCAAGAGTAGAAAACAAATTAGACAGTCAGTTCACAACATGACTCTGACCAAAAGAAATATCAGTGAATCTCGTTACTTAGAAGTGTAACCTTATGCATTGAAAATGTAATATTATAAAGGAACGTAATTGTCATTCCACTTGTAATTATCATTTCAGACTTCGGTTGAGTGAGATATAAATTGCAAATGGCAGTCAGTCAAGGTTGCTGCCAATCAAATCCTCTGCTGATCAGGGAGCCGGTCGACGTGACCCAGTTGCATCTCTGCTCCTTCCCTTTGAACCTACTTTTGTTTGCCACTCTTGTAAAGCTTCACTTTCAGTGTCCACCCCCCCCCCACGGTCTTGCCATGCACTAGAACAGCAGATGGAGACGTACTATAGCTGCAGCACATTTATCATAAAAAATGCATCTGACACCTGTGTAATTTGCCTAATCATTTTTTCCTAATAAGCCCGTTCCATTAATTATGCACGATTTCCACAATGCAATGGGGATGAAAGTAAGTCTGACGGCTTAATATCTCTCAGAGTAATGTGGGTCTCATCGCCACCGTCTGACTTCCTCTCGCTGTTTCCATTTCCTGGGTGTTAATTAGGGGTAGACAATGAGGTATCTGTGTTATCGCGTCGTGGGCTTGGCCGCAGAGCCCCCCCACAAGCGTCTGGGTGGGGGCCCGGCATGTGAAGGTGGACAGAGTGGAACGAGAGAGACGGGCATCCCCTCCCCTCTCACAGTTAAACTTGTCTTTGCTAAATTTTGTCCTCATAGCTGGAAGCAGAGCTGGCCTGGTTATCATGCATTTAACATGCCAAACTCTCTACCTGTTTTTCTCCAAACATCTTCCAAACCTTTCCTGTCATCCATACTACTTCTTCCTTTCTACACAAAGTGAGAACTTTATTAAGGTGACAGAGTGGAGGTAGAGAACAAGGTACATCACAGCGTTTTACCCATGTTGGGAAGAGATTTTCTACAGACTCATACATTAACACACTGATATGGTGTTGACAGCTTGTCAAATAGTTAATTAATCACACCTAATTTACTAACTTTATGGGAACCAGGCAGGGAATTTTTCAAATCACAATAAACTGACTGTGGAAAGAACTGTACATCATACATTTAAAGGCCTTCCTGAAAAGTTATGATCAACTTCTTGAGCAATCAGCCATTTCTATGGCAAGAGAGATCAGTGTATCGTAGGGATTAAGCTTTGTGGTGATTGTCTACCAAAATCAGTCAGAAATTTTGTATTTCATGGCATCTCCCATTTTCAAGAGAACTTCACACAAATCCCGAGCCTCTTGCATGGGACATAAGACAAGGGGTGAATCTTTGTAGTGACCCACAAAATCTCAAAATACTATAATAAACATGTGTGAATATATGACAAAATATGGATCGATGCTGAGTTTTATTTATCCTTTTTGGGATTTGATTTTTTTTTTAAACTGATTGTTTGTAATAACTTGTAACTGAGGTTAGAAAAAAATTTGCACTATGCTTGTTGACTAATCAGTGATTCACCTCTGGCTTTCAACAGGGAAAATGCAACAGCAGTGAGGTACAACAAAAAGCAGCTGGTCCATAATTCACCTGTGGTATGGGTGGATCTGCGGGAGATAGGCAGAAAAATACAGGTTAATAACATATTACTTGATTGCCCTGAGTAGAGAATTCCCCCTGCTCTCCATCTCCACCTGTTTTGAATAAAGTATCTCTATGGGGCGTCAACAACCTGCTTTGACAGCTTGGATTGATCCCTTCTGTGGTCTCCTGGCCAGAGACAACCATAGACCAACCATGCAACCACTACAAATCAACTACGGAACAACTGTGCACCAACCAGGCAACCACTATGCACAACCATGCACCAATTACACGCCAGCTCTGCACCAGCTATGCATCGACCTGACACCCACTATAGACAACCATGCACCAAGCACCAACTATGCATTAACCATGCACCAACTATGCACCAGCAATGCACTAACATGCACCAACTATGCACCAACCTTGCACCAACCATGCACTAGGCAAAAGATGAAATAAATGTATTTCAATATATGGTACCACAATTATAGTGATTACAGGGTGTAAAAATCTTTAAAGGCCCTGATCTGCTTGGCGGGAAAGGTGAGAATTCACTGCAGCGCTGACATGCCTCGTGCTCGCGTGGGGGGGCAGAGAGTATCACAAGAATGGCAGACAGATCCAGAGCAGCACAATGCTAAAAATACGTTCAATGACAAGAGCAGCCCGATTAGGCCCAGAGCATCCACTCAAAAATAGGACATTTGCTTTGAAATAAAGACATGAATTCCAAGGACTATAAACCAATCACAATGTGCGGAAAGGACGGGGAGAAAAGAACACTGTAGACGTGGCAAATGGCATCTTTGTCAGTCCACTGGAAAAGCCGATGTCTATGTTTGTCTTCCAGTTGGTTTCCTCAGTATTAATTATAAATTTATGCAGAATACAAATAAATATTAAGGCTCTTTGAATACCAACAGAAAACACCTGACGCTTGTCTTACATGCTGTTCTCTGCCCAGCCGAGCACAGAAGGACTTGTTGACATGCATAAACCTTGTCATCCAAGGGTTTTCGTAATTGGGATCTCAGGAGTTTTAATTATCTGTAAAAACCGCCAGCATGCCCGTGCGGGTTTGTTTTGACGGCCCTTTTCCACTCGTGTCATCCTAATTCTCTTTTTCCCTGGACCAAATGGTGATTTTGTTTTAATGAGCAGAAAGTGAGAGACAGATGACTGATGCTGACTGAACGCATGTTTATAAAGACAGGCGGAAAATCCGCATAAACTGCAGCTACAACAAGGGGCTCTCAGGCACCATTTCACCGCTCATATGTGCTGTTTTTGTTTGTCAAATGAATTTATTTGGGTTTTGGTATTTTATTTACATCTTACCTTTGCTCCTTCATAATTAAGAGTATCAAACACAGATTCAAAATAAAGAAAATATTTTTGGAAGAGAATTATCTTGAGCAGTGGTAGCTTGTTGATTTAGTAGCTTTTGTATATATGTGTGCGTGTGTATGTGTGTGGATTATGTTTATATTACATTGTGGGAACCGAATGTCCCCCACAATGTAACAAAATCTGTTATTTTGACAATGTGGGGACCATATTTCAGGTTATTTCTCGCTGCAAATCCAAATGCAGATCTCAGAAATCTTATGAAGACAATGATATGCAGTTCGTTTGAGCTGCAACTGAATCTTTTATTCACAAAACTAATTTACACACTCTGATCTCTGTGGATCAGATGTAACAGAGGAGTTTAATTTGTGTTGTGGATTGAATGCTAATTTGACGATGTCTGCTCTCACCTGAATGTAGTGACAGTAATAGACTAAAAGTCACGATAGTAGTCAGGGTTCAAGGACTGAACTCCAGCCTTCAGAGATTTGGTTTCAAGTTCTGGTTTATTTCTTTGAAAATAAGGATGGATTCTGCAGTCACGAAATTGAGAGGAAGCCGTTTCCACCATGTAAGGTCAAATGTAGAAAAAGAACAGGTTTTTTCGACCTTTCAGATCTAGAACTGTTAGACAAGAATCAAACCAGGAAGAGGTGTAAAGGTTAGATGAGATCTTGTAGATATGGCTGTGCCTGGTTCACGAAAACCAAGAACTCATGTATGACATAAGCTCCAAATGGCAGCCAATGGAGGAGGACCTTGAGAAGCACATGGCCAGAGTCAGAGAGGTGAAACGCAGCATGGGCCGTACTCCTGCTGCCTTGAGAAAGCGGAAGGTGATGTTCCTGTCAAGGGTAATACGCAGGCTTTTGACAGTTGTTGACATTGCTACAATTGAGCTGTTTAGTGGGATGTTAAGCTCACGGCAATATGATGGACTGGATGGAATACAGAATATCTCAGTCTTTGACACGCTAAGTTGGAAATGACGGTTTGCCATCTAGGGCAAGCTGTCAGCAAGACATGCTGTAATATGAGAGGAAAGTATGTGTTTGAAGGGGAAGAAGAAAGGAAGAGGTGCACGTCCTCAGCATTGCAGTGATATGAGATGCCCTCAGGAGATGATGGAGCCCAAGGGTACTGTGATCAGAGAAAAAAGGAGGGAGCCCTTCAGCGACCCCTGCAGGATACCAGCGGAAAGGCTACAAGGCCCGGAAAGGGAGCCCATTCAGATCACTCAGCAGAACCACCCTAGGAAATAGGACAATTTTGATTTGGATGCAGTTTTATCCAAATCAAAATTTGTTTTCTGCTCATGTTCAGCTTTTCAGCAGACATCTTTAACACTAATGAAACACTGCTAACTAGCTCACTAGCGATGAATCGTGAACAGGTGATTATTTTTGAAATCCACACTTCAATCATTAGCTAAGTCTTTGGATAACTCTGAAAATTGCCATGGAAATTGTGAATTTAAATAAATGTATGTTCATCTGTCCTTAACCTTTTTGATTTCACTTTATTATGTTACTAACAAAGATGTGTTTGAAATATATTTTACTATTATTATTATTATTATTATTATTATTATTATTATTATTATTATTATTGCTGTTGTTGTTGCTGTTGTTATTGACCTGTCACAAACAGAAAGACCCAAGTGTGGAACACGGGGAGTTTATTGGGAACCAGGCAGGCAGAAATGGAACCGGAGGTTCGGAGGCCGGGGGGGGGGGTCAGTCCTAAACAAAGAGCTCTAGATAGGTGGCAGGCACACGGGGAAGGTCCAAAATGAGTGGGATCGGGGCAGGACCTTAACCAGGCAGGCAGGTCGGATCAGAGCTAGATGAGAGACGCGGTTAGAACACTCAGCAAGTCACATTACATGACAACACTGAGTTCACGGGCACTGGGATTTTAAAGGACAGGTGGTTCCACTCAGATGCTGATAAGCTGGCGTTGTCATCGGGGGGGGGGCTGGTGAATAACCATTATCCATTATTAACCATTATTTTTTTCTCTCTTAAAGCTCGTACTTGTGGAGAAAGATATAAGAATTTATGTCATTTAGAAATGCAGAAGTGCTCTCTGCAGGCAAATATTCCATGTGCATCGTGTTTGGCGGTGGCTGAAGATTACCGTTGCAGATTATGAGCACAAACGATGTTAGCTACACAGCTCATCTCATGTGGAAGTTGTTCATACAAAGTCAGGGGATTAATGAGCATCTTATGTAATTAAAGCTGAAGCAGCCCTTTCCCAGTTGCCCCTTTGAAGTTAAATTAGCCTCCGCGCCTGCCCCCATCGCCGTCTGCGCGACACAGCGGAGTCGCTCCCGCAAATCAAATACAGCCCTCCATTGTCCTATCCCTTTAGACAAAAGACACTGGGCTGGTGTCCCAGTTAGTGGTTTTTGTGTTTGCTTAATTAGTATAACTGGGATTACAGAATCCTGTTGTTCAATGTTGTTGTTCCACATACCTCATACAGATCAAAGCAATTTAAGTGGTGCTGCTCACTTCCTTGGTGATTCCAGTTTGCGCTCCATCACAGTAACACTGATAACAGAGAGGTCCTCCACAATACTGAGATGGAGTACCTGACATGTATCAATTTATAGTGGACCCAATGCAGGCGTACCTTGAGTCATTCCTTTTTTCATCTACAATTCATCCAAGCGAGTATACAAACAAGCACACTTCAGACGCTTTATATATTAATAAGCAGCTCAACAAGATTGAAATTATTTATGTAACATGCCCCAGTGAGAGTGTGCTGGGGGGTGTTCCACAAAGCAGGATTTCTTGCTTAGCCGGATAACTTGCCGGATTCAAGGAGGTCTGGGCTAAATGTAAGTGAACAAAGATAAAGTCCATTTAGCCCAGACTACCTTAAATCCAACACATTATCCAACTAAACAAGAAATCCTGCTTTGTGGGACACCCCCCTGGTGTCACTGGGCTCTAGGCCCCTTCCTAAGAGGGTGGGGGGTTATTCTCATGATTGCACAGTGCCAGCTGTACTATATGGGAGAATATTGTTTATTATTTACAGTCTAAATGATGAATGACTACACAACTTCAAGGCTTCATGCCTCCGGTTAATAGGAGATGACAGACACATATATGAATAAAGATGGACGGATACACTTCAGCTGAATTTGTGATATATGTGGTTAGTCACTAAACTTCATTATGAGGAATTATCAAGTTGAGAGACATAATAGCATCTTGGCCATCTAATTTTGTCAACAATGAAGCTGACTCTGCGGTTGAATATTGTGCATTATTTACAGGCTAAATGATTTAGACTGTAAATTTAGAAGAATTACACTTGATTTATTTAAGGAGATGAGATTCATGCCCCTGTTGAAATGGCAGATTATTATTTTGCAGAAGTAAAACTGACAGGCAAAACACAGCCATTTTTAGCAAGAGATGCAGACAATGCGACCAGGATATGCATTGCTTGTCTATCATCATCTGCCTTAAACTGTACTCAAATCAGTAAAGAAAAATCTCATAGAACTATCCTTACCAGCTTACACAGAGTTCCCCTTTGTCTGAAACAGTTTAATTTTCACTTCTGGCTCAACATTGTTACCATATTCACCGGACAATAGGACTGCTCTAGAGCGCTCCTCAAAAATCTATACAAAATAAAAATAAAAAACATGTTGTACTGGGAGGTGACACAGGGTTGCAGTGGTTGTCACCTGGGTTTGAGTCTCTACTGGGGTTTCTTGTTCTCCCAGTGTCGTTTCCTCCAGTTTCCCCCACTGCCCAATACCATGCTGAGGTTAATTGGAGTTATGAAATTGCCCATAGGTGTGAGTGTATGAGTGAATGGTTTGTGTGTGCCCTGCGATGGGTTGGCAGCCCATCCTGGGTTGTTCCCTGGCTTGCACCCATAGCTTCCGGAATAGACTCTGGATCCCCCATGATCTTGAGCAGGATAAGTGGTTTCAGAATGGAGGGATGGATGTTTTACTGGTGGCTTAAGGAAAACACATGAGAAATGAGGTGCAGGACATTGCATAGACTGGGCATGACCTCTATGATCTGAATTCCAGCCGTATTGTGTTTGGGGATAATTTATTGTCTTGCTGCCATCAACCTGGATCATCTTTAATCCCAAATTTCCTCAGTGCCATTTTCTTTGGGATGCCAGTTGTTTGTGAGCCAACTAAGTACCCTTTGGTCTCATCTGCCGATATCAGCCACGCAAGACAGTCCCTTCTTTGTTCAATGAAATGCATATTTACATAATCCTAAAGTCATCGTCTCTGTATAAAGCACAAAATTGAGTTTGACCGAAAATGGAAGTATTGTTTAGATACCAGTCAAGTAGCGAGGGAGTTCAGGACGACTTAAAGGAGCACGTTCTGGCTGAGAAGAGGTGGGCAGACCACGCTGAGATCCTCCGGTCAATGTATGTAGCTGCTCACGAACTCCTGGAAGTTCCACAGAAGAGATTTATGGTTTGGAGTCACTTTGCAGTTGATGAGGCTCTGCTTATGGTTTGGGATGACAGGTGAAAATGCATGCAGTAAGACAAACCCATCCGAAGTCGCTAACCAAAGAAGCAACAAAACAATCCACCTTTTTTGGGCCCCCGCACCCGTTTCCAGAAGCAACAGACACATGGAAGGGCATAACCCAGGAGAGGGTGCTGACCCCTGACAGGGTATTATTAACAAATCTCCTGTAGAAGTCCTCTATTTACACCTCTGGATCGAGTGACCAAAATCTTTTTGGTCACTTATTCCCATACCTGCCTTTTTGTGGTGGATACAGCTTTCGTGAGCTGCCATCCGAATATGATCTTCAGATTTAGAAATGATGTTGTGTAGATTCATTGACCCAGTGCTGTCACTTGTCAGCGGCATGGACCTCCATGCTAAGCAGAGACCAGGCGAGGGGATAATTGGGTCTCTGCTCTGTAACCAAATGTAATGAAGAGCTTGAAAGGGCTGTCACTTTAGAGAGTTTTGCAAAAGTAAATATTTTGAGAGAGCATGTCTAGGGGATTTCATAATGAGAATAAATCCAGGTTGAAAATATCAAATTAAATTTTGCATGTCACAAGGTAACCCTTCAAGTTTTTTTTAAATGATGAAACACATAATCAAAATCATAGTATAACTAGGACACTTCAAGGATTAGACAGACAGACGGACAGATAGATAGATAGATAGATAGATAGATAGATAGATAGATAGATAGATAGATAGATAGATAGATAGACACATGCACACACACAGTCCAAGTATTCATACCTTTGTGGGGACTCTCCATTCACTTCTATGGTCATAACCATAATCCCAACTACGACAATCCTAACCCTAACCCTAACCCTAACCCTAACCCTAACCCAGCCCGAAGCTTAACATAAGTAACCAAACAAAATACAACACTTTCTTTAGTCTTTTTAGTTTCTTTGATTGCATTCTCAGATTTTTATGGAATTGAGGTCCCAACAAGATAAAAAGTTACAGATTTTTATCACGTTGTGGGGAAATTTGGTCCACACAATGAAATAATTACACGCACACACATACACACACAATGTATTATACATATTACATTTACCATGTATTATTGAACCAAATGGACTGTCCCAAAGGTAAACAGGGAAGCATGGAGATGGCGGCCTTCACTAAATTTTAGTTGTACCACCTTCCCAACAAACAGCCAAAACCTGTTTCCGCTACATTTTTTGCACCCTTATTTCCACCATATAGTAAGTCACAGAACACCCCCCACGAGCAAACTGTACCACCTATGAGTAAGACCTGTCACCTGTGAGGCGACCCCATACCTGAGAGTTCTTGCTCCCTTCACCTATGAGTAAAACCTGTCACCTGTGAGGCGACCCCATACCTGAGAGTTCTTGCTCCCTTCACCTATGAGTAAAACCTGTCACCTGTGAGGCGACCCCATACCTGAGAATTCTTGCTCCCTTCACCTATGAGAAAAACCTGTCAAGTGCGCATAGACCGCCTTGCTCTATATAAAAACAACATTTGAATATGACCAGTCATTTTGATAATGCCACATAGTCTAATAAAGCAATTTATGACATTATTCAGAACCAGAACATTATCATCAATAGATGATATCTCACTGGCACAAATTCCTGGACAGGTCACTTAGTTCTGTCTCAGTGCCGTGACTTTATCCAGAAGGTTCCTTATAAAGATTATAGCGGACATTCGGTGAGGTACCAGTACACCAGCTAGGTTGAAACCCTGTCAGAGGTGGCAAGAACATTTCTATATTAATGCTCTTCAAAAATAGCCGGGAGACGCATATAAAGTTGTAAGTATGGATGTGTACAAGTAAATTGAGTTGCCAGCACACGCTGGAAAGCGCTGAAATCTCAGATAATGTTCTAAGTTCTGGTTTCACGATCAAGACAGGCCTCATTAATTCGGATTCAGGAATCAAAACGTGGAATGCTTTCGGGGTTTGCCTGCCTCTGCTCATTGCCTGGGAAGAATGTCAGTTTGGATTTATCATCTACATAGTGAAAGAAATAAATTTATCACACGAAGCAATTTAGCTTCTCTCCTGCTTCTGTTCTGCCAGGGCATGACTGACACTCTCATTATCGGCTCACAGCGAGATTAGATGGTGTTACCTAACTGGCCTGGGATGAGGCCTGTGGATTATGTACAGGCACCACAGTGTATTTGTGTGACAGTGCCAGTCATGAATCTGCTAGCTTCTTTAAGCTTGCCAGTGTTCTGCTATTCACTTGTTATTGTCTTATTTGTTCATCATCCAGCATTTGTTTTTTTTTTAACCAAGTGTCATTCGGTGTTCCCTTCTAACCAACTGAAGTCTTGATCCACCTGTCATTCACTGCTTGTTGTCTTTGCTCATTTTTTTTTTTATATACTAAAATCAATATTTGCCCCCTCTGTCATTCAGTGTTTTTACCAAATTCAGCATTCATCCTTTTGTCAGGTGTGTTTTTTTGTGACGGAAGCTTAGGAACAATGTTCTAGGCATAGGATTGGGAAACTTGTCACTGCTAGAGGCTGTTTCACACTTGAGTTCCCCCTGACTGTGCGGTGTTTTTTTTTTCACTCAGGTGTGTAGTGGGGGGGGTTGTTGTAGAAAGAAAACAAAAAGAAAAAAAAAAAATAAAAAAAAAAAAAAAAAAAAAAAAAAAAAAAAAAAAAAAAAAAAAAAAAAAAAAAAAAAAAAAA
>JAODLD010000069.1:22173940-22206526 GCA_026781065.1 Mormyrops boulengeri | reverse complement strand
AGTTAAAGCCTCTAAATCATGAATTTTATTCCTAATGCTCCTAGCATTTAAGTACAGACAGCAAAGGGTAGGCCTCTATTTAAAAATAATTAATTTAGGATTGAACATGGGCGTCGTCAGGCCTATTTTAGGGGGTCTGAAGTGACCTTAGACAAGGCGATATGCTTATCTAAATCTAAATCGCTACACAGAATGATGCAAAAAGGTAAGCACATAAAACACTAAACCCCGAGCAGAGGCCGAGGAGCGTCTCTTTTGCTGACCGATTACCTGAAATGGATTGGTAGCTGAATCTCCCAGACAGGAGTAAAAGGCGAAATGCTTTTTTTGTGCTCTAAAGAAATGTTAAACATCATGCATTCGTCACAACTGACCTCATTTCCATTACAAAACCACAGCGAAAGCATGTTGACTTCCCTTGAGATTTCCCGGCTAGGTGCATATCAGAAAAAAATCTCATCCGTATTCGAAGACACTTTGTTCTTTATTAAAGCAACCATTTTAAGTACATAAAATAAGCTTTAAAATTTATACGACATATGGGAAAGTAATTATACTTAACTGGACAATATAGGCCCTCATATTTTGCGCTTGCGTTGATTCGGGTTGACTGCGTTCTATAGACTTTGTTTCCAGAAAGAAAGAGAAATGTACATTTTACTTTTTTGTATGATCTTTTTTGACAAAATTGCCATAACTAGAAATCTTCGCATACTGGAGCAGCAAAACTGTACGCAGGAGGTAAGAATCTATAATAATTAGTTCTTAAATCAAAACCGATTGTATTGAGTATCTTTCATATACTAACTAGGAAGGCATTCTCGTTTTGTTTTGCTTTCGATTTAATGGTTACCGTTATTGGGGATTGGGGAACAGGTGTAATGTTATTTTGAACTGGTTTATGTCATGTTGAACCCCGCATTTCTAAGTTGGTTTTCTTGGGGTGGGGGAGGGGCACAGAATCATGGGTGTTTTTCTTGAATTTATTCAGCAACAAAAACCCCGTTTTTTTCAGAACCTGAGGTGCAGCGTAAATATAGGCCTAAGTAAGTATTTTTTACATATATTAAGTTATCAGTTTCACAGTGACATCAAATACATATAGATATGCAGATGATGACAGTTTTAATACAGACATAATATTGGTCGTAAAAAAATGAAAATATGTAGTTTCTACTATTTTACTGGGACGCAGACCTTAATATGTAGTTTATAACAGTGAACAATTAGTAGGCTCTATCGGCAGAACAATATTGTTGAACGGACGTAAGAACGACCATAAATAGAGCAATGAGGTTTGTAGGGACATCAGTTACTGTGACGGAATTGTTGTCACACCTGCTAGGTAACTGTTTGGATGAGCGGTGGAAGAGGCCGAGGTATGAAACCCCCACTGGACCAGTGTGGCAGTGCAAGGCCAGTGCGAGGCGGGACGAGATGGGGCATCTTGTGCCGGTGCTGATGGTGGAGTGGACGGCAAGGAGAGATGGTGGGTAACCTGTGGACTACCCCCTCTCCAGCATACCTGAATTTAAACCGGCAGTATAACCTATGTACCACTGAGTCATTTTGCTGCTGCCGTCTTGTTTTTACACCAATGCCAGTAACTGAAGTTAATGTGGTTTCCTATAAACAGCTTCTATAAATGATTTACCTGAGTAGTTATGTGAGTAGCCAAGAGGTGAGGACATTGCACTAATGCTAAGTTTTGCGGCACTTTCGTTTCGCTCAGGGAGCATAGATGCCTTAATGGGAGCAGAAGTGCAAGTCACAGAGGCAGGTAGCGGTCAGAGAGTTTGCATCCAGTATGTCTTCCATGACAAAATAAAAAAGATGGTCAACCCTCAGGGAGAGTCGGTAAGTGGCCAATAGTGACCATTAGATTCTAACTTAAGTTCCTATTAAAGGGTATGAAATACATGAAACCAGCTCAGTTCTGCTGACCAAGAAGCTCTTTTGGAAAGCAGTTTATGCCCATTGGCTCTACTGGGGAAGGTGTTTATAATTTACATTCCTCTTATTTAGCAGACGCTTTTATCCAGAGCAACATACATTTATTTTGCACAAACGAGGTCAGCTAGTCCCTGGGGCAATTGGGGGTTAAGGGCCCCAAAGTAAAATCATTCCACCTGCCCTATAGGATTTGAACTGACAACCTTCTGATAACAGGCACAGTGCCATTACCCGCTGAGCAGGGACATGGGGATGGCAGGGAGCACCTCTCCCTATTGACCTATTACACAAACAATTGAAAATGCTTCCCTTCTGGTCCCAAGTGCCGAGGGGACTTAACGAGTGCCTGTATTTGATCACCGACAACCACACAAAAACACTGCCGGTCAATGGACATACCCAACCTTCCAAAAAGAGATTGGGCATGTTCCGGGGCTGGAAGTACAGTATGCTGATAAAGACAGTGAAGACAGATATAGAGTCTAATATGACTGACACCGGACACTGCCAGTCCTATGCCATGACGTAATCCTTCTGTGCAAGAACCTTCTCAGATCCATCACTGCAGCCAGTACACATATGCGCAGCTGCATTTTAACATTACAGTGCTATATTGCACATCATGTCTATTTGCAGTTTGCTTGTTTACACTGTTATGTTTTTATTTGGCGCTTGTACATCTCTTTGTGTTGACACCCGCACCAAGTGGAATTCCTTGTACACTTGGTACTTGGCAAACAATAAAGATTCTGATTCTTTTAAAAAAAAATTTATGGGATACCCCCTGATTGGGATCATCGCTAACTTTTGCTCGAATGACATTGCCTTGATTTCAGTGGTCGTTCTCACTGGATAGAGTGGCAGTCTTCCCAGAACAGACATACACTGTCTCTGTGTCACACCTGCCAAAGCCTGATGTAGGGCACGTCCAGGAAAATCAGACATATACTGTCCCAGGTATGACGAACACTGGATCCTTATGCTTTTGGATAGGCGTCTTCACACTAACTGAAGTTCATGTCCATTCCATTTACTTTCAGCCTCTGATTAATGTAACCATAAAGTTATCTTGCTACTTTGCAATGATGGTGTTTCTCCAACTGACAGGCTGTGGAGATCCCACACTGCAAAGAACTAAAGTGTGCGTGGACCACGGTAAGCTTGAGTGTTCATTGAGTGTCCAGTCATCCGCCCCGTCCTGATGCGAAGCACTCACAAGGCAGTGTTTACACTGTGCTTCTGGATGCTATTGTGAGAAATTTTCTTTCAGGCAGCCTATGGAAACCCAACATTACCTGGGATATATCAACTTCCCCACAATTTATAACTGCGGTCAGCGTGGCTTTCAGTCCTGGGGAGTTCTGTGACAAGTACCAGGTGTCAATCCTCTGCTGGGATGTTAATCAGTCCCAGAATGTCTGGAAGGTACCATCATCATGCCCACCCCCCCTCATATTTTTCAATGATATTGCTGGGACACAAAAAAAGTGACACTGGGTGATGATGTCTTTTTTCCCATAAATTCAGCAGGAAAACCAGACTTCCATGAATGTGAGCTTCTTTGTGGATTCATGGCCTGGGCCCTGCTGTGAGCTCATAGTGATAAATTTGGTGCCTACATGTGTTTCCGACTTGAACTCCATTGCCATTCCAATGGCTTTCCCATCCGAACATATTAATTACTGCGTGAGTATGACGTCCCACAATGACCCTTCAAGCAAGAAGTATTTGTATTATTACATTACGTCCTGGAAAAAAAAATTTATTTCTGAAATGATTTGTAGAGAGTCAGTTATAAAGGTGTTTAAATGACCTCTGTTGACCTTTTTGATCTTTCTCACTGTTTCAGCCCGTCTTGCCTCTCCAGGAAGAACGGCTGGGCAAATGCATTGGCAAGTCACCTTAATCCAGATTAGATTACTTTTCATTACATTACCCATAATGCAAAGTGTGAAGCAATATTGAAAGGAACACCTTTGATAATCAAGTCTCAATGAATGACCTGTATGTTGCATCATTTTGTCTGCTAAAGGTCCCGATGTCACTGAATTCAGTCTCGGCTATAGTCTGACCACTCTGATCTTTGGACTCACCTTGGCTTGTGTGCTCCTTGCTTTTTTACTACACAAAAATCGGCAGAAAGGTTAGTAAAACATCATTTTGTCATTGTATTGATATGTTTTAAAAAGGTTTTTGAAACATATTTTAATTCTATTTAACGAGGAAGGATGCCGTTTTCTGCACTGTCAGACAAAAGTACCAATTTGGGCTGAGTTTCCCGAAGCCTTCTTAACACTACGTCGTTCGTAAGTTCTGTGCTAAAAGATAGAACTAACGAACGACGTAGCGTTAAGAAGTCTTCGAGAAACTCACCCCTGTACCGTAGCAGTACTTGTCGCTGAAGCTGTACGCTCAAGGGTCTGATAGTTGTACCAAAGCTGTAGGTAAATTTACCTTTTAAAGTACCGAAATGCACCCTGAGGAACATTTTTGTACCATTGGGGGTACATTAATGTTGTTTGTACCAGGCTTGTACCCTTTTTTTGACTGTGTTTATCTACAGCTAATCCATGATTTTGCTCTGAAGGTCGTTAGCAGTGAAGAAACAGCAAAACATAAGATAAACTTCTAGCCATTCAGGCTCTCATCTCACTGAAGTTCTTTTCACATTTTCAGCTGCCTACTTGGAGGAAAACAAGTCAGAAGGTAAAGTTATAAACACGATTATCTCCACATCATAATACTGCATGTGTTCCAAACCCAGGAACAGCTTTGGTAAGAGAGAAAGATTATACGGTTATCATCTAGTTTAATATATTTTTCTTTTCCCAGATTCAGGCCACTACTCCTCAATTCCAGCAGAACCGCGCTGGTTCTCTCAAGTGAAAAGCAAAAGAAAAGTGCTCATCATCTACTCTCTGGACCATGCGCTGTACAGGGAGATTGTGCTCAAGCTGAGTGCCTTTCTGAGGGCTAAATGTGGTACCGATGTGGTTCTGGACATGCTGGACACAGCAGAGCTGGGTACAGTGGGCCGCATGCAGTGGCTGGACTCGCAGAAGCAGCAGATGGAGAAGTCCTCTGACAAGATCCTCATCCTGTGCTCCCGGGGAGTGCAGGCCAAGTGGAAAGCCATGTGTGGCGGGAGAAGGGTGATGCTGAAAGAAGACACGTGCTCTCCCACCGGGGACATGCTCACTCCCGCGTTCAGCCTCATCATGCCAGACTTGCTGCACCCAGCTGCATTTGGGAAGTACATAGTGGCTTATTTTGATGACGTCTCTTCTGAGGATGATGTTCCTCCACCCTTCAACATCACCGTCAAGTACAAGCTAATGAAGCACTTTGAAGAGCTCTACTTCCGAATCCTGGACAAAGAGAAATATGAGCCCAGGAAGGTGAATCGCATCGAAGGCATAGCTCAGGACGAATACTTCAGTTGTCCCTCGGGAAGAGCCTTGAGGGACGCCATTGAGGCATTCCAAGCCTACCAGCTTGAGCACCCAGACTGGTTTGAGAAGGAGTGCGTGGATAGTGAGGAAGATGCTTTAGACACAGACCTGCAGTGCCCTCTTCTTGTAGAGATGCAAAATAGCTCCGTCTTACAGTGTGTGCCAGAGTGTAAGGAAGGGCCTCCTGTTTTTTTCAACACATTAGATGTGAATGAGGAGTATGGGAGCATTTTTCAGCTCACTCCCCTGATAGAGAATGGAAAAGGAAATGTATTCTCCCAACATGTTGATCCAGTTTCTAACTCCGAGGGGAACCAGGTATGGTCTGCATGCTCAGCCGCTCAACTGGATGACAGCAGTGTGTACCCCACGCCCTCGGCTGTTCAGCCGCAGCAAAGTCAGTTATATTCTGTAAAACCAGCTGGTCAGGTAGAGGAAAGTCAGCTATACTCTGTATACGCACCTGTAGAAGATATTCAGAGGTTCCATACAGGTTCCATTCACCCCACGTTCTGTAGTAATGTAGCCATGCAGGAGCTCACTCCCCCAGCACTGACCTGGGATCAGGAGATACCTGAAACAGAACATCTCCACGTGGAAGACCACGAAGATGAGCCGGTCTCCCGTTGCCTCTCAGCAGATGTACTACAGAAGCTGATGGCTCTTCAGCAGTCATCGTTTGGGTCTAGGACTTCTCAGGTTCCCTCTTCTGTGGAGGAAAAATTCCCATATGGACAGCAGGCAGCAGGTGACTATGCTTGGAATAAATCACCGAGTGGCTCAGATCAGGGCTACATCTCCCGGACCTCCCCACAGCAGGACTCTCCTCTCAGGGAGGACTTCCAAGACCACCTGGGTGGTCTCTCCAGGCTGCAGGACACCAATTTATCCCGTGGAATCAAGCCCCCAAGTCACCCTGATGGAACTCCTGGTAACTCCGGAGATCATAAGAGATAATAATCATGTAGCTAGACGTTAAATGATAGACCACACAAATAGGTAACAACAAAAACATAGATTGCAAGCATCTTCGTATAAAAGTGAGCCAGATTGTGGACTAGTGTAATGGTAAGATCAGTCTAAAATGTATATTCTGTGCTTCCTGGATTTTAGGTTTAATGCTTTTGTAAAAAAGGCAAAGTATTAATTTTGTAAAATGTCCTCTGTGGTTTTCTGGTGTCAAATGTGTATGTACTGTATATGCATTGGAAAAAAAATATATTGTACATCACGTTATTTGAATCTGAATTTCGACTGCGGTATTTAATTATCCATATTTGAAGGTGTGCTGTAAATATTCAATTTACCTTATATATATATATATATATATATATACGCTTTTCAGCAAACTATCACTTCGCACATTATTCTTATGGCGATTCACTAGACATAAATCAGAAACATTAAAAATTTAATGTTCCAAAAAATTGCAATTGAAAATACTTAAGAAAATATATCATGATATAATTATGAAGGCCATTAATGCATTAGGTGTAAATTTAAAATATAAAATGTTATTAAATGTCTGATATATATGTTAATTTATGTTCTCTTATATTCTATGTGGTGAAAGGAGGATGTGTAAAGTTCATTGTGCAGTGAAACTGCTTGTATTCTGTGCATATGACAATAAAACTGTCTGTTCTCTATTCTATTCTCATATATTTGCACCTGTTCTTTTCTATTATAAATGTATTATGAGATGAAAGTTAATGTTAAAGCGGAAAAAGATAATGATGTACATGGATCATGCATAATCTGTCCATTTATACATCCTCCTATCCTGGATCATCGTGGTTCATGCACATATTTTCATATGGTATTAAAAGATTGATACGTCGTCAATTTCGCATTAAAATGATTGACATCAACACGAGCGATGTATTGATAATTCCATTCCTTTTTATCGTATGGCATGCATTAATACTTTGATCAGTTGTACGTTCTTGTGACGCAGACGATATAAATCTGTAATTAAGGTTAAGATGTGTGGTAAGTCAGGGCCGTGGCTAGAAATTCTTGACCTTCAGACTGTCCGACAAAATGTCACTTTGCCCCCCCAGTAGATTTTACCATCTGGATTGGAGTGGCCCCGCAGTAGATTGTGCCACCCGGATGAGGGGTTGGGGTATCCCTCATCACATTTTGCGGAATTGCTGGCCCCCCTGAATTCTGCAGGGTATCCGTGCCCCTCTGACACCCCTGCCTACGATAATAAGATTTTCATGTTTTAGAAATAATTTTAAGACATTAACTAATACATCCTTTACAAGTCTTCAAAAAAACATATAAGATTGCTACTTTAGAGATAAATACACCATTATGCAATTTTAATAAACTAAATGGAGCACGTTTTCAATTCATAAATCGCTTTAATTAGGGTTTCCCTTATAATGGAGATGTTTCGTTGTATTTTGACAGTCTACTATTCCAAATAAATGGTATAACCGGAAAATGCTGTAATTTCCAGTAACGCCGGCTGTCGCAAATATTTGCATAACTTCACCAGGAAGTTTCTTTCAAGGGAAGTTTTGTCTGCTGTTACCTAATCGGAAAGTCACACGGGACTGTAACAACAACGATGATCGCACTCCGCTAAATTATTCACTTATTTACCAATTAATATCATATATATCTCAAAAAAATAAGAAAGATAAGTGTTGCTTTGCCGGCAGTTCGACGTGATTCTGTATTATAGTCGGTTTCAGTTTAATAGGCGCTCTGGGGACAGGCAATGGGCTGCGACTCTACGCCGTAATTTTCATAATACTAAAACAAAATGAAGTTTCCTTACACTACATTTTTATTATCGACACAAATCGTGCTGCTTTCGGGTCTCCGTATACTACGTGGGCCGCCTCCGAACTGCACGCAGGAGGTAAAAGTCAAAGTCGTCTTTTTTACAGTTTCTTTTTTTATCTGTTTTTATCTGTTATCGGTGCTTTTAATTATTGAGATACGGCGACGTGTTAAAGTTACAGTAGAGTTACAGTAATACTGGGTGCCGGTCAGAAATGGATTTGTCTTACGTTACGGCTAAGGAACCGTCGTCTTTTTCGTAATATTAAAAAAGAAGAAAGCCTCTTTGTGTTCGCTGGGTTAAACTTACCTGCTGCACCGAGCCATGATTCATATTCTCCCTGAGCGACGCAAAACAAACACGATGTTAAGTTTAATCATGATACATATAAAAATAAGCTACATACTTATACTGTATTTCTAATTGTAGGCGTATGGGAAGCTATTTTTATACATGATAATAATGTGTGAACCTGTATACGATAATCTTCCGTCATTGGTAATTCGATAAAATGTTTGGACCTATATAAGGGCTTTCTTCCGGATTTTATGTCTGAAAAACAGTGATTGCTCTTTGACGAACTTGCGAGGCACTTTTTAAAAGAAGTGTTGTTTTATTTTTTTAACAGGGCCTGGGATGCAGAGCTAATATAAGTAAGACTTCCGACTGATCCCTCCTTGTTGTTATATTTGTTATCCTACGTCTGCAGTACATGAAAACAACATGATTGGGGTTATTAGGTGAAACATTTGCGCTGCACGTTAATGTAAATATGGGGTAGAAATATAGAATGGCGGCTGTTATCTTCCTGTGTGTGTGTGAATCCTCAACCGCCTTATTATTGAATGCTTTGCCCAGCCTTGACTTCAGCTACCGTGGTTTTTTCTTCTGGCTTCAGTTACCTATTGAACAAGTAAATTGTACAGTCCATTGCAGGGGTACTGTGGGGGGGGGGGTTGGGGACCCCAATATTCACTTAAATGGGGCCCAGAATCTCGAGCGGCACCCCTGGTCCATTGAACTCAAATGGGATTCAAACGGCCCCGGCCAGATGAAAAATTTAGGTGTGACTTATGTCTTGGGTGAGCTGCCTTCTTTCTTTGAAGCCTGTCCCTAAACGCCTGGTCAAGGGGCGACCCTGTCTGCCCATGGTATGAAGCTACCAGCGTGGTGTTCGGAAGATAAGCTCTCAGTAGCAAACTCTCACTTCCCCTTCTTCTCTGAACTTCTGCCTTTTTGCCACTGTAATGTGTTTTTTCGTCTACATTGTTTATAAAAGTATTATATACCAAACAGATAGGATAGAGCAGCGTGTCAGAACTGCTGAGGTTCAGCTCTATTCTTCATTGCATGTTCTCTCACATGTCCTTTGTGATCTCTGTGCCAAAGAGAGGTTTACAACTCGTCACAGAACATCTGGAACTTTCCAGTCTTTAGGACACAATGAACCCATGTTCTCTGGAGAATATCCACAGTCCCTTTGGCCGTCTTGTAAACCTTTCCTCCTTGTCTGTGATTAATTTCTCTGTCATCACTTGTCCTTCTTGAATAACAGTTGTTGTCCACTGTCCACTTCTACTGTAGGTGCTTGTTGATTTTGCAGCACATTTTATTTTAATTTTTGTCTGGAGCCCAGAGAGTTAATCTCCATGTTTTTATTTGCACAGTTAATGCAACGTGGATCATCTGAACAATGTGATCTTCTCATCAGCTCTGAATCCCCATGCTTGTGCTCACCTCAAATGGCGGGATTTTAAATAATGGCAACGATTTAATGGCTAAAGAAATACGAACAGTCTCTATAAATAGAAGACGTCATTCTGTATTCTTTGCCTAATATTAATCTTCTGACCTGTGATGCAAATTTTTAGTAATACAAAGCGACCCTGTGGTATTTCACCTTGTTGTCAATACTTTTCTCCATAGTTCCCATTTTGTTTAAGTTGGGTTGAGGCAGAATGTAGATGCTGTTAAATTATCTAAAATAACCATGTTCTAGCACAGTTAAGGTACTTTACTGTTTAGAATTCTGCTATTTTACCTTTAAAGGAAATCAAATATTATCTTTGAGGGGAGGGGGCACAGTTACATAATTTAAATACAAAAGTCTGTTTATTAAATATTATTGATTTATATTATTTATTAAAAATAAGTATCGGAGAGTACATGTTTCGTCCAGCTCCTACACTCTTGCTTGTAGCAGTTAAGTGTCTTGAGATAAAATCGTTTCCTGTGCTGTTGAGTAAAACAATAAAGGCATGTGTGGTCTTGACTAAACAGATGCATTAAGTAGGTCAGATGCTGTGTTATTAAACTAGTATCGTGATGCATTATGAAAGCTCATGGCAGCCTGAGAAATCTCTGTCCTATATCTGTCAACTCTTTCTCTCACTGTACAGATAACTGTTTAGACAAGGACTGGTTAAAGCCAAATGATTTCACTCCAACTGGGCCGAACACGTTAATGGTCAGTATTGCAGTTAGGGAGGAGAACGGCAAGCAGGTCCCCGTGCTGATGGTGAAATGGAAGGCCAGGTCAGACGGTAAGTGTGCTACCGTGGAGCTCGATGTGCAGTTCCACTTCTGCATCACCTTTCCACATTTTACAGATCCCATATCTTATCAAAATCAAGCTATCAAAGGAATTCTCATCATTTCAATCTATCATTTACAATAAAGTTTTTCATATGGTAACAGAAAAACCTCAAAGCTCTTCAAGAAGAACATGAGGTGACATTAACAAAATGATTAAGACAAGACCGCAGGCAGACAGAAAAGCTCTGAGCATTATACAGTCTTAGGCGTTAGCATGGGTCTGACTGCATTTTCATTTTCTTGTACTTTTCTAACACAGTGTGTTTAAGTAATAAGGGCCTGCGGGTTGATTAATGGGAATACATTCTCCTTAGGAAGCATCAAATTTCTTAACGGAACAGAGGTCCACGTACTGAAAATGTCAAGCAACCAGAATTTTTGTGTTCGCTACATATTTCTGAATGCAATTAATTCCATGAAGAACGCCCATTCTGAAAATGTAAGTAAATATATAATTACAACAGAATTATATAGTGGTTTGTTTTTTGCGAGTCACTGCAGTCTATAGAACGCTGTATAACCAACACCTCTGTATTCTGCATATCTGATCTGCAATAAAGGGTTCTAAGTATTAACATTTTTCTCAATATGGCCTGTTTCTCTTTCTAGTGGTCATTTTTACTGGACAGGCTGGTGGTGGACCCTGACCAGATGTACATGGTTACTGTCAGTAACCTACCAAAGCCAAATATGGGTCATGACATGTACAATATTTCCACAGTTATTGTTGTTCCAGGTGAGATTGACAGATTATCACAATTAAAAAAGACCAGGCTAGCAAACTTAGAAATTGTTGTTAGGAAAAAGCAATTTAATGACAAAATATGTCTCAATGCATATGAAATGTTTTTTATGGATGGATGGATGGATGGATGGATGGATGGCTGTACTGTACTTCCTTAATGCCCACTGGGAAAATCATTTGTTACAGCAGCAAAAAAAAATACGCAAAAACATAACAAGTTTAAAATTAAATAAATACAATAAAAAGTGAAATAAATCAGAATAATGAAATAGGTAAGTAATGGTATTTGGAATAGCTGTACTATATGCTGTAGTAATTGGAATAGCAAGTGTTCTGGGCTATAAATGTAAAAGGTAGTGCAAGTATAGAATGTTTTATTCTACATTAAAGACAGATAGTAGTAATAGTAACAGTTGGCATTTCTGAATTAAGGAAACAGTATTTAACAGTATTTAACAGTATTTAACAGTATTTAACAGTATTTATTTGTTTCTCAACACAGTTCTCAGAGATGGTCCACGGTTTTTCTCCCTCCCACCTCTTTACCAGACAATCCGTATTTTTGCTGGGAGGGAGCAAAAACATAGAGTGCCTGGGGTCTCTGAGGACCAGTTTGAGAAACGCTGATTGAAGCAGTTTTTGTCTTGATTTATAATAATATAATTTAGGACAATTAATTATGCATTGTTTGCTCAGGTTGTCAAGATAGCATGATGAAAACGACCAGCATATGCTTAGACAGTGGTGAGTGTCTCTCATTCCAAGGATAAGGGCCCAGGGAGCCTTATTTTGGATTTGCTAACCTACAGCTCTGATTCCAGTCCCATTCCAGGACAGAGTTTCTCTCCTACTTTCCCTACCCGCCCTTTTGCTGCGGAGTTATTTATTTGCTGTTGAATGTAATTAAAATGAGTATAATTCAGAATACTGTTCAGGCAAGGCGCAAGGTAATTACAACAACAAAAAAAACACGCAATTACATACTATAAATTCCCCTAAGAATTCATACCCCCCCCCCAAGTGGATTCTAATATAGGCTCTCTGTACGAAGAATAACATGGTGTCTTCTACGGCATTTCAGGGAGTTCATGGAAATCGAACATCAGCCTGGGGAGGTCAGAAAGTGAAAATGATGCTATCACTGTGTATTTCAACGGCGGAGAGTCATCTGTCAAGTACAAGGTGGCAGTTCAGTGCTCTGGGCAGACAAACTCTCAGACTGTCTCGCAGGTACAGTCATCTCACAAGCAGCACTGAGATATATATATATATATATATATATATATATGTGTATGTGTGTGTGTGTATATATATAGCCCAAATCCATAGTAGCAACTGATATATAACATGATTTATTTATCTTCGTGGTTTTTGCAGAATAACTTGAAACGAATGAATGTGACATTTGAGCTTGGGAAATGGCCTCGGACGTGCTGTGAATTTTCTGTTGAGGTGAGTCGGGGGGAGGGGAAGCAGGGTCCCTTTTATTGTGGCTTTGATGTTCCAACACTGGCTTGGCCCCTCTGCCTTGTCTTTGTTATGTAACAATTGGGGGATTGCATTCACTCATCTGCATGCAGTTTCATGGACTATGTAACCAGTTCATTTTTGGGGCATCATTAGCAGTGCAGTGATGAGTGATCATGAAAATATTACCTAAAAATAATTTAAAACAAACCAAAAAAAACTTTTTAAATAAAAACCTGAATTATACTCATTTTTAAAACACAAAATTGTAGCAAGGCAAACAGTATTGACTACTCGCTGAGTGTTACAATTTGATATCTACCAATCAGCTGTATTTTAGACTGTATATTTACTGTTATGTTGTCTGTAGCATTAGCCAAATGCTAAATCGACGTGCATTGCATAGCTAAAGGGTGCATGGTGAGGTGAGACAATTTACGGAAGAAATGAAGAGACGGAAGGTTATATCTGAGTTTTTCCAAAGCAAACTGCCAGGTGGACATCATTTTATGCCCCGCCCCTTCATGCCCGCCCCCCCCCCGGTCAGTCCATGACACAAGCAGGTGTACAATTTGTTTATAAAAACGTTCTTATCCTTCTTTCAGATCCAACCATTTTTCCAGCAGTGTAGAAATGATTGTGTCCGACACAAGAAAGGATTTAGTATCTGTCCTGGTGAGTGTGGAAAATAACACCGATTTACTTGTTCATGAATGGATAGATTTTGTGTTGCTGACTTTTGTACAGTATGTCACACACCCCAGGAGTGAGTGAAACCAGCAGCAATCATTTGACGGTGGGGGAGGGAGAGTAGTTTCCACTAACAAACAAGTTTCCTAGTTCAAGGTGGCCAGGAAGTAATGTTATCACTTATCAAATTCCACAGAAACTGGTTGGATGATCCCAGTTTGGATAATGATAATGAATATCAGGCTGGTTGTACACTGTTTAAAATGTTCTTCAAACTCGGCACAAGGGGAATCAATATGCATTGTGAGAAACACAAAGTGGCTGTAATGTCAACTACCTAAAGTAATTGATGTCACTGCAGGCTGTTTGCCGTTTCTGTTATTGTGAAACAATAAATTTAATTTTAGGTGGCATTAAGAAGTCTTGCATATAGAGCCAACTGGATGCTCCAGTATTACTTCTGAGTACTGAACACTTTCTTTGTAATATTCTTAGTTATCTTAAACAAATGCAGATCCTCAAACCTATATAAAACACTAAAAACATAAGTCCTTGGTCATGGGATATAACGCAGAGTAGACTGAAATATTTACAGATGCACTTCTCAGGGCAGTTTTATCTTCGCGGGTTTTCATGCTAATTCGTTAATTTAAAGGCTCACTCGCAATGTGCTTTTGCTGCGTCTCCGACCCTCATTGTAGTGTTCGTTATGCAGAATGATGGTTTATGTTTTGTTATGCCAGTTTTGTGAAAATCATTTTTGGTGCAAAGTTCAGTGAGCTTTAGGGCGTCGCCATCACGCATGTGTCCACGGTGCCTGTGATTATTTAAAGAGACATGGCACATATTTTCTTGTTAAAAACTCACCTCATCTTCCATGTTGTTATGTACAGTAAAGTACTGTTATTTTATGCGATAGATACCATGACATATTACAGCGTAACTTTTAAATGGATAAATTATAGTTGCAGCATTACTATGAACGGTTTTTAAATAATTATCTGCTGTTACATTAGGTATATTGTATTGAGATGTAAATACAGGCATTTTTACTTGCAAGTTATTGTTGCCATGCATACAGTGGAGGTTTAAAAAAATTAAAAACCTGAAATTGAGGGCTGGTTCCCTTGTCGGACAGCAAGCCGATTGTGAATCACTTGGGGGTGGGTTTCCCTGAGTAAGATGTTTTCAGGTTTTTATTGATTTTAAAATTAGTATTTATTTTTTATTAATTGGAGAGTATTTAAGTTAATCGACTATGTGTAAATGTAGGTCTTAGTGAAGTAATCAATTGTGCTCTGTAAATGGGTCACCTGCTTTTCTGAATGTTTAAATTACAAATAAATACTCTAAATACTTTATAGTTCCCTATTTTTGACTCCAAATTCAAGCCAAATTAATATGTTATGGTAGTCAGTCAGTTTTGCGAGTTTTATTTGGACTGCGCTGTGGTCACGGTGACTTTCCATGATGTGTCAAACTAAGACTTAAAGTTACTTTACTTCCTTGTGAACTTTGATGGAACTTAACTCAATTTTCCATTATTCTCAACCAGAAAAGAAAAAGCCTTTAATCTGGCCCATCCTCGTTGGAGTTTCCCTGGCCTTGGGGGTTTTCAGTTGCATTGGCATCTATTTTTGGGTCCGGAAACCTCACAAAGGTTGGTATCAAACATGACAACAATGTGTGTCCTAGTATTCAGAAAACATGAGCGCTGATATGAACAGTGACTATGGATAGTCTAATAGCATATAGCTAATGATGGTGATGTAGTGCAGAGCGGCCTGTTTCGTCTGGATACTTGGTGAAATTATAGCAATTCTGCTCGGAGAAAAGCAAGCAAGCAAAGTATATTTATATAGCACCTTTCTCAGGCAACGAAATGAAATGGCAACATGATACAATAAATCTATAAAATAAAACAATGTGAAAGGATAACACAATACGATAAAACATAAGACACATAGCAACAATCGGGTAACAATAGTAACGTCACAAAAACTCACACATTGCAATATATTGTTCATTTTATTCATTATTAGATTTAGATTTTTGCCCTGTATAATGGACAATGTAAGTCAGTCTTTCTATCGATCTTTACATTTTCAGATGTCCCATTCGAAGTACCCGTGGAAGGTAAAATTTCAGTTTTTCTCACCTGTCATTGGACAATAGTAATGTCATTATGACATGGTTAAATTCTCAGTGCTAGAAAAGTAAAAAAACATTACCTTGGTTAAGACTTGTGTAACTTTACAGAAACTGACTTTTCACAGATCCCACCATCACCCCTAAAACATCAGACAAACAAGAGACGCCTTCCAGTGGCCCCAGGAGAGTGCTCGTCATCTACTCTCTGGATCATGCGCTGTACAGGGAGATTGTGCTCAAGCTGAGTGCCTTTCTGAGGGCTAAATGTGGTACCGATGTGGTTCTGGACATGCTGGACACAGCAGAGCTGGGTACAGTGGGCCGCATGCAGTGGCTGGACTCGCAGAAGCAGCAGATGGAGAAGTCCTCTGACAAGATCCTCATCCTGTGCTCCCGGGGAGTGCAGGCCAAGTGGAAAGCCATGTGTGGCGGGAGAAGGGTGATGCTGAAAGAAGACACGTGCTCTCCCACCGGGGACATGCTCACTCCCGCGTTCAGCCTCATCATGCCAGACTTGCTGCACCCAGCTGCATTTGGGAAGTACATAGTGGCTTATTTTGATGACGTCTCTTCTGAGGATGATGTTCCTCCACCCTTCAACATCACCGTCAAGTACAAGCTAATGAAGCACTTTGAAGAGCTCTACTTCCGAATCCTGGACAAAGAGAAATATGAGCCCAGGAAGGTGAATCGCATCGAAGGCATAGCTCAGGACGAATACTTCAGTTGTCCCTCGGGAAGAGCCTTGAGGGACGCCATTGAGGCATTCCAAGCCTACCAGCTTGAGCACCCAGACTGGTTTGAGAAGGAGTGCGTGGATAGTGAGGAAGATGCTTTAGATACAGACCTGCAGTGCCCTCTTCTTGTAGAGACGCAAAATAGCTTCGTCTTGCAGTGTGTGCCAGAGTGTAAGGAAGGGCCTCCAGTCTTAGTTAATACAGTACAAGTGAGTGAGGAAGGTAGGGGCACCTTTCAGTTCACACCAATCATGAATGAGAGCGAGGGAAAGATATTCACTCAGCATGTCAATTCTGCTCACCCAGAACTGAACCAAGTATACTCGTTTCATCCATCTGCTCAACTGGATCACAGCCACGTATACTCTGTACAACCAGCTGTAGATTATGATCCAGGGGTGTATAGAGCAGAAATTCACCCGATGGTCTGTCAAGATGGAGCCATTCAAGAGCTGTGTCCCCAAAGACATACTTGTCATCAGGGGAGATCAGCAAGTCTACCCGAGGAAGTCGATGAAAATCAATCCCCATCTTCCAGTAGCCTTTCTGAAGGAGTGCTAAGGAGACTGATGGCTTTCCAGCAGTCAATGGGTCCCAGAAACTCTCAGACTTCCCATTCTGAGGAGGAAGAATTCCTGTCAGAGGCTACAAGTGATTGGTTGCAAGCAGGGTGTGCTTTGAAAAGGCCGCTAAGTGACTCCGATCAGGGCTACATTTCCCGGACTTCCCCCCATCAAGACTCCTCTCTCAGAGAAGACTTCCAGGATCATCGGGAAGAACTCCTTAAGCTCCAGAACACTTGTTTATCTCTCAGCCTTAAACCCCTGGGCCATCCTCTTGGACCACAAAACAACCCAGAAGACTATGAAAGTGATGAAGATTTATAAGATTCATCAATTACTGTTTAAGCAATTATCATAAATTACATGAATACAGTAATATAATGTATCCTAAAATCAGTTCAAACACAAAAGTAGATTAGCGTGAAGTTGAACTGAAATGGTTGTAACAATTTTATCTACAATTGCAGTGGAATACAAAGGATATAATATTACCTTATCTGAAAAAATCCTGGAAACAGGTTACAGTGCAAATTTACAGATTTTCAAATAAAGTATCTTTTTTTCTAAACAATAGTAATTAAAGACACAAGACAGGATATTAAGGAGGAATGCTGTCAGTTTGGTTTGGGGGGTTCAACTAGACTGGAAACCACAGAATAATAATAATAATAAACACAACATCCGAACATATAACATACATGTGAACTGTGATTAATGTTAAAATCCATGTTTTATAATTACACTGCCTAATGAATTGGGATCAACATGAAGCGGTTAAAGAAAATTAAATCTTTTGCGGATTTTCAATCGTGCCCTAAAATAATTATAGAGAAATGGATCCGATTGTCAGTTTGCCATGACACATCTTGGTTATGTGCATCACAGATGAAATAGGCCTACAATTGCGGTATTAAATGCTATTTACATATCAGTCAATTCTTGGATTTCAAACCGTGAACATACCTGGCATACTTAACATGGAAAAAGGTAAACGATACAGGGCACTAATCACTGAAAAAAAAATGTATTAATGCATAATATTTATTATTAATGTTATATCGGGTAAATAATTGTACCAAAAAAAGTAAAAAGGAATAAACTAGGCCTAATTAAATGCTGCTTCCAAGATAAACGATGACACCTGGCCTGGTTAAAACGTGAAATTAACCCAGTCGAGTGAGCTGTATACCTTAGCCCAGTAATACGTACTTTACTTAACGGGGCACATAGTATTATCTTATGTATTAGTTAAACACAAACTAAGTCTTAGTTACACACTGAACTCATGTTAATTCACGATGAATTAATCATGGCGCATGTGTTGTCAAGCTGTTACTATATTTGTTAATATATCTGTTAATTCTGTAAACCTTTGTGCAGTACTTAAGGAAGAAGCAATGAATATTACAAGTGAAATACTGATCTCAATTTGTTCTTTAATGAATCGTGATCTTTCACCTCGAGTTGCGACTGTATTTGTTCATAATTTGTACTTCTGTAGTAAATGAGTTATTACTATGTGTGTCCCGTGAAGTGAAGTGTTACAATTAGCCCTATAGATTTTGTTTTTGTTGTTATGCCATATCTTTGAACTGCTTGGGGAATAAATCTCGCAACCTATCAATTTTTTATTTATTTATTTTGAGTTAATGCTAAGGTTGAAGGTCCGCGATTTTCCCGCCTAATTGGGCAATTTTTATAATACAGTTGCGGGTAAATATTAGGAGTTTTTGGGCTGCTTTCATAATGCTCCGCGGCAGCGGACTGTGACGGGGAAAATAAATTAATTATAATGAATGGTGGCTCCTAATGCCGAGTAATACTGAGTCTAAATGCACCGAACGTCAGAGACAGACGCACGCGGAAAGCAGGGTTGCCAGCTCTCACGCGTTCAGACTATATTATTCCATTATAACCCTAAAATTAGCGACATCAGAAGCGTTGAGGTAGTTTCTAAACCATACAGACTATTTCTAAGGTAATAAAACTGTTACATACATGTAAATGCGTGTGCAGACTTGTCTCGAATTGAAACTCTCACTCCAAAGTGCTGGTTCGGACTTTTACTTTCTGGACCTGAACTATTCATCGCTGGAAGGATTTTGCTAGGGCTCGATAAATAAGAGCATTGCTGATTTCTTGTTAATTTAAGTAATACTGTTTCATTAAATAAGAGATTCTATGGCTTTTTATTTTATTTTCATAGAAAATAATCGTTTCTGTATTTGGGAATGTAATTGCAAAACTTTTTACGACGTAACTTTAAAAAAATAAATGTATAATTTCAAGGCTCTTACTGAACAATTAAAATTCTCGAAATCGGGCCACAGTTACAGACACATAAGTAAATTTATTGGCATACATATCCAAGGTGTAGTTTGAAACGCTGAAAGGCAGTACCCACAACAAAGGAAGCCTTCGACTACAGTTCCCTAAACGTCTCATATAGTCACGTTCTCCTTTTGCATCATGGGATTTGTAGTGCTCGAATACAGCGTGGGTGTGCAATTATATTTACACCTCAGATTATCTAGATAGTTGTCTCTAAATCAAGAGAATTTCATAAAACTTAAATGGAGCTACATTTTGATTTTAATTATAACTTTCCAATAATTTTTGCTCCGATTTAAACACAAACTATTTAAGGTGGCTGTATATTACCCATGAAACATTTATAATCACCGTCTGCGCACGTTCCGTACGTTAAGAATGTCCCCCCTCCCTCCCTCCCAGTTTCAGTGTAAGATGGTGGCTGGAAGGTGGTAGTGATACTCAAGAAACCGATAGAATAAGCAAGGCATTTCGCAACAAAGCAAATAAAGTTGTAAAGTTTTTAAAAAAGAAGGAAGCCGAGGTGTCTGTATACACATCTTGAGCTATTCTGAAAGGTAACCGATCCCCGCCCCATTTTGGTGTGAATTTCCCTTGGAGAAGAGTCCTCCAAGCAATAGAAAGACAGGGTGAGTATCCCACATAAGTCGCCAAGAATCTGCCTCGAATTATAATACGATCAGCCACATCTGCGCACACGAACACGAACCACCGTCTCATTACTTGGCCACCGTCTCCAGCTGCTTCCCACTGCACGGCCGCGGGGGAGCGGCGTGTAGCCGATGCCGAGAATGTGTCGCTCTCGGTCGGCTCAGAGTGCCAGGCTCGGCCCAGGCTGTGCAGGCCGCGGCTGCTCTGTAGTTAGGCGGGTTAGCCGGCTATCTACCGCCTTCAGTCCGGCGGCCTTGGCGTCTAAAGTACGTGGCACCTTTTTGTATTTTTTTTACATCTAATCACACGCCACATTGAGCAAAAAAAACCACCATCCACAGTTTATACTCCCCCTATAACCCTGTCCTTGTCGTTGGCGATTCACCGGCACCGACCGAGTAACTTTGTTTTACGGTAGTAGCGTTCAACGACAGGCTGACCTGAAATTTGCCTGCCGACAGCAGGACATTAACGACATTAGTGTCCCTGACAGGGGTATCACCGATAGTTGTTTACATATGAAGTATTAACTTCAGCCTCGCCATAAAGTTGCTGCCCAGCGAAATATCTTGGCGAATTGACCCCGGGTGTCTCTTGAAAGTGCGGGTTACTGGAGGGGTGAGTGCTGCCAGTGAATAAACATTTTTTTTAAGGCCGTGAAAATGATTCAAAGTTTTGGGGTTTTCTGAAACTGTGAAACAGAGAAAATTACAGCCAGACAGGGTAGTAATTTCCTGTTCCTCATCGGCGCTACGCGGGTAGTGAGGCGTCCAGCTGGACGCGGCCGGGAGCCCGGTGCTGTGCCGCTGGATCCTAAAGCCTTTTCGTGATTTAAACGCCGTTTTCTCAGCTGCTGGACTGCTGAATGGTTTTAAAGACTAATACAGGCCAAGTACTCGCCCTCTCCTGTTACGGTCGAGACGAACTTTCAAAATGTTTTTGAGGTCCGTGCGTACATTCGTTGCGTATCTATGTTTATGCTTCTCTTTCTTGTTGAATGCCTTATGTACCTGTCTTCAGTGGTATAGAACAGTGTGCTTTTGGGTTATACACTCAAAACTTTAGGCTATATCCCTCATTGACTAATGTACTACAAACTGAGGGGTTGTTACTGCGTCAGCATCTGTAGGAGACTTGTGCAAATGTGATTGCCGCCTAGCCAAACTGGGAAGCAAATCAGTAATGCTGTACGCGATGTCTGCTCTAAAGGCCTGCGTGGACTAGCTATGGAGCCCCTGTCAGCAGCTCTACAGATAGTATAAACGTGTCAGGCATGTAAATCGCACCTTCAAGTGCACTGCAAGGCTGGGGTAGCAGTAACTGTCATCTGATGGTAACATTTAAGACACGCATTCAATTGTTGATGTATTTCTGCTTGGGATTTTCCTGGCGGGGATATTGTAAATAGTGTATTGAACTGAGTGCTGCTTTACAGTATGTAATTAATTCAGTTCCAGATATAAATTAATTTGTTTTGCGGCCTTTCTTCTGGTTGATCTTGCCTTGATCCTGTTATCTCGTTTCATTTTCTGTTGGTGAAGGTTAAAAGGCTCTATTTATAGTGTTTGCATACACCAAGTAGCCACAGCAGGTGTGGACCAGTCACAGATTACCCCCTGTGGAGCTCAGTCTCATTTTGTCGTAACCTGGATATATCCTCATGTGTAATATTCATGCCTTACAGAATTTCAGTGCTTGAAAAATATCTAATTTTGTAGCTGTTTCATGTTTAACATTCATCCACGTCTTCGACATCCTACCTCTAGTGAACAGTATAGTAATGGAGTAAGTAATGTCCCTTATATGGCACAATTGATACTGGACCCTTTCAGTGAATATAAGGTATTACAGCTCTTAGTAAATGTTCTACTGGTGCTGTGATGTCCCACACATATCTGTACTGTTCTGTCTCGACATTAGTGTCCCTGACAGGGGTATCACTGATAGTTGTTTACGTATGAAATATTAACTTCAATGGCGCCATAAAGTTGCTGCCCTGCGAAATATCTTGGCGAATTGACCCCGGGTGTCTCTTGAAAGTGTGGGTTACTGGAGGGGTGAGTGCTGCCAGTGAATAAACTTTTATTTATTTATTTTAAGGGCATGAAAAGGATTCTAAGTTTTGGGGTTTTCTGAAACAGAAAATACAGCCAGACAGGGTAGTAATTTTCTGTTCCTCATCGGCGCTACATGGGTACAGTGAGACGTCCAGGTGGACGCGGCCGGGAGCCCGGTGCTGTGCCACTGGATCCTAAAGCCTTTTCGTGGGTTAAGCAAGAATTTCTCAGCTGCTGGACTGCTGAATGTTTTTAAAGACTAATACTGGCCAAGTTCTGTCTCATTACTGGGTGAGTGTATGTTGACGTCTATCCCTCTGAGAGCCCACAAGTCAATCGTTACCAGACTGAAGGTGGATCGAACCATAAGACTCATCCCACAGGAAATCAGGCTCTCATTGCAGTGAAGTGAACTGGGCTTGTGAGACATTCTTAGGGATTCTGTTATCAGAGGCAACTTTAAATTATTTAAATAAACGAGGTCACAGCATTCTGCAAGCTATGCAAGGCTGGTTTGTTAAGCAAACTGTCACAAAACATTTGGCATTGCAAACAGGAGGGGTGTCCAAACCAGCCAAACTCAATGGCTTTGACTGGGAAGTTTGCTGTGATGGAGTGGAACTGGGTGGAATATGTGCAAATTGGTATGTTTTGGCCCAAAATTGAATAACGATTAAAAAAAAATAGGCAACAGCTTCACCACAGTGGGGTAACTAACATTTCTTTGATGGGCCACTCAAGAATCCGGAGTTTAACCTTATTGGGAGTGAAACGCGCGAGCACCAAGAGCGCTTCATTGGTGAGCCACTTTGGTAAATGTCTGTTCAGAAGGACTTTGAGCTGAACTGTGCGAAACTGTCAGCGTGGTCAGTATATTTTAGATAAATTCGGGCTCGTCAGCTTTCATTTTCTTAACTTAACTGCCATAGAACAGCAACGTAATTACTCCTATTCCAATAAATACTTGTTTGAAATCAGTACAGTTGCCCTAGTTGCTTGTTAGCTTGTCTGCGTGTTGTAAGTGAACTGTAAGTGAGTTGTATCTGCTGATCAATCACGTGAGGTACACTTGCTGAACCTGCTAACTCCTGTCAGAGTAGAGAGTCCCCTACAAGCTAAGGAGTAGCACAGAGTCGCACCCTTAAGAATTTGCAGTTGATGCCGTGTGGCACTTTGTGACAGATGGTACCTTGACAGCTTCACTTCTGTTGTCAGTCATTTAAATTTGATGTGAGTTGATGCCGGATACGTGATGAATGAATAGATTCTTGATATTCAGAAAACTTGAGTGAACTTTTGTGGCCTTTTAGTCTAAATGCATGTGAAGATTTGGGAGGGGGACTTTGCTTGCCAAGTTCATTCTGTGTGTGTGTGTGTGTGTGTGTGTGTGTGTGTGTGTGTGTGTGTGTGTGTGTGTGTGTGTGTGTGAGAGAGAGAGAGAGAATTTGTCTGCATCATGTGCCGTTTCTGCTTGTTTACCTGAGTGTCAAAGTAGATCTGTTTTGTATTTCAGAAAATGTAGTCATCTCAATATCTTAATATAACTGAAGTATTATTTGTAGCTACTAAAGTACTTGTTTACACATCACTTTGCTTAAATATAACAGAGGGAAGCTAATGTATTAAGAGTTTATGACCCTTAAATCCTGCTTAACTTACCTTGTAAAATGCAGTAATGCATGATGCTCCATTTGGGTGACTGACCTTCATTACATCACGCATATTTTGTCATATGAGTTTTGGTTAATGATAGAGAAGAAATGTGAGTAGATCGGACATTAAGCAACTTTTATTCACATCAGTATTTTCTGCTAATGATAGAGCCGTGGTTCCATTTCCCAGATCTATAGTTACAGTGCTTGTGTTGTATTTAACATCATTTTTTTTGTCTCCCCTTCAAAATTACAAACTGCCAACAAAAATTATTCAGCAGCATATGCTGGAAGCCTGCAGATAACTTTCCCGTCAGCCATTTAGAAGCTTCTCCTGATTGGAGCACATTCATGATGCTGGTTTTCCTCTGCCATATTTGCATTATTATGGCTTTATATAGTTGGACTTTTTTGTACTCTGCCGCAGGCTTATTCCCCTCTAATTGGGAAATGAGTTAATCTTGATGAGCCACTTTGAAATTTCCAGATTCTCCTGAGTAGAGTGGAGAGTCATTAAGTAACAGTGGATAACTAGGTTTTTACATCTGCTTCAGATGCCAGTGAGCCTGTAGTTTCATGCCTTGCTAACACGTCTGGTTAGTTCATTATGGTGCAGTCTATTTGTAATATGTCAGTATGGAAGATACATTGTCTGCTGGAGGTTCTGACTTCATCTGACATCATATTCTCAGGAGCACCCTATGGGTAAATAAAGCACTTAATCTGTCTTTGCCCTTGTGATGACATGGCCTGTCTGTTTCCCCCCAGCCCCGCCCCTGTGCCTTGTACCCCACCCACCGTGTTATAGGATGTCCCACAGCCCTGAGCTGAAAGACGATGCTATGGAGTGCCCTCTCTGCATGGAGCCGCTGGAGATCGATGACATCAACTTTTTCCCCTGCACCTGCGGTTACCAGATCTGCCGGTTCTGCTGGCACCGGATCCGCACAGATGAGAACGGGCTCTGCCCCGCCTGCAGGAAGGTAGCGTGCGATCTGGAGTGACTGGGCTATCCTGTCTGCGGAGTAGAGGTGTAAAATGTGTATATGGCGCTTACTAGCCAACGCTGGGTCTCGTGTGCTTGATCTCCTCCGTGGACCAGTAGGGTCACATGACCTGGAGTGCTCTCTTTCAGTGTTAAGTTATGCTTTGCTTTACCATAAATATTTAAGGTGCTTAAAATGTCTCCTATACTGTGAAACGTAGATTCTCAATGGTAGTGATCGTTTGCTCAGCCCTGCTACATGTGTAGTCTCCTTCGTCTGATTGTCACTGATGTCCCACGAGCGTAAAGAGGTTAAAATATGGCATGTTAGATTGGGTAGTGCCAGGCCATAAGAGATCCCATTCCTGCGCAGCCCTACCCAGAGGACCCGGCGGTCTACAAGCCTCTGTCACCAGAGGAGATCCAGCAGATAAAGAATGAGAAGAAGCAGAAGCAGAACGAGCGGAAACAGAAGATGACAGAGAGCCGCAAACACCTGGGAAGTGTACGTGTGGTGCAGAAGAACCTGGTTTTTGTGGTGGGGCTGTCACAGAGGCTGGCTGACCTGGAGGTAAGGGGCCCTTACAGAGGATCTGCACTCTCTAGAAGATGCTAATGCTAGTCTGATCCTGTTTAGAATCCTTGGGCAAATCAGGACCTAGTCTCTGTAAATGCTGGTGTGACTACCTAATTTTGAAACTATTATCTGGCCTCTCTTTGTCTGCCTTGCCCACCAGTGCCACCCAAGGCAAGATGTTATGTCAACATCTAATTTCTCACTTCTTATAGTTGTACGTTATGACAGCTTTGGACTTAACAGCCTTGTGTGATATTTTGGTGATTTGCTTTGGAGTCTGGAATGTCTTCCTAGTTCTGCTTGCGCAAACGTACCAGCCGAATAGCGCAGGCTCAGCAAATGAGCGCTCTCTGCACCTTGTCTGGACTTTCAGGTTCTAAAGAGGCCAGAATATTTCGGGAAATTCGGAAAAATTCACAAAGTGGTGATCAACAATAGCACGTCTTACGCGGGTTCCCAGGTAAGTGTACTTTACAAAAAATGCCTCCTGGGACATTTTTCTTTAGATGGCCTAGTCTGCCTAATAACTACATGTTTTTTTTCTATGTATAGTTCGATTGGGTTAGTTTATTAAGATGTAAATCATAAATCCTGTGTGAACCCCCAGGGTCCTAGTGCCAGTGCCTATGTCACATACCTTCGGTCTGAAGATGCCCTCAGAGCTATACAGTGTGTGAACAATGTGGTCGTGGATGGCAGAACACTTAAAGTAAGTCTGGGCTCCTGCCAGCAGCCTGTATGCGTTCGCTTGTGGTCTTGGTAAAGCGAATGCCTTTTCCCCTTAGGCTAACATGACGTGTGTGTGTGTGTGTGTGTGTGTGTTCGTTCGTTCGTTCCAGGCCTCTCTAGGTACGACGAAGTACTGCAGTTACTTCCTGAAGAGCATGCAGTGTCCAAAGGCGGACTGCATGTACCTCCATGAGCTGGGGGACGAGGCGGCCAGTTTCACAAAGGAGGAGATGCAGGTGGGTTCCGGCATCAGGCTGTCGGCCGCGTGCTGCTGCACTCGTGCTCTGGGATTCGTCCTGTGCTCAGCCTCCATGTGTACGTGTGCAGGCAGGAAAGCACCAAGAGTACGAACAGAAGCTTCTGCAAGAGGTGTACAAAGCGAACCCCAACTTCCTGCAAACCTCAGCAGGGGCAGGCGAGAAGTCAAAGGGCAAGTCCAGTTCAGCACAAAGGTACTTTTCTCATTGACAACACTGGTGGTTTTTGCTTCAGCCAGAGGCAAAAGTAAATATCAGGGTGCGGGGACATGAGAACTACTGCCAGTTGATCTGTTTCCTGAGTGCAAATTTAGCAGCACAGATTATTTCCTCATCACTTGGTCACGTTTAAGAACATATTAAACATTTTCTTCTGTGCGCTGTAGTGGTGCCCCCTGCTGACCACACCTGTCAACCTTACCAGACCCAACAGTAGCAGCAAAGAGGCGTGGCCGTGGCTGCAGGGCTTGGGCAAAATAGCCAATGGGCTGGGCGATCACCACAAGACTCCGCCCCTATTGGACGGCTCCGACTCAGAGCACATGACTAGCAACGGGCCAGACTCGGACCTGGGGCCAAGCCAAGGGGCCATGCCCTCCCCCTATTCACACTGCGACCCTGCCAGGTATGCCTGGGCAAGAAGTGGTACCCCCACTTCCTGTATGTCCAGAAGTAGGCCTTTTGTTGATTATACTCTTTAATATAAGAAATGTCATAATTACTGACTTCATTTAATTTGTCATTGACATGAAGAACTTTTCACCAGTTTATCTCTTTTTTTTTTTTTTTTTGTGCTCCTGCTCATAAATTAAGGCGCTGATTTGCCTGCCCCAGCTGGGCACTTGTGGAAATTTTAACCCTGCTAATCCTTCTTTTTCATTTTGCCTTTCAGTCCCAGCGAAAAAACACCGCAGACCATTAGTATAGGGAACGGGGAAAGTATACAAGTAAGATATACGTGCTTTTTTTTTTTATACCTCCTAACACATATGGGATTGCCTTTGTCGTGTGCAGTATGTCAGCATGACTGTGACTTGGGAAGCCATCAACTGGGCAGTAGCAGAGGCTGACTCACTGTCACTCATCCTGACCTGCACCCACTCTCTCTGTCCTGTTGCTCACACACTGAATCTGTCTATACACCGCATACATGATGGACACATCCCCACCCCCCCCCCCAGGCTGATCTACTTGTTCAGCTTGTGTCAAGCTTAGCAAGTGCCATCCATGCGTTGGAAGTTTGGCTCCTAAAGGGCGTTTCTGTGCATGTGAGTGACGCATTCAGAGATGCTAAGCTGCAGCATCCTGCTGAAATTGTTTGCAGTTTTATTTCAGGCCTGGGAATTTTGATGCACGACTGCTCACAATTTCATGTACATGTATTAGTTTCTGTTGGCTTGTGCTGTACAGTTGCATTGTCCTTGTGCTCCATTATCGTCTTCCTGTTTAATTTTGGTAAGGTGCATTAGTTCTGGAAGAACTGATTAAAGGCTGTGTAAATTCATGTGTAACTATAGCAGCATGAATCAAGCGGCTCGTATGAACAGTAAAGGGTTAAAAAAAAATCGATGTGGTAGGTTAGGTAGCTCCATGGAATAAAAAAATTGTACAAATGTAATTTTGGTTTGAGCACGTAACCTGCTAACCTAAATGTTTTGGTTAAAATCCTATATATAATTACTTGTTTTTTCTTCTTGTTATACATTTTTTACATAGAAATTTTTACTTTTTACAAAATGAGAAATACCTTTTGAGTCTGAGAGAAATCTGTTGTATTGTCACCTCTACAATGGGAGTTGTTTAGTACAAAAGTGTCAAATAATTTTGAGTCAAACTATGGTCTGATTTTTATTTGTACATGGCATTGTCCAGAAATTGATTTACGGCAGAATGATGCCAGAGGCCGCCTGCGTTGAGTTTCAGAGGCTCAGATCTTACCTGGCATAGGGGCTGCCAAGTGCCGGCATTGACGGATGTCTGGAGGTCAAATCGCGTGGCTGTTTTCATATCCAGCAGTCAGGGTTCCTTATGCTGCACTCACTGTGTTTCTCAACCCGTGAATTCTGCAATATAACTGGAATATAACCCAGTAGGTAAAGTCCGGGAATGATTGCTTGTGTCAGCTAACTTGCCAATTTTTGTTGTTGGTTAAAATGTTTTAACGTTCTCCTTGTCTCCAGAACCACGGCACTGAGTCCCCTTCGCCTCCTCCGGGGCTGACTAAGCCTGGACTGGTTGTCCCCATCAGTATGTCCAGCCTTGTTGCCCGATCCCCCTTTGAAGGAGCGGCAGCCGAATCCCAGTCACTTTTCTCAGACAACAGCAACTTCCGGCACCCCAACCCTCTCCCAGGTGGCCACGCCCCCCCTTCCGGCCCTGCCCAAGGGCACTCTGATTGGCCCACAGCACCTGAGCCCCAGAGCCTCTTCACGTCAGGTGGGTTTCTGCTGTGTGGCTTGGCCACTGGGCTCCCCCTCCTAGTGTGGTATAATGATTTTGCCCGCATCCCCCCGCAGAGACCATCCCGGTGGCATCGTCCACGGACTGGCAGGCGGCGTTCGGCTTCAGTTCCTCCAAGCAGCCGGAGGACGACCTCGGCTTTGACCCCTTCGATGTCACTCGCAAGGCGCTTGCCGACTTAATCGAGAAGGAGCTTTCTGTTCAGGACACGTCGCAGTTGTCTCCTGGGGTTCTGCAGGGGACTCTGCGCCGCCCCCTACACGGGCCCCTCCCCCAGCACCTGTCACACCTACAGCATCGCGCAGTCTTGGGCTCCTGCGGTTTCCCAGGCCATCCAGCACGTCACCCGTGGTTCAGCCACCCCCTGCCAGGGAGCCCGCTAAATCACACAGCAGGCCTCAGCACCAACAGCCGCTTCATGGACTTTTTACCAGCGCAGCAGAGCACTGGACTGGGGGGTGTTCCCATTGCAGGTAGGGAGCCTTCAAGGGGCAGGGGGGGGGCAGAGGGGGGACATGCCGGACTGTCAGTGATTTCAGGAGGATGATATCCTGAAGATTCAGGGAAAATTCTCTGTCATACACCTGCCTGAGGTTCTTAACTAGAGTTGGCTATATTAATATTTTTTAGGTGTGGCAGTAGAATTTGTTAAAATTAATGCAATTCTCTATGTTACCACAAGATGCCAGCAAACTCCTTTAGTTATAAACCTGTCTAGATTAAAATTTATTTCGTAAATGGTATCTTATTGAATTTAAATTTGATGTCATATTAATATTCGGTTATTTGGTTCTGCACATATGAGGGAATCAAATCTGCAGTGTCTTCTGTAAGTGATCAGGAGTCACTGGTAAGTGTTGTTCTACTGTCAGTGGTAGGCCGTTCAGTTGATCAATGAAGTTGTGCCCTTTCTGCTTCTGAGCAGATACTGCAAATAAACCTTGGAGTGGAAGGCATCTTGATCTCCTGTTGTATTGTGGACCTTTCAGTCTTTCTTTGTTGTCACTGGGCTGAGAAGAGCTGTTCTTTTCCTGGCTAAAAGAAAGACTATTTTAGTGTTCTAGCAGCATAACAGCAAAGAAATAGATGCAAAGTTAGGATTTTATTACTCTAAACAGGTCTACCATTCCAAGCAATGTGAGACCTTTATTGTATGAATAAATTTGTGGATTTAATTGGCGTTTACATTGTCACACAACTGTTGTCTATCATGATGATGAAATGAAAGTGAAAAGCTTGTAATATGGTTGTAAGATCTGGCTGATAATATTTGCAGTCTCACTATGGCTCAGTAATGGACACTTGTCTTTAAAATCATGGAGTGTTGTTTTGTGACACACTGATAAATTAGTACTTGATACTCCAAGTGACAGAACATTTTTTCTTTCTCTCTTCTACAGAAAATAGCAATTCTATAGAAAATCTAAATATGAAAGAATGGCAGGATGGTCTGCGAGCTCTTCTGCCCAACATCAATATCAATTTCGGAGGACTGCCGAATTCCCCCTCATCCCTGCCCCCCTCCGTCATTAACCACACGGGGGCTCCAGTTGGCTCAGGGGGCATGTCACACAGTCTTAGCTGGGACGGAATGGTCAGATGGATGGACCCAGCAATCATTACAGGTAACCAGTCAGAATTTATCAGCCAATAAGGAGTGTTCTAAGTGGCTATCCGTGACGGCCAATAGCAAAGGGGTCTGCGTATCAAAACCTTCTGCATGATACAAATGACTGCATTTCTCATTTGGTAAAGTGTAATGGTATTGAATATTTACAGCATACAGGAAACTTTGTTGCTGTTGTCTGGGCAGTGCTTAGCTGAGTGGGGAAGGTCATAAGTTTAAGGGCAATCATATCACCGTTGGGCCCTTGAGCGAGGCCCTCACTGCTCCCGGGGCCCCGGCTGCCTGCTGCCCCCAGGGCCCCCGCTGCTCCCGGGGCCCCGGCTGCTCACTGCTTTCTGATTCCAGATATGTTCCTCATGTGCCACTTTGGGCATAAGCCTCTGCTAAATATGTAAATGTTTAGATGGTCTTATGTGACAACCTTCACAGAAAGCATGACCCCGCTGTAGCATAGTGTTCAGGGACTAAGACTGATGTTCAAGGCTAAATGTTTTCTTCTCACCCACCTCCTGCAGGTCTCCCAGCAACCGCAGCCCATAGTTTGGACTCTCTGCAGGATGACCCACCTCACTGGCTGAAATCCCTGCAGACGCTCACTGAGATGGAGGCCCCTGGCTCCACAGTGCCCTCACTGGCCCCCCACAGTATACCCTTCAGTGCACAGTTCCCAAATCACAGAGCTGGCTGGGCTGCCACACCCACTGGCCCCTTCCACTCACCCCCACCTGGTTTCCAGACAACATTCAGACCTGCAGCTCAAACAGCCACAGACCTGCTACAGAGTACTTCCATGGACCGCCACTAGGGGGAGCATAACCACACAATCAGCACATCACAAAACTATTAACACCATAACAGATATGACGTTTTCCTGTTTCTGTTGCTCTGTATTTTTCATTGTTTTGTGTTTATTTCCTTTTGGCTTGTGGCCATACCTAGCTCGCGCTCTGCCCCCCCAGAGTGAGCACACAATGGTTCATTCACCAAAACATCTGAACCTTAACTAGAAACACTCGGGGGGGTAAGTAATGATGGCAGAAGGTTATTCAAAGAAAATAATTTTGATTTCAGCATAATTCAGTTTGAGAAAGGGGAAAAAAAAAAAAAACTCATTAGAGAAACATCCCCCCTCTGTTCCCAGACGTCACAACATGGGAGGTATCCAGCCTTTGGGATTTGACTAAGGTGCTCCTTGCTGTGCTGTTTTCACCCTGTGAAGGTAATTATGAAAAGGCAAGCTGCCAGAGGCCTTTTTGGGCTGTACAGCAGTTAGGCCTAGTCTGCATGCGGGCAACTCTGCCAGCCTCCACTGCAGCAGGGGGCGCTATTTCCCCTAAGAGTGACACAGTTAGACCTCTGTATCAGAGGGCTGTGCACTGATACACCTGAAGGGCCCTGTAGTAATGGGATGCAGACAAAACGTGCAATTTCGTTTGGGAAACAAGGTGCCACTATGTGGTATCCGTGGAAACTGCCCTCTTTGAAGACTTTGCTATTTTGGGTAGCCGCCCTGTTGCTGTGCAGAAGCTATGGTAGGAGGCCCACTTGATGAGCTGAGGGGGAAATCCTTTCAGTCAGTGCAGAAGAAGCCAGTCATTTTGAACGAGGCCAGCCCTGATGACTCGTCGATTCTCTGATGACATCATGGGTAGCGGAATCCCTGTTGGTTCATTTGACCAATCACGAGTGAAAAGTCATGCTGCTGGAGCAATAAAAAGGATATATACCGGTTTTACCAGCTTAGTTGGCTACCTCCAAAAAAATAAATAACGAAATCCTCAAGCTGAAGCAGTTTTTTAGGAGCAGACTAGGGCCTTTGTAGAGACTGAAGGGGATGCCGTTCTGTTCTGGAGTGTCAGTGTGTGAGCCGCGCCAGCGGGGCTGTCTCTGTTCCTGTCTTTCTCGCAACGGTCCATGGCTGCAGTCTGCCATCTGCTCAGTATTAAAGACAATAGAAAATAAATTCAAAGCAAGCGATACAGTTAGCTATGGGATAACGAGTTTAAACACCTGTTTAACGAAGCTCTCAATGATGTGTGGGGGGGGGGGGGGGGGGGGGGGGGGGGGGGGGGGGGGGGGGGGGGGGGGGGGGGGGGGGGGGGGGGGG
>JAODLD010000069.1:22156912-22167777 GCA_026781065.1 Mormyrops boulengeri | reverse complement strand
ATAAAGAGTCACAGTCACAGAGACTCAACTGGTTGGTTGAAACAAAATCTTGGTCTGGATTTGTACTCTCTGGACCTAAAATCTCCACTTCTGATATCAATACAGTGTATAATAATTGTAATAATTATACAGTAATAATAAAAGTAACTAAAAAGTAAGTATTGCATATGGTACTGTACTGTACCGTGAGCCAGTGAACCGCCCAAGCCGTGCAGTGTTTTCACGTGCATCACAAAGTGTGTGCTTTCCTTATTACGAACCACTGTATTTAACTGGAATTTTTAATATAATAGGCTTTATGGTGGGCTATTTGTAAGTAGGAGCTGTCTGTTAGTAGGATGTTCTCTACCCGGGGACTGTCTGCATTCATTAAGTGGTGAATTCAAAGTGCCAAAGGGAATACAACATCGTTTTTTTAAGTTGAACCTATCAAACAGTATGGTCAGTAATTTGTATAATAATGAAGAAACAAGCGAAACATATGTTAAATATGGTCAAATATCAATTTAACATATATGTCCTGATTTATTTGTTAATTACTAAACCAGGAAAAACTGAGCCAAACTTTCCATGTTCAGTTAGATATGAAGACCCGTGGTTTGTAGGCCAGTAGACTAAGTGCAGTTAACATACGTAAGGCGTGCCACTCGTCCTGTCTGATGGTCTTTGTCATGTTGTAGGACAGATTCTTCGGGATGTTGCCTGCAGAATAATGGTATTTGATGTAGGAACATCTTGCAATAGAACCTGTGGACAAAAATGAAAAATGAGTCTGGAAGTTTGCAGAGTGTGTGAAGGTGGCGCTTTATAATCTTTGACCTCAGGAACATCCATTGTGCTGCTGACACCAGAAGGCTGTTGAACAGACCCAGTTCTGTCCCCAGTCCAAGATCTAGTACCATTTTCTTTGATGGCCAATTTCCCCACTTGTAAGGCAGTCAATTAAAAGTAAAGCTAATTTTCCGTGTCACTGATGGGTATTTAGCCCATTGCTATAAACAAAGAATGACTGAAGAGATGAAGAAGCTGCTTCTTCTGCAGTCCAACATGCCCTTGTGTCCTGAAGGCCCAAGATATAGTTAACCAATATACAGGAAGATGACTGCACACATATTAGGGATGGGCCAGCGAACGATGCCAGCATCCCTCCCCAATGACTGACAGATATCATAGTGTAGAGCCAACATCGCTTCAGCATCCCTCCCCCCTGCAAATTAGGCTAACTACTTGGCCAGACTTCAACAGCTTCAAATAATTAATTACTTTTTCAGCTTAGGTAATAATAGCCATAACAGAGAGAAAAAATGTTAGTATAAATTGAAATTAAAGAATGAAGTTGTTCCCAATCACATATTATTTGGAATAAAAGCAGAACAACAGCACGCTTTATAAGCTAAAACTTTCCATTTTACATTCAAGATTGTTCAATTAATTCGACTGAAAAGCGAAGATTTCGCTGTGCCAAAAATGCAAAATGACGTGGCACCTTTTCCGTGATCGAGCCTGTCAGTGCCGTCACGACATCACTATGACTCAAATAGTGACATACTTCAGTACTTAAACTTGCTATTTTCAGTGCAGAAGTGCATAAGAGGGAAAGTACGACCCCCCCGACGCCATCGTCCATCACAATGTTAAACATGTTAATGTTATGCCAGCCAAATAAATGTTTTTAAAAATGTAAAAAAAAAAAAAAAACAAGGAAAAAAATTTGAAGAAAGAAGATTAATAACATCGGACTGGAGAGGGTGTCATGCTGGTGTAAAAACTTTGGTAACATTTTACTTAGTTACTACTCAAGTACAAATCATTAACTAATATAGTTCCTGCATGAAATTCAGGAACCACCATGACTGATTGATGATGAATGAACATAATTAACACTTAGTTGCTGGTTAATTAATACAAGTAAGAGTGTACTTCTGTTATTTGTGCCCATTCAGGTAAAGTGTTACCAAAACTTCTTATATCATTACAAGTGAAGCTGTTTTGCCAGTGAGGACACTAACCACAGGTGTGCAGTAAATCCGCCTTCACTCTACTGTATTATAGAGGAAATGAAAGACTCTGAAAATCAGTAGTTCGCAAAAATGAATGGATCAGAGAAGCCTCTTCACATTCTCAACCAGCACATATAAATTCAGACACTCTGTCACTCAGATGATTTATCGTTCAAGAATGTGTCAAAAATAATCGAGTGAACTGGGAGGGTTCAGCACCAGGCCCCCAGCCAGAACACGTCTCAGTCCTCCCCTGTGAATCGCATTATCTGCCCTGTAGGCAGTGACACGGGCTCAAAGATGAGGCCAGGAGCCATCTTAAGCACTACAGGAGATGAGAGAACGCCCCCCAGGACTAAAGGAACTGGACAAAGGGCAAGCAAAGTAACAATACTTCTAGACTATTTGAAAACATGGATCTAGGAAAGGATTAATGCAACGCGAGGGCCCTAGCAAAATTAGGAGACCCCCCTCAACAAAATGGGCCTGCCTCGGGGGCAATGTTTAAACATTAAATCTAGTCAAATCTCACCGCCAAGCACCCCAGCCCCCTTATCGCTGATTAGCAGATTATTGACGTTGCATCATTTTTAAATTCTCTTTCAGCTCCGGAAACTAACCCATGTAGCCTGTCACATTAACCCAGAGCCCCCACAGAAGTTAATCCGCCCACGTGCGGGTCATCATGGCCGAGAGCGCTTACGGTTGGTTCAAAGGGGCAAGTTCACCTTAAGCGATTCTCATGTCTAACTGGGTGAGTTGGGAATCATGAAACTTTCTAAACCTCAGAATGATTATTATGGTGAGAAAAGAAAAAATCAGATATGTACAATTATTTGATCGGACATTTTTGTTGGTTCAAATGGATTAACAAACTGCTTTTATAAATGTATCCAGCTGTTTTACCTATTTATACAGCTAAATTCATTTAAGTACTTTATTTAAGGGCTCCTCAGTTTTTACCCAGCATTCATTATCCTGCAAACTGATACTGGTTAGATTGAAGGCCCCCTTCAGAGAATGCAGTCATTTGCTAAATACTGAATGAAAATCTTTTTTTGGGAGGGACATCTGGTACTTATGGGAGAGAGTTCGACGTTACGTAAGACTCATATGCTTCTGCTGCCTACAGCAATAACAAGAAACACACCGGATACTAAATTAGCTGCCTTCCTCAAACCCTTAGCTACTCAATTTACACCTGCTCTTTCCACATTGCGGCAGTTATCTGCGGAGAACGACGCCACAGAAAGAGTCTGGATCCCGTCCTGTCACCTCGAGTGCTGTGTTTCACGCTGGCCGGCACACGCTGTGAGTGATAGGTGACGTCTGATCTTAGGCTTTCGCCCCATCGAGATACCGTTGCCGTGGTTATCCACATGCTGCAAAGGAGAGCCGGTGCTGGCACTTTCATAGCTATTGCCGCTGCGAGGAAACGCCCTTTCCTGTCTCTGTTGCTTCAGGAGCAAGCAACGGCTCAGAGAGAAATTTCTAGTGAATGATGGTGAGGAGAAACGTGCAGTATTGTCTGGCCCTGGCCTTTCGAGGCGTCCTTGGGGCTGTTAAAACCGCTCCTCTTCAGTCTGAAGGAAAGCCACCTCGCTGTGCCATTAGTGTGACAAACTTGTAAATGTCTGAGCTGGTTGGGTGTCATTTGACCTTTCCAGTCTGTACACGGCGAAGAAAGAAATGACTGCAGACGCAAAGGGAAGTCGGCCCATTGCTGGGGTGGGCAGAATGAGCTCTGCAAAGGCTTCTGGGAGCCTGCAGAACCCCCTGATTCTGATGCAATCAAGATTAATATTCCCTGTAGCGTTTGCATATTGAATGGCAGCTGACAGCTGGATTCGCCTCGTTTTTGTGTGCGTGATTACGAGAGCCCTACATTTCGGTGCCATGTCAACGTACTGAGTCCAGAAGGTTTGTATAACTGCCAAGACGTTTTTTTTTTGTCATCTGGATCCTTGTTAATCCTGTCACCATAAAATATGCTGCGTGGCCAAATGAAATAGTGCCACACTTTAATATTTCTTTGGACGTCCTTTAGCCTTGATTATGGTGCACATTCACCATGCCATTGTTTTCACATGCTTATGCAACATCTCGACATGTTTTTTCATCCAGATTTGCATGGATTTCTCGTCCAGATTTCGTATCGATGATAGGTGAGTTGAACCACTCCATAAAGTCTTCTTCAGCACATTTCAAAGACTTGCAATGGAGTTAAAGTTAAGACTCTGTGGGGGCCAAATCATGTGTGAAAATGAGTCCTCATGTTCCCTGAACCACTCTTTGACAAGTCGAGCCCGATGCATCTTGGCATTATCGTCCTGGAATGTACTCATGCCATTAGGAACGAAAAAATCCATTGATGGGGTAACTTGGTCATTCAGTAGATTCACATACTCAGCTGACTTCCCTTTACTGCTGCATTACGTTGCTGAGCTGTAATAATGATCCAATCCTTGGCTCTTAAGTGCTTGCTGATTTAAATTCAAAAGGGGACTTTTTCTTGGTCAGGCAGCGTACGATTCCTTTATTGTCACTGAATGATAATGAGACGCATGACGATAATACATTCCAAACCACAAGACCGTAAACATACAATAAGAATTTGTAAAGTATAAGGTGCAGTCAGTGTTGGGATGAGATGGGATGAGATGGGATGAGATTCAAATGGCTGATGAGTCAGTGATGCTGCAGTAATAAAATATTTACATATTAAGGTAGGTTTAGTGTGGGTATATACAGATGCTAAGGTGAAGCAGGGGCTTATTATGAATATTATTGGACATGACAGAGTGACATGTACAGCACTAAATGCACCGCAACATCCCTGTGTATAGACAATGAGCAATAGTAAGCCGAATCTTTAAAATCAGTGGGCAAAGCTACTGCACACGTTTAATGTTAAAAGTGAATAAGTGTGGAGTGTTTTTAAGGCAAGAAATGGCTCTGAAGGAAATATCTGTTCCTGAATCTAGCTGTACCGATATAAGGTGTCTTGTACCAATTTCGAGGGGGTTAGGTGACATGTATGAGGCGCGGGGGCTGAGTTGAGCTTTTGGGAATGTGGCCTTCTGAGGCTGGCGGGTCTTGCAGATGTTGTGATCCTGTGACTTCATGGGCAATCTTAATGGCTGGAGTGAGCTGCGGGGGTGCAGTGGGGGGCTCACTAATGGCTGTGGAGGTGTTTCTATTTCTGATGCATTTGAAAATATAATTGCTGTTGGGCCTATTTTCATGGGAGGGAGGTCCTCAGTCATGTGTATACTAGGAAACCTAAATATAGGGGCACTCTCCACAGCCAGTTCATTGATGGGTGGGGGGGACTAGATTGCTGTTCCAATGTTAACAATTACAGAAGTATATAGCGGACAAGCCCAGGTCCAGTTGCACGTTACCGCATGTAGGTCCAGGTCATGAAGTTTGGATGCCAGCATGATCTGAATGATTCTGACATTTCCAGATGGTACAAGATGCCCAGGGCAATGCGTGGTGTGACTGAGGTGACATCATCTGTGAAGCTACTTTTCTCCTATATGTAAACTGGCATGGGGAGGGGGGATGAGTCCAGATGAGTCCAACTGGGCAGGAATCGTTGAGGTTTTTACTGGCAGATTGTTTTGGTACTGAGATGACTTAGACTGGAGTTGAGTAAACTTGAATTGAGCTGACCAGAGGTAGGTGGGGACTGAGACCTGTAATAGCAAGAAGCTGAGTATGTTTGTGGATCCTTGGGTACTCATCTCGGTACAGCCCGATTAATCCCTTAACTATACTATATGGACAAAAGTGTTAGAACACCTGGCCATTACACCCAGAGAAACTTTTATGACACCCCATTCTAAATCCATCGGCGTCAATATGGAGTCGGTCCCCCCTTTGCAGCTGTAACAGCTGCCACTCTCCTGGGAAGGCTTTCCACAAGATTTTGGAGGGTGTCTGTGGGAATTTTTACCCATTCACCCAGAAGAGCATCTGTGAGGTCGGGCACTGATGTTGGACATGAAGGGCTGGCTCACAATCTCCATTCTAATTCATACCGAAGGTGTTCGATATAGTTGAGGTCAGGGCTCTGTGCAGGCCAATCAAGTTCCTCCACACCAAACTCACCCAATCCTGTCTTTATGGACCTTGCTTTGTGCACTGGCGCAGAGTCATGCTGGAACAGAAAGGGGGCTTCGCCAAACTGTTCCTACTAAGTTGGAAGCATAGAATTGTCCAAAATGTCTTTGTATACCCACATGCACACTCCAATTCAGGAGTGAAATGGTGTCCATAGAAGGGCAGGTGGTCTTAAGCATGTAGTTAATGATGTACTTAGTACCCAGCCACCAGAGGTGGAAATTCCAGAACCAGAAAGTAAAAATCCAGACCAAGATTTTATCTCAACCAACCAGTTATATATAAAGAGACACAGAGTAGTCAACTGGTTGGTTGAAACAAAATCTGGATTCATACTTTCTGGACCTAAAATTTCCACCTTTGTACATACAGTGGGGGATGGTATTATGGTAGAAGTGCTTTTTTATCTGCCCATTGTAGCAGGTCTTTGCTTTCCTTATTCAGGACTGCCCGGGCTTTGCGGCACACTTGTGTGTCCCCAGACCTGACAGCTGTATCCCAGGCAAGAGTTGGATCTGATCCATGGTTCCCAACTGGGAAAGTTACAGCTTCTCTTGCTTACTGCAAAATTATTTATGCTGTAGTTTATGTTGAATAATACTGAGGAAATACAGTCTGTTCTTTAGGAGCAGTCCTGAAGGTCTGGCATAGCTCCCTCAGGCCAGACTACCAGTGATATTATGGCTGGTTTGACTCTGCCAATAAGAGCTCGACAGGCAGGGCTGAGGAACGGACAGATAATCTGATTGGACGACACTTGGAATGTTATTGTATGCTAAGAGACACCACTCAAGGCTGACCATAACACTAGGCTTCAATCACTATCAAATTTCAACTAATCTGATGTGTCTGTTGTGCGATTCAGAGTAAGTGTCCAGTTCAAGAGTAGAACGGATCATCCAGTCCAGTGCACAAGATCCATCAATATAAAGGCAATATAAAGGCCTCCTGTACCTGTGGTCTACCCTTTCTGTCATCATTTAGAAAGAGAATGACAATAAATGCCAGTCCCTGATGTACAGATAATGAAGGATTTGCTAAATGCAAACGATTAAGTGAGCAGGCTATAGAAAAGGAGGTAGCTTCAGATTCCACTTCCTGCGAAATTGTTGCCCCATAACTACGATGCCCTTTGACCCCTGGCAGTCTTGTGGGAACTCAATCTGGATGTAAGGTCTGTACAGTGACACCTGTGCCCCTGGGGGGCTGTTGTGCCAAACAGCCATGTCACATGCCTGGTTTTCTCAGCTGACCCTGTGACTCCGCCCTGCATCCATATGCTCACACTGAGCTTGATATCAGCTGTTTGTCAGGCAAATTGGGGCATTTGCATAATTTATTGTGGAAGGAAATCTGTGCTTATAGTGACTTGTTAGTGTGATGTTCAGAGAGGCCCATGTGTCACCATCAGCTGCAGAAGCTTTTTAATGGATCTGAAGCAGTTTTTATTACCAATTTCCTTTCACATGCTGCTCAGTTTCTGCCAAGCAGCAGGAGCTGGGGGACATAGTGACGACATGCAGGACGCTTGATATGAAAAGGTTACTGACTGATGCCGAACACATACTTACTACTGACTGTGTGAACTGAAGGCACTAAATCCAGCCACCGATTTGAAAAAAGTCATCATTTAAATGCAATTCCACCTTTAAAAGAAATTCTTTTTTCTGACTGCAAAGACGAAGACAGGAAGACTAAAATTTTGCTTCCACAAAATAATCCTTTTGAAATCTATTTGGTGCATAATCCATCCATCCAAACTCCAGTCCCTGATCCTGGCTGGGTTATGGAGGGTGGGGGGGCATTACATTATCCCAGGCAGCACTAGGCACAAGGCAGGGGTGCAACCAGGATGTGATACGAGGATTTAGTACCTAGTTAACCATAAAAAATATTCTAACAATATATAACCAGTATGCAAATTAATTTCTGTGCAAAACGAGCAGCAGGTGACAGAACTGATTATCGCTGCAGAGTTTCCCCCTGGGATCAACAGCTTCTCGGCTTAGATCCACAGCCTTAATAATAGCAATTGAAAAACAAACATGTGAAGAAAAAAAAATAAATCCAACAAAAAGAACATTGACAACTAACCCAACCAGCATCCGGAGCCCTCAAAGGTAAACCTGTTATCATGCAGCCGGTTATACCATCAGACACGGGTATAGCTGAAGTCCTTCTGTTTTGACAGCTGGTGTGATCCCTGCATGCCCTTCACAAACCAGCCCCGGGGAAAAGTTTGCCATATTTTACACTCATATGAGCCCCCATGCTCCTATTACCCGGTGGGGTGAGACTTTGCGGCTGGTGCTGTCCGGGGGTCACAGCAGTCTGCGGGGCATCAGGCCATTTCAGAGCCGTCAACAGAAAATTCCAGCTGCAAGATCAGACATATTCAACCGAATCACCGGAGTTCACCATTTTCTCCCTTCAGATCCTATTATGGGGGATAATTGCGTTTTCGGAAGATATTGATCATCAAATCTTTCCCTCCGTTGAACTGGTAACTACATAACAGACGACTGAAATTTTAATACAGTGGAGATGCGCTGATGTTTTAAGAAAATTTTACCGTATGCCATTCATTTATGTATGCAGTTTATAGGCACATGTATGAATCAAACGAACTGCACCACCTAGTAAGCATGATTTTTTTTATTAGGAGCTCAAAGGCGCTTACAGGTTGTGAGAAGGACAGGGAGCTGTTAAGGTACCATGTGTTATACAAGTGTTTGCCCACATTCATTTGTTATTCTCTGCATTTAAAACGTTAGGGATGATTGATTGCTGGACACCCTAGGCGACTTCGTATGAGGAGTAGCAATCAAGTTGCACTACTAATATGTTTCGCAATGTATGCGCTTGAAACAACCATCATATTTCGTATGTTTGTCAACCTGAAGACTCGAATTAAGAAATCGAACGCGGTTTGCTTGCCCCCCCTACAATCGAGGCGTTTTCTCGTACGTGCATAATAATAATCAAGGGAAGTGAACATTTGCAACTGAGCTTGAATGAACCAATATAGGAAAATGTGACGATCTTTCTCTACCTTTGCGAATGAGCTCATCTATGTCCTGGTCGAAGCCTTGCCGGTAGCACTTGCTCCACAGTCCCATGTTGGTTGAGTTATAACGCCGGCTGCACTCGTCCGCGGCGCTCAGGGCGAACATCTGCCGGCGATCCCGCGTCAGCAGCCCCTTCCCCGGCTCTGTCCGCGCCCGGCTCGCACGCAGCGGAAGGCTGCTGTTGGAGATGTAAATGAAGCCCGGGTCGTTCCTGCGGCTGGAGAAAGTCCGGCATCGCTCCCTGTGCTTCCTGGCGTCCGTCTCGTACCAGTGATCGGAGTAGATGGCCACCGTCAGCATGGTCAGGGCGCAAAGGGAGAAAAAGAGGCCGGTGTACAGCAGCGACTTGGCGGCAGCCATGGCTCGCTCCTCTCAGACCCGCATCAGCACCTCACCAGCGGCCAGCCCGTGTTACAATCCGGGGCTGACAGTAAACAATGTCATCGTGGATGCGGTGAGACGTGCAAAGCGGGGTCAGCCCTCGGCAGTATGTAAATCCCGGCGCCGCCGGATTGCCGGTCTTGTGACTGTGCATGTTTGAGAGAGGGGGAGCTGCTGCAGATGCACGGACCCTGACCGCCTGGAAAGATCCCTGTCTCATCCACAGCCATTCATCGCCCCTCTGTTCCGATCAGTCACACTGACACGGTACTAGCTGGTTTCTACACGCAAAGACGGGTTTCGGGTCCAATGCCTTCAAAGAATCTCTGCAATGCAAAAGGAAATTTATAACCCTCCAGATAAAGACAGAGCCCCAAATAAACGCACAGTAACACCTGAATATGGTGTTCTGATGTCTGGAGTCTGAACGGAATATCAAGTCAAATAATCCATGTGTGTAAAGCTATACAATTAATGACGATCTGCTATGCAATTTGCTTTGGTTAGGAATGAACGATTAGGAATTTCCAATTTTAATTGGGTTATGAATATGTTAAACTTCTCTCACCTCAAAAATGTTTCTTGTTTAGTGTTGACATTTTGCAGCTAATTTTGCAGTAAAAACAATTAATAAATAAAACACGGTCTTGCAAAACACGGTAAAATCATGATGGGTGGTGATATGTTATATTTTTCTGCTATAAACACCGTGTAGATTAACTTGTTTACAACACAAACGCCGGCTGACAATTGAAGAAACGGCAGGATGCTATTTTTCAAAGTCGGTTTTGATGTGATTTCATTTGATGTGATAAGCTGTTGAACTGTCAAAATGATTATCCTGAGAACCGAATGTTTTAGTGCTGAGTAAAGGAAAGGCTTAGGAGAGCAGTAAGGGATGTTCTGGGCTTCCTAACCTGATCTCGTAGTTTTGTCGTAAACCAGAAATATGCAGATATTCAGTGCCCAGAATGAAAATATAAGTGTCATAACTCTAGAGAGTGTTGTTTTCAAACCAATAAGTTGTTATTCTAAATCAAGAATGCATCGTGTAATTTTCCCTGCCTTTTAAAATATGGCTGTAATTACACTCTCACACTTTCTGATTCCACTGTATGATTAAGGGTGTAGCTATGAAAGGAAGACTGAAAGTTACATTGAATAAAAGCATCCCAATAAAAACTGTTTTTTGTGGTACCCATTTCATATGCGGATATACACTCACCTAAAGGATTATTAGGAACACCATACTAATACGGTGTTTGACCCCCTTTCGCCTTCAGAACTG
>JAODLD010000069.1:22135059-22156812 GCA_026781065.1 Mormyrops boulengeri | reverse complement strand
ATTGGTTGCTTAGATAATTGCATTAATGAGAAATTGAACAGGTGTTCCTAATAATCCTTTAGGTGAGTGTATATGTTTAAATACACTAATCTAATCAGGGTCACGGTGTGAACCCACATATGTGCAAAAATTATAAAATTTCGGTATTTGTTTAGACTTACAACCTGAATTTCAGAGCCTCGGTTGACGGTTAAGTGGGTTTTGGCTGGTTGGAGCCTCGGTGGCTTTAGTCTCTATGCTTGTGAATGGAAGGTTGCCGATTCAAGTCCTGGCCTCAGCCGAATCTTCACAACTTCGTTGATCCGAACAAGGCTCTAAATCCCCCACAATCCTCCAGGGGTTCTAGCTATGCGGTCTGTTATATCTGTGTGTGTGTGTGTGTGTGTGTGCGTGCGTGTGTGTGTGTGTGTGTGTGCGCGCGCGCGCGTGCGCATGGAGCGCAAGACGGAGTATGTGAAAAAAATATTATGTACTCGTGCAAATGGCAAATAAAGGATCATTTCGTTTCAGCTGGAGAAGGAAGGGAAAGTAAAGTATTTGTGTCAATGGAGAAATATGGAAGATATATTTAAGCACATGTTGACAGCAGAATCATAATTTCTAAGGAGGATAAATTTTAACATTGGCCAGTTGATGATTTTGAAAGTTAGGAGTCCCGTTTTTAGAAAGTTTACAGCCTTTAAATGTTTTAAGTGTTCATTCATATCTGCAAGATCAGATAACAATAGGCCTAATTCCTCATTTATGTAAACTGTAGTTTAGGACCCACTTTAACTCATCAGTTTTTAATTTTATTACAGGCTTTTACTTTGTAAGTGTGGGTCAGAGTTATCCACTTTGAATTTTTATTTGTGTTTCATCAGAATAGCAGTGCAGATGAAAATCATGATAGTTACCTTAGCGGCCTCCAAAATCAAAAGCAGCAATTAGATCCAGAAGCCCAATAAATTTCTGTTTAAGATTATAATGCATCATTGACTCTGGAAATGTTCCTTTCCCAGTGCAAAAACCAGATTTAAGAACCAGTGTCAAGTATTTTTAAGGTATACGTCTGGAATTGGATACTTTTAAGGACTTTTAAAGTTAAATTTACGTCCGTAGTAAAAGTAAGTGTGTTAGTGGATACATTCTTTTAATATAACAAACAAAATATACAAAAACATGTTGCGTTATAGATTAAATTACTAGCCTTTTTTGGCTCTCGTGTTGCGTGACCGCCACCTTGTGGTAGAAAGTAGTTGTAGAATGGTTTAAAATTGGTACGTTTGTCTCCAAATGATAGTTATAAGTATTTTGTATCTATATATAAATATTATAAAGTAGATATCGAACTAAACATAGCCTAAATATACAACTAAAACAATGCATCGAATAGGTATTGCAAAACTAATTCTGTATCCATAGAACTGTAGATTTTAGAATAAATAAATTATTTACAAACGTCAGAAACTAAGCGATTCTGTTGAGACTGCGAATTTGTTCCGATAAAATTACAGAACAGAAAGAAAAATGTCATCATGAAGGAGCTAAAACTATGGGCCTCGGCTGTTATACTGCGTAAGCGGAACTAAAGAAAAAAGCATTTTGGTACACGAGACTATTAAAGTGACGTACCGGTTCTTGTTTAACGTGCCTGGGAAGGTTAAGCTGTATCTTACTTTGCTATAAATCTAATTGTATTACTATAGGTGTTAAAGCTTTATTTTTTGGAATGTAAATGCATTGTCATAAGTGACATCAAGTTTTTATATAAAAAAAAAAAGGTACGTAACATGCATAGTGTTCCGGGAAAGCGAGATTAGCATTTGAAGACATTGATCACTTATTGATTTATATGTATGTAGGCTAACTAAATGTATTGTGCAGAATTGTTACAAGAAAATGTTCTGTATACGTAGCCATATATTTGTTCTCTGTGTATATTTATGTATGTAAACCGGCGTTCAGACTTGTACGCGGGTTGCTACAAGGACTCGTTTAATATTTATGGAGCAGAGTTATAATTCCACTGTAATCGATTCTGCCATTTCTTATTACAGGTAATAACTATGTCGCACTACGCCATGCGAATGGCGCGCCTGAGTGCGCGTATCTTCGGCGAGGTCGTGCGCCCCACAGATAGCCGCTCCATGAAGGTAGTGGATCTCTTTAAAGAGCCGCCTTTGGCGCATCGGAAGGGGGTGTATGACTGGTACCCAGAGCACAACACCTACTACGGCCTGACCAAGACATTACGCTTCCTGGGCTTGTTCAGGTATTCAGATCGCAATGTGTATGGTTTTCACAATGCAGACTGTGTTTTGTACGAGTATTTTTATTATATTTGAGAAGGTCAGAAGTGACAATTTTGCGAAGTGTGTGTTTTATGCGTGCATTGCACCTTGCTGTACACCTTATGATTAGAGATGAACACGAGGACTTCAAGGACGAGATGCGACGGCTAAAGAAACTTCGAGGGAAGGGGACGCCGATGAAGGGTGAAGGGAAAAGAGCCGCTAAGAAGAAGTAACTTATCTTTATTACCAAACGGGACCATAAAAGGCCAACCTGAAGCTCCAGGAAGAATGACTACGGAACAGGACATGGGATTGTAACGGACTCTGGAGGGGAAAACCAAATTTGATGTAAATAAACACAGAAGAACTTTCTGAGTGATTTATTATGTTGTAATATTGTAATAGAATCGCCAGTTTACAGCACCGACACGATCAGCTTTCACCAGCTAAAGTCTCTTGCGATATGCTGTGATTTATATCATTTAACATTATATTTTGAGTGTAAAGTTTAAGGTAGCCGATTGAATATACCAAAACGCTATACCACTGCCATTAATTAAATTCTCAGTATGTCATGTATTATAAATCCATGTCGTTATTATTAATTATTTATATTATTTTAAAGCCATTAGATTGCTTCAAAGCTATCACAGCAATCAAAAATGAACAGCTCTGTAATGCCGCATACACAATAACATGGGTGTAACAACATTAACCACACAGAAAGGTTCTTCATGATGTGGCCTGTCCACTGTCAATTCATTTTTTGTGGAAATTAGAGGCAGCCGAATGTCTTAGAGAAAGAAACGTTTAATCGACCCAGAAAACCAGCGTGTAATAATTGTGTAGCGTCCAATAATTTAGGATTGGATAACTTATTTTTACTAGGTGTTTTGATTATTTTTATAAGTTTTTAAAATGAGATATTAATTTGAATGCTCAAGAGAGCTAATTATTGTAACATTTTTCAATTAATCGAAGACGATCCTAGAATTCCTTAAATGTCCTGAGAAATTGTACTTGTTTGGTTCATTAAATTATCTGTTGGTTATTTTATACTTGAATTGACTTTGAAATAACATGAGGCTATTGAAAACTGGTAGTTAAAGTATTGCTCTCCCAATATTTCTGAAGAAGCTGTGATGACGGGTTTGTATCTCTCGGGCTACTGTGCCGAAATATTGGCTGTATGTGTAGAAAAAGGAAAAATTAGTAGTAAGAAAAGCAAGATTTGGGGTCCTTAATTTCCATGGCTAAAAGCCGGCTAGACAGTATCTTTTCTAAAGCTTTTCTAAAGCTGTTGACCCTGGAGAGATACTACCTCCAAAACTATTTCCCTACACAACGACATAGTTGCCAACTCATGCATCTGGCGTTACACTCTCCTTTCACACTTTAACACTCCTGCAAGAATCTTATGATGAATCTATATTATTCCGTTATAACCCTAAAAAGTGCTACATCAAACGCGTTGGGATAGTTTGCAAACCCTGAAGACTATTTACAAGATTGTAAAACTGTTACATACACGTAAATGCGTGTGCAGACTTGTCTCAAATTGAAAATCTCACTCCAGCCAGCTGACCAAAGTTGGTAGCCCTCCAAAGGTCTGACTGAAGACCAGTGACTTTGGCCAGAGTCACATGGGCAAGGTGTGAGTTATACCGAGATTTCCCACTCATGTGCACCATAGTCTTACTGTGTTGGGACTGGAAAACATGCGTACGGGGTTAAGGACACACACAAGTCCCAAATCCAACAACCGCATTTCAGACATTTTAACTCAAAAAGAATGAGGAGCAGATTCCCTTTTTCTGTGCCAACGTTGGTTTGACATGTTTAACCCCAGAAGTTTTGGAAACAGTCTTACTTTGGGTCACAGTACAGGGTTAGCCATTTATCTGCTACCTCTGGGGCATTTTTCAGGGGGTTTAGGGCCTTATTCAAGGGCCTAGAGACTATTCTGCAGAGGACAAGATTCAGACCGGTGACTTTGCGGTTATAGGTACAGAGGTCCAACCCGCTGAGCCGCACACCGCCCACCCGGCACCCCACCGCTTACAGTCAGATGTTTGCTCTGTATGAATGCTGCACAGCCTGGATGCCTGGAGATGCGCTCCATTTCAACACCGCCAACTGAAACCAGGTGTAATTAGACATTGCCGCTGAGGGCACGTGACTGGACCGCAGCCAGCCTTCATAAATTGTGAATGAAACAGAGGTAATGCAGGCTTCTAATACTTTGATTAGACGTTGTCATTGATCCGTGTTGGAGCTGTGCAGTGTGCAGCACGCATCGATAGGCTGGATGAAGGTCTGAAGAAGCAGGAGCTCCTGGACCCGTTCCATCAGGATAGGTGGCTCTAGATGTAGATGGGCACTGCAGAATTACTTTCCAGATTAACTTCAGACTCAAGCATCCATCTATCTATCTATCTATCTATCTATCTATCTATCTAATCCATCTAATCAATCATGAGGAAAGGGAGGCAAGTTGCCAAAGAAAATTTATTTTCAGTCATTTTAAAGTGCATAAAAGAAATATTGTTAACAAGTGATAATTGATCATTCGAAAATGTTAAGCTAGAGAAGCACAATTGGCTACCAAGGCTATTATTGTGAGAAATTGGGTCCTCTAGGCCGTTTGTAGAGGTTTTTGGATTCGGTTTTTTTGGTATTTGGATGCTCATACTGATTTTTCATTATGCCAGCTGTCCTGACTGCACAGCTATTTATCAAGCACCTTTAAACGTATTGCTGTTGACTTTTCTGTCTTAAGAAGGGATGTTTTCCATAATCTGTACATGAAAGGATGGTATGTTCTGATGCCCGAAAATGGAGATTCTGCACGAATCCGGTCTCTGTCAGCCATGAAGCTATAAACACCAATATTCTGTCCTTGCCTTCTGCCCCATCAGCGATGCTGAAAGCATGTTGGAGTATCGCTGACAAAGGTGCTTTCACACACAAAAAAGGGCCGAAATGCTGCACCAGTGCAAGCGTGACCCTCTGCAGATGACGCGCGCGCAGGCCGAAACATCAGGCGCACGATGTGTGAAGCGTTGGAAGAAGATGCAAAGTATGTTCTCACAGTAAGCGGAAAGACAGACACCATTCTGCAGTGTACATAACATACACAAATAACCTCTGAATACTGCTGACCTCAGGATCCGTTTGGAGTTCTCTGATTGGCTGATTCCTCCCGGTTACTCCGGTTATGAACAAGCCAGCATATAATGGAAAAGAGCCGTCATGACTAATCAAAACCAGTCTTTGGTTTGTTTTTTGCTTCTTGTGTATTAACATTCAGAATGACATTGATTTTGCCCACATTGGCATCTAAGCTGGGTCCTTGGTCATTGCTTGAATTTTAAAGTTGTTTAATTAATTAAATTCATTCTTTCTCTTCCTTGCATACATCATGTTGATTTTAAAAATGTTTTACTTTCCTTCGGCTGGCTTGTCTACAAAACTGTAATTATTTTGATGAATTTCAATAATGTTCTACCACAGATATGTTCCACCATCATTCTGTGTCTTTATGCTTCATTCACATTCATTTTTGCGGCAGATGCCTTTATCCAAAGTGACATTCATTTCTGAGAAAGGAGGGTCAGTCAGTCCCTGGAGGAATCTGGAGTTAAGAGCCTCGCTTACGGACCTAAGAGTGAAACCACTCTGCCAAACCTGGGATTTGAACAAACAACCTTCCCAGCACAGGGACACCACCCTAACCCCCTGAGCCGCACACCACCCCCATCAGTATCCTCACTTGCTCTTTTTGTGGTAGTAAGTCCGAGCTAATTAATAATTCATGTATTTTATAATAAAAATTTCACAGCATGCACATCTTGGTTCCTATCCCATCTTGAATGTGTACCGTGTTAGCGGACGATGTTTTTTGTCAGTGGAAGGCTGGATTGAAAACTACTGAGAATAGGGTCTTATAAAGAATATCTTTGGACCAAAAAATACTGCAGACATGCAGCTCCATTTGATTTTTTGAAAACTTTGCTGACTTTGAGGCTGACTCTCGGTCACAACGTAAGGTGTCATGCGTACCGTCTTGCTCGTCAGCCAGATCGCAGCGGCGCAGCTCACTAGTGCACCAGCATTGATGCACACTTTCCCAATTAGCCATGCTGTGTTCCCCAGCCTCTCTCCCCACACTATTAAAAAGCTTGTGTTTATATGCTGAAACGTAAAAAATGGACATTTTCTCTTCATAGAGAATTTGAGAACCGCCGATGTAGCTCTTCATTTATAAAAGTTAGGAGTTATTGAACCTGTTAGGCAGGTTTATTTATAAAGCACAACTCAAACACAAGGCAATTCAAAGTGCTTTACAAAGGCAGAAGAATACATTTAAATACAAGATATTAAAATCACATTTAAAAGACAAAAACACCTAAAAGCCAAACAAACAAATAAATCGTTAACTGAAAAGAAGTTACATTGAAGCAACAGTGTATGACTAAACTGATTTAATTTATTGAAATGCTGCAGCAAACACTAATGTTTTAAGCCCTGATTTAAAAGAGCTGACAGGAGAGTGTAATATTTAGAAGCGAAGCTTTTGCCAGACTGGCCTCCTGTCAGTGGTTTGTGTTGTTTGGGACTAGTGACCCTTTTCTGGATAGATGGTATGGAAGAAGGATGGAGTTTCTCCTGACTTGCTGACTGGTGTAGTCATCTAAAGTGCATTTGCTTGGCACACGGTCCTCCATCCCCAATAGCCGGGGAACAAACTGGACCTGCTCCAAGGAACAAAGCAAGCTACAACTTTGAGCACTTCTCATGTTTGTGGGACCCACGTCTCCTATAGAGCCGCCCTGATTTCGGCCGAGGGCAGTGCCCCTTGGGTCCCTCACCTTGGTGAAGAGTCGAAATTAGTAACATCATTAATTTGGGAGACATTTCAAAATACCATTCTATGTGCTTGTATATTTATTTATACCATCATGAAGAAAAATTCATGTTTGTATGTATGTTTCAAATTGCGATGAACTCTCTGTTAAAAAGGGGTGGGTTGCTCTTTGTAGCTCTCCTCCCAATTCCCTATTATTCGTTTTAATTTTGTGGTTTACAGGAAAGAGAAGACGGCAAACAGACTCCCTACTATATTTGTAAATCTTAAAAAGAACGCCTGAGTTATAGGCCTTAAAAACGTGAACACCACTTTAAAAACTTGAAGTTGTTAAATGATTTGCTAACCACATTTTCCACAGAATGCGTTTTTTTTTTCTGTGCTACCAAATGGTCTATTTTAGTTTTCTTACGTTATGTTTAGAACAGCAGTTTACTTTTTTACCCGGAAGTTGCACGGCGGCGTGAGAATTAACTCATACGCAAAAGGGACTGAAATGGTACAGTAACTGAGAATACTGAGCTACAGTATCATAGAATAAGACAACAGCTAAACCTACTGGTTTGCGGCAAAAAAAGTGGCACGTCCGTTGGTTTTGTCCTAAGAACTGATTAATCTGCAGTAATGTTGTATTCAGGGGGAAAATGCAGGTCGGCGTGTTTTGAGCTGTGTTGATCAGCGTTATAAACTTTCGCGGAAGCTAAAAATAAAACGCATGCAATATACAATCACTCTCGTTCATTAAATTAAAATAATTAGAGAATTATTTGTATAATTTTCTTGCGAAAAAGAAATTCCAGTTTACTGCGAACTTGAACTTAGCCGGCTTTGGAAGTTCCTGGGTCGGCGGTTGCGTGATCTTGTTTTAATCTAATTAAGTAACTGCTTTTACAACTGCATTTGGTAGGTTATAATGTAGCCGTTTCCATTCAGCAGTGCTCGTTTTGTACGGTAGGTGTCCATTCATTTTACGTGTTTTTCGAAAACTGTCATACTGACAGAGTCTGAGAGGGGAAGTCCCACGACGACGTCAGCTCACTGGAAAATGGCTGTAGTACTTTAGTTTAATAAATTTTATGCGTTTATGGACAGTTTTATAAGCGGAATATTGGTATATTCTTGGCCAAAGGTAGTGATTCATGCTTTGGAGGGAAAAAAATCACACACAGGCCAAAAACTTTTTAAAAAATCGTAAAGCATTAAGGCAGGAAGAAAACAAACCAAAAAAGTCATATTACTAGAAACTGGACCTATGAAGGCAGTACTAATGAGATGCATGCAAAATGAATTATTTTTCAGTATGATAAGAGGAATGAATATTGTATGACACATTAATTGTGATAAATATTTTATATATATATATAGAGGGAGGCCAGTCAGGGCTTTGTGGTCAGATGTGCGCGCTATAGCAGTGCAGCACAGAAATGCTGCAATCCTAGCTGCACCTGCAAGCTCCGGCTTCTGTCTCTGTTGACTTTGTACTGTACTTGTGGTTTCAGAGGCAGCTAGCGATGCATGAGTAAGGCTGCGCTAGCAAGGGCACGCGGCAGAGCGCATACTGTGGGATGCGCGCGAGTGACGCGCGGAATGGGTCCGAACAGCAGGTGGAGCCCTAACGAGCGCAGCATCTGGGCCGTGGGGGCTCTGATGTCCTGATACCATTGCAGGGCGGTGGGATCGGTACTTTCACAAGAAATCTGTGAATAACAACACGTCCCCGAAGCTATAGGAGGCAAAACATTCATCTGTTTGGTCTGGGATCATTTCAAGAATATTAGCCAATAGTCGCCTGTGTTTATCTCGTTACTCACTGCACTGTCAGTAAAAAGTACCAATTTGTACCTGTGAGGGTACAACTACTTGCCACTGGGGCTTTACCCTCGAGGGTCTGCCAAATGTACCCTAGCTGTAGGTAAATATACCTTTTAAGGTACAGAAATGGACTCTGAGGAAGATTTTTACACCATTGAGGGTACATTGATGTCGTTTGTACCTTGGGGTACAAGACTGTACCAGGGCTGTACCCTTTATTTTGACACTGTGCATATCACTAATTATTTTGAGATGGGCCAGTTTTATAACCCTACAAGTCAGAGGTGTGAGAGAAGGTAGCTCTGTCTCAGATGATGAATCACTCACTTTAATTAGAGATTAGTCATGACTGAGAATGTTTATTGTTAAGGGATATGTTTACCACATAGCAGTGATGTAGCAGAATGAGGCGTCAGATGCTGAAACAATGTATCTCTTTGGTTCCTCTTGTTCCTCTGCATGCATGACTGTTATATTTCCTTTTAAACCCCAATGTCAGTATAATGCACTACTGGGGACCAGGGGCTTAGATATGGTGCATAGACAAGGTCAGTCACACCTTTGTCATAAAATAAGGTTTCCAGTTTCAGGTTACCAGGCTGAGTCATGCAATGGCCAAGGTCAACGTTCAGCTTGTGGTGAATTTCATAGGCATGACTGGGGCTTCTGATCATCTCTACTGCATTTTTCTTTGGCTGCAAGCCGTGTAACATTAACCCAAGATGAGCGCGCGGGCTGAGAGGTGTGGAGTGCAGGCAACGTGGATTGCCCTGTAAAGTGGTCCCAAGGCCGCCGGTAACAAGGGCTGGAAGGATGCAGGTGCTGTTGTGCAAAGTCACAGGGCTATCGGGTATCGTAGGGTGCAGTGCGCAGTGGGTGCTGTCGTCAGAGGCAGCGTGAGTGTTTCACAGATCAGTGTAATGCTGAGGAAACCGGATAACATGAGCGAGAGCCAACAGGCCACCAGTGCTGGCTTGAGGGGTGCTGCATTGCATGCACGGATTGCGATTAACAATCAGCTTGTGCTGGAGCAGTTCCGGCTGTTTTCAAATGCCTTGCTGCATGGCGTATTGCGGCACAAATATGTGCCATTCACAGTTATAATTATGACATCAAAATGCCTTATGTGATGAATCCATGATGTCACCCTGCCTGCCTTGTGTGTATGATGTCATATGATGTGACATCGGATGTGAATATGACATCACGTTGACAAACGTGTAGGAATCTCTCAGCACAGGTAGGTCATAGAACAGAAAGGTTAGGGGGTGGGATTTTCAGTGTTTCTGGGACAGGGTCAGAACAATTTGTGGATTTTTCTTTTCCTTCCAGAAGAAAACAAATGAGCATGCCCTTCAGGGAATAGTATGCAGTAATGGGATTCAGGAGAGGTTCTGCCAGGGTTTCCTGGGGGTGAGAACAGAACACATTTTATAATGGCAGATTCTAACAAGGGACAGGCAGAGTGAATCAGCATGAACACACCAACTTACCTGTCTCTCCCACTCAAAGGACATTCCCCTCCCACCCCCCATCCCCGTGGCGTGTGAGGGGGAATGTTCGATGTTACATATTAAAGGTGAAAGTACTGACACCACAATCATCCCTGCCACCTGCACATGCCTGGCTTTCACAGGTATCCTGAACACTCTTCTGGAAACTGTTGGTTTTTGCGTTAGGAGGAAACTGGTGTACCTATCGTCCTCCTTTGGCCAATGCTAGTAGCTGTTTAGATGTCTGTAAATTCTTGGCAACATTTATCCCCGAGTCAGCACCACTAGCGACATGCCTGTCAGCTTCATTCTGATGTCCTGGTCCTTCTGATGTAAGACAAGCTGGGCCTGGTTTCTCCAGGATGAGCAGTAAAAGAGCAGAAAGAGTGGTGTGGCTCACTGTCCACTGTCCCTGTCTGTGAACTGGATACTACTATACATTTCCCGCTTACTCTACTACAGATTCCATCCATTGTGGTTTTGGTTGCAGATACGTTAGGTGATATTCCGCTTGTCGCCTGGCCAAATGTTACAGGAACTAGAGGTGGAGTGATATTTAACCTGCATGGTCGAATCAGTTATATTGGCGCAAATGTTTCGTCATTTGTAAAAAGGAAACATTTGCGTGAATGTTTTTTTTGGGGGGGGTGTGATATTGCATGATTTTCCTGCAGTCTTTAGAATGGAGTCACATGGTGTGTGCATATTTAAGCTGCCCAGTTTCTGGCCCTGCTGTGCGCAGAAACACCAAAGGTAATGTATTCCTGGCTGCTGCCTCGGTCAGTGCTGGCTAATTTGATTGCTTTGGTTGTTCTATAAGGTCATATTTCATCACTTTATAAATTATCTTCAGTGGAAACGTTTCTGACAAAAACAGGGGATGACGGTTCCTTTTTTAGATAGCGCCCCCTACAGAGTGGCCTGTGATGACTTGTTAAAATGCGGTATTGTGACTAAATGTAGATGAGGAAGGGAGTTAAACACTTATGAAAGAATTTTCTTAATTTCATCGCAGCACCAGGCGTCAGTGGCAGGTTCCTGTCAGGGTGCAACATCTGTTCTGCCTGTCGCATTAGCTTACAGTGACGCAGATGTGGCAGTTTTGTGGGTGGGTGGGGGGGTTAGATAGCCTCAGAATGTGTGGGTATGTGGAACTCCAGCTCTGGCTCATGAGAGCATGACACAGAAGCCAGAGAGGAAGCCCCAGCGCTAATGACATTCCCATTGACTGCACGGCTGCCCCGGCGCATGCGGAGCTGCAGTACGGAGCTGGGCGTGCAGCGATAATGCGATGCTGCCTGTTATCTGAGCATCCCGGCGTTTGCACTCCAATAACAACAAGGTGCATGAGGTAGACCCCCCCCCCCCCCCATGCAGACATAACCACAACGTAGATCTTTAAAAAATTTATTGAACTGGGTGCTATACATGGCAAAATCATACACAAAACGAAACAATTACCCTTGCATAGGTCATTGGTCACAGATCAGACTGTATTTTCATGTACCTTATCCCTCATAGACTAGCAACTAGAAGAAAAAAAACGCAAAACGAAACGGTTCCAGTTACAAGTGCAGCCAGTAGAGCCAGACATCTATAGGTAGCAAAATTGCTGAGCCAGGCTGAGGTCAAGTTCTGTCCGTATACCTTAAAATAACCATTAAATATACAGTCATTTGTGTAACGGCACGTCTGTTTAATTGTACTTCACATTTATTGTCGTAGAAATATGATTTTATTAACTAGCATTGCCCCCCTATTTTGTTTCCTAGTGTCGTCTCATGCCTCTTAAATATCCCTTGCACCCCTTAATGTGTGCCTTGATTTTTTTTAATGTACAACAGTGTGGTCCAAACCTTTTTCACTTGCAGTCAGATGACCCACCAAAATCGCGCTTTAGATTTTTAAAGTTCGATAACTTTCAGTGACATTGGTCACAAGTTCTCAGTCTGGCGTACTGATTAGATTGCTGCAGGTTTCTCCTGTTATTAATTTACATTTAAATAATTGCATATAATGATGCACCTTAGAACTCCTCACTACAGTTTTTGTATTGCAGTAAACTTCAGCTTAACGGCTGAAATAAGATGTGCGGTATTTTTAGGAACAGTACTCAGTGTTAAATGCATATCTGCATTTTCATTTAGAACTTGTCTTTGGTTCTCAGCTGAGTGAAAAAAGGTGTTCAGCCGCTTGACCACCACGCCTAACCTTAGAGTACCATCTTTTCAGAAATATAGGCCTATATGCATATAATTACCACACATTTGCGCGCGAATCTCTGATTTTAAGCAGAGCAGCATAGTTCCTCTCACCCCCTTAGCAATATTAAAGCTGAATTGATGACTTATTTCTGTATTAATTCTGTCTGCATGCCTTTTTAAAAAAAAATTCTTCCCCGGATGCGCCGTGGCATCTCAACATGGCAAACCAAAGCGTAGCCTCATAATTACCGCTTCACGGCCAAAAATGACGCTCATATTTCTCTTTCAGTCATTATTCTGGACAAACAGGGTACAGATCTCCAATGATACATTTTTTTGTAGAAAGGCATGTGTTTAGTTTAGTGTTTTAGTTGAAAGCAGTCTTTTTTCATCCATTCTTTGTTGTTGTTGTTTTTTCTTTTTTTAGTTAGAACAGCTTTTTACAAAATGCTGAACCGCAAATTCTCGGAGGCTGTTATGCTGTCCTTCAGCGTGTGGCGGGTCTTCCTCACTGCTACCGAAGCACAGCCTCAAAACTGTGCACCCGCACGCAGACGTAACTACAGATTAGCTCACTTCACCACAGCTCGTGCTCCTTGCTAGCTGAAAATCAAGCCAAATAAATGTTACAGCAGTATTTCATCGCCCCGCCCCAACAGGAGTGCAAAATTTGCTCGCATGCAGAGCAACAGGCTCAGCGCTTCTTTATATATTTATAAATAGATTTTAAAGCCACTTCCATGTTAATTGAAATAAATACACCTATGGTTCATATGCACCTAGTGAAAAAAATAAGATACAATGCATTGTCAAAAGTTAGTTTGCATCACTGATGCACATCTGAATCACTTCAGGTACGTGAGAAAGTTTCTCGTCGGTCGTGTTTCATAGATCATCACAGATACAGGCACCATGGATCCAGAGACCAAGGATCTCGGTCTCAGAACTAAGGGTCCAACAGAGATCCGTGGTTTAGATAACCTGCCATGACACTCAGTGACATGCATGGGAGACGAACATTCGTGGAGCAGCAGTCAAGAGCAAAGTGTTGAGTGGAACTTGAAGATGTACATTAAATCTGAATTATCTATAGTTAATTTGAATACCATTTTGTTAATAAGGATTGTCTGTTTTTCTCTGAATTTAGTCAGCAAGGGAAACTTTTAAAAGGGTCAGTGTGTTGAATTTAAAGGCACTATACTATAAATTTGGATGTTCATTGCGCAATTCCTACTTTTAGAATGGGTTAAAAGCTGAAACAGTTATATGATAAATGCGTTGTCTGTATATTCTTATATTATGGTTTTGAACGACGGGGAGCTGACGGTGTTCAAACTAGATGCGGATGGTTCTACAGAGTATGTGTGTCGAAAAGCTTCTACAACCACGTTAACTCTTATTGTTATGCTGCATCGGTTCATAGTTAATATAAAATGAGTTTAGAAAGATGCTTATTTCACGACTGGGAAAACATTACGTCCCTCCGATTTGCCCAGTTACGACGAACTTCTAATACTGACGTCATGCATCAAATATAGCAGGATACATTGCCCTTAGTTGATTAGACCACAAATTGTTCAGTATTTGTACATGCTATGGCATTCAAAACTCGGGATCTGACATTCAGCACTTTTCTAAATAATACTTTTTAAAGGAATTCATCAACCATTTAAACAATAACTTGCGAAATTTTAGTTTAAAAAACAGTTTCTAGTTATATGAGGAAACATCTACCTTTCTAATACTGCAACATACAGAGTAAGACTCACTGTCGCTCTGCTGCTAAAATTACCGAAGGATATTGCAAAGTTCCCATCTGGCGAAGTTGCAGTATTAATAAGGTAGGCCTAGTGTTCGCAATACCATTACCTCATGCACCTTCCTTTAGTTAGAAGAGACGCGCTATTTCACTCTTAAGTAAAGCATCCATCCCCTTTAGGTCCACAACTCGGATCAATACGATGCTGTGACTCCTTTCTCTTCATATTTTAGCGATCGCATCTTTTCTGACGACAGATCCCCGTCCTGCATATGGTGTAGATCTAATATATTATCTCTATATTTTAATCACATTTTAATATAAATGTCATGTCTTTTAAATGTAATGACTTTTCGTTTTTTAGCCTAATACTTGCACTGCCATTCATATTAGATTGATTACGCTGGGTGATCTGAAATATTCTATATAGCTGTATCTAAGTTTTAGACGTCGGTTAAAATCTTGTTCTGATTGACGTTTTTGTCCGCGGTGCAGTTTCCAGTTCTCAGGTTCATATCCCTGAAGTTGTCGAAGCTGTTGTTCATGTCCTCGTTGATCTCCATGTATTCGGACTTGCTGAGGACGGACGAGCCGCGGCGACTGGAGTCGCCGTCCGACGAGATGTTATGGGTGCTGATGTTGAGGAGCTTCGCTTCTTCTTCCCCTTCGGTCTCCTTGTGGTAGAAGTAATTGAAGTTGGAGACGATCACGGGCACCGGCAGCGAGATCGTTAGTACTCCCGCAATGGCGCACAGGGAGCCCACTACCTTGCCCCCAACGGTCACAGGGCACATGTCCCCATAACCCACAGTGGTCATGGATACCACCGCCCACCAGAAACCGTCGGGAATGCTGACGAAGTGGGATTCCTTATCCTCCGCCTCTGCGAAGTAGACGGCGCTGGAGAAGAGGACCACACCGATGAACAGAAAGAAGATGAGCAGGCCCAGTTCCCGCATGCTGGCCTTGAGGGTCTGCCCTAAGATCTGGAGACCCTTGGAGTGTCTCGACAACTTAAAGATGCGGAACACCCTAACCAGACGAATCACTCTGAGGATGGCCAGGGACCCCCCCTGCTCATCCTTCAGTTCTTCCACTTCTTCCTGGTCTTCTGACAACTCGGTACCCAGAGTTATGAAATAGGGAACGATGGACACGATATCTATGACGTTCATTATATCCTGGAAGAAAGCCGTCTTGCTGGGGCAGGCGAAAAATCGCACTAGCAGTTCGAAAGTGAACCAAATGATGCACAGTGTCTCCACAATAAAGAACGGGTTGAACAGTATATTTGGCTTGTAATATAAAGTGACGTTGCCCACGATTCGGAAGTAGTCCGCGGGATCAGACTTAAAGTCGGGCAAAGTCTCTAAACAAAATATGATGATGGAGACGAGAATGACCGACACCGATATTATAGCGACTCCCCGAGCGCTGCTGGAGCTCTCAGGATGCTCGAAGAGGAGCCAGAGCTGGCGCTGAAATTCCTTTTCGGGCAAGGGGCGCTCTTTCTCCCTTTCGTATCCCTCTTCCTCTCGGAATTTCTCCATGGCGTCGTAGCCAAGTTCGTAAAACTTGATCTCATCCGCGAACATGTCCAGCGGAATATGGACCGGTCTTCTCAACTTGCCGCCCGACTGGTAATAATACAAGATCGCGTCGAAACAGGTGCGGTTCCTGTCGAAGAAGTACTCGTTTCGTAGGGGATCGAAGTAGCGCATCCTCTTCTTGGGGTTCCCCAGCAGAGTCTCGGGGAACTGGACGAGTGTCTTCAGCTCAGTCTCGAAGCGCAACCCCGAGATGTTGATGACCACCCTCTCGCAGCATTCGTACTCATTGTGGTCCTGGCCGAACGTCTCCTGCGGATGCTCGGGCAGACCCGAGGACTCGTCCAAGTTCTCCACGGCCGCCACTGTCATGTTGCTGGGGCTGGATCGTCAGTGCTGCAGGGGATGCGGAATTTCGCGCAGCCCGGAGTGCGGCTCCTCTCGCTAGACCCCCCCCCCCGCTGCCTCGCCTGTGCGCTAAGGCGATCTCACCGCGTACGTCTTGCTATGCCACCAAGCGCGACCTCTTCTTCTGCATCGCGTCTCTCCGCAGCGGCTCCTATTGCTCTTGTCACACCGTCAGGAAGAAAAAGAAGCTGTCGGATGGAGGAGACGCCTGCCAGCTCAGCAATCCCCTCCCTCTTTTTTTTCTGTAGCTAACTACTCCAGCACAACGTAAGCGGCTCAATAGGCAGCTGTAAAAAAAATAATAATGAATGCATTTGAAAACGCTTATTTCTGAACATAAGGAAAATCTGCCAGTGTCAGATACTGTTTTAAAGTTTGTCCTCACTGCCCTTAGACGGTATTCACACTAAATCCCCCCGATGCCCAAATTCCCAGGTTATTAGAATATTGATTCGCTAATAGAAATTGGATTTTTTTTTTAATATAGATATATTTTATACCTATTCATTAATGTGAAGTTTTCGGTTATCACTGCTGTCAAATGACAGGTGCTGCATTCTTCATAGTTTCTATACGCCAATGGCTTAATTACTTTTCCCTGCCTCGTCTGAACTTGTCTAGAGTATTAACTCGCATGTTTTCCGTCTCGTCTTATCGTAAGCCGAGACTATTCTTGCAACTAGTCTTATACCCTGTCCGGCAATATGTGATGGTGCGTGGGAAAAAATAAACCCCTAGGAGTAGGAGCATGCAGAGCAGAGATGGTCTAAAACAGCGGGTCCGCTGCTCTGGCTTCGCTGCGGGAGGATTTGCACTGTATGCCTCACGCGAAGCATCATAATGGTGTGATTCAAAGTGCTGAATACATTAAGCGTCCATTTCTCGGCGATGCCGCATCAGCAGAATTTGAGAGCTTTTTCCTAAGTGATGCAGGTAAAATACGGACGCTCCAAGGTAGGCTGCGTGTGCAACGAGGTGGGGCAGGCGGGACGTGCAAGAAAGGGTAAGAGGATCATCTGTTAATGTCGAAGCACATTCATTGATTTGATATACACGACCCGGATGCAGATGACGTATGATCCTGACATGATGAAGCAAATGAAGAATAGATCTGTTGCAGTGATGCCATTTTCCTTGCATCGATTACCCCTGCTCAGTTGTACTGAGAAACGCAAATCGATTTGGGGGGGGGGGGGGGTTCATACAGAAATCGCGACGATGAAAGTTAATAACATCATTCTGTGCTCTGGTGACTCGATGAATTATCATCAGTATGTCTTTAATTACTGCTTGAAACCGGTGCATTTATATTTGGTATTCCAAAACTTTTCTTCAGTAGCACTTTGAAAAGACAATTCGGAATTTGATTTGGTCTCATGTCAGAAAGTTTTATTAACGTATGTAGTGCAATTATTTTTTTTCCCTTGTGAGCTGCCTTCTGCCTACACAATAAATACAGAGCAATACGTATAACAGCGGACTATTAATAGCACCGCAGTAGTAAGACACACAAAAGACAAATTAATTAGAATGGGGGAATGATGAAATTTGACTGGATGTTGCGTGGGGCTGATATCTCTCAGCAGCTTGTATCCAAAAATGCACGCAAAATCCGATAACTGCGATCTTAATTTCATGGCTTGGTTGCTCAAAAAAGACGGGCGTCGGGGAGGATGAATATAGGTGAATGTTTTGTTGTGAAACGCTCCAGGACTGCTGCATTTGACGTGGCAGTTATACAATTTTATAACTAGTGTGGGTACTTATGCTCGGTTAGCCGTACATCCTCCGTGCCCCCCCACCTCAACCTCCTCGTCGGGAGGGGCGCAAAGTCACAGTTTGACAGGGGAGGCAGGAATTTCTACACTCTCAGAAAAAAGGGTACAAATTTATACCTTTGCTTGTCACTGGGGCTGTACCCTCAAGGGTCTGCCAATTGTACCCTTAGCTATATATAGGTAATTGTACCTTTTAAGGTACAGAAATGGACCTTTGTACCCTTTTTTTCTGAGAGTGTATCTTCGCCCGTATTGGTCTCTTCTAAAGATAAAGATGCTTTATAATCATTGTAAGTACAATGAGATTTAGTTTGGAACGCGCCAGCATATGCAGTATACTTACAATTAAATAGAATCTGAGGCATAAAATAGAATCGGAGAATAAAATATGTGCAGACACTATATATGCTTTTTTCACACACACACACACACACACACACACACACATACATACATACATACATACATACATACATACACACACACAATATGGTTCTGGTAAGTTGCTGGGTGAGCAGTTTCACAGAGGTTCAGTTTATCAAGTCGTTTACATACACATAAATATGGATATTTTGGTGGCTGGTGAAGTTTCATTAGTTCCAGGCAGATCCCCTGCTCCCGCTCCGTATCATTTACTCTGCAGGCTACCTTATGGAGCGCATGTATTCTTGCTATGCGTATATGGGTTTCCTTCACATACCCCAGTTTTCTCCCCTTGCCCTAAATTGCCCTTAATGTGTGTTTGCGAGTATGTGTCCCGGAATGGACTGCCATCCGCTGCGCATGCTGGGATCCGCTCCAGGCTCATCGTGACCCTGAACCGGATAAGAGCAAACGGGTGCATGGATGGTCTGAAGTGTCCGAAAAGGCTTCGGAAGTGAAGCGGGTGGTGAGTGACTGGCGCGTAGAGATAGGAGCGCCGATCTTTATAAAGGGTGGCTGTATGCGTGATTGTGCAGGTGTCCAGATGTATATTATGCACTCCAAGGAGAACTGAAGCGTCCAGTGTGTGACCCCCAGAAATGCATGCTCCGTGCAGCTATCAGGACCCGTACTTCGAGCGAATGGCTTTTCACGAAGATGCATTAAGAGATCGCAAAATTGTGCACTTTTTATCATTTGTTTTCAGTGTGTATTACTTTAAAACTGACAATAGGCGATTTATCTTGCATATTTACTACAAATACTGGTGCAAATCACCCCCAGGGGTCCAAATTATGTGATGCAAGCCTTAACTGTCTGGGCAAACTCTACCAATAAATCTCTTTTTAGGTGATACTGCTTTTTGCCAGCAGAATTCCACAGAGCACTGAGCAATGGGTCTTTTACGCTAGATGGGAACTAAATAGAAGCAACAGGTCTGAGAAGACCAGGTTCCATGACACCTAAGTGCTTTAGACACTGCGCACATCCATCCAAAGCCAGGTCAGCCTGTTTTATGGTTTCTGATGTAGCAAGGGGGCATTTTGAGACTTTGCATATCTCAATATATCAAATTAAATTTTGATAAAGTCTCTATAATGATTAAAATGTGGTCCTTCATAAAGTTATGAGTAACCCCTTTGCCTAGTTTTCTGTAAAATGGAGCAATACATACCGTTTAAGAGGGATAAATTTCCTGCATTGCATGCAAAGGGATTCATGCTTAATTTGACCAAGTGGCTGCCTTGGTGACCCTTGTTGAATGCATTAAGCTCTGCCGCGTCACTGCGTCGTAAGCGGCGTTGGCTGCACGTGTAAGCATGTAAGTCAAGGTAGTGGGTGTATTTTGTGGTTGTGATTTTTTTTTTTAGCTTAGCCGTCCAATCAGAGGCTGCTCTTAGGCTCATACTCCTTACAGCTTGTGCAATCCTCACCTACCTCCTTTGACCCCGTGGGCCTGTAACTGTTTGCTCACAATACTCAACAGCAGCTAAAGGTAGGGGGTCGAACCCACTACATGGTTCCAAGGACAGTCTTTAGGACAAGCTCAGTGGGGGCTACTGCTTTGTTGGAGGGATGGTGCACCCAGAGCGATATCCCCGTACTTATCGTCCAATGATCTGCAGGTTTCCCACCTGCCCCCGCACCCCCCCCCCCATCTCATGTTTAACTGCTGTTGGGAATATTTTGAGAGCATTGACCTGAAGTGTCGTCACAGCTTGTTTGTGACGGAAGAACGCGCCGTGTGCAAGACGTCAGCATCGAGCTGAAGACTGAAGGGCACTGCTTTGCGCAGCGGCCCTGCCGGGGGGGGGGGGGGTAGGGCATGGCTCACAGGTGCAGCGTGTCCTTCACCGTGCCTTCTTATCCTCCCTTTAAACCGGTCAGAGCTGTTTAACTGAGGTGTTTCGGGACCCATGGCAGCTAACAAATGCAAGGCTCCGTGGGTCACGTCGGTTCCTCAAAGCTGTCCATGCAGAGTCATGTGACTTTATGTGGTGGCGTCTATCGGGGCTTTGGGAGCAGTATAAAACTCCATCTATGCTATTTATACACCATAATTACATCATTTAAGCCATTTATAAGGTATTTAATTCAACCTGAGGTTTGCATATTTTAATATATCAAGATTAATTTTAATAAAGTCTCTAATGATTAAAATTTGCTCCCTGCCTGTCATAAAGTTAGTTTATTAATATCCTCTTTCCCTGTACTCTTTGTTTGTTAGTACCATCCTCTATTTACTGAGTTTCTATTGAATCGGAACCATTCATCTGTAGCAATGAATTAGGTTCTGTTCCTGTGTTGAAAGGTTGTATAAATTAATTAAACACTTTGTAAAACGCTTACATATATGTTTATTTGACTTTCCATAAATCTGTTCAGTTTGCATTTTTATTTCCTGCAATGTGTGATTTTCTCTCATTAACCAGGCCGGTCAGAGGGCTTTCATCTGTGAACAGTAGGCATGTTTAATTTCGGAGCTGCGCTTGTCCCTCCCTGCTAACCCTAACCATAACCTCTCACCCGAATTTTAGCCCTGCGTTTACAAACGCGCGGTGCGCCGCAGGATGTTTCTGATCCAAGCAGCGTGTGATTATGTGCGTTTACGGGCCAAGTCGGTCTACATAGACTAACCTCAGACCTCAGGTCCAGCGTCCAGGTGGTCTGCCGCCATTATAAGCCAATGTGACATAACAGAAGTTTGTGGGAGAGAGGCGAAGGTTGGATGTGGATACAGGAACACAGGTTAGTTAAAACGGAGGCAACTTAGGATGTTTGTAGTGTGGAGAAAGACTGAATGCCAAGTTTGAAACCGCAAGCAATTGTTTCAGCGATTGAGTAACACTTACTGGCTCCATTCTTTCAAATGCTGCAGAAAAGAAATGTGCTGTTTATGGATTTACAGGAAGGACGTTTTCCAGAGATGTGGTAAGTGTTCAGTGCAGGTGTGAGCTTTGCTATTAATATAAAGGTACGTTTCACTGATGTCAGGCTTTGATTGTCAAGGTCAGAAGTCAGTCACTGATATCCTGAAAACATATGCGTTTGATGTATTATTTTATTAGTGCCCTTCCTGAGATGTATATGTTTCCCCACCGCATCGGGTCTGTTTCCACAGCCTTCGGGGGGGGCGGGGGGGGGGGGGGGGGGGGGGGGGGGGGGGGGGGGGGGGGGGGGGGGGGG
>JAODLD010000069.1:22037637-22055685 GCA_026781065.1 Mormyrops boulengeri | reverse complement strand
TCGCAAAGCTTATTCAGACAAACAATTTACTGATCCCTACTGTGTGTGTGTGTGTGTGTGTGTGTGTGTGTGTGTGTATTTATTAATAGATGGGATCGGGAATCTGAATCGGCAGATGTAAATTTTGATTGGATCAGAGTGGGGTACCAAAAAAGTGGGTTGGGACATTCTTACTATAAAATCATTGTAGTTTCTCCTACATTATGACTGCAATTCTAGGCTTCATTTTGTGGGAGTGGACAGGAGCCAGGCGCCATTAACCAGCACAGCAGGGCCTTTTTCATGTCATACACCAAGATCAGACACCGTTACCCTCCAAAGGGAGGCCCCGCTTTCAGTCAGTTTCATCAGTGGCCATCACAGCGCCTTGTGTCGGGGAAAAAAAAAATGTATCAGGCGGTACTTCTAGAGGAGTAGCCATTAGCATGAATTTTGCCTTTAAAATTTCACATGCTAACAACACTGACCTTGAGCAAGAGCATCCAAGCCTCAGCTAGGATCTACTCCGATACGGCAGAAACTATGCGATTTCTCTTGGCAAATTTACCCAGGGATATTCCAACAGGAATATGTGAGGGCAGGGAAACCGGAGGGCAATCCATTAACTGTGTCACATGCAGAATCTGATCTGTGAGCAGCGACAAGCTCTGTGATGCAAATGATTACGAGAAACTCAACCAAGGATTGTACCCAACAGGCAAGTCCTCTCTCTCTCTCTCTCTCTCTCTCTCTCTCTCTCATACACACTCACACAGAGATCAGAGTCTGCTAACAAAATGCTCCTTCCACACTTGCTGTCTGTACAAAACCGTTTGACCCGGGAAAGTTATGGTTATGGAGTCCTGCTGACACGCACGAAAACAAGCCTACTTGCGACTTCACCGTGCTATGGGCAGCTGTATGTGGGTGGAAATGAAGTGCGCCACGAACTGTGGTTTTAAGCTGCACTAAAATCCGAGTGCCTCTCTGCACACAGGCGCTTCCTGGTTAGATGCTAAGGGCAATACCGGAGGCAAACAGGAAAAGTGCTGTCGAGTTAGCCAGTTAGCCTAGCGACCTGCTAAGGCATTGAGGCGCGCAGCCAAAGGCCATCATTGATTTTTCCCTTAGTAGGCTATATCAAAGAGGCTGAAGCTTGACTCATGAGTAAGTGCTTGCCGTGATCAATCCAGACATGTTATTGTTTTGACCTTCTCACGTAAAGGGCACGGCACAGCATTAGACAAATGGTCTTCGCCTGTTCTTTCAATACCAGTTATAGAAGAGGAAAGCTTTTAAAAAGAAAAAAATCAAATCACCCTCACAAAATTATAAACTGAAGCCCAGTGCACCACACTGAGGATCAATATGCAGAAATCTCTATAATGATCAGTGATTCTCATAAATCGTAAGCCAATGTAACTGTCATATTTTAATCAGAATGGATGAGCCTACAGACAGGGAAGAAGTGAGCTGTCTCATGGCCTTCACTGCACTGGTCTGCATATCCAGAACTGCAGATTAAGTGTAAGACAAGGACTGGTCTCGGACTGTTGTTTTTTTTTTTTTTTTAAACTGCTGAACCTCCACGGTCCATCTGAATAAAATGATCCTGAGATTCGCAGTGGGTACAGTTATCCTGGGATTCTTTCATTTCCACATACACTATCATGTTCTCCTTTGGCCACATATGCACACATTACGTAAATAAAATATATGGGCCTTGCCTAAGGGCCCAGTGGACATGTGACTATTCCACCAAGGATGGGATTTCAACCAACAACCTGGTGGTCACAGGCACAGGCGGTTAATTTACTGCAGCACAAACCGACCCCCATGAGAGTCATGAGATTGACCCAAACAAATGGGAAAAGGTTCCTCCAGTCAATCGGAAAAGACTGTCCATTTACACCTTCAGCACTGTAAACGGAGAAAATTCTAGAATGACAGTTGGTCTGTATCTGAGAGAATATTGAAAATTCTCTAAAGTTTTGGCATTCTGGGAAAAAGCTTCATACAGACAAGTGGGATAGATCTAAGGAGACTTCTCAAGGCTTGGGTTTTAGATGAGGATGGCACGTGAAATAAACACAGGCCGAAGTCCTGGATCATGGCTAGAGAGTATATGGACTGCAGAACTACTACAGTGTCCTTGAAGGACAGGAAACTCCAAAACAAATACACACGGAGACAAAATTGTTGGTACCCTTCGGTCAATGAAAGAAAAACTCACAATGGTCACAGAAATAACTGTAATCTGACAAAAGTAATAATGAATAAAAATTCTATGAAATTTAACCAATGAAAGTCAGACATTGCTTTTCAACCATGCTCCAACAGAATTATGTAAAAAAAAAAAAAAAAAATCATGGAACAGGCCTGGACAAAAATGATGGTAACCCTAACTTAACATTTTGTTGCACAACCTTTTGAGGCAATCACTGCATTCAAACGATTCCTGTAACTGTCAGTGAGACTTCTGCACCTCTCAGCAGGTATTTTGGCCCACTCCTCACGGGCAAACTGCTCTCAGGTTTGAAGGGCGCCTTTTCCAGACGGCATGTTTCAGCTCCTTCCAAAGATGCAACAATTTTGTCCACGTGTGTATGTTAGTGTGAAGCACGACCACTGCAGGGGACAGGCCTAGCGAGGGGGTACGTCACAGCCTCTCTCGCATGGCCGACGCGGCACAGCTCGGGTGTCGTTAAGATCCGAGGACCGTTAACTGCCGACTGCTTGGCGACCACGACAAGAGCAACAGGAAGCACAGGGGAGGGAAATCAGGCGACAGGTGTGCGACCGAGAGTAGGCAGGACACCCCCCAGGCCCCGGCCCCCATGCTGTTCAGGCACCTCACTTCTCCTGCAGCACTGCCTCGAGCAGCACTGCACGAGCGCCGTAACGGTATGAGTAACGGTAGCCGGATAGTGCAACTGGGTCAGATCGCTGGGCAGGAGTCCAGGCACCAGGGCCACAAACACGCAAACGTGGGAGATAAATGATCAGATTGTTTCTAACAGTCTCATATTCACTCTGAATCTCTCAGGCCACTTCATGATACAGTTTAGGTGAGCTATCCTGTAACTTTCCAATCCACTTATCCCAAATGCCCTTTTATAGGCTCTTTTGGGAATACCGTAGTATTTCGAAATGTCAGAGACAAAAATTGGGGGAGGGATTTCCCCACAATAAAATGTGACATTTGGAGAAATAGTGGAGTAGTGCAAAATAGCAAGTTAGTGTTCCTTTTGAAACCCTAACCCTAACCCTAACCCTTAGACCTGCAGGTGTTGCAGGATCGCACCTGAAGATGCCACATGTTGCCTGAGGTAGCATAACATCTACGAGTGCAAATTCTGAGTCCTGCCACCTGAAGGTTAAAGCTAGCAGTGGACAGGGCCAAAAATAGGAACCGCTTACCAGCCTTAGCCATGTAGCTCTGATCCCGCTTATAACCAGGAAGAGTATGACGAGAAGCCTCCAGACCATTCGAGAGATATGATCCTGGCATCTAGCATAACAGCACCACAATGAACGTAACCAGAGCACAATTTAATTTTCAACCCCAGGAAGCAAACATCTGGTTGTTAGGGGTCAAAAAACAGGCACTTAAAGCAATCTGACGTCGGCCCGGCGTCAGAAAACGCAGCCAGGTCACTCCTATGTGCGTACTACACCCACGACACGCTTCACACAATAAATCACCACAAGCCATTTAAGGTTCTCTTGCATGCTTTCACGTACATAACAGGCATCACGCATCACCGCACTGAAACAACCACCCCCCCTCCCATATTTAACATGGATTTGAATATTTACTGTCAGCTGGGTAAATGAAATACATCTGGACACACACGCAAAAAAAAAAAAAGATCACCACCTTTAACATTAGAGAGACACTGAACCTCCTGCCAAATCTGGCACCAGCACAGATCAATGAGCACTTAACACTATACATGGTGTTTGTTGTAAAATCCTGGTCAGGGGTTGTGTGTCAGAGGGCGGCCAGACACTTTCCACAAATTTTGCAACAGCAGTAAAGATCGAAAACGCCACCCGTTGGGATTTGTAGGATTTGTACACTGGTTAGCAGATGCGCCATAATCCATGGGCTTTAGAAAGAGCGCGTTAGCCTACACACAAGCCACAGAGAAACCCAGCGTGATAAAAGCAGTTTGGGGCTGAAGAGCTTGGAAGCACAGCTTGGTGTCTGACTACCGCAATGTGCACAAGGAAATCCCAGTTCCATCCATTTGTCACATCTACAGCAAGACACAGGGGACACACATTGCCTGTTACAAACAGGCCCCAAATATATATATTAAGTGTATATATATTCATTCCACTAATAATGTAGGGACAATCAGAATTCTGCATAGGAGGGGGGATGCTGAGAAACACGATCTTCTGTGAAAGATTCAAGAATTAAGTCTCCCAACAAACCCATGACCTCAAAATGAGCAATACTGCTGAACTAGATATAGAAGGATCGCATCATGAAGTGGAAACAGGTCTCTGTGTCTGGGTACATCCATGACGAGGACAGACGGCAAGAGAAGCCCAGCCCTCCAGAGATGGCTTCCCTTCCATTAAAGCCTCATCAGGGATCTCAGCAGGCTTTTCCAGGCTGTGGCGAGGATGTTAACAATCAGGAACCTGTCCTCATTTAAATACAACGATAACGGATCTGTTGAAGCGTTGGGCTTTTTTGTGCGCTCGTTCAGGGCTTAATCCATGTCTAATTACAGCTTGAAAACTCCAGGGGTGGGGGCTCCACTGATGATCATGCCCCCATAAATGACGACCAGAGGACCTCTGTCTATAGCATTTCATTAACTGAGGTCAGACGAGGACTGGGCCCTCCCTACTAGTGCTGAATACAAACCCCGCCCCCCCCCAGCTTGGAACACGCTCACTCTGACAGCCATGCATTATGCATGCCGTCCCGTTCCACCGGTGGCTTAAAGTTCAAACACGCATCGCCAGGCACGTTAACAGATCCCTGCTAGCGGGGAGCGGGAATGATTGGTGGGTGGGGCTGACCTCCAGAAAGAAGTCGGCAGCCGTCCAATCAGACCGGCCCGCATCCATTCTCAGCAGCTACCGCCGTGAACAATGGGACGCGTTCAGATTACGGAGGGTTTAAAAATAAAAAACTCATCCTTCCTCCCATTTCACTTGAAATGTGACAGGCGATTATTGAAGGCTGGTTGAGACCGCTGATCACAGTGTAAAGATTTACAAGAAACGGGTGAAATGGTCCAGAGAGGCAGACGCACATGCTACCCCCAGCCCGCCCAGCCCCCCAGCTCAATCTACAGGTTATTATGAAGGCAGCAACGGCCAGCAGACCCCTTGGGGCACCGTGTGTGTGTGTGTGTGTGTGTGTGTGTGTGTGTGTGTGTGTGTGTGTGGGGGGGCCGCGATAAACCAGTACCTTTGTGCCACAATGAAGCACCCATCTGCTTCCTGGCTACCACAGCCGTGGGGGGGGGGTGGTGGTGAGCTTTGACTACTGGGAATCACCAAATAATGTAATTGTCCAGAGCCATCAGTGCACACAGGTTGGACGTCCCAGGCTTTAAGACACGCCACCACAGTCGGCCACTGCAGGCGAGTGGCATGACTGAGCCGGAAACACAGTCTCATCAGCCGGGTCTAAACGTCAGACAAGACATGCTGGGACATCACAGAGCATCACAAGATTGTTTGGGGGGGGGGACTAACTAAGTAAATGAATAAAAATAAAATGCCTGGATGTCACAGAAAAAGCTTTAAATTTACAGGAAGCACATCAAAGGAGTAGAGGTGATGGTATGTCAGAGACCCACCCCCACTCTGAGCATCGCTTCAATCGTAAAAGCACACATCAGAGAAACTGAGGATTCGCAAGGTTCGCCGAACACCGTCCTTGGTGCGGTGAGGCAGAGGATGGCGGTTCCCGCTTTCACCCAGGTGCTAAGCAAATGAATGCAGGTGCAGACCCAGCTACTGCGGAACATTCTCAGTTTCTGCAGGAAAGACATATTTACAGATGACTCAAAGCAGCACTCTTGAAATAAACAGGTGATGAGGGCATTCAAATCACGTCTCATGTTTCTTTTTTATTATGAAACAAAAGCGGGACGAGCTTCATGCACCCTCAGGAAACTTGCATCGGTTTCCTGCTTCTGGGGTCCCATAGAAAAATGCAGACTAAAAGATAGACGGACAACAGCAACAACCGCCAAGCAGGAACATGACAGACAAGAATCAGCAGCTACTGGCTGAGTCATAACGATTACCCAGACTCCCTTGCGGCGGCACAGGTTGGGGAGGGCCAACTGAAGAGCGGGGCCTGCAGCACCGACCGGGATCCAGTCCTGGCCCCAATAGGAGGGTATAAATAACGCGATCCAATGCTCCGAGATGGATCAGTCAGCTCAGTTCCCGGAAGAGAGGGATTTTTCAGGACAGAATAAGGAGAAGCGGTGATGCTGCACTGACCTGGGGGGGGGTTGCTACAGCCCCCTCCCCCGAAACACCGCTAAAAGCATCTGGGTCAACTGAACGTGCATGCATTTGGGTCACTCTTAATCAGGGCTTGGTGATATGACCGGCATGATGCATCCTCATCTTGGACTATACGGTCTTTCAAAGGTACTGGGAATACGCACCACTGCGCCACCTCGATAGACCGCCGCGATGAGCCACCTCGATAGACCGCCGCGATGAGCCACCTCAATAAACCGCCGTGATGGGCCAAGAAGAAGCAGACTGTACTCACATTACAGGTTCAAGTTACCTTACAATAACCCCTACCCAGCCCTAACCTAAATAAGTAACCAAACTATAAATACGGAGTCTTCATATTTTAAGTCCTTTGATTGCAGTCACAGATCTTTGTGGGGACCTGAAAAATCGTCCCAACAATGTAAAAACAGGTTTTTATTACATTGTGGGGACATCTGGTCACACACAGCACACACATACACACACACACACACACACACACACACAACAGCTATACAAATGCACCACACTTGGACCAAAGGCTTTGGGGCAGAACTGTAGACACATTCCTGATATGAGATTCAATGCAGTTCCGAGAAGAACAGGTAAAGACCAACAGCAACGATCGCTTTATTAAAAGCACTGGGTTTCTTGTCTGACGAGGCAGGCATTGAAAACTAGGGATGGGCTAATCCACATTTTTTCAGTTCCGATCCGATTCCAATACAGATTCCAATACAAGAGCTCTTTTTACTGTTATACTTTACATATAATTTTTTTTAAGCTAGTAAATACAGATGGAAAAAATGTATGCCAAAAAAAATATTTAATTAGGCTACTACAAACATACATAACATACTGTTCCACCTCATTTGTGCTTCTTGTTTTAAGTGTTTTTGAGGCATTTGCAGTTCAATATGAATATCTTCAGAGTGGGTATACACAAGTGGCGAATGCTTAAGATGCAACAAAATTTTTCTCCCATTGGCGCCAGCTCAGTTACACTTTGTTGCGAGGGCAGCCCCTCTTGTATCACAAGCTGCAGCGAGTTCACAAATCTTTTTAGAGATTACTTATTTATTTATGGCAAGTATAAGACACGGATCAGTCACGCACGGCCGATACCCGATCCGTCAAATAGGTCTGGATCGGCACCGGTACCAATCCGAATATCAGATCGGTGCATCTCTATTGAAAACACCTGGCATAAATGCGGTCATTATGTTATTCATGGGAAACATCGTAGCATCTGTGCCTTCTCTATTGGGACCAGCCACACACACGAACACACATTTTATAGAGCAAAAATCGGTCGTCGTCTGGCCAGAAAGTTCCATCACAAGCGGAACACTTTTGATAACCATCTGCGAGCACCAAACATACAATAATACTTTCATGCCGTCAGCTGAGGGGCAAATTCACCCAACAAAGGGCAGGGAAAAAAACTCCAACATCTGACAGATGCACACAGCACAGAAACAGAACGCACGCATTCTGCCCTTCATTAACACGGACGTGACCCAGTTCGTGCTTTATGTCAGCCCGCAGAAGATCCGTCAGTAACACAACTTCCAAGCCCGACCATAACAATGCACCGGGGGGGGGGGCACTGCCAACTAGCCTATGAGGTAATGCAACACTTTACTGGTAGCACTGTGACAATATATTACCATCGTATCCTGATGGTTAACACTCCAATTCTGAAATTGGAGCTACTGAAATCTCAAATAGGCCAGATTTAATTAATAAATATTAATAGCTTTTAGCTACCAATAGGGGTGTAACGGTACACAAAAAAAAAAATCACGGTTTGGCACGTTTTCGGTACAGCGGTGGTAAAAGAAACGAAACATAAATCGCTTCTTTTTTTCTTTATTTCTGTTTAGTTTACTGAACAATGTATGACTGTCTTTCTTAAGTAAAAAGTCTGTCAATACTGCTGCAACCTAATAAAAAACAAAAATGTACTTAAAAGCAAATCAAAATAAATATTCTGTCAAGTAAACAAAAATAAGATAAATATCCATTAAGGTGGACATTTAGAAAATTAATTGCGCCTGATCTGTACTGCATGCACATTAGCAGCTTTCAGCTTCATTTTACAACCAGAGCCAGGGAAGGGGCACCATTCCAGCACTCTTCACGCCAAACAATAGTCATGCTTCATTAAAGTTCACGTTAAATCACGCCTTAAAACTCTTTGCTGTTGCAGCATGGCTGAAACTTGCAAGGAACAGAAGTCAAGGTCATCAACAGCTGACCCTCATCTCTCCCTGTGCACAGCTGACAGATGCAAAGGAGAAAGTCAAACAGGGATAGAAAGCTCTATTCAAAGAGCCTGTTATTTTTTTTGCTTGTACACCGGGCTAGTCACATGGCTAGCCTAGTTTAAATGACTATGTGAGGCGCTTGCTCATCCCACAGCTCAGCATCTTAATACTGACAAGCACCAGAGAGATTTAAAAGCAGTCTCTACATTAACGGACTGATTAACCCAGCTGCAGTGGAAAACAGCACATCATTTTAAATTTTTAATTATTCGGCCGGCTAGAGGCGTAAAATATCAAGGGCTGCAGACATAAAGCGCCTCACTTCAGAGAGAAAGTTCCAGGATGTGCTGGAAAGGGGGGGGGGGGGGGAACAACCTCCGGCGAACGGCAATAAGTAACCTACAGAAGGGCCAATCAACAGAGAGAATATTAATTGAAAACAAATCAGAAACTGCGCCTTGAACAACATAAAAGTCAGGATATGATAACATTGTACTTAAATCACTGAATAGGTTCAAAAAAGGCCCCCTGACTTTTAGGTACCCAGTGTGGATTTTGACAAAACCTTTAGATTATTAGACCGTCAAGGTTTGGCCGAGGAAAAAGCAGACTATCACAGTAATGTCGTAGGACGACTCGAGAATGAGCAAGGGAATACAATCGAAACAAGGAGAAACACTTAACAGATTAACTCAGAGGTTGAGGCAGAGGTTGAGTTGAGGCCTTGAGCGGAGGAACAATAGCCTACTAGTGTTTGAGGGCTACAAATGCAGCAAGGTCAACTAGCTCATATATTTCAGCATCGCAAGCAAAAGAACTAGTATGAATGTTGATGCAGTACTACATTCACTCTGAATTTTATTTGTGAGCTGATGAACCTCTCCCTTAACATATACCTCTGGAACTTTGTTAATCATACTTCTGGTGATTAAACCATCTTGAGTAAATCTGCCTACTAGTCTGCCACTTAATCCAACAAGGGTCCTTAAGTTCAAACACTAGAGAACTCTAAACTCCTGGGTTTGCTTGCTGGGAACATGGTCACAGTGCTCCTGTTGTCTGGCGAGATTTGGAGGATAGCCGAGGCGCGAGTGGCACGAAGCACTCAGCGCGGGGAAGCGCAGGCCAGTGACAGCGCCCGGGCAGCCACCAGCTGCGTCGTATAAAACACCCCAGGATTGGCACGGCGTGGTACCAGTGCCCCAGCCTCCACATGTGGCACAGCGCCATGTGACGACACAATAAAGACATGCGGCTGATTGATGTGCACCACAAGCTCTTACAGGAATTTAAAGCGACATACACACATACTAGAATAACCTGAATAGACTTACTGTCCCCTTGCTGAAAGGAATTAAAACTCAGGGAAAACTTTTTGTTGGTCATGGTGTTTTCATCGTTGTCCAGCCTTCAGAAATGAGCAACATCACAATCCCTCAAACACAAACTGAGGGTAGGGAATGTTATTACACGATGGGTCACCAGGAGAATTGTGATTGTAACCTAATTACTTATGCTGTGTGCTATGGACCTCAGAGTGACGTCACACCAGAGGTAACCGTGTTCCAGTACAAGAAGTCGAACAGCCATTTAGCAATACCAGGCACCCATTTCAAAAAGCAGGATTTCTTGCTTGGCTGAATAACTTATCAGATTTAAGGCATCCCAGCTTAAATGGCATTTATCTTCATTCATTTACATTTAGCCCAGATTACCTTAAATCTTAATCTAAAGTTATCCCGCTAAGCAAGAAATCCTGATTTCTGTAACAGGCCCCAGTACTAGCCAGGTTCGCTGTTAGCCATTGTTAGCAATACCAATTGAATACACATTTTACGGTATAAGCACTGCAGTGACATGTCCATGGATAGCGGTTGTGTGTACGACCAATCTAATGAGCCACAAAGAAGATGCAAGTGCTATAGTATATAACAACAGCTTTCACTTTTGTTAATAAAGGGCACAGCCATCTTGAATTCTGAGGTTGGGTATACAGAGGTTCCTCCGACTTTCTGAGTCTGAATTCTGACTTCAGAGGGTGTTCCAGTTTAAATATCTGACTAAGAACTCAGCAATTCCAACCTCTGAGTTGAAATGGAACGCAGCGCTAGCCTACGAAAATCAGGGTTTCCCATCACTTATCTAAGGGGGTAACCGCCTGCCACAGACATCCATCAATATATCTATTTTCTGGCTGCTTATCCTGATCCGAGTCACAGGGGACCTGGAGACTATCCCTGGCAGCGTAGGGCACACGGCTGGGGTACACCATTATCAGAATGACTATGAATGTGTAAGTCCTGCTAGGGACACACAGCAGGCAGTTCACAGACCTGTAGAGGACAATCCAATCCAAAAAGCAGTCAGACGAATACCTGAGCTTTCCTAGAAAAAGACCAAATCAGCTACCACTCCTCTCCTCGCCATTCAAGCACATTAAAAAGGATGGAAACGAGGGCAGCACTGCCGATCATACTTTCCGCAGGAGAGACCTTGCGTTTCGACTCCAATAAAAGGCACATGCTGCGGCCGTCTGCCTGCGCCCTGCATTATACAGCCGGGCGGAGAGGGACCCTCTTACTCCCTGTGTGCGCTGGGGCTGAAATCCATAGGCACTATAAAAAGCACGGCTCTGGGGCACATTAGCCCTTTCCTGCTCATCCCCATCTCTGTCATGTCATTCTGCTGCATAGCAGGGAAAAAAAATAATAATAATAAATTTCATCCTCCTTCACAGATACACAAGTGCATCCTATCATCAGTACAGAGACCAGTGATGTGTAAATATGGGAAAAGCTTCATTTAAGTGCTACAGAAGTGGACAATCCCCTACTACACCTTCCCGCGACCTAGATGAAAATACACTAAGCCAAGGGAAAGACTACTCCCATGGCTAATCCAGCTTTCATTCACAGTAAACAAATGCTCCCCAAACCCGGGTTAAGTTACTGATCATGTAAATGAAGGATCCAAGGTGACTGGTGCGATTTCACACATCCAGGAGCCTGGACATTTTCTGGAGCACCTTGAACAAGGTTATAAAACGTGAGCCCGTGACTTTCCCAGCCAAGTAATAATAAAGTGCACTGACCAGAGTAAATACACTGCCCACATTTTTCGGGTAACAAGCTGGACTGGAGCGGATATGGAGACAGTCTTCCCCCACTGAGCACCTTGGACTTGGTTCTGCGCTAGAAAAACTACAACAAATGATTAAAGTAAAATCCCGACCCAACACTCAACACGGGATGTTCTCAGGTATCCTTCATGTGGTCGTCTGATCTCTGTGATCAAGGCTGATTGTAGGCCATCACAAGAGGTTATCAATAGTGACACAGGCACAGACACAAATCAGGCAGCGAGTATAAGTGGTCTCACAGAGCATGAGAACATGCTAACACAAGAAACAAAACGTACAAACACATAACTGATGTGACCAACGTTAACAGCGGCACTAACAGAAATGCTCTGGTCCTTTCATAATCCCCACAGTGCCCGAACAGTGACCTCATGGTGGCAAAACAGACGGACCATATGCTTCAAGTGTCTGGGCTTTCTGATGACACAGAAAGATTAGAGACCCTTCTACCCCAGAGAGTTATCAGCAAGACATCTTAGCTGATGCCCCAAGGTTCACATCACATTTTATGAAGAATGTTCATGAATCACCCAGTGAAGAATCACAAGGGAGTTTATAACCCTGGACTGAACCTGGGAATAGGTGCAGTTATCACTTTCACTTTTAAAAACTCTGCCTGATGGTATTGCATCTTGCGCGACGGATCATTTCCCTTAGCGGTTCTAGAGACCTTCACAACTTACTCAGCAAATTTATTTCAATATTAAGCAAATTCTACATTAATATTGTCTCAGGACCTTTGTTGCCCCCAGTTCAAGACTCAGAGGAATTAATCAGGTGACACAAAAAAAACATGGCTGAACGAGATAAGATCTTCTGTCCTTATCAGAATGTCGACGTGGAGCTCTGACTGTCACTGATCAAAGTCGGTTTGACAGAGCAGCGCTCCTGCACAGGGAAAACCTTGGACTCCTGCCCTACAAGAATAGCACCAGCTTTTACAACAACAGGCTCAAACAAATGACCGCAGCAAGATCTCTCAATGTGTACCGGGGCGTCAATCCAGCCTCGAGATTTACATCCAGGTAATTCCACAGGACTGGTACAATACAGGAGGGAAGGATCTTGCGTGGAACGAGACCAGTCAAGTGAAGTAATATATTCAGCACAATGTCACAAATCCAATTATGCACCACGATCCCTATTATACCATACAATAAGAGATTTACATACACGTAATGAACATGTTTCACACGGGCCAAATAAATGGCAGAAAGACCCCCTAGCTGTTAATCTATTAACCGCCCGTGAAGATGGAAATTGAATGAGGTGTATGGGAGGCATATAGCAGAATAACGACGTGACCAAAGCTGATATGATTACAACCTCGACTCAGCTCTGCATGAGCCGTCTGCAGATCTGGATACACTCGCCAAAACATCAGGGGTGAGATACTGACTGTTATTAGGTTTGAGCAATAAAAGCCTACATGGCTCCATAATATAATTGCCAGGATATCCGTCCACTCATCCCATGCAAATGGACATACATTTTAACATCCTTACTCCATACAAAAGTCTTCTACTGGGATTATTCTATTGCACACAGCGGATAAGGCGGCTTCAGATGTCAAACCGTGAAAATGGAGTGGAAGGAAGAATGAACATATTTCAGATCAGCTACTGCTGCAATATGTGATCCTGTCTTCATCCCAGTCATCTATCCTTAAAGATCACTGCCGTGCAAAAACCCTCACGGTCCACATTAAAACAGCCCCTTTCATGTCTGCCTTCAGAAATTCATCCAGACCCATCGTTGACAATTCCCCTGCTGAGAAGCATCACAACACGCCAGCAGAGACGAAACTCCTGGTATTTTTTATTTTTTTTTTAATTCATTCTCAAATGTATAAGAAACCTCAAAATGGCATCTCCCCCCCCAAGCTGTCAAAGCATCTACTGATAAACTATGAAACGTTGTGTTACAGGCAGGACCGCAATACAATATCGCATTTTATGTACAAGGCGACAAAGACTCAATCCAAGTGGAGCTCTGTGCCAAAGCAACCAATTTCAGGGACAACAAACCATGACTTGATTCCATTCAAACTCTATCATGGGGAAAGAGGAGGATGGATCTTGCATCTCAATACATACTGGGATTGTGAAATTTCCAGCACTCACTGTAGAGCTCAGCTGTCAAGACTGGTGATGAAAAATCCAGACAATGGCTTTGTTATGACTGTTCAAGCAGCATGGGGGTGTAACCATTTAAAATGTGGGGGGAAACATAGCATTTATTCATGTGGAGTGGAACGCCAGAGACTACAGACACCCCCTGTCAAATGCATGCCATCTCCTGCTATTCCCACTGAGAACAACGATCTTTCCTGGCTCCGTGATGTAAACCCCCACCCAAGCATCCCAGTTCCACCCACCCCTGCATGCAACCAGAGCTACAGGGATGCCTCAGCCCCCGCCCCCTCCCCCTCACCCACATCTGCGGCGACAACAGTCCATATGGCTCCCAGGGGTCAAAGTTTGGCATCACACCGTAGTGTTCAAAGGAGCATCTGCGCTCAGATTATCACGGAAACTGTTTCTGCATTTGCACGACAACAGCAGTGACGCTCAGGGCTACCCAGCTCCCTCGACCCCCTCAGAGGACACATCTCAACATCCCAATCAGGGCCACAGCTTTTGAGCCTCATTTTTTTTTTAAGCGGAAAGTAGAAAAAAATTTCACATTTAAAGGGCCTTCAGGGTGAAGCTGTCCCAGGGCAGGAAATCTTTAAGGCTACATCCACACTGCTACGCTTTCGTTTAAAAACGCAGACATTAAATCTCCGTTTTAGCCTTTCATTTCACGCTACCCCCCAAAATGGAGACTTTTGTTTTATGTTTTCACATCTGTATAGTTTGGAAAACCGAGTGTCGCAGTGTGGGTGAGTGAAAACGGAGTATTTTTAAAACGCAAACTCTAAAATGGCCCTAACGGATCCCTACTCATCACATGACCCATCCCTGATTTTATTCTGCTAGTTACAACCTTTCACTGTCTGATTCAATGGCACTTTCCCTACTGCTGGCCTACATGCAGACAAATAGCCTGTTACACAGTGCGACTGCTGCATATTTACACAAAAGAAACTAACTCACTACGTCAATGTGCATGTGCCCAATGCAGGTTACATCATAAAGGTTTTTGTTCATTTCAGTGTGTTTACGAAAGTACTTCCAAAACGATGTGAAAGCGCCTGTTTGGAGGGTAATCAGGAATGCAGCTGCAGGCCAATGATCAGAAATAACAGAGAATCTTACACAAAAAAAATTTAAAACTCCCATTCTGCAGCCATTTGGACTCCAAGCGGGACACTTTCCAGTCAACGTGTGGATGGGCTTTGCAAAGTGTTTCAGGGCTTTGATCCTGAAAAGGGGAGCTGAGGTGTGCAACAGTCCCCCCCCCCCATAACAAAGACCCCCTTCCTGGGGCCACGGAGACATGGCCGGATTTGCATATCCATTGTGGAGACGTCGAAGCCCAGCTCCCCAGGCAGATGGCGGAGCTTCATGTCCTTCTCTAGCCTTTGTGGTCCGTGCTTACCACGCACACCTGTCGTTGCGGTCTAGGACTTCAGCATGGGGGCGGCACGCTGTCCCGGGGGCGGGTCGGAGCACGGGATGCGGAAAACAGAAGGCAGGAGGGCGGATGGGGCCAAGTACAAGGCTGGGGCAGATCTTTCACAGCGAAACACAGAGCAGTGATCTAAAGGTACTGCAGCAGTGCTGAAATTATGGTCAGACACCTCACACGTCTAAAGACTACATTTAGGTGGGGGGCTTCAGCTGCGGGGGGCTTCAGACTGAAATGCAAGCATGTGTGTCTGTTCTAGGCTGTACTGGTATGAGGCTTTCCGCACTGGGAGGCATCCAGTAATCATGGAACGTGACAATGTCAGTTTATAACCTGTTGCGCCACTACTGCGTCGTGGCAGCTGGCGTGCCGACGTCGATGCCAAAAATAGACGGCCGCGTTCTCCGCTTTCAGCGCCGCGCAGACCAAGGCCAGGAACACCTTCCATCTTGAAACACAACAAGACCCCTGACTTCTGTTACACTGACGGTTGGGCGGCCTCCTCGATATAAATCCAAAACACAAAAACGCTCAATGAAGCCTTATGGAAAAACCTGTAAGTCCCCACATGGTGGAGCCATCATATTAAAACAGACTCTTAAATGAGAGACTCGCAGACCGATTCAAGGGGGGATTCAATCACTGAATCAAAAACTCCAGCTGAGTAGCTAAAGTCACACAAAAAGCTAAATAGTTTATATTGCAGTTAAAAAGGAGGAAACACGTGGCATCATAAAAATACTGGGTAGCAAGAGGCTACTGATTTCTACACAGGTTAACAAGCAGGAAGCTAGCTACCGGTTAACAGCGCCCGCAAATGCGCAATGGCGCAGCTACATATTGGGCGGGGGACAGGGTAAATGAGCCCCCCCCCCCCCATCCCCACTCTCCGATGGGAGGAAACGGACACCATTAAAACCAGCCACTAAAAAATAATGGTGGGGAGCGATTACAAGATACAAAGCAGTATGATTACACAGGCCACCAGCCTTATTCTGCTATTTATTTAAAACCTTACAATGGGCCTAACTTTGAGAAAAGCAGACGGATAAAAACTAGAATTCATACGGGTGGAATTGCAGGGTAAGCAACAAAGTGGCTAATCAGAATAGCAATTCTGCTTTTTCTTTCAAAATCATAGGCGGCCCACCATAGATAGAAGCTGCTGGCAGACAAACAGGTCAGCGAGCTGGCATGGCAAGGGGGTACGGACAGCCCAGTAGAGGGACAAGCAAGATGGGCTACACAGGGCTTCTCCCAGCCCACCTGCAACACCCATCAGGAAGCCTGGCTCTCCCCTCACAATGGAGCTGCGAGGCAAAGGCCACCACTCCCATATCACAACAATGGAGCTCACGGCAGAAAGGAAGCAGGGATCTACCGGACAATCATCTGAACCCTTTCAGGCCAAGAATAACTCACTGAGCGGCCGGACACTCAGTGTAGGTCAAAACCGCCCCCTTTGTGTTGAGGTAGAAGCCACACCGGCTGAATGACGACACTGTAGGAAGGCTGATGGCAGGCATCTCGCTCTCCTCGCGCACACAGCAACGGCACACGTGCATTTATATGTAGCGATATATTGTATAGAACAGAATACAATAGTGATTCTTTATTAATCCCTTGGGGAAATTCTCTTTTCGTCTGTGTCATGTTGGTCTCCACGAGACACACAGACGCATATAAAGGTGAGAGTAAGCTTGGGGGGCGTCACCCCTGGGGCCACTGGGGGCTCAGGGGCCCAACGGTGGCATTAGTCTGCTGGCCCTGGGATGGGTATATGACCAAGAACGCATGATACTTGCATTCTTAACATTTGGAAAGTTGCATTTCAATATAGATGTACACTAGTTTATGCTGTATAGGGGTCAGTCCAACACTTTGCATTCAAACTAATGCTCCAAATCCAACTACTGTTCCCTAGGGGCAATGGTTTTGCTAGTCTATAGCATGTCGATTGACATGACTGTGCTATATATTTATGAAATAGGAGCTTTCTCTTCAGGTTAAAATAAATCCCCCCCCATAGTGGGGAAACCCAGAGATGCAGCTGGAGGTACAGTACAGCGGTGGATATAGATAAAGACTAGCTGGTGGTAAACCACAGAATGGGATCAGCGGTGTGGCGGGGAAGAGATACTGGGAGAGAAGAAAGTGCTTAAGGTTTCTCTCTAAGCCACGATTCACACATTCTAGAATGCTTTCCTCCCCAAATTAGAAGCAGTAGTTCTGTCACACAGAGAACGATTTGGGGGGTTATGGGTTATCAAACTGACGGAGAGAGTTGAAGTCGATCCTATTTACCAACATTTGGAGTCTATATGTGTGGTGTGCTACCAGATACCAGGTGCCTGTTCTTATGTTCCATATTTAGACTAACAAGCAGGCTTTTTAAGTCAATGAACAATCACATCATCTTCCAATTTTCCCAGGGGATAAAAGGACACAAGAACAGACAAGTGCAAGTTACTGCAGCAGTTAGATATGTTGAATATCATTTTCTAGTGGCAAAATCAGACAAAGCATGATGATCCAAATCGCCAATAGGTGAGGTTCACATATGACCTCATCCGGTTGCTTGGCTGTATCTTGAAG
>JAODLD010000069.1:22021747-22037537 GCA_026781065.1 Mormyrops boulengeri | reverse complement strand
AAAGGTGAGGTTGACATGTGACCTCATCCGGCTGCTTGGCTGTACCTTGAAGGACGTCCCCCCCCATCCCCCAACTAAGGCCCAGGTCACCAGGATCAGCATCTTCACAGACAAACATACAAATGTGCAGCTATTTAAATGTCACCTCCGTATCATATCCGTATTTAGCAAAACAGAGGAGATATTACATCAAAATCAAATCAAGAGGCAAAGGGAGTGTGACAGGGCAAATTCTCGATTATTTTTTTTTTTTAAATCAAGGTGAGGGACACTTATCTAGAACAAGGGGGGTCCGAAACCACTGTGGCAACCATTCAAACGACTCCCCACACAAAACCATTTGCTACAAATACAATACAAAAACGGAACTCACATTCTAACTGTATGAGCCCTTGCAAAATCCGCAGGACCACGGAACTATTTATAATTCCTGGGGCAAACTCTGAGCTAGCAGCGTGCATGTATTTCATGAACAGCAAGAATGCAGTCATGGGCTCTAGCCAGAAATTCATCTAGCAATGGCCTGGAAACACTGGCATATGTCACAGCCCAAGTCAAGCAGGGCTAAAATCCAATACTGCAGACCGACACAAACAGGACTCAATAGCGACTGACAAGCATGCCTCAGAGACGAGCTATGTGATAGGCCGAGACCCTGAGTTACATATCATGCCCAAGACAACAACCAGACCTTTCCTGTTGAGACAGAGACCACCAAAGTAATCCTTAACACTGATTTTTTCCCGGAACAAGTGCCAAACAGAATTTAGGAGTAGATCCCCAGTTCCCAAAATGACCTGTCCTGAAAGTCTTAAGGCTAAAAAATAAGATTTCTATTTGATTAAGTTTTTACAGTGGACCCTGCATCTGTCCAAAAGGTAAACCCCGGGTGTCTTCCAAAAAGCAAAAGGCTGATAAGATAAAGTTAATGTCTCAGTTGTGAAGTTCTGAACAGTTTAATGTTTAACATACGTAAAACGTCTTCAACATGTCCCAATACAAGAGCCACATTCATTAACAATAGCACTTTGAAATGTTCATGTTCATTGCCAAAATACCACATTAGGACTCATATGGAAAGAGAATCACACAAAAAAATCTGACAGCGCGGGGTGGAAATGCTATCAGAAGAGACTGCTCACGCAGCATTGCATCACTCTGACCTTTGTGCTAAGCACAGCTGAGAGTGACAGCCCATTAACTAAAGCACAAAGTCATTATCAAACCCCACAAGCTTAAGAACAAAAAAATTTGTAGAACAAAAAAAATCAGAATCAACGGAAGTGAATATAACGTGATCTCAGGGGAATAGCTTCACCTGGGACTGGAGATGATCAACATCAAGTAGATCCCTGTCACGGATGTCATCTCTTGTCATGTGCTATGCGTTCAGTAATCAAAACACAAATTGTTTGCAGTAACATCACCAGATCTGAAACATACACAGGCATTTCTGGCCCAAACAAAGCCAGCATTCTATTGTATTCACTGGTACTGGTCTACTTTTAAGCCTGGTCATACAGCACAGTTTCTCGTGTCCTAAGTAGAAAAGTCATCCTGTTCATTAACTAGTGAACAATCTTAACCTGTTCAATAAGACCTCTTTCCTAAAATTCTTATAGTCATCACAAATCGCGCAAAAATCTTTGTGTGTGTTATTGAAACACTCTGTCATACCTTAATTAAGCTCACGAACAATCGTTTATAAAAATATACATTTCACATGCAGTTGTCAATACATCAGAAAACGATGGATATCGAATTGCCCACCGAATCGAACAACTCGAACCGAGAAAATGTTCGATTAGTCGCACTTGCAACGTCACAATGTGTCTGGAATGACATCACGGACACGCAGGATATCTTGTCTACTCTATGAATTTGAATATATTGGTAAACGCACGAAACCTTTCTTTTGCCTCTTAAGAGGTTATATGAGGAACAGAATATCCTCCAAAAAGCCGTTCTCAATACATACTAAATATTTGACAATCTATGAGGGAAATGATGATAGAACGCTAATAATGCTGCAGAAAAGTAAACATTTCTAAAGCAAACATCATCGCAAGCCTATTGTGACGAACTAAGCGATACATGATTCGTTGGATCTAAAGTGTGCCAGAACCCTCACATGCAGTTTTGCTTGTCAACCAGACTTAAGAACATGACACTGTAGACAAACGCCAGCACCATTTTTAAAAATCCCTTTAACACCAACTTACCGGAGGCGACAATATGGAATAATAAAAACAGCCCAAGGATGATAATAATAATAATAATAATAATAATACGTTGCTTTGTAGTTTTAAAAGAGTGTTTTAATAAAATAGCAACTACATTCAAAGCATGTAAACGGGCGGACTGCTATTTGCCATAATTACAAAAACTACCTTTGAGACGACCGTTGTTGGCCTCTTAACGGGTACCGACAAAAATCACACATCCACGCAAATATATCGGTACATATGTTCTTTTAAAACCTTACCAGAATCCCCCGATTTGGATCAATACGTCTCTTTATGCCACTGAATAACACAGATTTGCAGACGCCTTTCATACGCAATCCAATCATAATATCGGTACAAGCAGCGACACAAAGAAAAAAGGTTTGGAAGTGAAATCCCACCTGCCAATTCGTCCGGTTCTAAACCCGTTTCCACGTCTATTCCGCACGTTACGAAGTAGTGGGCGAAGCGGCACGGGGCCGCTCCGGTTCCCGGGGTGCTCACACTCATGCTGGGTGAATATCTTCGGGCTGCTTCCCCACTAACACGCCAAAATATCCATCGTAAAAAACAAAACAATGAACGGCTGTTTTTAAGCAGACCTGACGGCACCCTTAATAAACATATATGGAATAAGACCTCAACGGTGTGAAATGTTTGTAAAAGGCTGTCTGGCTTGCAAAATATTTCCGATTCCAATGAAAGAGCGTCCGTATCTCCCGCAGTGTGATCGCGACTGTCCGAAAGCAGGCGTCGGAGCGCCTGTTCTACGCCAGGCTTTCTGCGATTCTGGGCGGGCGCTGAGCGACGGCCGCATGGCGGGGCGGGACGTTCAAAGACAATGGGAGCTCGCCGGGTTAAAATGACGCCTTTCGTAATAATCACTTTCACGGGTAAGTAAGTTACACATGAATGATTTAAGTGTGTGAGGCATGAATGGACGTCAGCATTAACCCACATGAAATAATTCTAAGACCCCAAAATGTAGCATTGCATGCACCAACTTAACACACATTGACAGCCGGGTGTACAAAACGGAGGCAATTTTTATATGTTGATAGAGAAAACGTGATTGCTAAATATGGCTTCCACGTATAGGCCTATAGTATGTAATGTTTGAAAACAACGCATGTGCTATCAGTCCGTTTTAAACTTTAGGTTTTTAGAGCTTCTGTCATAATCTAAAAACACTCAGTAGTGTCATAGAAAAAAAATTCTAATTATAATCCGTACGTTCGGTAATTTTGTATGTTAATATCATATAGCCTTGTTTCCATTCAAAGGTTTTTGCGGCACACCAAATATATAGCGGATTCAGTATTGCTCAGCTCTTTATTAATTGCCCTGGATTAAAATGTTTTTCAAATTCTTTGTATCCATCGAATCAAGTGAAAAATGTCAGTTGAGATCAGCTCTAATGTCGCTAACCAGTCTAAAATATGATGCAAGTATTTGTAGTGAAAAGGTGAGCTCTTAATATATTTTGAGATAGCCTATAATTTGCACCGCAGCAATTGTTCCCAACAACTGTTTTTTTTCCACAACCAGAGAATCAAAAGAAGAACTATGACGTTTAACGTGATTTAAATGAAAATCGTAGGGGAACAAAAACAACCGTTTAATCAAGTCTAATCGTATTTAATTAAAAGCTTAAGTGCGCCTAAAACTACAGTGTGCCGTGTACGTGAGGACCACGGCTGGGAGACGCGCTCGAAAAGTAACAGGGAGCTGAATGCACTTGGATTATCTCATTTTCCGTTTCCATTTCCAAGGTCGTATTCCTTGAAGTGAGAATATAATCTCACGGCTTTACATTATTAATGGAGTTACCTCACGGTTGAAATATGACACGACTGATTTCCCTCAGCACTTTGGACAGCTCTCAGCAGGAAACACTTGCCATTCTGTCCTCTCCCCATGTCTACCTTGTTTGCAAAACGTATTTTTCTCCTTATTGTATATGTTTATGAATGTTTTAAATCGGGTGAGGGATATCCAAGCTATAAAAAGTTATTTGTAATTATTAGACGCTACATGTTTTTACATTTAGTCACAATTACATTGCCTGACATTACAGCTTTAAAATGCCCGTGTTTTGTAGTACATTAAAATTGCATTTTCTTAAATTTACGCAAGTTATACGAAATTATATATGCAAAATCGCGTCAAGATGACGCGTTGCTAATAAATCGAGCACGCGAATAACTTTTCACTGTTCTCTGGTTCCATCTGGCGCTTGAAATGTAGAACTGAGCTGTAATCGTTGTATAAACCGTTTCATGTGACATAAAGTGGAAATAAATTTATCAAAATGAAATTACAGAATGCGTTAAAATGGTGTGACGTATTGTTTGTAAAATAAATGTGTAGGGCAATACGATTTGTGTAAGCAAGTATGAAAATGCGCGATGGGAACCATTTTTAGCGGAACCAAAATTGTCGGTTTAAGAGAACAGCGGAATAAAAGCAGAGACACCGGATGCGCTGTTATTATTGGAGGGCGCATGCAGTGTGTGCGGTGGATAAATTAAGAACTATATAACAGTATGATCGAACAAACAAGTTGGTAATCGATTATATCAGCAAAATACAACAAATGTGCTTCGTAATATCAGTAGTATTGTTTCAGCATTTGCGCTAAGTGACCTTAACATATTTTTTCGGTTTTTTGACGCGCCATCGTGAACCTTCCCACTATGTTGCACCGTTATCTGCATCGCTTACGGTTTGCGACGAAAACTAATATGGTTAAAAAAACCATCTATGTTTCGTACTGCACCGCAAATGGCCGTTATAGTGACATTTTAAACGCTAGCTCTGAAGAAGATATTAAGCAGTTTATTATAGCAAATACAGACGTAGTGAGGAGAAATAATTTAACTCCAGAAATCAGCTTAAGACTGTTCACTCCAAACTCTAAATTCTGGCACGCAAAACCTGAATTGTGGCCGTTCACTGACCCATACTGGGCTATTTACTGGCCGGGTGGACAAGCACTTGCAAGGTATTTAAATACTTACTTTGATTTAGCGGTGTTACAAAGCAAGTTTAAAGTTTAGTGGGATTATTCTGACAATGAACAACACCTTTATTTAACAGGTATCTGTTAAATAACCTGGGAGTGGCCCGGGGCAGGAAGGTCTTGGACCTGGGCTGTGGATGCGGCGCTTCCGCCATCGCTGCGAAAATCAGTGGCGCTGTTTACGTCTTAGCTAACGACGTAGATCCGGGTAGGCGTCATTCCTTATCTTTATGGTATCTGCCAAAGCAAATTCGTGTATGTTCATCACATGTAAGCAATGAAATGTAACCAGGCATGCCAGGCCTAACATGTTTGTGTGTGGGCATTTTACAAAGGAAAAAACTGTGTCCAGGCATGTGGACACTTAGCACACACTTTTCCCTTGTTAACCCTATGATAACGTAACTTGCCCATTAAATCTCAGTTTCAGCGATCGCCACCAAACTGAACTGTGAATTAAATGGCTTAGAACCCCTCCCCACTGAGACGGAGAACTTGATTGGCTCGGAGCCCAAGGGCTGGGACCTCATCCTGCTTGGAGACATGTTCTATGAGGAGGTGCTGATTGACAGCCTGCACACCTGGCTTCGGAGCTGCATCCAGGCCAATGGCACGCAGGTCCTGATTGGAGACCCGGGACGGGCCCACCTGGAGAGCCACGTGATTAGGAGGCATCTGCGCCTGCTAGCTAACTTTGAGCTTCCTGAATTAATTAGAGAAGAGAACTTTGGCCTGACCAACAGCTGTGTGTGGAGCTATCAGCCAGAGCTATGACTTTGCCTAAATACTGGCGCTATTTCTAATATATAATTATGTCTTATTTCTTATATAAATTGGGTGGTGTGTGTGTTATCTTACAAGAAAACAGGTTGAATCTTAATTACACTTCAGTGCAAAATTCTTTATTAACACAAACCACTGGTGTGCACACAATGCACAGATCCACTTTTGATAAAATAACAACACACCAAGTTAATAAATATACTTACAAACACCTTTACAATTAATAATACACATGGAATGTAGTACACATTGCTACCCCATATCTTCCCCAGTTTTCCCAGTGATGTCACAGTAGTGCACAGGCCAGTAACATTTAATGAATCACACTAGACACATAATCACAAAAGTCGGACTGCTCTTTACCTCAGCTTTGCAAACTATTATTTTTTAATTGCAGCAATATGTACTGAGCACAAACGAAGCACTCCCAGCATTAATGTTGGGTCACGTGGCACATTCTTCAGAGAGAATGTATAAAGATTGATGGCCACTAGAGGTCCCTCTACGGCTGCATTAGCGTTTCCTTAACCTACGACAGCTAAGAGCACCGCATAATTTATAGTTAGACGCAAAGGATTATAAATGTACAAAATGTAAACCCCATTATCAAATATTTTAACAGAGTTTAAGCAGAACATGTACCACCACCGCGACCTGACCACGGATGAAGCGGGAGTTGATGGATGGATGGATGGATGGATGGATGTACCACCACAGTTAAATGTGCTGTAATGCAATATGAAGTCAGGGGCACTTTTGAAACAAAGCTACATGCCACACTGAAGGATTGAAGTCACTGCATAAAACGTGTTGGTTAAGTCATGAAGCACTTCAGTTAGGGTATGAAGTAAGACTCTGTGATCTGTATTTAAATAAACACTAAATGTGTCTAAGTGAACCAGATAATGCTATTAGTGTGTAATTTAGTGTCATCTTTCCCAATAACCTCAGCTGTAAGTCTTCTGTTGCAGTGGCCCTGACGACTACACCCCCCTGCCACTTCAGGTACTTTATGTTATATTGGGTTTGTATATCCAGTCTGTCAAATGCAGGCCACCCAAGCGCTAGCTTATAAGCATGGAATGTTAATGAAGTTGGTTTGTTAGAATGTTTTGGGATTTGTTAAAATTGTGTGGATATACTGCAAAGAGCATCCGTCGTCTTTCAGCATGCGTGCCGCTCTAACGGCAATCCTCTCAGGATCTAATAGACGGTCCATGACACCTGCTGGATCTTATCGGGGCCAGTGAGGTTCTGGAGAGCTTCTCTGGAATGGTCTGATGGGCAGATGCACAAGAGAAGATTTCCAGGTGTACAAAAAAAGGGACTATGAAGGAAGCTATGACACAAGCTACAAAGTAAATAAAAAATTAACCCAACAATTCAGATGGTGAGTGTTAGAAACAAGAACTTGTGACCGGTAGGTCATGGATTCAAATCTCAGGAGACGCACTGCTATAGCACTTCTGGGTAAACTGGAAATAGTGCTTAACTGGAATAACTGCAGTAAATAAGTAACTGTAGAAATGCTGGTTATGTAGTGAAATTCAAGCTAAAGACTGGAAAACAAAATTAGCTACATTATGGAAAAAAAACTTGTTAGAATGTTTCGCCAGGAATTGAACGGGATATCATTACTAAACGAGACCAAATATGCTTTGTTTTAACCTTGTGCTCAATAACCTTTCATGAAGTGAAGCTTACCTGTGATCAGTGGACACCCATGGAAGATGAAGATCCTGATGTTGCTGCAGTTGGAAAGGATCGCCATCACAGCTCTGTCTGTCAGGAACTGACAGCGTGCCATCTGCAGCTCCTGGGACGAAACCACGGCAGCATAACATTAAACCCCAGGGAAAGCATGACCACCGATAAGGGCAGCCCAAGGAAACCGCTGTTAAAATGAAGCTCATAGGGAAGGCTGCTGTCCAGAATGGTGTGCTCTCTCCTGGAGCAGCAACCTCAATAGTTTCTCCGTTAGGAGAAGTACTTGGAATTAGATATATGGCTTCCGGATCCAAAGGTTTTATTCAAGAACGTGGAAGAAAATTACGAAGGATGGAAGTGATGAAAATCTTGTTATTCGTAAATGAAACGTGCATCATAAGCTTGGTTGTTGCTGACTGATTTAATAACAGTGAGAGATGTTTTCTGGAAAAATATATAGGGCCGCTTATGCAAATATAATGGACCTGCTGATATTGATGGAGCAGATATATAGTCTGCTCAACGTGCAAAATGAGGTGTGGAAAAGATAAATGGAGGTCAACAAAGGAGGAGATCAGTGTGAAGACGGTCAAGACAAATGTAATGCAAAAGATCACATTTCAGCGCTTCCCAGTTGAAGAACTGGGAAGCGCTGAAAAATGGTTAGTAGAGTCAAAAAGTCAGGAGGTGACCCGGATTGTATGGCGACCTTTGAAAAGTACTGAAATAGTTTGGGTGCCACTTGCACATGAGCTAATTCAGTTATTAATTTACACATCAATGAGTAAATTCAGTTATTAAGGGCACAAACAAGTTACAGAAAGTGGAATCATTCTCAACCAATCTAAGTTAGAAGTATGGATGTGTCGTGTCACTAAAAACATATGATCTGTAACCACTTGTAGTGGAAGTGAGTCACTCTGACAGAAATCTTTGGTGTGACTCCCTTTGCATGCAAATTGAATAAAAGTAACCAGACATTTAGAAACTCTCCTCCTGTCTGTTCTTTAATGTTTGTGTATTGTAATTCTTGAGTTCCAATTTTTCCACCATGAGAAATGCATGCATTTAATATAAAGTCACCACAGTTTTTCAGATAGCCACATGTCACAAAACAGTTAAGAATGTTTAAAATAAAAATATCTATAAAAGCTGAGAAAGTATGCAGAATATTGTTAGCCCTACAATCCTACAAAATGATCCAGCTCTGAATGTCAACATTTATCACCACAAAATATTACTTAATCTAATGCAATGAGACTGTAAACCAGGGGTGGGTAATCTTATCCACAAAGAGCCAGTGTGTATGCATGTTATTGAGATATCAGCTGTTCAAACCCAGGTATGAGGACCCTTGTGAGAGAAAAATCCAAATGAGATAGAAAAGTGGTGAATATTGTGTACTTGTATAACCCCCTCTAAACAAATGTAGAGAGAATTAGCCATAGAGGAATGTGCTAGGCAAGTAGGAACCGTGTGTTCAAGGTCGGATGATAGAATCAGGCCCTAGTCGAGAAATAGCAGGCACTGAAATACCGGAACCAAGAATGAGACGGAAAGGGCAGTAGAAACAGGTGGCACCATAAGGAGGGGCCCTCAGAGCAAAGCAGAGTTTGTTGGCAAAAAAGGGCGTGAAACAAGGGATAAAAAGAATTGTAAGAGAGAGGCTCGGGGGAGAACTCCTGAGGTATCTCCCCGGGCCTGTGCTGTAAGATACCACAATAAACCGAAGGTTGAAAAGACTTTACGCTGTGCTGAGTCCTACATCGCGAAATTTCCGCGACACTCTCCAGCCAATAGGTTTTTTAAATATAATGATTTTTTTAGGCTGTGAAAGCTCACACAGTGTCAGACGAGGCCACCTTTCTGCTTCGGGTCTTTAGCACGGCTCCATGTGGTCATACATATCAAAGCAAAGAACATTCCAGCTCGGGGGTAAAGGAGCGATCAGATTAGTAGCCTTGTCACAAACATGACCCCTGGTATATGTAGTAAAAGCTTTACTTAATGGAGGTGGCAGCCTCAGATCCTCCTAATTTATTATTATTATTTATATATACTTGTTTTCCTTCACTCGTTGTTTTACTGACTGTTTTAGTTACCCATAAAATATATTATTCTTATTAGTAGTAGTAGTTGTAGTAGTAATCACATTTAAGATCAACCATAACTATACAGAACAAAAAACTCTCAGAAGCGTTGGTTTGGTTGTAATACCGTTTGGGTACACAAGCACACACCAGCACTACTTTTTACCTTCAAGCTGTTGGAACACACTCCAGTAGCGAGTCCAACGACACCCTCGTCAGTCACCTGAAAAAGCACAAAACACGGGTAACCCAGAATTTATCATATTTCAAAAAGAATGAATGCATTTTAAGTAAAGGGGATTCCCAACTTCTAAATTATAGCTACTCTGCAATATATTTCTCTATACTCTTCCACTACATATTCATAGGCTTGATAATAACCAAACTTAAAATGATTACTCTGGTTGTTCAGGCAAAATGATGTCACTGAATGGCCCTCAGTCTATTGCTGTGTGTGTGATTGCGAGAGGCTCCGCGTGACCACAAACATAATAATCACTTATTAAACACAGCTCAGTGGGTAGATGATCAAAGGGACCGTTTTAAATCTCTGGGGAATTACCAATAAATAGAACTCAGACGTCACTGATTATATACACTCTGAAGAAGCCATTTTAATTCATACATTTCAGCCAATAAATCAGGATCTCAAACACAGAACAGAGCCCACCGGTCCCGCGGCATTCTATCTTACCCGTGTCTCAGAGATGTAGATGCTATGCAGAACTTTGCAGTTTTGCGCCAGCGCCAGCAGGGCGGCGCTGGTGAGGCCCAAGCAGCCGCTGAGGCTGACGACCTCCAGAAGCCTGCAGTGGGCCGCCAGGGCGAGGACGCCTTCATCTGTGACGGACCCGCACCTGGTCAGGTCCACAACTATTAATCCTGGGCAGGACGAGGCTAATGCCTTCACACCTGGGGAAGACAGCGCTGTAATTAAGATCACAGGGCTGGACTGCACTGAAAGGGAAATCATATCTGCTTCAACCTGCCAGATGTGACCCATGCTTGTGCTACAAATATATTATTATATGCTTGGTGGGATAAGGAGTGTGAGGGGGAGGGCAGGTTCATGCTGTGGTCAACTGAGGAACCTTAAGGGAATAGCAGAATTAGATGTGCAAACCTAGGAATAGGTTCAAAGCCAGCATCATCTGTACTGTCAAAGCTAGTGTGTGTCTTTGAAGAACACAGGATAAACTCAGAAAGAACAAAAAGATGGCTGTGCAAATACGAACAGGCCTACATAAATTACGCAAGTAGTTGGCCAATAGGGAAGGAATTCCCTATGAGAAAGAAAATGGATTTAGTAGCGCTTGGCTAAAATAGAGATATATCACTTATACATCTTATTTCAAAGTGAATAGCCTATGTATTACGTACTATTTGTCCAGAGAAAAGACACTCCAGAAAGACATATGTTATCGCATCCTTGAAGTCTCCAATTAGAAGGAAATATGGAATCTATCAGAAAGTAACCAAAGGAGCAATAAATCTTTTATAAAAGGGAAAGCTGAGAACTCCCTGGTGAGTAAATAACCAAGATGCAAGAAAGGAGAGGAGCCAGAGCAAGGTCACTGACTGGACAGAAAGGGGGGATTTCCTCCCCAAAAATCCCATCTTAAGTCAGTGTTTGTCCTCAGAATATCACCCTTATTGCCCTTTTGCACTCCTTTTGTTGAGCTGGCACCTATCTTTCACACTGCTGCAACTTTGATTTTATAACAAGTACAACAAAAATGCTCCACAGACGAACGGCATTTGGCCAACGACCACTGAAGTTTTCAAAGGCCTTAAGCTGACCCAAACCCCCCCCCCCCGCCCCCAATCACTCACCATTTTGTCTGCCGCTACACCAGCTGTAATGATCTCAACAGCTGAATAGTCTGAATAGTCTCTCTAGAGACAATGTGCTGGAAAACTGGCACCGACTGGACTTTTTAGTCAAAGACACCATTCTTACAGCACCCAAAACACTAGGGATCACAAGTCTGTATACCACTAGTTGTGACCTCTGCAGTCTTGAAGACTTTTAAAGACTTCAGAACAATGACAAGAGGCCTTTCTAGATTTTGCTCATTTTGAAGATGGGAAATGAAGAACTGTGACACAGCGACTTTTCGAATGTGGTGGAAGAAAATGACACTTCAACAAATAAACAATAAAATGATACACAACACAGAGGAGAATTTCTTTGAATGCTAGGCACAGTTTATCACTTTGCATGCAAGGAGAGCCAGACCTAAAAAAACAATGATTACACCCACGTTTCATCACTGTTTCATCCTCAAGTTTTCAGCAAACTCAGGTCTTTCTTTACTTAGGCTTATACACCAGTTGTGCTCAGACTATTTCAGAAGACTTCCAAAGGTCATCGTGACCTTACAGACACTTAAATCACCTTGACTCTCCTGGCCGTTATGCAAGTCCTAATTCCACAAATAACAGGATGTTTACATTTTGTCTGCATTTTACTTCAGTGGTTACTGTGTGGGCCGGTGGGTTTGGGTGCTGTGTCTGTAATTGTAAGGTTGATGGTTCAAATCCAAGAGTGGATTGGTTTCCCCTTTGGCCCCCGAACAAGACCCTTAACCCCCAATCACTCCCGGGACCATCTGACTCCATCTCCTCAACAGTGCATCTCATTGGATAAAAGTGTCAGCATTAAATCTGTGGTAGAAAAACTGGAGGACAGGAAGGAGGACCTGATGGGGCGTTGGCCAAGCTCAGATGTTTGTTTGATGTTTGATGTCTGTGTATTTCTGAATGACCTTCCCCAGGAAGGAAACTGGGGAAAGAACATGCTCCAAGAGATTCGAAAAACAGGATACTGCACATCAGTGTCAGAGAGAATATTTTACAGTTACCAGTAAAAAGCATGTGACCCAGGTCCTGCAAGGGCCGGGAATTAATGTTGATTCAGCCTTTTGTGCGCCACTCAGATCAGCGTCGTCTTCTGTAACTCTCCCATACCGCTGACTTGTGCCCCAGGGGTCTGCAGCCTCATGGTTATTATCCATATGAAGCTAATGAAACCAGCTAACTATCACCCCAGGCCGATCACTCAAACCATGACTGGACCAAAATAGTCACGTGACACAAGTAGCTGGAAGAAAATAGGTGTAATATCTAGAAAATATATAGCTTGCTGTAACTTTAAACAGAATAATAATTTTGTTATTTACATGTGCTACGGTGTTAATTGTGAATTGAAAAATTACTTTTAAAACATTAGTAATGTAATGAGAGCTGAACAGGCTCAGCGGGTTGAGGTGGGGGGGGGGGGGATATCGCTGGTCTTGATGACCCAGGAGTCAGCAGATGGCTCCGGTTTTCAGTTACACTGACTGGGACTTACAGTGGCACTGACATGCTGGTGACCCAGACCGTCGCAGCTGTGACCCAGACCGTCGCGGCTGTGACCCAGACCGTCGCGGCTGTGACCCAGCATTATTTCTTTGTTTCTCTTCTCATAACGTTTAAGCATTTTATGTATTTATCATGTTTTAGCCATGATAAGAAGTAGACACTTATGGCGAATCGTTTGGCGTTCTTTTCCAGGTACTGCTCGTGGCATACCTGGTCACGTCATACCAACCTCTCCAGATAACTCCAGGCTCCACTGAAGGCTCGTCGCTATCATACACTACAGATCATCTTTTGTCGCTCCGTTATGCGGTCGGTTCTACCGCTCCCGCAAACCTATTGGTATCCATCAGTGCAGAGCAGGCCGAAAGCAGATTTCGGCAGAGAAGAGGTCAGAGAGGGCGGGACAGACAGCCAGCCTGACGGCATGGACACAGACCTCCCCTGCTAGTGATGATACTGAGTAATATGAGATCGCTGCAAAGTAAAACCGTGGAGCTCTGCGTCTGCTATGAGTACCGGGAAGCTGGAATCACGGTGTTTAGTGAGACCTGGCTTTACTCGGATACTGTTAACTCTTAGGTGAAGTGGAAGGTTTTCCCTCACTCAGACAGACAGAACAGTAGCGTTGGGAAAGAACAGAGGTGGTAGCATCTGTGTATTTTTCAACGACAAATAGTACCGACGGGTTACAGTAAGAGCGACGGCATGTAACCCTGACAGTGAACTTCTTTGCTTATCTCTAAGACCCTTTTATCTGCCCTGAGAGTTCGGGAGTATGATCCTCTGTGTAGCCCGTGTGTCTCCCGGTGTAAATGCTTCAACAGCTGCTGAACACATAGCTGACTGTGTCCAAGATCAACTGCAACACACATACTAGGACTTCTGGTTTTTATACGCAGAGATTTTAATCACTGTAAGCTAGAACTGGCTCTACCTGGCTATGGACAATATGTTAAATGTTGCACGCGGAATCACAGAATTCTGGACAAGTGTTAACGTGAATGTACAGGATCTCACAAGATGATATATGGCAAGTATTATCTGCATGACATCTATTAATAAAAACACAGTTATAAATGCCGTGCTGGAGCCAGGGCCGGGCTGCTGCTGTCAAGCGAGGCCAATTTCATGATCTGCCACCAACAGATGTTTGAAGGGGTTGGGTGGAGTCGTCCCAGTTATGGGGGGGGGGGTCATATGTTTTTTTGGTTTGCTCATTTGCCCTCCCCCCTGACCAAATGGCACCTAGGTGATGATCTGTCTCTCCGATAGAGCAAGGTGGCCCTAGGTTGGGCCACAGGATGAAAAAAAAATAAAATCTCAAATTTATTCAAACTAATCGTCAATTCACAACTTTGCCCCTCCTCTGCTCTACAGTCTGCCGAAATGCGCCGATGACACAACCCTGGCCTTATACATGCCGTCTGCATGCTGAGAGAAGGCGTATTAGCTGGGGTCCTGGTGCCACCACAACAATCTGCATCCTAATGTTTTGAAAACTGTACCGATAACTGTAGACTTTTAATCTGGTCTCCTTAGTCATCCACAGCTTAACAGTTAAGTCCTTCAGATTGCTATGAACTTCAGTCTCCAAAGACCTTAAATGCGGAGCTATACTGAGTCCACTGAAAAAGTCCATCCTTCTGCAGAAAGGTCACACACTGTACACGTATGTCTAACTTACTTATGTTGACTGTGACGTGTATTTTATCACTGTAATCTCATCTCCGCTCTGTATTCATTTAATTTATTCATTTCATTTAATAAAAGGGTTAGATTTCATTTATCTGACAATTTTATCCAAAAGAACTTACAGTACAGGGTTATTGTATTATATATATTGTGTGTGTGTGTGTGTGTATATCTATATACACACACACACACACTCTCTCTCTCTCCCTGGGATTTGAACCCACAACCTTTTGTGTTGTTGGCGCCATGCTCTACTTGTTGATCTACAGTGAAGCATCACTATAGCACTAGAAGCACCAGGCCAGATTCCTTGTAACTTACAAGGCCAATGAAACTCACCCCATTTCTGATTATAAACTGAAGAACTTCATTCAGCATGGTTACACCACTCAGTAGTATCCATAGAAAAGCATGCGGCTGTGTGGGCGTCGAGGCACTCAGATAAGAGTCATAAAATGGTATCTTATCGCTTTCCTTTCTTCTTTCAGTAAGTCCTGGAGGCTTTGTAGCACTCAGACCTGGTACTCAGATGCTCTTATCTTTATTACCCTAAGGGGTCACGCCATTTGCAAGTGTCAGTGACTGTGAGGGACTGGTACCGCCCAAAATCCACTGATATGCAAATCCTACATTCACGAAATTCCTCAGGGAATAGGCTAAAAAAGAGAATTGAGGTTTAAACTAAGTGTTGCACGCATGTTTTGGAGCATGTTACTTGTTAGAATTCACAAGAAATGCAGACTGTAGGACAAAGGTGTGAGTGTTGAAGGGTTAAACTAAGGAGAAGTGCCTTTGTGAGAAAACAGGAACTGATCATCGACCAGGACAGGGCGACCTGACCTAGACAGTTAAAAATATAGACACTTGCTGGCGTAGACAACTTTTCACTTATTCTCAGACTAATA
>JAODLD010000069.1:22001963-22013761 GCA_026781065.1 Mormyrops boulengeri | reverse complement strand
ACTATAGGTGTTAATGGTGCTGGAGAGGGGGCGGGCAGCTTGTGTGAGGAGGGGTGGGGGAGAGAGGAGAGGAGGTGAGGAGAGCCTCATTTTTTCAGGAATGCCAGTGTTTAAAGAGACAAAAGTAGATACAAGCAGTAGAGATAAGATAAGAAAAACTTTATTTATCCCGAGGGAAATTCTTTTGTCTAACATGCTCAGTGCAACAAGAGGAATAAGACAGTAAAGAGCTTAAAAAAGAACAGTAGTAAATATGCAAAACAGAGTAACAAAATTAATCTAACAAATTAACAAATAACTGTAAGAGATAATGAGTGCAAGTGGTTATGAAAAGTGACATGGTGTTTGTGCAATAAAATGAGATAGCAGCTTGAGATGAGGGGATGAAAGAAACATTCGATGGCATTGTATGGACATGTTCTTACTCCTATGCATACTCCATAAGACTCTCCCCAAAAATACTGAATATAGGTGTTGCTTGTGAATTTACACTGAGAGACTGATCTCCTGAATGGTGTTGAGTGTGGGCAGGATGATTGCATCACTCAGTGGTAAGTGTGAAAGCAATTAAACACCTTCCCATATAGATGCCGATTCACTCACCTACTCACCTTAGTGGTGCCAGATGAACCCCCATTGTCTTTCACTTCCCCTACAATCATGATTGACTTTCTGTGTCATTCAAATCATTCCAGAGAAATTTACTGGTACTTTACAATCAAGACATTAAGTTACCACTTATCCTGTCCCATTCGGGATTAGAACCAAACTGCTTCCAAATAATGCATGCCTGTTGCCTAAGGAATATTGTCAAGATATATAAGGTTATGTGTGTTCATACAGTGATCTAGATACAAAGCATAATTAGAATTAGATTTTTTTAAAAGACTCATCTAGATGATTCTGACAGCTTTCTATTGTGGAATGGACAATTGTAACTAATGCTTGTGCCACAAATCATAAGGGGCCTTGGGAGACTAGCACAATTGGATGCCCAAACCTAGGAAATTTTGTAATAGATTCAAAGGAAATATCATCTGGACTTTGTTAAAATAATCATCTTTCTGGGGGCAGCACGGTGACACAGTGGTTACAATATGTTTGCTGTTGCCTCATATCTCTGGGACCAGGATTTGAGTCTCCATCATGGCTCCATGCATGTGAAGTTTACATGGAAACCCCATGTCACCGTGAGGTTTCTTCCTCCAGGTATTCCGGGTTCTCCCCACAGTCCAAAAACATGCTGAGGTTAATTGGAGTTACCAAATTGCCCATAGGTGTGCATGTGTGAGTGAATGCTATGGCTATGCTGAAATTAATATATAATTTGTTTAGTAGTAGAGAAGGAACTTCCTATGAGAAAAAAATGGACTTAGGAGAACTTGGCTAGAAGCCTAGAGTTTCATCACTTTCATCACTTTTACCAGTGGCGGTTCATAAATGTGGGACCCTGGAGCTCGACCGCCCTTGAAATATATAGAGAAGAAAGTATATTTAAACCTGCTAGATGAATAACTCTTTGTTTGCTATTTGCACAAGTACATTGGAATTCTTCCACCCAACCACCCAATAGTCACTTCATTTTGCACGCACTTCAAAAGTGACATCCTTCCCACTGTGACCCTTCCATCTGTATTCATCTGCAGAGCGCGGTGACAGAATTTTTTTCAAACACAAGTCAGACGAAGAGACAAGCAGGATAGGTAAGTTAAAAAGAAAAGCTTTAGGTTTCTAGGTTACTTGGGAAAGGTTGTCTTTCTTTTCAGCTATTGGCTTAAAGTTTGACCAAAGCCTCAGGGCTAGGCTTTTCGTAGAATTCTCTGCTTGCTCTTTCAATTACTAAGGCAACGGGTGTCTCAAACAATTTTTTATCCTCAGTTATGCAGGAGTCTGTCGATCTCTAAGGATGTGGTTTCTTTGTCACAGCCACAGAGACAAGATCATGACGATCTCTGTAGGTGTTGTCGCATGCACTAACAGTTAAGGCTAACGCAATAATGCCTGAATTTCTTTCACACCATTTTCTCCTGGTGAGGGTGATGATGGCAAACATACGGATGTGGGATGCTTGTACTGAGGCAGAGAGATGGGTTTTAAGGACTATAAACAAAACGAGATAACCTGGTAAACAAAAAAGCCCCAAATTGGAGCAGCAAAGCATTGGGGTAACAATGCAGGCAGGGAGTGGACATCCTCAGGTGCTGCCGGGGTCACCTGGACTGAGGTGGCACCTGGTGCCCGCTGAGACTGCAGTAAACAGAGAAAATAACACCACCTGAACCAGCAGAGACCAAAAGCTGGGGGGGGGGCACAGGCTTCAGAGTAGGAGTTTGGAGATGAGGATGGAGGTGGAGAGTTATAATGGTGTTCGGATTCAGTCTTCGGTCGTCACAGGCAGAATTTCAGGTGGCGATATTCTGTCCATGCTCTCCCAGGCACTTCCTTTTAAACGCAAGCTGCGGTCCTGCACAGCCTCGACAACTGGGCATTACTGCTATCCACCCCAGAGGTTTCCACACTTTTCCCGGCCTGGCCAGACCAGTTTGCCTCTGGGCTTTCCATGGTTGCCAATGTCACAATACTAAGCAGGTTAGAGGGACTCTGTTTAAGGTAATGGGTCACAACTACTACTGTATGTGCAACCGTGTGTTGATTGGTCCCTTGCCCAGGATGTACACAACTGCTAAATTTACAAGATGAGCAGTGGTTTAATTAAAAAGGTCATGGCTTTTTGCAGCATTCTATTAAACAGAAAACAGTGATACTTTTCACTCCCGAAGACCATACCATCCTCTTACAATACGTTGGTTCAACAGGTGGGTAACACCCTCATAAACCCCAAAGCAAAGGTCTATTTTCCGTTGTGTAGTCTTCACACCAGGCACTTAGCTACACCAAATGGACCTATTGGTTACAACTTACAACCGGTAATATTAACCAGTAAACATCATTGCCCCAATATTGTCCGCATTAAACAGATTATACTTAATTAACCATATTTATTGTACTTATTTATTGTGAAGTCAGATACAGATCAATATTTCCAAAGTAAAAAAAAACAAAATACAATTTCTGTTTATGAATGTGATACAAAACTGTAAGGCATCCCTTTACTTAAACAGAGGAATGAGAGTTTCCATAGGAAATGTGGTAAAGCAGGACAGTGTCAATCTGTGCAGTGCATTCTGAGATCGGTCATTTCACAGCCTTTGCTAAATATCGCTTCTTATACTCTTCATAAGTTGTGTGTGACTGGCCGCCTCTGCGTGATGGTGCATCAGACATGGCTGGGTCTTTTTTATTTGGACCATAACGCCAGTGACCTATAAAAGAGAGAAACATAAATTTGCAGTGAATGGATTAAAAAGAACTCAGCATTTCCATACACATGCAAAAATAAATGCAATATCCAGACTAGTGTTGGCCGGTATACAGCTTCATACCGAAAACCATTTTTTACTATTGTTATGATATGAATTTTTCTTATACCGCAATACCGGTTTAAATAGCCCACACGACGTTCGGAAAGTGACGCAGCTGGAAACTGTTTAAGGGGGGACCTTTTTCACTGCTGCACCGCTAAAAATGTACCGCGAAAGATCAGAAACGGAAGATATCGCTGACATTGGAGTTGAAAATAATGAGACACTGGGGTTGTCAAATATCGATTCTCAGATACTAAATCGATATTAAAAATTAGTATCTGATTAGATACTCATTTTCACCATTATTGATACCAACAGTGCAGTTTTCACCTCATTCGCCACACTTCACACAGCACCACTACAACATAGGCGCACATGAACGCACGCACACAATTGCGCAGCCCCTCCCCTCCTTTCAATAGCTGTTGAATGCGTTCGCGCTGGTTAACACACACATACCGAGTTGGGCGAACATGGCATATACTGCAATTCGCAAGCTGCTTTAATAAAAACAAAAATTTGGAAGTGTTTTGCAGACGAGCATGGAAAGGCTAAGGATGTCGAAAAGCCTCTATGCAAACAGTGAAGTGTCGAAGAAATGGCGAAGAAGTGAAGTAGCACGTCAAACTTGGCGAAGCATCTTAAAGACCAACATCCCGGTTATTGCGACAAATTTCGTGCTCGCGTTCCAGCAACACTGAACTATTAAACACTTGTCAAAAATGTTAACGTGGCTGGTGCACACCTTGACATTAGCCGTTTATCTATAAGCAGTTAGCCAACAAACACGTTAGCCGTATGTTATCATTAAGGTAGCGGATAGGCGCAATGGCTAATAATAAAACAATACAGTGCGGAAGTAAAATTGGACATTGGTAGGCCTGGGAGGGAAGGCATACTGGGTCTGTTTTGTCTTAGGCCTTAGGCAAAAAGAGATTGTATTGAATACTGTATGACCTCGCTACGTGATAACTGCCTGCGGTTAGTACCGCAGACCCTGAAGAGAGCTCAGACCTTGGAGAGCCAGACACCACCACAGGAAGAGATTCGAAGCTGCCCCAACTGGTGCACAAAGAGTTATAGCTTCATAAAGTAGTTGCAGTAGACAATATACAATATGTTACACGGCAGTGCAAATGTATAAGTAGTTATAATCAGATGTTAACCATGTATTTGCAGTGATTCAATGACAATATGTCAATGTGGTAGTCATTAATCAACGGAACACCCAAACATTAGCAGTGATTCAATGTCGTATAACCAATATCTATATACATATCTCAAGTAGAGTCTAGAAGTCGAGACAGATTTCGGTAAATTGCACAAGATGGGTGGATTTGACCTTGCTACCAAGGTGGACCAATAGAGCAGGAGAATTATGTTTGTTATATATTTGAGCTTGGTTTGTTGGTGTTTTGTGACCAATCAGGACTTAAACGTCCTTATAGGGAATTGGGAATTATGGTCTATCAACTGGTTGCTCTTTGTGCTCGGGGTGACTTAGTACCGAGTGCCAGAGTGTGACGGGAGCGCTTTGCTGAATTGCTCAAATAAAGGAGATTACTTTACTCACCAACTGAGAGGTCCAGACTTTTATTCTAAGTGACTCTCTGAGTTAGAAAAATTATAAATCAACCTGTCTACCACAATAGTTAATGCAGGAACAATGCAAAAACGTAAAACAAAAATGTGTCCTGTAAAATGTGGAAAAAAAAACACCCAGTCATACTTAAAAAAAAAATAAAAATACCGTTGTATACCGTGAAACCGATATAACTTTGAAAAATACCGTGATATAAAATTTTGTCATACCGCCCAGCTTTAATCCACACCAAATCCGGCAAATGAACTTGTAAAGAAAAGACTTACTTTTCAGTTTCCAGGTTGTCGTCTTCAGTGTTCGAGTGTGTTCGACTCCTTGGGGAGAGGTAGAGTCTGGAAAAATTCAAAACTTAATATCTCGCCAGCAAAAAAAAAAAAGAGCGACAGCAGCAGTGGTACTAATCAGTATGCACACTTCACCTCAAGTTTTTCTTTGCTTACCCGCAAGTTCTTTTGAGGGTTTCTTCATCACTGCTGTTTCTTGAGGCTCTCTGAAGTTGAAAGACGTGGGCAGCAGCTTGAATTCCAGAACCTTTTCCTTCATCGGTATTGGCATCAGAGCTGGGTTCCCGATCTCGTATTTGCTCTTCCCCACAGAAGTGTTGGAGATTGATTTGCATGGCTTTTTTGATGTGTGAATTGCCTTCCCCTTTTGGGAAATTTTCCTTTTCTTCCCATTTGAACACAGCAGCTCTTCATCTTTTTTTGATGGCTGGCATTTGTTTTGGACCATCCCTCTCTTTAATGCACCAGGATCTTTCTTTTGAACAGCTTTGGAAGCAGAATTGACTGTTTGAGTACAAGCCGTGCTTGTATTCTTCCCATATTCATCACATTTCTTGGGTGTGACTAGAGAAACTTTTTTTTGGGAAGACACCCTACTGCTGCTGGCTCCCTCCCCGATTGTTGCAATTTCTGATGACGCCTTTGGTTTTTTGGCAAGTTTATGTGAACCCTCACCCATGCTATTTTTGATTGGCTTTACCTTTGATTTAAAATCACCCTTTGGTCGAACCAAGGTTCTTTTCCAGGAGAAATACACCCTTTGTCTTGCTGCAGTACCTTGTACAAGGTCATCTTCTTCCAAAAGATTTTTCTTCTGGGAGTGGAGTTTTAGGCTAATTGTTGTAGGAGGCCCAGTCGTGCTGCTTGTCCGAGGCTTGAGATCAGGCTGTTTGCTCGAAACAACCAAGTATTTTTGCTTTTGAGGAGAAGACCCATATAAAGCTAGACTAGCAATGCTGCCTTCTGATGACACAGATACACTTTGAAACCTTTCAGTTCTCCAAATTTTGGCCTTGTCTTCACTTGTTTGCTTGCTTTTACTGCAAGTGCCGAAATGCAGTTTTGCAACATTCAAAGAGTCTTTTTTGTGTTTATTTGTGCCATTAAGAGTTTTTTGTTGATTGTTGTGACTACAATCCACATTTGTTTTAATGCTGCCAATAGGCAGGAAGCTGGGTGCCTCCTTTTGAACAGTCTTTAGACTTTGAGGCAGAGGTTTCTGAAATGGCAGTTTGGATTTTTGCATTTTCTTTTTTCCACTCAATTTTTTCTTTTTCCTACTGTGAAACCTTTGCCTTAAAGAGTGTGACACAGTCCCTGTCAGCTTCTCTTGAAGGTCAACCAACTGCATACCCTCAACAGTACTTTCTTTAAGAACAGCCCCTACTTGTCCGAAAACCACATCTTTAGTTTTGCTACTCTCACTTCCACACGGCTTTTGTTCAGAAAGCAGTTTGCTGCACAGCTCCTCGGATGTTACAACAGGTGCTACAAGAACTTCTTCAAAATTGCAATTCACATGTTCAACTTTTAAGCCATTGTCAGCAGCAGCAGACAATTTGGTTTTAAGTTCCGAGATGATTTCCTCCACTGCATGCTCATCAGGACCTTCACAACTCACGTTGTCTCCATTCCTGCATTCTGGACGAGATTCCTTAGTTACTACAAGCACATCCACATCTGAGTTAAGAGGATTTTGAATTACCTTGCTAGCTGCTGCACATTCATTAGCCGTTACATCACTCTCAATTGGTGACACTGAAGCCATCAATTCAGTTTGGCGTACTGGACCACAATTTGGCTCTGCTTGTGGAAAACAGTGTTTTTCCAAATAAGTTGTCGTGGATAGCCCCTCCTCCATCTTTCTCTCTTTATAACCCATTTCACGTACCTCCCGTTGTTCCCGAGAAGAATTAACTCTGCACTTGCAGAGTGAGCTCGCTTCATACCCAACGCTTACTTCCATCCACCGAGAAAGACAACAATAAGACTCCACTGCATCTTCATTATCATGTGACCCTTTAGGCACTTTAGTTTCAGGATCCTCTACAGTGTCATTTTCACTTGGCTGGCTGCCAAAAAGGCACAATTCTCTTGCCTCTGTAGGTGATAAAACCTTAATTTGTAACAAAGATAGGGGATCAGAAGCCTCCACCAAAGGGCACAGCTTCTCAGTTTGGGGCTGTTTCTGCAGTAATTCAACATCCAGTGTGTCAGTGCCAGGTTCTTCCACTCTGCATTTCTCCATCTCATCAGGCTTTATTCTCCAATTGTCCCTCTCAGTTACGCGTACTTCAGGACTCATTGGGTTTACATGGTGTTTGTCTACATTGTCTGTCCTTTCACAGAGATTTAGCGACAATGGCTTACATACTGGATCATTAGGAATGTAAACATCAGGTCCCAGAATGAGACACGTTTCTGCTAATTTCGCACTGTATGCAGAGACAACCTCTGAAAATATGACTGGGTTTTCATCTTCGGTGCATGTCCTCCAAGTATCAAAAATAGTCTCCGCGACATTTGCATCTAATGCATTGTAGAGATGTTGCTCACAGCCAACCCAAAAATTTTTAACAATATGAGGTGTTGGGCTCTCCTCCATCTTGGACTCAGGTGGTGTTGAATCCTTTTCCAGTTCAGCAATTAACTCCCTTAGTTTGTCAACAGTCCAAAAAATGACAGGAACTGTGGATAAATCAAATGTATTCTCCCTTGTAGGCAATTCCGCGTCTTTGTTACCATGAAGCTGCTGAAGCTGACTGCTCCCCACACCGAAAGCAGAGGTTTCTGCTAACACAGCAGACTGTTGGATTGATAGCTGTGCTTTAACCATATCTGAAGTCTCCACTACAGTAGGTATCACACTACATAAGGATTTTCCTGGTGAGGAAATTGTGGGAATGCTCTCTTTTACATTATGAGACAAACAGGGATTATTTGGTTCACTTTCAGGGTTTCCTCCAACACTTTTATTTGGGAAAGTCGTCTGAATCTTGCACTCTTTATCTTCATTTGCAATAGCAATTGTTTGGTCAGTGCTTGACTGCTGTGATATCGGAGGAACAACTGCAACTGCTTTCATCCCCACCAATGCTGTAGATAGATTGTGTTGCCTTTTGGTGTACTCAAGTTGCCGAACACATCCTGGAGAAGAAGTGTCAGTGTTCAGAGATTTGGATCTGTCCTCAGAACTGTTTCGGTAATTGCACCTTCCTGAAGGTTTACCAGAGTCAACTTCAGTAGTCTTGCCCCTAAGCATTTGTTTTTGCCCCATGGTCAAAGCATAGCTTGGAGGCAGATTGTTTTCAGCAGTAAAATTATTTCTTTGTCTGTCCTCCACCACTGACAGACAGTAGTCCTTTCTCTGTTGATGTGCCGGAGGGTCAGCATGTGTCCCACTTGGTAGCTGCCCACATGACTGCACTACTTGGTTTGAAGGCCAACTGTGGCTGTGTTTTAAGCTATGAAGATCAGCAGCAAATGTCGAAGGGGCATTTGTGGTGGTGCAAAAGCCATGAACGGGCTCTGTATTTGTTATTCCCCGACTCCATTGGCCATTCACTTGGCCCAAAGCATAGGACTCTCTAGCTTTATTCTGGAATAATCTCTCACATGGCAACTCCTGGTTCTGGTAAACATGAGGTACATTCTCACACAAAACTGATCCTTGGGAATTATTGCTAATACTTTTCTGTTGTTGTGGTGCAGGAGGTGGGGGCAGGCACACGGCAGGGGAAGTGTGACTTTGCTGTTGGATATATGTGAAGTTGTGAGGAATGATGCCACCACTGGAATTACTGGGTAAGTTCTGATGAGACTGCCTAGTGTCATATGGACCAGATGAAGGCTGCACATGGGGAAAGCTGGAATAACCGATACTGTTTGCGTCACTGGTGCCATTTGCAAAAGATGAGTTTGTATTCATGGTCAAGGGAGACCGATTAGGGGTGGTTTTCTGGTTGGTCACTTTAGCACCCACCTGCACTGTGCTCGATTTCCCACTCCTCATTCTCTCTTGGCCATAGATCTTTCTAAGCAGAAAGTCAAGCCTATTCTGGAAGGCAGAGACTAAGTTAACAGCCACTGTAGAACCATTTGAGTGCAACCCCTGCGTGTTCATTCTTGAAGTCACAACATTGGAAGGCTGGCAGTTTGCATCAGAACTTTGCACTACTGATGATCCAACTGCAGGTGGACCTTGACCATGACCCCAGGTCACTGCCTCATGAATTGGGCTTGCCTCCTTACCACAATTCGTTAGCCTTTGAGCACTTATTACTTCTTGCACCACATTCACCCCATTATTCATATCTGCCATTGGGTAATTAAGATTAGCACTCTGTGTCATGGCAGAACCAACAGTGGTGGAAACGGGATCGTTCCTCCGTCCATTATTGACCAGCTCACTCCCACCATTCGCTAAACAGTGGTTCACTGGGGCTGTCGTCTTTGTGTAAGTCTTCCCCCCAGCTTGTTTTGTAGGATAAGGAGAAAAGGGGTTTGTGGACCCTTGCCTCCTATCACATACCCTCTCCAAAGGTCTATGGGAAAGGTGGTGAAACACAGGGTTCGTCGAGACAGGGTGAATAGAGCCATTCTGCCCTGCCACAGAAGATTCTGTCAGATTTGGAACAATGGAACCATTATTTGTTGAATTCCAGCTTGATGATGGACCCGACTGTACTCCGTTGTTTGAAAAAGTAGTGCAGGGGCCCCTTCCGTCGAACACAGATTGATTTCTTGATGCCAAGGAGGATGCAGTCCCTCTGAAATTTGCTTGTGTGTCTGTGGAAGGCGCTGTTGGCAGCTGTAGTACCTGAAGCCAATGAATTCCATTTTTGACATTTCCGATCAACTGTGATACTGGTCTAGTTTGCGACTGTGACTGATGTTGACCAATATAGGTGCAAGGAGTTCCATTAGTCCCTCCTCCATTAAAAACATTCTGGTAAATATAAGGTGTCACACTCTGTTCTTGCCCGAAGGGTGGATTATTCCATCCACTTGTGGTCCATGAAGAGGCTTGCATTGGGCTGCAGTTCTGTAGTCCTGATTAGAATCCACTTTCACTTAGGTGTGATGGAAGACAATCACATCTGCAGGATGACAGGATACAAAAACAAATTATGTCAGTTGCGGAAAAGAAATTCCAGTAGGGCCAGGAGGGGTGCGTCTTAGGCCTTAGGCAAGAGGATTGTGTATGTGTGTCTCTTGCGCTGACCCTGAAACTGGAAGCTGAAACCGGAAGCTGAAACCGCCTGTTTATGAAAATAATCAGTACCTCCTTTGCCTTGCAGAGAAAACGGGATGCATTATGCAGGCTGCTCAAGGCCGCAGAGGAAGATAACGGGGGAGCAGTCAAATACCGAACAGAGAAACAGATGTATACTCTTATGTAATTTTATATGTATGCTGTGTTTAATCTGGTTTGCCTGATTGCATGGAATGCAACACCTTGAATGCCTTCTATGCCCGCTCTGAGGCCTCGAACACCACCACTCCCTCCCGGCTCACCCCTTCCTCCAATGAGCCCCCAGAAATCAGCGCAACAACAGCGGGAGTGAGGAGAACACTGCATAAGGTCAACCCTAGGATGGCCTCAGGCCCTGATGGGATCGCAGGCAAAGTTCTGAGGGACTGTGCACACCAGTTGTCTGAGGTCCTGACGGACATATTCAACATCTCACTGTCCGAGGCCAGAGTTCCATCATGCCTCAAGACATCCACCATCATCCCTGGCCAAAGACCTCCGCAGCTTTGTGCCTCAACGATTACCGCCCCATTGCACTCACCCCTATAATCATGAAATGCTTTGAGAGGCTGGTGATGGGGCACCTGCACCAGACCATCAATGTGGCTGACTCCCCCCACCAGTATGCATACAGGCGGAACCGGTCCACAGCAGACCCCATCTCTGCTGTGATACACCAGGCCCTCTCTCACGTGGAGGATAAGGGCTCCTACGGGAGGCTGCCGTTTCTGGATTTTAGCTCTGCATTCAGTACCATCATTCTGCTCGTGACCAAACTGGCAGCATTAGGTACCTTCTCACATCTGTGTAACTGGGTCCTGGATTTCCTGACCTGCAGGCCACAGAGAGTAAGGATCGATAATAACATGTCCTCCACATATCCTCCTGAGCACTGGCTCCCCCAGGGCTGTGTGCTCAGCCCACTACTGTACACATGACGGCATAATGACAAATGACTGCAGAGCTCGCTACAAGAACAACCTCGTGGTGAAGTTTGCAGATGACACAGCAGTGTTAGGACGCATCACCTACGGGAATGAAATGGCATACAGACTGCAGGTGGAGGACCTGATACGGAGGTGCGGGGACAACAACCTCATCCTCGACATCCAGAAGACCAAGGAGATGGCCGTGGATTTCCACAGAACTATGTAATACATAAGAAATTTACAAACGAGAGGAGGCCATTCGGCCCATCAAGCTCGTTTGGGGAGAACCTAACTAATAGCTCA
>JAODLD010000069.1:21980738-21991411 GCA_026781065.1 Mormyrops boulengeri | reverse complement strand
GGCATCCTCAGCCTCCAGATGGGCAGTCACATCCAAGCTGGCTTTCCGGAAAGCATCAAATACAGTCTCCGGCAACCAAACAGACCTAGACGGATGCCTTCCCGTCTCATACTCCTGGGTCAGAGGATCGTCCCCGATCATGTCAATAATCATCATAGGACAATCATATTCAGGTACAGACACCCCCGTCAACAACTTCACCCTCATAGCACGGGCTCCAACACCACCGGACAAATCCCACTTGTATTCATAAGCACCCATACACAAAGCCATTTTCCGCTTCATTTCAGTCTCCGCACCAAACGGCATTTTAAATCTTCTCACAGAGCAGCAACATCTGGAAATAATTAACAAAAATGACCACTACTCCTGGCCCCGCCCCCTAGTGACCTTTGACCCTAACCCCTTCGATCTTGTGACCTTTGACCCGCCCTGTCACTGACGAAAGCGGTATGATTCCTCTCTGTAATGGTTATCCCTGCAGGACCCTCCAATAGGCTTGAACCTGCTCCCAGATGCCACCAACAGATTGTCTCCATCCTGTAAGATAAATTAGTAAGTCCCCATTGATGATTTCCAGAGTGACCTTTCTGGAAGAGCAAGTAATCACACTTTGCCTGTTTTGCTGCCTTCTGGTATGTCAACAAACTCACCTTATAGATTTCTAAGGAGACGTGTGACAGAAAAATTGGTTAGAGGGGTATTTTGTAATCAGCTTTAAAAATATATCTTTGTGCAACTCACGCCAGGGTACACTGTAAAAAAAGGCAATTTTTTCACAGTTTTAAACCGTTTTATATCAGTCAGTTTGACTGTAATTTACATTTTTGACATGTTATGTTAAATGACAGAAAAGCTTTATTAAAACCTATGTTACCTGAATGCATATTTACACACAGTTTGTAAAATAACAGAGAAATCCCTTCAGTGAAACTTGAAAATTTCTTTTCTGTAATTTTACAGAACTTAGACTTATGCTTACATGCTTGATCTGTAACATTTGAATGGTTTTACTGAACCAGTTTATAGAAAACAGCTGTTGCACTTTAGTAAAATGACGGTACATGTTGGTAGAGTAAAAGTTTTCAGTGTGTTTTCAGGACGGCTTTGTTGACGACCGGATGGGAAGCATGTGTTGTGAATGATAAGAACAGCTGTTTTCAGGGCATCGTGTAGATGACCGGATGGGAAACGAGAATGCAGTCGATCAGCCTGTAGTCATGTACGTAGAGACATATCCCAGCTCTCTCTCTCTTTCTTTCTTTCTCTCTCTCTCTCTCTCTCTCTCCTGTAGCGCATGCACACTGAGAACACGCACACTCATACAGACACACATTTCAAAATGACCACCACCCCTTCCTGGCAGAAAGCACATTAACTCTATTTGTTAATCTGCATTATCTGTAAATAGTATAAAATAATCTAGTTCTAATTTAAATAAAGCACTATAACTTTAAAACATGTATGACACATTAGTAGAAATTTTTAAACCAATAAGCTTTAAGGAATAAAACAATTTAGTTGTATTTTTTGGTTTATGTTAAATAAGTTGGACTGGTTTATTTAATTACATTTAATAACTGTAGGAACTAGTGAGTGCTATTTAGCAACATACATCAAAAACATTTTAAAAACTTTGACAGAGTAAAGCCTCAGTTAACCGGATGGGGACACCCCCAGGCCTGCAGAGGGGTGATAATTTATCACCCCGGACCATGGGCCCGGCTACTGTGTCGTGATCGCAAAGATCAGCTGTTTTCAGGGCGCTGGATAGCTGGCGTGATGGAAACGCCCCCTTATGGCTTCTTAAGGGGCACCGAATTGCGATCCCAAAATACAGGCACATCTGAAGACTTGAAACAACCGGCCTCTTCGATGGCACAACTTTCAAAGTGACAATGGAAATGCTAAACTGGAGGTACAGTATGGGTCACACCTGATCATCTGCTCCCTCCGTGTGCCACGGCCACCTCGTTAACCTCGTGTAGAATCCCTACGTTTACCAGCTGTTCTACGTTTCCTGCCATGAGTTTTGTGTATTTCAGTCTGCGTTCAAGTCTGTTTCTCCAGTCATATCATTGAAGTTACATGTTCTTGTGTGCTGTTTTCGGATAGATTCCGAATAAACCCTGCATTTCCTGATCTCTCGTCTCCCTGGTCCTGCTTCCGCGTTTTACGGCGTGACGGAATGACACGACTCAGCGAGAAGACGCCTCTGCTGACCGAGGCGGAATACCTTGGTCTCGTCGAAGAGGCAGTTTATTTGTTGCAGCAGCCCGAAGTCCAGGAGGACCCCGCGGCTCGCGCTCTGGCTGCACATATGGGGGAGATTCTGGGGAGGATTTCCCCATCCAAAGATGCGTTCCTCGCGGAAGAGGTACGTCTTAACCTTCAGCGGCTCCGGAATGGGATAGCTGAGACGATGAAGAGGCAGGTGGCCCTGGACAGCGGAGTACCTCCTGCTCTGCTGCTGGAACTGCCTTCCACTTCACCTTCCGAGCCCCCAGAAACTCCCCAGAGTCCACCGCAAACCAGCTGGAAGAAGAAGAGAAAGAAGCGAAAAGATCGGAGACCAGAAGAGGAACCGGTGATCTTCTTGGGGGCCATCTCCGTCTCTGCTTCTTCCCCTGCCGGGTATTGGAAGGAAGCCCTCCCGATCCTGGACCTGGCGGCGTTTACTTCCTGTGTCCCCACCACTGCTGCATAGCAGCCGCCTAACGCCCATAATGGCACTGCTTTGCGGCCGGCGCCGACAGCCTGCCCCTTTCTGGGAACGTGCCTGGCCCTTAAAGGGGCCAGGTCAGTTTGGGACACCATCCCGCGGTTCCCAGATTTCCATAATGGGGCAACGCCTGCTGCGGAAACACAGACCCCAACCCCAGTCTTCAAGGTTCCTGTGCTGGCTTAGGACGCTCCACCCCTGATGTGCCTGATTTTCATGACCTGTCCATGCTTGATGACCTGCCCGTGCTTGATGACCTGCCCATACCCGATGTCGCGTCCCGCCCGCCCTGCCCCCTAGGTCGCCCTCGGTCTCCCTGGCTGTGACTCGAGGGGTGCCTGTGGGTCCTCTGGCTCCAGCCCGGCTGTTTCCTGCGGGTTCCCCCGTTTCGACTCATTGGTCGCCTGCGGGTCCCCCTACTCCCACTCGTCGGTCGGCTGTGCCAATTCAATTGGCTTGGCTAGTTTTGTCATGTAACTAGATATGTTATTGTGCGGGAAAACATCCATAGACGCATTTCTTGGGAGTGTAACATAAAAGCCGCTTTCCTCCATGGCTTTCTTTGATGGATCTGCGCCCCACAAACACGTGGCATGGTACTTACACGTCAACCACACAAATAGCTGGGACCCAGCTGTTAAATTTGTCAGGCCACCACAGCCATTTCACTAAAAACATTTTTTTTACCACGCTGTGTTTTTTCCGCAATAATTTTCTCAACTTTGAAGTTTTTATCTTTGTCTAGTCGGATCTTTTGTAGCTCTTTGGCATAAAATGTCCCCTCTATGATTTCGCCGTCATAATCTTTTAATCAGTGGTGTTCTAGGCAGACGTTCGGCGACTGTAAAATACTCGTCCGTAAAAGTTTGCTCATATCCTTTTGTTAATTTTCCACGTGCTTTCGACACCCTGACCACATCACCAATATTAAACTTATAACGATGCTTTTCAGTTGTACTCAGCATCAAGCCATATAAGTTGTTGAAGACTTGGGCTGCGTTCTGTGCGTTTACCTCAACCGGCTTCATTTTAATAGTACTGTGGGGGGTGTTATAATAAGAACACACTAGATCTTGTACAATGTCCACATACCTTCTTGTATTATGGGCCGTAAAATAGTGCCACATTCGTGTCTTTAACGTGCGGCTAAACCTTTCCACTACAGATGCCTTGACATCGTTACCAGTGGCAAAATGTATCATTCCATGTTTCTCGGTAAGCTTATGAAACGACGTGTTAAAAAAATTCTGTTCCGTGATTGGTTTGTAGCTTTTCTGGGACTCTGCCTTCAGAGAGAATGTTTTCGAATGCTTTCTTTACCTCTGTGCCGGTCTTGTGTTTAAGACACCGCACCCACGCATATTTTGATAGAATGGCTATACACATTATCATGTATTTAAAATCATCATTCTGTTCTGTGTAAGCTGACATGTCCACCAAGTCCACTTGCCACTGAGAATCGATACTAGTCACAAAGACTCTATTCCTTTTAAAGTTGAACCTGAGCGGTTTATGTAACGTATTGTCACGACCGGGCACTGGCGTAGCAAGTAGGGCAGGCATGTGAGTCCATGATACAGGGTAATATGGGGTTTATTGAGGGGAAAACAAGGAAATACGGGACATGCAAGCAGCAGAACTCACGTCAGGACTTCACCATGGTACAACGTCAATGACAAGACTAGGGAGGCAGATTAAACACGGACCGAAATTCAAGAGACGAATCAGAAATAACACAGGACAACTGGTTACATCGGGAGTCCACATGAGGGTAACGAGACGGGCATGGCACATGGAGGAACTAGACGATCAGGCGTGACATAATGATCCCCCAAAGGCGCGCAATCTGGGCGCGCCCAAGGGGAGCGAAGGGACAAGACCGGGGACATGGGACCTGGAAGACAAAAGCAAAACATCAACGAGTCACAGGGAACAGGACAGACAAGCAGGACAGACACAAAGGCAGCAGCCAAGACAACAACTGACAAATGACGGGGAAACAGGCACGAGGGGACCAAGAACGGAGACACAGGGGGAACAAAGCGACCAGGAGGGAACGAAGGCGAAACAGAAGGATGAGGAGCAAACACAGGGGCCACAAAACCTGGAGGACAGAAGCCAAAGGCGGAGGAACGCGGGGAGCCCGAGGGAACCCCATCGGGTGAGAGGCGGCAGCTGCAGGGGCCGCAGGCGCCCGTGAGGCTGGAGCAGGAGGGGACCTCACAGGGGGCGAGGAGGTAGGCGGAGGTACAGGCGGCGAAGGCGAGGAGCAAGTCAGAGGGGGCACCAGGGGAGGCGAGGAGGAAGATGGAGGGGACCACGGCGCAAGCGAGGAGGGAGGGGAAGCCGCAGCAGGCGACAGCGCAGCCACAGCTGGCGAAGGCGCTGTCCACCGACGAGCTGGAGTGGTGGGAACCGCAGGTGACCGACAAGTCGATGCAGGGGAACCCGCAAATGACTGACAAGGCGTCGGAGAGAGGACCAAAGTCGACCACCAAGCAGGAGCCAGAGGACCCACAGGTGCCCCCCGAGCCCCAGCCAAGGTGAGCGAGGGCGAGGCAGCGGTTGGGGTCTCGCCCCAGAGGGAGACTTTGGGGTAGTCCAGGACATGGGATCCGGAGACACGGGTCCAAGGGCAAGTGGATCTGGGACGGGCGGCGCAGAGATGGGTAGATCCTCTAAGGGCGGAGCAGGGATGGGCGGAGCAGGACCCGCTGTGGGTGGAGCTGGAACATCTGGCACGGGCGGAGCCTGAACCTCTGGTACAGGTACCTTGGGGGCAGGAACCTCTGGTACCGGCGAGGTGAGGACGGGTGCCGCAGGACCCTCGGAGGGTGGCGTCGCAGCAACATCCTCGAAGGGTGGTGCATCAGCCGCCAGGTCTGGAGCCCAGCAGGGCGGCAACGCAGCAGCCAGGACTGCCGGGATTGGCGCCTTAGGAGCTGGTGTTGCCCCTTTAAGGACAAGGTGGTCAGGTGACCTATAGAGAACCTGAAGGTGCCTGGGGGAGGGTGATGAAGTGGGTCAACTCGCCCTGACCCCGTGTGCCCTCTCTGACCCAACATAACAGGTCACTGTGGCAGGAAGATACATACACTTCCTGGTTGACACAGGTGCCCCCAGGTCGACCATCAGACCTGTTCACATACTGGGGTCCCACGTCAGTAATGCCACTACCATGGTGGTGAGTTTGTCCAGCCTCCAGCAGGTCTTACAAGAGACCGCACCATTACCAGTGTCCCTCCCAAATGGGGGTACAGTCCCCCATGTTTTCCTCCTGAATGACACCTGCCTGATCAACCTCATGGGAAGAGATCTTATGTGCAAATTAGGCTGCAGCATTACACTGGGGGAAGCCGGCCTGAGTCTAATGTCCCCTGCCCTAGGCCTTTTCTCCTTGTTGCATGACTGGCCCAAGCACCAACCTATGCTGCATGGGTGCTTAGGGATGACACCATTAGGTGACACTTAGTTCTGCCACATCAACAGCCAGCACCCCGCCTACACTCCACTGCCATCTACTTCGCAACACCAACTCAGTCAGACCTGGACCACCTGACCCACTTTGTGGCAGAAGCTTCCCCCACAGAGTCCATTACCATCTCCTCCATCTATGTCGGAGCTGGAGTTATGGCTGCTGCCATTACCCTGTCTGCGACACAGCTGCAATGGTACAATGGAGGGTGCCACCCCTCACGTTTCCTTCGGATGGACATCTGCCCACTCCTGGAAGTGTCTGGGCCCATGGGTCAAGTCATGCGAGGAAAGAACTGACTGGTCAATGATAATGCAAATATCAAAGAAATTCATCATGACACTATTGATTTAATTATAATGATTAATTGCTGCTTTGGAATAGTTATTGTACTAAACATGTAATGCAATAATGCAAGCTTACTTAAGTAATAGGTTTTCACTTTCAAAATTAGAAGCATTTTATGAGGAACTAACATATGATAGCTTAATGTGCAAAAGGACCGGATAAAGGTGCAGACCTGATCCGAGAAGTTAGAGCTGTTACAGATACCAATATTAGAAATTTTTGTGTTGATATCATAAGTCAAGGATAAGTGGAAAGGGGCACAAGGGAATATAGGGGAAGTAAAAGAAAGTAACTGAAAACAGCTTGTCGAGATAGGGTAGTGAAACCATAGGAACAATTGGCTTCTACAGGTTGACCCTGCCTTGAGCTGATAATGGGCCCCTATAAGCAGAAGTAGCTGGTGTTCAAATATATCCGACCCCTCCTTGAACTGTCTGTACATTGGCGCGTTTTTTGCTATAAAAGATGTGTATATTTATTGTTTGGGGAACAGATCACGAGACGCATGAAATACTGATGAGTGACTGTTCCCCCAAAGCTTTGCGGTAATAAAGTTTTTCAGACTCAAACAAATCGACTTCTTCGAAATTTCTACCAAGTGATGGCCTAGTGCAGAAGTACCATACGGCTTCCAAGACCCAGGTGCAGCAGCAAATCTGTGGGGGGCCCTCCACGGACATGGCTCCAGACCACGTGGACGACCTGCCCCCTAAGTTGGGGGATATTCAATCCTGCCTATAAGCCTCAGACAAAAAATGACTTTGGCAGGATGTCCACTGCAGAGCCACTGTGCATCACCTCTAAGTCCCACCATCAACTGCAACGTGTTCAGTATCCACTCTCTAAGGAGACCGAAGAGGGCGTTGGGAAAGTCCATCGTGACCTTGTTAAACGTGGAGCCATTGTTCCAATTGACTACTCACCTGTCATCCTACCCGTGAAGAAGGCTGTCGGCTCCTGGCGCTTCATCCAAGACCTACGAGGAATGAATGACTCTGTTTTCCCTAGAGTTTCCCATAGTTCCCAATCCCGTGACCGTCCTGTCTTCCATTCCACCGCAGGCTAAATGGTTTCCAGTTATTGACTTAGCTAATGCTTTCTTCTCTGTTCCTGTTCACCCAGACTCTCAGTTTTGGTTTGCTCACAAGTTCGGGGGAAAACAGTATACATGGACCCTCATGCTGCAGGTCTACACTGAGTCCCCTAGTGTCTATGCGCAGGAGTTACGGAAGAATCTAGAGTGATTCAGGTCATTATCGAGGCCCCAAAACCAAGTACAAAAAGACAAATGATGAAGTGGATGGGAATGATTGGCTATTGCCGTCCATGGATTCAAGATTTCGCTGTCAGGGCCTAACCCCTACAAGACTTCACGCATGGAAAGGGATCGAGACCCCAAGACATACTGACGTGGACAGAGGAAGGAGAAAGTGCCTTTTCTGACCTGAAGCAGGCACTCTGCGATGCTCCAGCATTAGGGGAACCAAATGTGAACTGTATGTTGATGAAAGAGGTGGGCTCATGACAGCTGTGCTGAGACAAGAACACAGAGGACGGTTCAGGCCTATAGCTTACTATTCCAGGAAATTAGATGCAGTCGCAAATTCCCTCCTGGCATGTCTTAGAGCAGTGGCTGGAGCAGCAGAAGTGGTCCTCATGTCCTAAGACCTAGTACAGGTGCATCCCCTACAGGTGTTTGCCTCCCACACTGTGTATGCCATTTTAACACAAAAACATCGCACTTGACAGTCACCAGGCTTACACATTACCAGAATGTGTTGCTGACTCTAGCTAACGTGACCATAGAGCGGTGCAGTACACTTAATCCCGCTACATTGCCCCATAACGAGACTGAGGGAGATGAGCACAGCTGTGTAGAGGTCACCCAAACTCTGTCCAAGAGGGGACTTAGAGAATGACCCCCTGGAAGGAGGGGAGGAAGCTTTTATGGATGGATGTGCCCTCAGGCTAGACAATGAGGAACCATCCACAGCCTATGGAGCGGTAAGCCCAGAGGAGGAAGTTGATGGAAGGAGGAAAATTGCCGAGGACGTGGTCGACACAAGCGGCAGAGTTGTTTGCTCTAACCAGAGCATGTGAGATGGCCCAAGGTCAGCGAGTCGCCATCTACACTGACTCATAATATGCCTTTGGTGTCTGACACGATCATGGGGCATTGTGGAAGCAAAGAGGCTTCCTCACAGTTCAGGAAAACCAATCCAACATCAACTGTTGGTCCAAAATCTCCTCCAGGTTATCATTAAACCTCAACAGTTGGCGGTGGTGAAATGCGAAGCCCACATGAAACAGAAAGACAGGGTGAGTTTAGGGAACGATTGGGCCGACTGGTGGGAAAAGAAGGCCCCAATCAAAGTGATGACAAATCAACATACATGTGACAATAACCTCATTCTTTTGCAGACAGGTGCCACAGAGGACGAGAAGAAAATGTCGAAAGGGTGGGGTCTTGTGGGAAGACGGGGTCAGGAGAGACCCAGACACTAACCTTCCTTTTCTCCCAAAATCAGCCTTCCCAGGACTCGCAAAGGTGGCCCACGGGCTTGACCACGCTTCAAGTGATGCCATGGTCACACTGGTCTGGCGACACTGGGCCACGCCTTCTTTTGCTCATTTTGCTCAGATTTTCGTTGTCCCACTTGCATGACTCACAACATGGGGCGAGCATGAGGCCACCTATGGCGGAAACCCCACCAGTGGAAGGCCCGTTTCAACATCTACAGATGGACTTCATAGAGCTCACTCCATGAAGGGGTTACCGATACTGCGTAGTGGTCGATCTTTTCTCTGGGTGGGTCAAGGCATTCGTTGCCCGGCAGGCCACAGCCATGACAGTGCCCAAGAGATTATCCGTAGATGGGGGGTAGCTACGCACTTAACCATGGACAATGGCACCCACTTCACTATTCACCTGTCCGATTGGCTGCAGATAGATCTTAGACATTACTGTGCCTACCATCCACAGAGTGGGGGTGTGGTACAATGGGCCAATCAGATGATAAAGCTGAAGCTGGCCAAGCTCTGCAGTGACACAGGGATTGATTGGGTGACAGGATTGCCATTAGTCCTGAGTGGCATGAGATGCAGACCTCACCAACACACTGGTCGAGCTCCATTTGAAATTCTCATGGGGCGACCCATGCCACTTCCATATCCAGGGGGAAGGGTTACACTAGAGATGGTAGATGGCATTGGATCCAGCCCCACTGGAGGGGACCATACCAAGTCTAGCCTGTGTCCACCCTGCATGCGGCTAAAGTCAATGGGATAACACTGTCGGCGCATCCAGGCTCCCTTGGACAAATGAAGACTTCTAAGTGCCATGGACTAATGGCCTTAGGGCCCATATGTGCACTTCTATTGATTTTGTGTTTTGTTGCGCTCACATTTCTCTTTCTACCAGATGACAGGGATGAGTCGGGAGTTCATGGGGTCCGTACTAAATACACAAATTGTTTCTGGTAATATGCAAACTTTACTGAACCTCACCACTCCTTGTGTAGTGTGCACGTACCTTCCCCACACTGCGAATAGGCCATTCCCAGGATAGGCTAGCATCACTTTAGATGATGCGTTATACCTTGTATTTGCCCCAACGGTAAATTCCACCCGACCAGGCAAATCTGGACACATTCAGGTTACAGTGACAGGGCAACTGTTTCCCTTTGTCCTGTGTGCAAATTAATGGCAGAGAAAGCATCGTCACCCCTTCCATCTGTAGACCCAAGTTGGTGCATTAACATAGAATGGAATGGAACCACACCCGGTAGGTGGACAGGTCCAGACCCGGTCCTGTATTTTTCTATGTTTTTCGGGCAGAGGATTGAAAATTTCACCCAGCTTAACCTAACACAATACGCGCAGGATGAGATCGCTCTTATGTCCGGCGCACCACCCTGTAGCCGTTGGTGGAGATTTTCCATGTCCCCAGGTAATAACACATGGCCAAACTGGCTCACAACCAAAGGTCAGGAATGGTACTGGGAGTGTGGAACTGCCATCTACCTTTGGATGCCTAGCGGGTGGACTGGCCTCTGTGGCCTAGTCCAATTGAATGAGGAAGTAGACATCGATTTCCCAGTGACAGCTCCCAGCCGACAGAAACGATCC
>JAODLD010000069.1:21965396-21976127 GCA_026781065.1 Mormyrops boulengeri | reverse complement strand
TTGTTTCAACCAAGCAGTTGAATACTCTGTGACTCTTTATGCTGAACTGGCTGGTTGAAACAAAATCCCGGTCTGGACTTTTAGCCTCTGGACCTGAATTACCCAACTCTGGTCACTAGATAAGGTTGATCAAGCAGTCGATTCACATTGCAGCAACATCGTTGCTCTAAGAACCATGAATATCCTTAAGACTGCTTAAAATCCTCACTTGGAGAAAGTACAGAATAAAATTAGCTGAAACCTCAAAACACCTTAACGTAAAATTAAACGTTTATACAGACCAAATAGAAAACGTGCCATTGAAGCTGACGTTGAATTTCTCCCCAGGATGAGGGGAACTGAGGTTAACATCGTAACCGCACACATGGGCGGCTCCTGGCACGGACAAGATGGACTAGGACCGGCCCTGACCGCAGATACACCCCGGTGAATTTCGGTAACACTGAACCCTGGTGACAGAGTGTCACACGTGTGAACTACTGACTCGCCAGTTCCCCGTGTTTTAACCAGACACCACCTAAAACAGTACATGGTTTCATTTTTTGCATCACTATTATAATGTAGTAGTACTTCAGGCAACTAAGATCATTTTTCCCACCAGAAGATTTTCTTCTTCTGAAAAAATAACTCCACATCACACATCTTTGGCAAAATGCCTTTACAGCACCATAAGAAATAGAATGAAAATTAGGTTTTCTCTTCCAGTTAGACTAAAAAGGTATCCCTACCCATACAGCAAAAAAACAGTGAATTTTAATTCCAACTTGGCTGACACCCGTTCCAAAAAACAGTAAGCGCTACTTATTTGTATGCAATTAAAACCTGTGTCACCACCCACCCATCCATTTTTCTATACATGCTTGTCCTATGCAGGGTCGTGGGGCTCTAGAGCGCCCCCAGCTGCTTGGGCGCTGCTATGGGGGGCTGCCCTTCACAGCCAGCTTACTCTCATCTACAGAGAGGATGTTGGGGGAGGCATAAAGAGAATGTCCCCATGGGGATCAGTAAAGTATCAGTGATTATGTTATAAATTACTTGAAATTTATTTCTACTTTCTTATGCTACATAGGACAGGAACCCCTCACCCTAACTGAAGTAAGGTGAACATGGAACCAATAGTTAAGGTGTGCAAATTTCTCTTATTGCCAAATTTGGCAATAAAGATAATCATAATCAGTATTGCCAGCCCTTCTGTGACTGCTACGATATCTTATAATGATAGAATGACATGTAGATGCATTGGTATAGGTACAGAATTGTTAAGCATACACAGGAAATGACGCAATTTATGGTTTCTTGCTGGTAAGAGATACAGTGTGTGGTCCTCCTGGCTGTGTTCTGGCAGGGTGCTTCACAAATAATCATTTTAATGATGACAAACCTGCTTACTGGAGTAAAAAGAGGCAAAGTGCCCCACGGAGGATACCGGCCCAGCACGGACACTACCAACATGGCCTAGTTAGTGGAGTCGCATCACAAGATAATCCCTTAAGGCCCAAGTTTGCTCTGAATCCGGTAACAAGATGAAACTGCATTCAGAGTTCTGTGCTCTATTGGCAGTAGAAGCAACAGAGGTCAGAGGTCAAAGGTTACAGTCTAGGGCATGCTATTGTGCAGTTCCTGGCTTCGGACACAGACGGAGAGCTTCTCCTCAAGGGGTGAGTGCTTGGGTCAAGACGCTGAGGGGGTCCAAATGGTAGCGGTGGAGGTCGCTGGTGGAGAGTTGGCAGTACACTTCGGGTGTGAACAGGGTGAGGTTTAGGGATCTGGGCACGTCCACACACATCTGCAGCGAGGCCTTGCTGTAAAGCCAGGTAAGACATATATAGTTTACAGCGGACCAATCGATACAATGATGACAAATAGTACAAGCAGCCAGTGTAACAGACTCCTGGGTTTAAACACAGCTCCCTGCAAACTTCATTGCTCATGACAAAGATACTACTTCCATGGCCATTTAAACCAGACGGCTAGATAATGTGAAGGTCATTTGCAACTGCAACAGTCTTTGGTATCAGAAATGCACTGCCCAGCCAAAAAAAAAAAAGTCACCATTTGAATTTTTCGTTGGACGCCTTTAGCTTTGAGTATGGCTCACATTTCTCATGACATTGTTTCCACAGGCTAATGCAACATCTCACCCTTTATTTTCATCCAGATTTGCATTTATTTCTCACCGAGATCCTGTATTGACAAGTGAGTTGAACCACTGCATGAACCCTCCTTTATCACATCCCAAAGACCTTCAATGAGCTTAAGGTCACAACTCTGTGGTGACCAAGTCATACGTGAAAATGATTCCTCACGCTCCCTGTACCATTATTTGACAATTCAAACCCAAAGGATCTTGGCATTCTTGTCCTGGAAAATGCCCATGCCAACAGGGAAGAACCCATTTATGATAGGTGGAGGTGTAACCTGGCCATTCAGTAGATTCAGGTGCTCAGCTGAATTTACTTTATTGCTGCATAACGTTACTGAGTTGTAATAATGATCCAGTCTTAAGTATTTGCTGATATAAATTCAAATGGCGACTTTTTTTTTGGCCGGGCAGTGTAAATTGAGCACAGTCAGCAGAGATGGGAAAAAATTAAACTTCAGATTTTCAAGATGGCACCGCAGGAGTGGCAGCTAGTTGCAACAGCTCTTACCTCTGTTTTCTTATGTGTTGTTTTTTTACTGGCTGCTGCAAGAAGTAAATTTCCCCAGTGTGGGATCAATAAAGTCTATCTATCTGTCTATCTATCTATTCTAAGGAGCAAGCCCCGAGGTATGGTTTAATGGCATGGGGCAGCTAACAGAACTCTGAACAAAAGTTTTTGTGCGGCTGTGACACTGACGGTTTTCTGCAACACTGGGTTTGTGGCAGGAAGTTGAGATGCAGCCATGAGGCGCTGCCGTCATTAGTGGTTACCGAGTCCTTGACCTTTTAATGTCATCTTAAGACCTGGGACTGGTGATCGAGACTCACAGAAATTTTACTTCTGAAGCAGACTGCCAAGGAAGTGAGCAAGACAACCAGTCGGCTAGAGTGCGCTCTGACCGCAGTCATGCTTGCAATTAAAAGCAAAAAAAGGTGTTAGAATAGCTACTCAAATCTCTAACAGGTGGATTTGGAACAAAGAGCTGCCACAGAGCCCATTTCCTCCGCAGGCCAGAGATTTACAGCTACAAGCAACCATGTAGACGGATACGGAGCAGGTCTTGGCTGCCCATATTAAGGGTCAAATTATCGACATCAAGAGAAAACCTGGGTATAAAACACCAATCATGCCTCTCTAAACATTCATGATTAGACATGGGACCAGCAGTATCCGTCTGATCTGATATTATAATCATTGTGATAGTCACATGACCTTTCACCACATACAGATTCATTTAATTTCCACCACCCCGTCTTGAGTGCTTAACTTTTTGTCACCGAGTGTATTACTGTGTGTTTAATTGTTGACTATGAGTGTTTCTCAGGTCAATTCACAGATAGTAGTCAAAACATATGAGTGTTCAAGGTTACAAAAACCATAAAGTAGGATAAGATATATTACAAAGAGTCTCAATGACCTCTCACAAACATCTGCAATCTGCTATGAGCTGATATTTGTGCCACTAGAAGCTGAATATGAATTTTGTATATTTTAATCTGCAGTTATCACACTACAAAACTGAATCTGAATTTAATAGTTTGAATCTGAATTCCAATAACTTGAAACAGCATTTATCCTACCTGGAAAATTTTCAGTTCGAAAATTCCATTTCAACCTATCATGACACACATCCGGGTCCTTGAGGAAAAGTAATCGACCGCAGGTTGCAACTCATTTCCACGTTTACGACAGTTCTGCAGGTCGGGTACAGTGGGAGCGTGTGCCAGGGTATCGCAAGAACATTACCTTAGGATATGTATGGGAATAAGCCTTATATACATAAGCCATAGCATAAACATTAACCGTAGGTCTGGTTAGTATGGCAGTATACGTGGTTAAATGAATGATTTCTGGCACTGCTAATTGGCACTGACACGGTTTTTGTTAATATGGCAGACTAACGCAAAACTAGCTTATACACATCATGCAAGATAGCAATACAAACAATTAGGACAACGGTCCCCAGACACCAAACCAGTCAAATCATTCAAAAATCAGAGCAGATTCCAGTCAGAGGAGATCACTCCCCCACTCGCCAGTTTATCCCGTAACTTGGTCAGCTGACCGATCAGCCAGTTTGCTATGATCGTCGTCACTGGCGGAAATAGGCCCGCTATACTTGTGACCTGTAACTGGACACACTTTGCTTTTGGAAGCTGCAAGATAAGAGCCAATCGATTCTGCATGTTCGAATATTACACAGCTCCATTTAGATGGCGTGAAAAGCTTCTATTGTGGTATTGATGTATGTTTACAGATTTTATTGGATAATCTGAAGCCATTGGGTGTTGGTTACAGACTGATCTCTGGCCTAACCCTACTACGCTTACTTCGGCTGTGACATACTAAGTAATGAGATGTGGATGACAAACTAGCTGAATCTTTTACAGGCACAATTACCATGAGTTGTACCAGTCCCACCAGTCCATATCTTCCAGTCCATTTTGCTGGAAGAGTGTCTAACAACTGGCCCCCACATTGCCACTGGGTGGTTACTGTGGTAAGATTTTGATCGTTGTTGGGTCTACCAGGGAGGACACCCATCCTTGCTCACTCTCCCAAAAAGAACTTTCTAATAACAAAGTACTCTTCAGGTTATTGACATAAAACGCAAGATTCCAAATTAGGAAAAGATTAAGTCTCACTGCTGAATTCACACCCATTATTTAGGAATATATATATATATATATATATATATTTAATCATTTTATACTTTCACTCATTTCTATCTATTTACACATATGTAAAAACTTCATACTTTTCTGGTGCAAACATCGCCTAATCTGAACCTTTGAAAAGGAACTAAATCGCCTAGTTTTCTACGATACCGTCATGTGTACAGGATAAAATTGAATTCCCACTGCATGCTTCCTGCAGACCATTTTCATGACCCTCCATTTGTAGTACAAACAGGCCTGAATGCTGAGCTAATCCATTTGGTTTTGCAGTAGAAACGAACCTTAATCAGTATGCAAGTTTTGATTTGCCTTTCGTACTTTTTTTTTTGTACTAGACGTCCATCCCCAGGTGTCTGCTGCTTGCAGCGATGTCCCACACAAAATGCGTCATTTTAATTATCATTTAGACCAGTGTTTCCCAATCTGGTCCTCGGGGACCCACAGTCTGCCTGTGGCTGACCAAGGAACGGATTGAGAAGCAGTGATTTCATGTGCATGCAGACATACAGTATGTTAGTGAGGCCGGGTTAAGCGCCTTAGGGGGTGATTCCACATGCAAGACCTGGCTGCGAGGGATGGCTCAGCTACCAGGCAGCATCTCTCACCTTCCCTTCCACAGTTGCTGGTACGCCGTTTTGGCCATGCCACACAACCAGTTCACGTCCTCGGGCACCTCTGGCATCCACTCCAGAAACCTGCAGTGTGACAGCAGCGGTGGCAAAGCTGTGTTAAAACACACCTCAGGGCCGTGCGTGGGCCATTTGTTTTTGAATACAGTAACCGCTAAGTAGTAACCAGTAGATGGCGCCGTTTCATCACAAACTCAGTCAAATCAGTTTTTTTTTTTTTTTTTTTTTTTTAAATTGAAAATGGCAGGCATCATTTAAACTACAACCACTCCTTTAGTGGCCAAAAACAAAATGACTGTAATAACGTGTCCATTTACAACCAAATTTCATATGCAGATACAACTCGATATGCCTGTACAACGGAGTGAGAGAGATCTTTGAAGTTCAATGTATAAAATGTTGTTAAAAATGTCCACTTCATAAAAGGATAAGAGACACAGAGTACAGAAGGCTGACGTAAAGTCGTAAGCACAGTCGCAGTCATGGCCATTGGGCTTAACGACCTGGGTGCTGGATCGGAACTCAGTCGCTACGGGGAGTGGTTGTATATACACACACAAGCAGAGCGCAAACTGCACTAGTGAGCACTGACCTCTGGATTACAGAGTAGGCCGATTCCACGGGGAGGGTGCAGGGCAGCAGGATGTAGGAGGCGACGCGCACAGGCAGCATATCGGTCACCTGGGCGTACAGACCATGCTTCTCCATGCAGGCCTCGAGGAAAACTGGGAAGACAGGAAAGAAATATATATCCAAAAACGATTCATAAAAGGCATTGCAGAAACCCCCCCCCCCCCAAACACCCGGGCAGGGCGCTTACCCTGCTTAAGCGGGGGCGGCAGGCAGTCGACAATTTGCTCGTCACGACACCAGTGCTGCTTCCGCATGCGACGCAGTCTCCGCAGCACCCATGCCCGGGCGCCCTCTGTGGTGACAGGCTTCCCGTGCAGCAACTGGCCGTTCTTCGCCACGGAGAAACAATGGCAAGCAGGTGCGAGGCACTGGGCGTCTTTCACGGAGAGGCCAGCGGACGGGCAGTCCAGCCTCAGGAGGTCTGCAACAGGTCGTTCATTCTGAACGCTCAACTACACTAAATCAAAACACCTAACTGCTGAGGTTGAAACATGCCACCAAAATCTATACATCTGACCACACCGACACTGAATACTCACTGTTCTGTTTAAGGAACCGAAGTGTGTCCTTGTACCCGTTCTGGCACAACTCAGCCAGCACCTGTCTCACAGAGAGAGACAACGTACGATTTATGAAGTGTGGCGATATAACCAGCAAACCCTCAGCCTCCCATTTACACTATTTCAGGGCCTTCTCTCTGGTTTTAGTATGATGGGCAAAAAAACCTCAAGGATTTAGAGCTTCTTTTCTTGTGTTAAAATTAAAAGGATAAAACAACTGGTTCATGTCAGTCCTTGTCCTTCTCCAATGGCTTGGTGCTCTCCCAACAGACACAACAATGCCACACACAGTTACGCGCCTACAGTGAGAGGTTGATTTATAAAAAGCGTCTAACAAAAACAGGAACTGACCAGCGTGCCGGCAGGGCAGGGTGACCTGACCTAGACGGTTGGAAAGGCGAGACAGATGGTGTAAGTGATTTCTGCTTAACAATAGGGGGTGCAAATGTGCTGATGCGATAAAATGCTAGGTGCGGGGACATCTACCAACTCACTAGCTGGAGCAAATGTCAAAACAGGTTGTGGTCACGAAATGGGAAAATACCAAGAGAGGGGGGTGATGCCCCGGACGGCCTATAAAGGGACAGAGCCGACAAGCATTGATGAGCTTCTCACTGCACATGCTGAATGTATGTCAGACAGTCGCTCCCGATTGCGCAATCGACCAAAGAATAAACTGCAACTACTCCTCGTCTCTGCTGTGAATCTCTTCTCATCAACGGACCCGGCGGAGCGTGGCTCCAACAACAGCCAATCAGATATTGACTTCCTTACTGTAGACAAGCATTGTAGGTCACTCATGACACTTTAAGGGCTCTGGGGTGCCTCAGTTTAATGCCATAAATGTCTGTGTAAAGATTACAATGATGCATGGCCATGTCATGCAGAGAAGAAAAAATGGCATCAGAGGTGACTGGTGCCAAATAATAATAAAGTTCTCTTGCAAGAATCTGAGGCTGCCGAATGCAACAGGATGCCGTGACCTCAGATCCCTCTGGGTCTGCACTGAGGGAGAGCAAAGCTGGCTCCAGTGAGACTAGACTCACAAATTCACCTTGGCACATCTATCAGTCGCCCCCCTCCCCCAATGGCCACAAAGGCATTCTGCTCGTAAATTCCACCTCCCTCCTGCTATCAACCTTTTCCTACACTTAGGGCACACAAATTCCACACAGAATTTCTTCCTAATGTTGTTTTACGTGACTAAGTGGTCTTGTACTTGCTCTCATTTGAATGGTCTCAGTATATCTGGTACAAGTCTTAAAACAATACATCACTATAAAGATAAAGAAAGCTAGACAGATCTTGACTGGTTGCCAGGCTCTGACCTCTGTTATCTTACTGTTTATAAGCATTTGGAAGATGGATAGAAGTTTATTGTTCTTTTGCCACATCTTCTGGAAATAGGTTTTTACACCAGGCCGGCTTTTTACTCTAATCAAAGTGATGCTTTCATTTTGTTATTTCTAGGATCCACAAGACAGCTGGGGAGAGGACCAGCACTGCCGAATGTTGCGTTCCATTTTAACTGGGAAGTCGGAATTTCTGAGTTCCGAGTCAGAAGTTTCAACTGGAATGCCCATTGTTTAATGCACTGATATTGCTCACAATGGCTAACAATGAAGCTGGCTAGAACTGGGGGCTGTTTCAGAAAGCAGGATTTCTTGTTCGAATTCGACGTGTCGCATTTAAGGTACACTGGGCTAATTGCAAGTGAACAAAGATAAAGGCCATTTAAACTCGGGTAAATTAAATCCGAAAGGTTATCCGGCTAAGCAAGAAATCCCAGTGTTTGAAACAGGTCCCTGGTATTGCGAAATTGCTTTCGGACTTCTTGTATTGAAGCGCGATGGGTGTGACATCATTCCCAGCTGGATTCTGTAATTGGCCAGTTTGTGGTTTCCTTCATAGTGAGCTATAAGTTTGCATCTCCTTCAGCATGGTTATATGTATTAACTGGACCTACATCATGGGATGTGGTGGTTTGGGGGTGTGTTGCCCCAGTGAGCCGACCTGGATGTGTTCATGCAGGAACATACCTTGGGCTCTGGTGGGAAGAGAGCTCTGCTAAGCCGGTACACGTTATCCACATTCATCTGGATGCTGGTGTTGGTGACGCGCAGCTCATGGAAGCTTATGGAGCTGTCCTTAGGGCAGATGTCGCTCTCGCCGGCGAACGGGGACACAGTGATGGTGTTCTTCAGTGCATACAGGGGCAAGTTGTCGCTCATGCCTCCGTCCACATAACGCTGAGGATCGACAATTGACATCCTGAAAGACCCAACTCAGCCTGGTCATGACTGCTTCTCAACACTGCCCTCTAGTGGGCGATATAGGGTGCATAAATTCCCACATGTCCAGATTCCAGAACACTTTTTACCAGAGAGCTATACTTGAACTGAACTCTGTTAAGCCTGTCCCTACCTCTCTGGATTCCCCTAAAGACTGACATTCATTGTATAAACATGTAATGCCAATAAAGGTTTTCAATTCAATTTCTAGGTGAACAGTATGTTTTAAAAACTTCATCTTTGATTCTCTCACGATGCATGTTTTCCAAGATGACAGGTATGTGATAAAGGCTCATTTTGCGGCGGGGTCACGAACGATCGTGTCAGAAGTGGCATTTCCTTCACTGACAGTGCCGAACTTTAAATATCCCGGTAATTACCTGAACCTGTTCCACTTCTTCAAGGTTCTTGACTATAGTAAATTTTTCAAACCCAACAAGAACCACACTGGCCGGGACACATCTGTCACTTGAATAGAAACGGAAAGAAGGCCAACCGCAGCTATCTAACTCAGCTGAGATTACTCAGGCAGTCAGACAATAGAGCAGTATTTCCCAATCCGGTCCTTGGAGACCCGCAGACAGTCCACGTTTTCGCTCCGGGAGCTGGAGGGAGCAAAAACGTGGACTGTCTGTGGATCCCTGCGGACCAGGCTGGGAAACACCGCAATAGAGTAACCGAGAAGAGGCTGGGAGGTTTTCCGTCATTGGCCGATGTGATCTCTTCCCTGTTTATCATCATCACAGCTCGCCACTGCTTGCTGTGTATTAAGTATATTTATATTTGTGCAAGTCTTTACAGGACCATAAACCTTCATAACCAAATTTGTCCTTCGACTTTTCTGAATCATCTCCCGGAATAACATCTAGACATGCATTTATAGCTGCTTGAACTATTCTTCTAAATAACATTAATGTTATGATGGATCTTGTTTGAAACTCACATTATACCAGCCATCTGACCTCGAGGCAAAAAGAGAGTCTGACTATTACCAGATCTTTTGCTTTCATTTGTAGTTAATCTGATAATTCCTCAAATTACACTGTCTAGTATATTTCTGGGTAGCGGAGACAGTATAATTCTTGGCCAGGATTAGTACATACTAGTGCAGTAACACTAGTGCAGTAGTGTAACAGCATATCATGGCCTATGGTTAAACTGGAGGTGAACGGCTATATTACATAAACTGCCTTTCAGTCACTGATTTCAGTCACACTCATTGACCTGCATCAATCCCTTATATGAACTGATCAAACATACTGACACCGTGATTATTGATTAGGAATAATTATTCTGTTCATTGACTTTCTGTAACCGCTTGTCCTATTCAAGGTCACGGGGGTCTGGAGCCTGTCCTGGAGACTACAGGAGCGACCCAGGAGGGGGCGCCAACCCATCACAGGGCACACTCACACACCATTCACATACACAGGTACACCTAAGGGCAGTTTGGTAACTCCAGTTAACAACGGCATCTTTTTGGACCATAACGGGAAACCCCATGATGACATAGGGAGAACATGCAAACTCCACACACGTGGAGCAATGTGGCGGAGACTCCAACCCAGGTCCCAGAGGTGCGAGGTCTCCCTGGTGATTATTTCCTATTGAGCGGGCTGTAGTTGGCCTTCTTAACCTTGGTTCCGTACCCTTCCTGTTCAGGTCAAAGGTGCGTTATGGCAGTCATGTGATCTTTTGAGGAAAAAGGTCACATAAGAGCCCGAGTCTTACCATTCCACGGAAAGATGGCGGGATCAGACCACAGTACATGGGGACGAAGCAGCTGCAGAGTAAAG
>JAODLD010000069.1:21953617-21965296 GCA_026781065.1 Mormyrops boulengeri | reverse complement strand
ATATCAGTCAATTTCCCAAGGCTTTGGCACCTTTAATTCATGGTCCTTGGGTTCTACATTTTCAGTGCTATAAAAAGGTACCTTCCAACATTGCCTGTCCCACCTTGGCCAAATCATTTATACCTAAAACAAGAGATCAGTCAAAAAACGCTTCCTAAACAGGTGCAGAGAAAACATTTAGGATTTAGGATGTCGTCCTCAAAATACAGATTCGATTCGTTCCACCTTGAGTGTGGGCTTATAACTTGTGGTTAATGTAGGTTAATTAAACTAACCCTGAGTTCAGCTGGAGCTTTGATGTTCAGCAAAACAGAGCCTGTCTCCAAGTTGGCTCACCTGAATGAGCTCCTCCCTGGTGTCAAACTGGGACACCAGCACGTTCTCCCCATCAGACACCCGCGTGAGGGACACGCAGAGGCGCCCAGAGGCGCGGCGGTGGGCATCGGCTGGCATGTCTCGCTCGAGCCCCGTCCTGATGACCTTCGAGCACTTGAAGCTGGGGTGAAGGGGTCCCAGGCTACGCTTCCGCGCCTCCCTGGCCAGAATGAGCACATCTTCACAGCACCTTTCTTCACCAGACAAGAAAGCACAACGTTAAAAACGTTACAATGTTCAGCTCTAATGGTGTACAAAATCTGATGGCTCAAAATCTGCCAAATTTCATGGACTCGCCCATGTGTCTTTGCATTGGGGGGGCTGCCTGCTGATCGATTGGCGATTTCCTAAGTTCAACACGTCACATTTTTCCAACCGTTTGAAATACATAACTATTTTTGGAAATTAACAACCACCTCCCCAAACCTGAGTTCCGCGGACCGCGCACTCCTGGTACACCGATGACGTAAACCTAAAGCCGCCCCCGTGCGCTGATCTGACCCCACTGGAAGCCGCTGACCTACAGTAAACTCTGCATCTCAGGAGCACGGGGATGGGCTCCGCCTCCGATCGGCTCAGGCGCTCACAGCCAATTGGCTGTACAGCAGGAGCTGACAAGCTCAGCTGATGGATAATTTGCTGGCTATCGTGTGCTAACAACGACCCCAAAACAGATAAGCAGGTCAGGGTACCAACGGATAACCGCGACCGATGACATCAGGTCTGAAATACATACATGGCGAGTAAAGACTGAGTCAATGTATGGAAAGCGCTAGTTAACGGTTTAAAAGATGGGAAAAATGAGAGGAAACCAGCATCCATTCAGAATTAACACACTTTTTTTGTTCATTGTAATATTTTATATTTAAAAGCTCAGTACTCTGACAATAAGAGTACTTGCTAAGTAGGTACTACACAATGAATAATAAACAGTGCAATATAAAAAGGTGCTACAGGAATAATAAAAAAAATCAGTGCATTTGGTCCTATTTCTGTGCAAATTCTAGGACTCAGACGGACTTTATGCATAACCGGCTGACGCGCACAGATTATAGTACTGAGGGAAAAATAGAAACGTTTAATATATGCACTGCATTTTATCTTACGGGATAAATAATGTCAGGACACCGGCATAAGCACTCGTTAAAAAAAGAAATGGCGACAGCGCCACAGCTATGCAGACTAATTCATTCAGCAGTATCTGAAAGTTATTGATACAGCGCTGCTGTTTAGAATATTTAGTCAATAGTTTGGATACAAACTAAACGTAGAAGTGGCAACGTACAAAATTCTAAACAGCAAAAGCAATAATGCAAGAGGAAAATTAGGTTTTGTGCAATAAATGCACGCCAACCAAGATCCAATAATCCAGTTTGCAAAACACCTGAAGAGCTAAACCTAAAATTAGACAAACGGATCGGTGAATTAAAATAAACATGCTGCCTACCTAATGAGGCACGCGTGGCGAGTACGGAGGCAGTCAAGGAACCAGCCGAAGCCCCGTATATCTTCGCGGCGCCTTCAACCAGGTACGGGGCTCGTTCCAGCAAACAACCGGCCACTCCGATGTGGTAGACGCCCAAAAAGCCACAGCCAGCGAAGGAAATGCTCCATCCTCCCTCTAAGTCTAACATACCCCGCTAGGAAAAAAGGATTTCTGCAGGAAATATATAAAAATATCACGAATATATAAATATATCGGCTACTTGAGATTCTCTAGAAAATAAGACATTTACAAAGGCGGTCTGCTTCTGTACTAAAAAGTATAAAATGTATATAAGGTAAAAGCAGCCCACACTGGTATAAATAACTTCTCATGTTTCTCTTATTAACGCTATCAATGAGACTTTTATCAAATAAGCCCACGTCTTCTCCGCCAATCACAGAGGTAGACGGCCGCACGGGGAAGTCGGCGGACTCCCCCTCCCGGGTCGCGGCCCTCCCCCCACCCCGCACCCCGCAGGTCCCGTCATGCGCGCACTACCGCGATCTGACACGCGCCTCTAACTTTGAATTCATCGCATTATATCTCGCATGCTTCTGGTCGCCCAAAGATCTGTCACTCGACACACTTATACCTACGCGACTGATCGCAGCATTCGCTGCGACTTCCCCTCATTATGATCACGATACGTTTGTTTTTTGTTTTTTTTTTGGGGGGGGGGGGGTATGTTTTGCTTTTATAATGTAATTGAAAAACAGCGGCAGTGATCATTCTGCCATACTTTAACGTTGCACAATGAGGCCTTGCTTGTTAGTAATAACACAGAATACAACGAAGGACATTTTACAAACATTACAGGTATTACAAATACCTGTATGATACTGTATAATATATTGGTCTACGCATATACATTTAGGTAGAGGTTGCATCTAAAATCTCAGCCGAAATAAGGAAAAACATGGTGGTTGTAAGTTATTAATATTGCATGGTATACAGAGCATTTCTTCCGGCAGAATGTAAGCGAGCAATTCGCAGGATACAAGCCGCCGGCACGGCGCTGGTGCTGAGACTAGGCGGCAGCCGCAGCATCATCCCAGCATCTCCGAGCGAATCCCATTACATCACTATGTCCTGACGCGATTGGCTGAAGGTCAAGGGCTCGCAAACCAGCGCTTCTTCGCCATAGTTTTCGCAGATTTTTTTTTTTGGCGTCTTGGACCTTCTTTCCCCCCAGCCTCCGCAAGCCTAGCGATATATATCTGTTATCCGTAAACACGGCTCCATGATGGCAGAGAGCGAGGCAGAAACGCCAAGCACCCCAATCGAGTTTGAGAGCAAATATTTCGAATATAATGGCGTGAGGCTTCCTCCGTTCTGCAGAGGGAAGATGGAGGAAATCGCCAACTTCTCTCTCAGGAGTAGTGATATATGGATTGTCACCTATCCAAAATCAGGTAACGCATTTTGTTGACATTAAACCTTAGCATTTCAGTTATACGAAGACATCGTGTCGCAGAGTAATGCGGAAAATCACATATTTCCATGCATCCCACACATTTGTTGGAAGGGCTCCCCTGTGCATGGAATTCAGTTATGATACTGATGCTGAATATATTTAACTGTTTTTATTTTTATTGCACATCACACACTAAATAGTGCGCTGCCACAAACCGCAGTGTGTTTTATTAAAATCCATACCGGATGCAGCTGGGGCGCCGTTACATAAGTTCACGCCTGCCTTTGCGATCCTTCATAACGGAATTCAAAACAAACACTGGAGGTATACAAATTTACATCCTCAGAGGAATCGTCGCTTTAAACTAAGATCCAACGTGATGCGCCTTGTGTTTACAAATATTATTTTTTATTAATGATAGTTCAAGTACTGACTCTTAAATGTTTCTGATGACCATTGTATGAGGGATGTATCAGTCGACCGGTGGTATAAATCGATAAGGGAGGACGAATGTCCAGCCTTGATCACCGACCTTTCAGTAGGTCTGTCATCTCTGCTACTTGAGCAGGCCCTCAGTGCAGTATGGAGTGCTGGGTGTGAGCTACCCATCGCGACTGGCCGCCCACAGCGCTCCCTCGCCCCGCGTCCGCGGCTTGTGCGACGCGCTTTGTTGACAAACAGCGCGGTCGAGGTGAATGTCTCCCGCAGAAGGATGCGGAGTTACGGCCTGCAAGAGGCGGATCTGTCACAGTAAACAGTGCTGCCAAGGTGGCGTAGGGTGTGTCCCGTTATTGCCACGTTGTGTCCTGGGGTGCAAGGTCTCAGAGCGGGATTTTGCGTTTAATTTTAAGGTTTACTACAGTTTTAAGGTGTTTTCAAACTGACAAGAATGGCTGGCATTTTTATCTTACATTTTGGAATGTCTTCTGAAAATGTACATTTAACTGTCTTCTAAACATGACATAATTCCTTCTGTCCTCTATAAAAACACAAGTTATGACACACAGACAAGGCAAGTCCTAAAATATACAGTGGTATTTTATTTCTACAACAGAAGTATATATAAAGTGATGCAGTGAAGGATTGTGGGAAATCATGCAAGTGTGCCCCTCTTAAATTAAGGCCCTGAAATGTCTGTGGAGTGGCTGAGATCTAAGGTTCAGGCTTGGCGATTCAGTTCCACAGTGTGATCTTCCGTGTGGGAAGCAGAAGGATCTTTATCACGTTTCCCATTAGTGATTATATTGAACATTGTGTCATTTTAAAGGAGTTTTCAAAGTGTTTGCCATGCCGTTTTGTTTCATTTCATGTGAGCTGTAATTTATGCAGCATGATGGAAGCTCTCTGATTGTATCTTATGTTTATTACAGTGACACACATGCAATATGCATATCTGTGTGTTGTATGTATTTACGCTGGGGGGTCAGTGCTGCTTCATCTCTGGCAAACTTATCATTTCACACCCTGACAGCATTGAGAAGAAGGAGTCCCTATACATCTCTGGCACCATAAAGAAAAAACCATATATTTTCTTCAAATACATTTTTCTGGCAGGTATTGGAAAGGAAATTTAATTCGTTTTACAGTATTTAATTTATTGCTTGAGTAAATTAAACACAAAAACCGCTGCACTAGAGGTCAGTTTTAATACAATATAGGACCAATACATTCTGTATTCATAATAATTATATTTCATTAATATATCATTTTAAACATTTTACCTGAAAACGTACAGTTCATCCTTCTTATTGATTTTTAATTTCAGTTCCATTACGGTTTGTAAATTATGGATACAGCAAGCTTTCTAAAAGGAAAGCAATCTATTTACTGGGTCAGGAACTATTTCAGACACATCTCTGTACTTTAAGGTGGAGAATTATTGGAAAGACAAAAAGCAGAGAATGCCATATGGTTTTGTGTTTACACTGAAAATCTTTAAACAAATGGACAAATACTTTTAGTTGTGTTGGATTATTAGTTTTAAGCAATAGATTTAAGCGAAGGATTTTTGTCCCAACCATGTTCTTGAGAAAATGAAGAGAAGCCTGAAAAGCAGAATCGAAAAGGCGATAGGAGTAAATAAAAAATATGTAAGCTAGAGGCGAACGTTGAGGTCTTGTGGTTATCAGAACAAGCATAGAAATAAAGAAAGGTTAAATGCTTTAATGTATTTTATGTACGTAGAAGGGATTGTCAAGGAACAAAGTGGACAGACATTGCACCGCTAACTTTGTACTCTGACAATAATATATAGCACTTTGAATCTCTTTCAGAGTTACCAGAGGTCATGTTTGTAATCAATGCCTATTTGGCAGATCAAAGGCGTGAAATCATGGTTTCTGCATCTTTTAGGTCCCTCTACACCCAGAAGTCTCTTTTAACACAGTACAGTGAGTTTATGTACTGTCCCTCACATTGTAGCAATGGAGGCCTCCGTGTCATACGCTGTCTTGACTAAACCGGGTCAGAAACGCTATGGGTCACGATAGCGGACGTTAACTAAGGTCTGCTAGCAGCTACAGCTTTTTTTAGACCGAGTGTCAGACCTTTGAACGGCGCAAACCCAGTTCTGAAACAGTTTTCAAATGCTGCTGTAATGAACAGTGAATTTGGTCAGTGGATTTTTTTTATGAATATTATTCAATATATGAGTACAACTAGTTTGGACAGGATCTGAGCACATATCCTGGGATGATACTGGAGGTCATGGGTCACAGCTTCGGAAATTGAACGTCAGTGGCAGCTGTGGAGCTGACGGCCTCACTCTGCAGCCTGTCCCCGGTGTTCGACCTGCTCTGGCAGTGCGATGACTGTATCTGCTGAACGCTACCGCTCTCACACAGTGACCTTTGTGCTATTTGAGCACTACGACCCGGAGCACAGAGCGGAGGACCTCATATGCTCCGAATAAGACATTCAGTGCTGGGCAGGGGCCCAGTAGAAGCCCTGTCTTTCATTGAGTTCACTTCCAGTTCCTGAAATGGCATTCTTTGGGTAGACCTCACATGTTCTGTCAATCATTTACGCAGCTGAACTTACAAACTCTTTTGTCCGGATCATTTTTACAGCATCTTCCCTCTGTAGTAACCTACGCAGACTGTGTAACTTTCAAGAATTCGACCCTATGATCACAGCTAATGTAACAATAGAGGGAATGCACTGACGTCACTTTCCCCCGGAACACTCCCCCTCCTGCATGGCTGATATCGTTAAGTGATTACAGTGATCCCCCGCCTATCGCGGAAGTTACGCTCCAGACCCATCAGTGATAGGTGAAAATCTGCGATATAGAAAGACCATATAAATAAACATTTTTGTTATAATTTAAGCCTTAAAATACCCCTCCGACATGCTTTAAACACATGTAAACTTATTAAAACACATGTATGATATGTGGATGTCGGGCTAAGGATATGAGTAACATGATAATAATAATAATATCTAATGTATATGTATATATATATATACACACATTGCAGAGAACTGTGATGCGTTGGGGAAAAATCCGTGATATAGTGGGGTCGAGATAGCTGAACCGTGATATAGCGGGAGATCACTGTATTTGCTTAAATGAAAGGCAGTTGGACTCGACAGGGATCCTTCCAGCTTCCCAAAGGACCAGTGGACCATGGACATTGTTATGTTTCCTGACAACTTATTTTGTAAAAACTTTATTTAAGTTTTATAAGTTTTTATAAGTTATCTGGTTAATTGTCTAAACCTGTTTGTGGAGTAAAAACTAGGTTTGTCATGGCTAGGTAACACTATCTAACCAAATCCCACTTTGTTTGTAAAGCAAGGCCCATCATCGCTGTGACTTTAAATAAATGCTGACAAAAAGTTTACAGCTACCTGGAATATGAATGAATATAAATGCCAATTATTTAACTGATAAGTAGTCAATACAGTATATAACTTAAGGTATGATTTTACCCCAAAACCCAACATAACTGGCACAAAACGACAGCCGCAAATCCACGTTTCGGAGCCTGCATTCCAGTTGTTTCTGCAGATTGTAGCAATACATTTGCTTCTCCTTTATTTTGCATTTTAGCATTCTGTACAAAGATAGCGATAACCCAGTGATTGCCCAGTGAAACTGGGCAAATTTTATTTTATCACAGTGGCAGCAATACACATACACAACAGCTCTTTCTCATTTTAGATGTGTTTTCGCAGCGTCCAAGCTGATCGCTAATGCTGCCATTCAGTCTGTTTGACATTCAGTCGGTGTAACCGCAGTGACTCCACCTACTGTGACATCATATGCGTACCTTCCAGTACAGCAGCTGGTTCACACTGCCGCTCTATCCTTAAGTGACATTGAACACAGATGAGTGTTACTGTTCATTCAGGACATGGTGCAACTCACTCTTGATGCTGCTTTCCTCATCGCCTTCTCCTTCAGGGACAAGTCTGCTCCAGGAATTGGTGTACCTTGTAAGCCAAGGAGCTGACCCAGATGAGATTGGGCTGATGAACATTGAGGAGCAGCTTCCTGTTCTGGAATACCCTCAGCCGGGCCTGGATATCATCCAGGTTCTGATCAGTCCTGCTAAACTTGCTGTAGAGATTGAGTGGTAGAAGTATTGCAAGTGTAATCAGTTCTCTGTTTAATTGTGGTGTTTCCTATCTCGAGATTTTGTTGTACACTGGAACCAGACTTTGGTCTTGCTCTGGCCAGATGGATGTCATTAACTGCCGCTTTGTGTCGGTGACCCTGTAGGAGCTGACGTCTCCTCGCCTGATCAAGAGCCACCTACCTTACCGCTTCCTTCCCACGGCCTTACACAACGGCGAGTCCAAGGTGAGCAGGGGTTAGCCTCGCCCCCAGACACAAGTACGGACCCCATTCGGCTAGAATGCAAGGACCCGACCGAGGGGAAAATCCAGCACAATTGGGATCGTGTTATGCTAGAGTTGAGTCTTTTCATGAAAATTTGAGCTCATGTTGACTTTTTAATATACACTGAGATACTTACAGGTGTCCTGTAGTGTGTCAGCTAAGAATAACATTAACAAAAAATAAGAATAATAATAATAAAATTATTATTATTATTAATACAATAATAAGACGGACAAGACATATATAAAAAGACACGATTGTATAAGAATAAGATTGTATATACCTGCTGAAGTAGATATGAGATGTCACTTTACTGATCAATCCACCCTGTCATCTCAAACTATCTCCGGGGGTGGATAGTTCAGGTCCAGAAAGTACAAATCCAGACCAAGGTTTTGTTTCAACCAACCAGTTGAGTTCTCTGTGACTCTTTTATACTCAACTGGTTGGTTGAAGCAAAACCTTGGTTTGGATTTGTACTTTTTGGACCTGATCTGTCCACTTCTGAATATCTCATTTAAGTGATTAAGTCCATCCTCAGAGATTCCCGGTATTTGTTGTGCTATATTTGTTGCGCATTAAAAGACCCTGACGACGTCCCAGATGACGTGCAGTGATGTGCAGTGACGTGCAGTGGACTCCCCGCCAGATCTCTCTGTAGTGCATGTTCACCAGTGTGCTGATGTGCACTGTGTTCCACAGGTGATTTACATGGCCAGGAACCCCAAAGACCTGGTGGTGTCCTACTACCAGTTCCACCGCTCACTGCGGACCATGAGCTACCGTGGCACCTTCCAGGAGTTCTGCCGCAGGTTTATGAATGATAAACGTGAGTGCTGAGGGTCACCGGCAATGTTAACAAAGCCCCCTTTCTGTAGGAAGACACATACCGCACACCCTAATGAAAACTGGAGTATCAACACCTTTTATAGGCAATACCTCATTTCTGGTAATAATGAATTGTTTAGTACTTACATAACTTCTTACGTTTTACGTCTTTGTTTCATTGTAACAGAGCAGGATTCCCCAATTCCAGTCCAGGAGGGACGCAATTTGCAGATTTCCTTAATCAGATACACCTACTAAACCTGGTAATTGGCTGATGAGCTGAATAAGGTGTGTCTGAGCTGAGAACTCTGCAAACTGCGTTGTAGACTGGCTCTTCAGGACTGGAACTGGGGAGCTCTGTTTTAGAGGAAAATCTATAGTCTGCTGCAGAAGAAACACCTATTAATTAATAACAGTCAGTGCAGAATAAGTGAAATTCAGAGATGAGTATTTAATCACCTGTTATGTCCCTGTCCATAGTGGGATACGGCTCCTGGTTCGAACACGTGCAGGAGTTCTGGGAGCACCGCATGGATTCCAACGTGCTCTTCCTGAAGTACGAGGACATGTACAAGGTGCTGAAACGACATCTCGTGCTGCTTCAGCATAGACGAGCCCCTGCAGATTTCCTGCCAACTGTAAAACGTATATCACATGCTCACTGATGCGGACTCTAAGCTGCAAAAAAACTTAAGAACTTAATCCTGTAACTCCAGTAGGTTTGTGCTTCACTGGATTACATTCTGAAGCGGAGACTAATATGGAATTTCTTAAGCAATTTCCATACCTTTATCCAGTGTGGAGTTTAGTCACAGATACTCACAGAAAATACCCCAGGCAAAAAAGGCGAGAGAGTTTGACAATCAAATGTGATTTTTCAGCACAATAAGTTCAACTAAATTTGTAAGTAACATGAATGTGTAATAAGTGGACAGGTGTACGGATACCATGGACCTCGACATGCTCAAGCGATGTCAAAATTTCAAGGGCAGAATCTATTGTAAACTAAAACAAGTCATTTATATTCACCAGGAGGTCAGATTCTCTGTTTTAAAGTGTTTGCTAGGAATCATTTACATATTTATCCAACATGGCTGATGGGAATCATTTAGCTGACACGTTTTATCCAAAGCCAATTACGATTTATTTGTGTTCCCTGGGATTTGAACCTATGACCTTTGTATTGTGAACACAGTGGTCTGCTGGTTGAGCTCCAGAAGCATGAATTTAAGCGGAAGGCAAAGGAAATGAAAAGCTACAGAATCTGTACCATGGGTCACAAAAACCGCAATACTTGAAGTTTGTTAGAGCGTGTCGCAACTTTCTTGTCGGGAGTGTAGAAGACAGGGGCAGGGGGGAGGGCTTCCCACAGAGTATCCGTGGAAAGCTGTGGTGAACTGGCTGGCTTGTGGCTCAAAGAGACAGGAGAGAGAGAACATGATGTGTCAAAATGACTGAGGAGCGAAGCTGCTTCAGGGGCTCCATGCGAGAACAAGGCACCGGTCCGTACCACAGGAGGATCATTGTGACAAGAGGCAGAAGCACGTCACCCCCTTACCTCCCCACCCTGCTTCTCAATCTCTGTACTGATACTGTAGGTCCATAATTCAGTGTAAGTCTGAAGGCTACAAGTAATTCCATCTATGATTTTACTGGGAAGGAATGTCTACATAAAAACACAGCAGTTCAGAGGCATTGCTAAAACTGACAGTATTTATAGGCGTACATCATTTTGCGTTTGCAATATATACATTGCTAAGTGTTGGAATCGAAGGCATAGCTTTTTAACACATACCCAGTTATATTGGAAATATTTGTTAGTGGCACAGGAAAATGTCAACCTTGGCCCGTGTGTTCATGCAAATGAAAGGAAAGAAGGATTGTTCAAATGTCCTCTTACCACTGGGCCTGAAATTCAGCGCCCAGGTTCACCACAGATTGGAGGATGAACCCGTAAAATTTCTTTGGACATAAAATTCCTTTGGGCATAAAATTCCTTTGCGGTCTTTAGACTTTTCCCTGCAGCAGAAAGGGGACATCTTCAAAATAGCATTCGCGGTGAGTCAACTGAAAAAGGCCTACCTGAAAGTATGTCTTTTAATATGCAATATCTTAATAAATCAAACAAAGTAATTCTATGAACCATCAGTAAAACAACAAGCCATGTTTTCTAGGAATCACAGTGTGTGATGTCATTGGCACACATGGAAACGCCAGCTAACATCCTGCCCATCATCTAGAGCCATAGAAAACCTTGCTTGGTACATTCTGGCTTCTGACCCTCTGAGGGGTGAATGACTTAAGGTCCCTCCCCCCGTGCAGGACCTGGCCAGCGTGGTGGAGCATCTGACCCGCTTCCTTGGCATCTCCTGCGACAAGGCCCAGCTGGAAGCCATGGTGGAGAGCTGCCAGCAGCTTATCGAGCAGTGCGGGGACTCGGAAGCCCTGTCAATCTGCAGAGGTACGCGCGGTCTGGGGTGGTCTGGCTAGAGCGATCCGGCTGGGGTGGTCTGGCTAGGGCGGTCTGGCTGGAGCAGTCTGGCTGGAGTGGCCTGGTTGGGACTACCTGGTTGAGGCGGCCTAGATGGGATAGTGAGGGGGGGGGGGGGGGCCCCGAAGCTGCGTGGAAAAACCCAATGAGCAGATAAAGAGGTGGTGAGGTGCTGTTGGAAAGGAGTTCAGAAAAATTGCGTGAGGGCCCAACCGCAATGGGGCAAAAGTACCCAGAAC
>JAODLD010000069.1:21934633-21953517 GCA_026781065.1 Mormyrops boulengeri | reverse complement strand
GGGTGGGGGGGGGGTTGGGGGGGGGGGGGGGTGGGGGGGGGGGGGGGCGGGGCGGGGGGGGGGGGGCCGGGCCGGGGCGCGCCCCGCCGGGCCCGCGCCCCCCCCAACAGCAGCGGCTGGGAAACCAGCACTGAGGAGATATGGAGGTGGTGAGGTGCTGGTGGAAAGGAGGTCAGAAAATTTGCTGGAGGGCAAAACCTGAATGGGGCTAAAGGACCCAGAAGATAGGGGGAGCTGTACCCTTCAACCCATCTTCTGGGGGGGGGCACCATATTCACAAACCACTGCTAACATCCCCCCACCCCAGTACCACCACCAGCAGCAACAAACTTCACCGCTGCCTATCTAAGAAGCTTGCTGGGTGTGGGGGGGAGGGCAGCAGTGAGGCGTCCCTAAGGTGCCACATGGGCTTCAACTGGCACTAATGGGGGGGCCCCTCACATCAGACATTAACAATGATTTTTGTTTTTTTTCCTCTTTAGTTATAGGATACATTCATTATTCTAGGTGTCCTACATCTGTACATCTAGCTGACAGGAAAACGCCCGGCAGTCTGAATGTCCTTCCTATTTCAGTCTCAAACAGGCATAGCATGGATAATACTGCAGATGATCTGCAGGGGAGTCAGGCTTCCAAAATAACACTGTACTGCTCTCCTGGACGCCGTGCTGGAACTGACATTAAAAACCTGATGCTTCGGAGTCAAAATTGGAACGAAGGCTGTTGCCTTGTTAAAAATATTCAGTTTACAAGACAATAGCGTGCGATTCTTGATGCAATACAAACAGCAAGGTGTCAGTTGTAAAGGGCACCTGGGACAGTACCATGTGTCTAGAGTAAGACACCAGAGACTACAATCTGTCCATCCACATTCTTCATTGTGTTTGCTCTTCCTGTCTGTAATTAAAACAAATGCCATACCCAGATCAGCTGACAGTACAGAGTACACACTATTCTGTTATTTCAGGCTCTAGGGACACGCTGGTGTACCCTAGAAGCACAAAAGTGTGTCCTGCTCCCATACACCAGGACGTGTGCCCGTATTACTCAGAGATATAAGACCTCCCCACTCTGAACTCCACTCTGAAATGGTTAATGACGTTTGACCCAAGTTACGGATCTCATCAGAACCTTATTTCAGGATTTGTTTTTATTTATTGTGTCGATTATGAATAAAAAATGAACATAATGGAGATAAATGTGTTACAAAAGGTGCTGAAAGTTCTTGGCATAATGGACTTTAATTAGCGCGTTTAAAAATATGGGAAGTGGTGATCTTGGATCGCCACCTAGTGGCCAAATAGCATATTGTTTACACGTGTGCCAGACTCCGAGTGAGACACGCAAGTTGATTTGGGTATTACTATATTGCTATAATCATTATCTTTACATTCGTTTATTTCTCTTATTATTTTTAGGAAGTGTTGTTGTCTTTAAGTTTGTACGTTCCATCTGATTTGCATATCATTTCTGTTAGATTTCTTTTCCCTCATTTGTCTTTCTTTTAGTGCATGGAATCATGGCTGCTCTGCCACAACAAAGATAAACTGAGCAGTATTATTATGGGCTTTTATGCGAGCAGTACTTACATTAGAGCACAGTGGGAGAGTAACGAGGTGAGTGAAGCCAACTCCGGGATCCAGGCAGCACACTGCCTACAGGGGGCGCCGCTGAGCTCTTTTAGGGTCACCGTTGTTTTTAAAGTTATCGTCTTGCGTTCATACTGCACACTGCATGCAGTCAGGATTGATGCAACTGCATTAGTGGCTGTGAAGTGAACTCATTGTAAACCCCCTGAAAGTTAAAAATATCATTATTATTGATGTTGTTGTTATGTACATATTATTACATAACATATGTGTTGTTATGTACATATTATTACATAACATATGTGTTGTTATGTACATATCATTAGTATGTACACCAAAAAAACGACAATAAGAAGAAGAACGATGATCATAGAAATGGTAGTAGTAGCAGACTTTTAGTAATAATGAAATTAAACATTAAAACATTTCCATCGTGTTCCCCACCCCATGTCAGGGCGGGTGGGTTTGTGGAAAGACATCTTCACCGTGTCCATGAACGACAAGTTTGACGCGGTGTACAAGCAGAAGATGGGAAAGTCGGACCTGACCTTCGACTTCAGCCTGTGAGAGGGCACCGCGCCACACGTCTGCCGGACAGCTGCAGATCCCCACCGCCGGCGTGTGCCAGCGCCGCTCCGCCTCACGGCCCCTTCGCTCACCCCTCGCACTCCACTCCCCCGCCCCCCAGCCCCCATGGAGATTTTTCCTTGCCCCGTGTATAATCAGCAGCCACCTTTCACGCTGTCATTATTTGCCTTATGTAACGTATGTATGTATGTAAATACGGTAGCGTTTATTGTACAAAGCAGTGGCTTCACCCAGACCTACCTGCTTGGCGCAGTGATGTTGTGTGATTTGCGTCTTTCTCCCTCAGTGACATCCTTGGCCCCCATCATAACATACATGAGAGTCACATGATGTTTTAGTGACACACTGATGTTGCTACATTTCCAGGGAAATAAAAAAATGTGTATGTGTCTTTAAATAAATAAATGAATACTTTAATGTCTTAGCCAGGGCATAATCTCAGGATTTGCTGGCTCATAGACAGAAACACCTGAGCATATTGACCCAAACCTGAAACTTGAGTTGCTGACCCGCTAGGACCGTTCATACTTACAGCTAGAGATTAGGATTGCCATGACTACAGTCTGTGAATATTTTTCCATATTAGCAGGTCCATTTTAAAACCAATATCACTTACAGACTGTTGTAGAAAACAGTCCGAGGATGTCCATGTGTTCCTTAGAATTTCTGTGTTTCGTTGTCAAATAGTCTCAGACCTGGAAAAACTTGAGTTTGCCTTCTTCAGCTCTCTGGGCTCCTTTGCTTGATAAGACGCCTTTCCTCTTTAGTATTGCAGCCAATTCCCATGCAAACTAAAAAGGGCATAAACACAAGGGGTTAAGTACAGAGTCTCAGGTCAGTTACCGAAAATAACTGAAAAATAAGAGTTTTACATATATAAGGAGTGTCTGGGCAGAAAAAACAGATTCTCAAGCCTGTTCCTATTCCTTGAACATAAAGGCTGTAAAGGATAAATTCCTCCTGTGATTACTGTATTGTCATTTTTATTTTGTATTGCTTTTTCTTGACCATGTACTACACACTAAGGCTCTCAGCACACATGGCACAGTACGTGTGCCCCCCGGTGGTCAATGGTAGATTACAATTCCCAATTGTTACGGAGGGTGGGGCTTATGAATCTCAACATTCCGCCGCATTTCACTCCCTCACAGGTACAAACACTGGAGTAGAGGTCATTGCATCTTTGGGTGCTACCTAAGTAGAGCTGTAATCACACAACGATAAAGCGGCGTTTTTTCCTCACGACGCTTCCCGAATTCTTACACCTAGTGTCTTCGTACTCCTTGCTTATTATTATTCCCAAGCAACCAAACAAACAGTTCTATACTCGTTGCTACACAGCTGGACAGTCATGAATGTCTTGATTGTGTGGATGTACAAAGCTTAAGTATATTACACGTGGCATTTTAGATAGCATGGCTACATCACGCTTCCTTAGTTTACGTTACCGACGCCTTCAAGCATGCCGCAATTTGAGTCCTATTTTTATATCGTTTATGGCAATTGTACAAATTCCAATACACTGTATTTGCATGCTTGCTCGCTGGTTTATTAATAAAGATGTGTATTCAGACCGTGTGTTCTGGGCTATTTAAGTCACAGAATTACAATGCCTACAATGGGGGCGGGTTATTAAAAGTGCTTAAATATATATTTTATAATAGCTAATAGTCACATCTATTTTAAAGAAAACATTGCAAGCGTAGTGAAATCGGTCACCACTGTAACTTTGCACCAATCACGAAGGACAGCCACGCGCCTTCCGCAGAGCTCGGCCTGTTTCCATAGAAACCGCAACGCGTTAGTGCAGCTGACGGTGAGGCGCGAGAGGGGCTGCGAGACGCCGCTTTCTCGCGCAGTGTGTGTGAAATAAAAGCGTGAGTATCACCGCGGAAAGACGCTATCGGGCGGTAAAACGCACTGGGCTATAGCGCTATTTACAAATGACTTATTAATCAGGAGGCACACTGGCTGTGACGTTAGCTTTCAGCTAATCTTTCGAAGCGTGGCTGGTGCAAGGAGGAGCTGCCTCATGCCAGCTTTGTATCGGCTTGTTAAAGTCGCTAACGTAGTATCTAAATTCGCTGTAAAATACATGAAAAGAAAGTCTGGTGTTATTTATTAACTATGATTGTTGTTTAAGAATATTGAGTGTTAATTGTGTATTTTTCTCTTTTTGTAATCAAAATCATTTAAAATGGCACAATAGTGCACTAGATAAGCAACAATGGAAAAACACGTTTGCTTAAAACTCCCAGTCATCTCACAATACCTTCCTTGAAGAGAGGGGGAAATGGAGACAGTTCTAACACGGGGTAAAATGATGCGGTCTCCCCTGCCTGTAGTGCTTCTTCGGTGATGCCTCTCGTGCTGATGAAGGGCGCCCTTCAGGACCTGCGACCCTTGTCCAGAGGGCTGGTGATGGCCCAGAGGCCACCATCTACTGCCCGTACTACGTCCTTTTTGGACAGAACCAGAGGAACCCGCCACAGGGCCCTCCGTTCAGCCCCCGGTGAGAGTTCCGGAACAGAAATTCTGAAACCAAACCATCAGTCATGTTGCTAGATCTGCTTTACCTTAACTTTGCACATGCTCTCCAATTAAAATAATTTCATAACTCTAGGGTGTCGTAGACTGTAACTGTTTAATTGAAAGTCATCAGAATTAAGGGTTCTTTGACCCTCTGTAGGTTCCTCAGTTGAGTCCGTCCTGGAAGAGAACCGCCCTGCCACGGACATGGAGGAGCTGCTGTTCCGGAAGGTGCCGGAGAGCCAGGGTGACCCCAGAGCCGCCTTCCGAGCCTTGGACCCCCACGGCCGCCTGGCCGTGACGGGGGAGGAGTTTCGGCGGGGTGTCGAGGGCATTCAGCTCCCACTCACAGAGTCCGAGTTTGAAGCGCTGCTGGCCAGGGTGAGTAAACACATCAGAGTAGAAATCGCACTCCAATAGCAAGTCTAAAAACAGTTCCTCCGCTTACAACAACGTGCTACAGAACAACCGACCAGCAAAGAAATAAACGGTCTCTGTGACAACAGACTGCTAGTCTCCAGTAATCTTGCACTTTACCCTACAGCTATACAGATAATTCAGCCATTATCAGCAGTAGTGTAGTCTTTAATATACCCGGTATATAGATATTAAAGTAATACATACTGTAATCCCTACTTTTGGTCTGTAACTGAAACAATGCAGGCCACATGGACGTTAGATGTCTTTTCTGAGTTATTGCAGCCTATTCCCATGTTTCGCTGGGGGCTATAGTCATAAAGCAAGCCCCTGACGTTTAATTTAATAAGAAACGCATGTCATAAAGAATGCAGTAATAACAATTCTTAGTAAATGTTGATATAATATTGTTAAAGCAACCGTTTGTAAAGCCAGAGAGAAAATACTAGTTATCTGGCCTTAGCGATAGATGTTGTCTCCACTACCATTCCAATATCTGCCAGAAGATGGCAGTAAATTGCAACGTCATAAAACCCACTTGGTAATCAACAAGCAGATAAAGCGGGCCTCGGTTCAATTTAATTTTTGTGTATTTACGTTGCAGTTGGAATAATAACCATCGCAATAAAAGCTAATTATTTATGCGACGGGGACTTCCAAAGTTTAGACAATTTCATCAGCATTGTTACTGCGGCTGGAGTGGAGAGAGTGTTCGGCAATCGTCAACAAACCACCAAACCGCGAGAAGAGCATCACAGACAAAATAACTGTGCAATCATCTGCTGAAATGAACTGTGTTATGGTGGAGATTTTATGTGATGTGACATCCCCTACATTACAACCGGATAGACTCTGTCTGTCTGTCAATGCAGATGGTGTTTACAATCCGTTTTCTCCCACACTCCTCAGATCACTTAGGACTCTCAAAATTGCCCGTTCTTTTCTGGATAGCTTCACATTTCCATATGCAAAGTCTCTTTTCATTTACAAAAGAGAGAGAGGGAGCGATTCCCACAGGACTTGACGCAGAACTATGTTTCCAGGCTTCTGCCCTGTGGAATTTCACGAACCTGACAGCGTCTGTCTGGGAGGAACACGCACAATCAGCCTGCTATCTCCTCAGAATAATCACCGCCTGACACCCTCACTGATGCGCTGTAATGTTCGGTTACTCCTTTCTATTCACAAGGTGTCTCCATGCCATACAGGACTTTCTTTCCCATCTGGCCCCACATCCCATGCCACCCCACCCTCCACGTCTTTGTTACTTGGGGGGAACTCCATTGTCCGTCTACATGTGTCCCTTTGTTTTACATTAACTGTACCCTGCAAAGTTTCTTAGTAAGAGTAGGTCGGGCGGGGGGAGTTATGAAGGAAAACAATGTAACAATGCTGCTCAATAAAATGAAGCTGTTTACGGTTGCATAACTTAAAAGGAAAGCAGATATTCATTTTTTTGTTTTGGAGTGTAGGCCTTGGAGACAAAAAGATTAGGATGGAAAAGGACAATGGAAGATGTCAGCCGAACAAATAACGATGATGGAAACATGAGCGACGCCTTGGTTACTACTACTGCATTTAGAAACAGCGGCGATCCCGGTCTTGTTCGCCGGAATAACGCGGACGTGCGCTCCGCCCGTATTGTGCGTATATCACGTCACCGTGCGCTCGCCACAGAATTGTCACAGGGCTGCACGGCTGTAATTGTCTCAACTGTTCCTTTTTGTTCCATCTCGCTGCTCACGCCTGACAGCTTGACTGCTTGCTTGTCTTTTCCAAGCATTTTTTTTCCCTCTTCACGCAGTTTCATTAAAAAGAGTTTGTTGGAAGTTTACTTTGAAAGACGCTGTCGCCAGAGTAGCGGCTGCGGTCTCCGTGACATCCGAAGCCGGTCTTACACCGTCGCAGGTTGACAAAAAAAAAAAAAAACAGTCCTCCTTTTTCTCGTGCATTGCAAGGGCCTCGGAAGGAGGGAAGGGGGGAAAAAACAGGGAGAGGGAGATATTTTTCATCGATCAATAATTAAACAGGCTAGCGCACACTTCACAGGCGAAAGCTCATTTCGAAAAATGCGGCACAGGGAAACAAAAAAAGAAAGAAAAGAAAAACAAGTAAAAGAGGAGGAGGGATATAGTGACAGGATTATGACTGATTCGCTTGTGACACCATCACGTCTACTCATCACTGCATGAAGTGTTCAAGGAGAACAGAAAACAATGTAATTACAGACAGGAGCATTGGGTGCAGGGAGAATTCTGGGAACAGTTGGATGGACAACACTGGGTGTTTGACTGACAATGTTGTACTGTAAATACGGACAACACCTTAAAGAAGACCTGACAGCGCGACAGAGTAGTGACCTAGAGGCGTGATACGCTTACGCTAAAAATAACCAGTTATTTTATATATATATAGGCCAGTTAAATGATCAAACTGGTATATTCTGATAACAGCACCCTCGATGCTTCCGTTGTAACATTCTATAGAAGTGCTAGAAAATCAGTTTTGGATTTATTTCAAATAATGTAAAAATATGTAATGGATCATTGTTATTCTGCTGATAATGCCATCTATTAATTGTCTGCTAACCTCAGTGTTAATTGGAAGGTGTGTAATGTGTGATAAAAGTGCAGTTCGCAGTCTGCCTGGGGAGGCGAGTCGTGCCGGGTTGGAATATGGGGCGGCACATGAGGGACGCTGCTTTGATTATAGCATAGCAAAATAAGAGTGTCTCACACGCAGCGTCAGTTACTTACAGACGCACATCCAAGGTCCTGTCCTTCCAATTCCCTGGGAATGACCTGAGATCAACAGCATTATTCCCTGGTTAATCTCAGGCTGAAATTAAAAGTAGATATATACCCACCTGCCAATATCTGGCCCTTTTCCAGTTATAGAACTGACCTAAGACACTTGTCTGTTTGAATTCATGATTTTTTTTTTTGAGCTATGAAAAAACATTATACAGTTTTTTGGTCCCATCTGTTCAAAGCAATCGACTAGAAACTAAAAAAAAATCACCTTATTATTATTTTGTTAACATGCAACCATAGGTGTCATAAACATTGCAAAGAAGCAGACATATTTGTATGAAGTCGACTGCTGTCTCAGTGATAAGCTACAATTAACACATTATTTGACTGGTTTCAGGTTCCAAAGAGAGGCAATGGAGCTGCTGCCTGTAAGGAACGGCTGGAGAAATACTGCAGAATCCAGACTACAGGGGGCAGGTATGATGGGATTAGGGGGCCTGTCTGACCAATCAATGGTACAAGGGAAATAAAACAAACAGACAAACTAACAAGTGTTGTGGGGGTTAATCCCCCTCATAGATTTCGTTGACCAAAAAGGAGGGGGGGGGGGGGTGTCTGCAGGTAGGTTTTGCTGGTGTGGGGGCTCGTACTCGGCTACATGCCTGACTTTAAGAAAGGTACTTTATGCAGTTTGTGCCAGTAAAATATCTGTTTGTGTGAATGGGTAAACAAAGAGATACATAGGATTCGAATCTGCAATGAAACGCTACACATCAAAGGATAATATTTTTAAGAGATCCACTCACGTGCTTGCACCAGTTTACCCCTGTCTGTCTCATTCCAAACTATGATAAAATCATGCGATTAAATAACAGCAGCCTCTCAGAGAGCGAATGGTCCCCCGATGGAAGCCAAAGCCTGCGGTTCCTCTCAAATGACACTTCTCTCGTCACAGATCACCGGGAGCCACCGTGATTCACTGCCGGTCTCAGGGCATTGGGCATGGGATCTTCACCAGCTTGACCCAGGATCTCATGATCATTGTCCCTTGTGTCCTGTAGGTGCCCTACAAGCCCACCAAAGCACCGTGTGACAATCGCAGAGCTGCAGTGGCACCTCAGACACAAAGTCCGCATTTCCCCCAATCACAGACAAGCAACACATGCCTCGATCCCGCCGAAGCAGATTGTCTGCGACTCAATAATCTGGTTACGAAACAATGCGGATTCCACACGCAGCTCGCCATTCGTTAGGGACTTTGCGGCGCCTCTGAAAATGACTTACCTCTGCTAGTGTCTCTCCGTTTTGAGGCAGATGTATTCATTTATTTGGTAAGGAATTAGTGACAGAATGTAGGAGGCACAGAATAATTTACCCCTGTGTATTTACATCACACGTGTGCCCGATATTAAGTAGGTTGTGTTTTCTAAGTAATGAAATTGAGGAATTTTCTAAATTAAATCAGCGGGCAAATTAATACCCCTTGGGGGCATCCCTAGATTTTGTATGTATTAAAGTCCTATTTTGTGTAATTTATTTAGTTTCATATGGACTAAGCGAGCCCATTGGGCCATAATCTCCTGAATGTTTGGCATATATATGTTGCTGTCTCATCAAAATGGGGCTTTGGCATACAAATATCCTGAACAGCCAAAATGACCTCTGTCAGAGTACACTGGCTTCCACGTTCAATTTGCATTCGATGGAATCCTATACGATGGGAAGGTAACCGGAGGACTCGCCGACACAGAGATTTCAGCCAGGAAAAGTGCGGAAAAAGACTTTTAATGATGTCCCCTGTACAAACACCATCATGCAGCTTCAGAGAGTGGCAGATGTGACCCGACAAAAACAAAAAAAAACAGGAACAGGAAGACAGGAAGGCTAAAAGGTGGAGAGGCGAGAGAAGCATTAAAAAGGGGGGGGGGGGCATAAATTCATGCTAAATGCAATGAAAACGCGCTGATTAATCAAGAAGTGAATCTGTGAGGGGATTCTCATCAACCGCCGTGATTGCGTGAGGCACCGTGGCAGACCATTTATTGCGCTTCCATCATCTTTATCGGGAAGAGGAAGAAGGAAAGAAAGTCTCGTATTTTGAGCAGACCACGGACATGTTTCAGAGTAGACACTTAATATTCTACTTAATCAGTTTGTGTGTTTCAGAGGAAACACTTAATTGTTTTTTTTTTTTGCGGTCAATTCCTGACAAATGAGCGCCACCTCTGAAGGCGCATGGCATGCAGAACAGCTGTGGCGGCTAATGCGTGATGCACCCAGACGTTTGATTAAATATCCATCGCACATGTTTGCCCCTCGCTCGTTCGTCACACATCAATATTTAATGAAAACAGAAGACTTTTACCCAGAGCCACGGCGCCTTCCAATTGGATGGGCGCTTGTTGAAGAAACTACCGGAATCAGCAGGCCCTGCATTCACGGCGCCTTGCTTGTTATTTCTGAGGTGTGCGCCTCTACTTCTGGAAAACAAAGAGACACACACACATCTGTTCACGTGTACATTTAGTGAGCGAGAAAAGATGCGCGCAGGAAACAGCGAGGCGAATCGAACCTCTGTGGCGGTATTAAATTAAGTATGATTTGGGAATAGAGAACGTCGGCTGCTCGGTTCCTCTCTAGCTCTTCCAAGCTTTTCATTTTATAGATAATCAACAGTCAGCGAAGAGGGAGGCTGCCGCCTCTTAAAAATGCCACATAATTGCAACTTTTTAGCAGCTTATTTGTTGTCTGTGATTGTATTTCTAGGTGCTGAGCACAGGCTTTCAGTGTTTTCAGTCTCTGTGATCCTGCAGTGGTGTATTCCATGAGAGAACAGCTGAGAATGCAGTCAGGACCATGCTGTCATCCAGGTCCTGGAGTCCACGGCCTGGTGACCTTACTGCGTTTCCCGTTTAATTAGCCAGAATAAAAACAAAAAAAAAATAACAGAGATGCTACAGCCAGAATAGTGAAAAAGAACCAATGGGCGGAACCGGTCAGCTGGCTATGAATTCAGACGGGTGACGAGGGGCCCTGCTCACACAGCCTGTCCGGCATGCTGCCCACATCCACGGGATGTCGGGGGACATTGTTCTCGCTTGAGCTGTGGCTTCTTTGGCCTTTTTGCTGGTGAGCACAGTCTAAATTCGTGACTCCACATTTCCAGCACTGTAACAGTCCATAACAGGTGCCTCAACTTGGAAGGGCCGTGCGATGAGACCGGGCGGCAGTTTGAGACGGCAGAGTGATTTCTCTTTGTGCCAAAACGTAAAGTGTTAAACCAGTGCTAAAATTCCACTTATCTTATTGAAATGGCAGTGCTAAGCTCTCCATCCCAGGATTCTCTGGTGTCCTTTGTCACCAGGACGAAATTGCAAATCCGAAACAGACCCATAATGCAGTACCAGACTGCTCCACATCTGCACCAGGACCCCTTGTTCTACTGACTGACAGACAAGAAACACCTGGATGCCCCCCAAGGCAGTTGGATATCACTCCACCATCTTAGCCATCCTGTTAGAAGGTCCCGGTAGTCAGTGCTTGCCCCTCAAGACCCCGGCCCTCATCCTCTCATCTCAAGACCCCAGCCCTCATCCTCTTCCCAAGACCCCACCCCTTTCATCTCAAGACTCCGCCCCTCATCCTCACATCTCAAGACCCCGCCCCTCATCTCAAGACCCCGCCTCTCATACCCTCATCTCAAGACTCCGCCCCTCATCCTCACATCTCAAGACCCCGACCCCTTTCATCTCAAGACCTGCCCTTCATCCTCTCATGCCAAAGCCCTGCCCCTCACCCTGGCAGCAATGAGTGGCAGGGGGTCTCTCAATAATGCTTGCGCCATCCTTAGTGTGAGGCCATAGGCGATTTTAACAGGGGCTGCAGGGGTACCTACTGGTCAGCTGAAAATGCTATTTGAACATATTAAGTTCAATAAATTCAAAATACATGATAAAATTATATTTGAATATGTATAATAATAGTTTCTTGTAAAGTATTTACAATTTTGTTTACTTTTTTACAAATTTGTTTATCTGAGTAATGTTTGTCTGTAATGAATGACTACTTAGGCTCCCTCACGTTGCACCCCCTGGGAGAAAAGGCTCAAGTCGCCTGTGGTGAGGGACAAATATTCCATAATATTCCACCACATAAATAACCGTGGCGGGACATACACAAGTGGACATCTCTAGCAGGCAGACTGGAGAATGCCTGATAGGATTCTGCACTGCCAAAACAACAGGCAGTTTTAAAATGTAGTTCACGTCCCTTCAATCAGCGGCAATTACTGGCCCTAACAAAAGGGAACTAATTGTTGGCCAATTTGCAAATGAAACTCATGTCTCATCCCCCTCCTAGGAGCCTGCGCCTCCCAGACCCCGCCTCTCGGTTCGGGCCGCGGGTCACATGGCGGTGGCCGGCCACCCTGCCGCGACGTCGGCGAGACGGAGTGCCTCTTTATCTAATTACGCTTAACTCTGGGAGACTCGGCCTGATTAACATATAATGCCACGGTAAACAAAACGGCGGCGCATTATTAATTAATGGCTGCGAGGGCAGCGGAATGCGGTCCAAGGCGGGCCTCGGAGAGGCGCCGAGCCAGGTCTGAAGCGGTGCCAAGGCGAGTGCAGCTGCTTTAATGGAAACCTGGCACGGGCGCGATCGGAGCGTCGCGCTGCATTAGCGGAGAGCAGAGAGGCGCGGAGAGAGAGCGCAGGGAGCGCAGACAAGACGCGGCCAAAAAGAAACAAAAACGCAACACGATTAGATCTCTCTCTTTCAGCTCATTAATTGTTTAAGATACCCTCATTTTCCTTTGTGATTTTAACATCCTTTTAATTGGGAAATGATTCTCGGAGTTTTGGGTGATTTTTATTTATATCTCTTTTAATAAATTCACTTTCATTTGATCTTTTTTTAAAAAGTTCTGCGGTGTACATTTTTTCCTTTTCTCTAAAGCATTTTAAATTAGGAAAAAAAAGTTTTTAATACGTTGGTAATTTTTATGCCTGTCAGGTGTGGGGATGTCGTGAAAGTCGTGTAAATATTAAATCTACATTACAAACATTTCATTATAAATCTGAAAAAAAACAGTTATTAGTCTGTTTTTAAACTCCCTTTGTTTTAATTGCAGCGCCTTTTTATTTAAGAGAAAGCGAATCAATTTCAATATTTTGCATTTTGTGTCCTTGTGAGTTTTTTTCCCTTGGACTGTAGACAATGTCAGTGTGACACTCGTCATATTAAGGGGGGCATTTTCTTTTATAAATGGGCTCTGCCTCCCAATGAGAGAGCAATTAAAGCGAGCATCTTTGGGACACAGAAGATACTGATTACCCCAGAGTGAAGAGGGTATATTTAGTATCTGTTCTGCTCTTCCTCCGCTTCCCCCTGGCACCCAGAGCCACAGGCGGCACCCGTGCACGTACGTGCCTGGTTTCACATGGATTTCCCTAAAGGCACTGCCTCCATTTCCTACCTCCCCCCCCCCCACAAGCCTCCACCCTCTCCAAATCACAACTAGGGCCAGAGTGAAGCCGTTCTTCCTCACATGGGACCATCCCTTAACCCTAGAAGGGGCTGTGATGAGCAGAGGAATGCCATCACTGTCACACAGCGGCGAAGTCTTGTTTCTGTCTTTCGACACCAGCCATGGAACAGGAAACCCCTCCTGCCGCTCCTTCCCCCCCCCCGAACAGCTGTCCTCCCGAATCTGTGTCGCTTTATCGTCTGAGATATCATTTATTTTTATTAACGCCCTGCCACATCCGCCGTGCACCAGACGAGCGTCCGGTGGAAAGGCAGGCAGAGAGAGGGGGAGCGAGACAGAGAAGCAGACAGCCATGCTGAAAGAATCGGAGCTTACAGCAAAAGGTCAAGCGCTCCTGCCTCTCGAATGTCCACTTGCTGTCTGGTTTTAATCCTCACACATCACAGGCAATTTGAAAGACATCAGTGGAGCTTTTCTGTCGTTCGGCCGCGACCGAGACGGGAGGGTAGAGCCAGGCAAGCTGCACGGAATACTGGAAGGATGCGGTCTCCCCATGAGTAAAGGCGCATTTTACAAGTATGACCGCAGGCCTAAAGTAAAGCAGACAAAGACCCGAAAGGCAGCCGCAGGGATTCTGGCGGGGGAAGCCCGAGCCGCGGCGTTACCATTTCAGATAAAAAAAAATCCCGGTGCCCGGATGCAGAACCTGGCTCGCGTTCATCATGGCAGCAACTGTACATCTTTGATTTATGAGGTGCAAATTTTCAAGACACAGACACAGGGAGAGAAAAAAATCCTGCCGTTTCCCTTGAACAGGCTGTTGGGGGGGGGATAAAATAATGGCTTTTAGAGAACACCCTTGTGGTTTGACGTTGCCCAGCCTGTGCCAAAACTCACCATGGATTTCCATTGCTTTTTGTAAAATTTACTCTTTTATTCAAGTTCAGTATTCATACACAACTAGAATTTTATGCACTCTCTTGCTATTCAGAGTCGATTTCCACTTTGGCCAATTAAATTATGATTTAACTCAGTGAAGGTAACTGAAACTTCTGCCGCTTGGCACATTATGACTATATACACATTTCAGGAGGTGCTTATTGGACAGATATATAACAGGGATTTTGTGCTGAAATATGTCATGAAATGTTCTTTCCTCAATATTTTGGTACCACTGCAGTCCAAACATCCCAGGAACCACATCCTACCCAGAATTTCTGCAGATGTTAGGCATCGATTCTGAAAGCCAAGGAAACATTGGGGCAGAATCTGCAAAGCTAGGTACACCTGGGCAAAATATCTCCTTAACTTGACCTACATTAGAAGCAGCTTGACTGTATCATTTATGTGAAGAAGATACTTCTACAGTCTCCCATCAATGTCCAATGTCTTTGGATTCAGTAATACAGAGAAAGCCATCTGAAACAATGACTTCTTCTGCAGCTTTAAACCAGAATATTGTCAATCAAGAGAAAACAGGACAGCGGAAGGCGACAGATCCCTGGGCTGCAGAATGTAAAGACGACCGTTTCCAAGATCTGACATTAGATGAAATGCAGACTACATTCCAGGAAAAAGTAAGCTTTGTTTTCTCTGTTAGTTCTATATTGGTTTAAGCAATGTGATACTCTCGACCTTATAATAAATAAAGTTGTTTAAAGATATGCGAAGGACTCGATGCTGTTTGTCCGCAGAAGTTTGGAACTGAGCAGATGTGTGAAACTTTTTGGAATGCTTCCAGAATTTGTTAGAGGACGTGGGCTCTGTAGATTGGCACTAACTGGCAGAATAACATGCTTGCAACAGAGAACAGCTATTAATTAAAATCTTTGCCCAGAAAATAATCTCCAGAGTAGCCTTGTTAATTACGACTAATTTCGGCAAGGTAGCAAACAACGTAGCCCTCAAATGGTGCAGGTTCTTTCCATGGCAACGGCATGCTTTTTGAGTGTATGCATCATGTGACCTTCCGAGGCTCCTCCCCTTGTCAAAGTAGTCCTGAGCTTTCTGTTCTTGACTAAACTAGTTTGCTTGTCCCCCCATTGATTGCACCCTTTTACTCAAAGGGGTCAAGTCTTCATATCCCAGCTCTGATTTTCCCGACGCTGCCGCTCAGCAAGTGGGAGGAACGGGGGGATAATATTGCATTCGATGGCAGATGGATAACATGCTTTGACATGCTGCCTTGGAGAGGCAGTTCAAAGCTGTTTTTGAGGTCAAAACTGAAAACACATGGTGTTCAAACAAAGCAGAGGATTCCTAAAACAAATATTTGGGAAATTCCGATAAAGGCAGCCGGAAATGAATGAGTCCATCAATCAGAAAAATAAATTAAATATATATCACCCCAAACAAACAGGTTTCATGCATCAAAGGCGGCTTCAGTGCATGTATGTGTATATTTAAAATGACTAATTGTGCATTTTTTGGTGTTTTTTTCTGATAGATGCGTGCAAACTCTAGTGTTGTTCGGCAAGCCTTACAGACCCTTGATGCCAGCCACAGCGGCTCTGTGTCCGTGAAGGACCTGAAAGTCGCCCTCTGTGACTTCCTGTTTCCCATGAGCGATGAAACTTTCCTAGCATTGCTGAGCCGGTAAGAGCGGGGAACTTGGAATGTGAGTGTATCACTCACTCGTGTGTGCGTTGTTTTGTACCAAGTGCTCTTTGTGTCATATGGTACCTGCATGATGAAACAGATTTGGGGTCAATGCGACTGGACCGGTGTCATGGAGCGAGTTTCTAGCGTGGGTCTGGGATACGGCCAAGGAGGGGGGGCAGGCTGAGCCTGCCAGGTAAGCTTACAGCAGAGAACGGTTTATTTGTCCACTGTGGGTAGGGGAATGACCTGACAGGCTGACCTTTCATGTTACACATTTTACACACAGCCGGCATTTGAAATTAGATGCTCAGTGACAGACGTTAATTTAATCCTTATCTCTCACTTTCCGAATATCTCCCCCTCTCACGGAGGAAGTCCGGTCCAGGAACTTCCTGTGAGATCCAGCATGACCTCAGCCCTACCCAAGCTGAAGGAGCATGCTGCTTCAGACCAGGTACAGTAAACCACATGGGGGGGGCACCACCCAAGGCCCACCTCTGAACACATCCTCCCAGAATTCCTCAGTTGACAGATTCCTTACTGCAGTCATTTTCGATTTTTCTCAACTTTCCCAAGGTGCTCTAAAATGCCTACTAAACATTTATAATACATTTCTTAATATCGCATGTCCTACTTTACTGGGAGGTGGGAGGGTGATTTTACCTCTGAGGTGTCAAGTTCCCTGGCGCTTAAAAAATAAGTACATAGTAAAAAGATGCCTGACCTGTCATTCATTTTGCTGGTAGACCTGTAACATTTTTCCCTTTGACTTGTAATGCATACGTTTGAAAATACCTCCATTACGTTCCCTAATGTGTAGCTTATGGAAAATAGTCTATATTTATTCATGGTTTGATGATCCAAACGCACAACAATAATAGCATTCCAAGTTTTAAACTGTGTGAAGTATATTATAAAAATGGATCACACATTTCTGGTGGATATTTTTAATGGCATAAAATCACCTAGTGTCTTAATAATCAATTCTATGAGTAACAAATCAAACAGGGATTCACTGAACACCAGCCAGTAATGAGGTTTTCAAGCAGGTCTGCTGCAATCCAATTCTTTATCGGTGCTCTAGGGAGCACAACTGAGGCTTTGAGGACGTGCTTAGATTCACAATGCAATTCAGCATTTTAATGCTCGGCTAATGCTAAAGAACCTTTAATGTGTCATCTCTCCATGGGGAAGAAAAATACCCCACTCCCACCCCCATTTTATTAATTAATTTCTTCTTCAGAATGACCTACCATGTTTTGAGAGACGAATCTGACAGGAGCTCCCGCTCTCCGGCGCCATTCAGTGTTTCGGCATCGTCTGATTGGAGTCGGGGACGTGGAGGTGGGGGGGTGCCCATGGTCCCGAGGGCTGAAGTCCTGCAAGTTTAAAAGACACTTTTCAATCAACGGCGTGTTGACACCCACAGCTGCTGAGGACTTAACTTCGCCGCCAATCAATGGTGCTAATGAAGCAGCCAGGGTCTGCATTCACCGTTGCATGCTGATAGACCGGGACCTTTTTGATCGGTCCACGTCTGTAACACGCAAAGACAACCCTCGTCTGAGAGCTTACCCGGTGGGCATGCTGGGTAACGGCGTCTGATCGGAATGGCAGGTGGATGAGGTGCCCCCTGGACCTGCCTAATGGGCTAGTAAATGAATTATTTACTTGCTTAGCAAATGCAATTACCAGCAGTGACTTGCTTAGCTCGCAGCCTTGCCCTTCTTTCGATTTATGTGGATATTTACACGCAGTTCGAGTTAAGCGCCTTTCTCAAGGGCATGCTGGGATCTCCCCTACCGGATGCTATGTGTGCGTGCATCGCTGAGGCCAGAGGGCGCTTCTTACAGAGGCCCGTGAAATGGGCATGTCTGACAGACGTGTCCCCTGCAGCTCACCGAGCGGGGATAGCAGGGCCGTGTGCGCTGGCCTATTCCGAGGCCGGATGGCCGTCAACGCTAATCGGGGGACCCGTGGATTGTAATGGTCGGTCCTGACGCGATTATGCCTCTATGCCAGGGAAACCAAAAGAAGGGGAGTGTGGCATGGGTGACCTATCGGGATGAAGTAGAGCCAGTGGGGAATGCATGGACCACTGTAAGCTAGCCAGCTAAACCGGTCTAGTGAAGCTTCTAGTTGCTGTAGATTCAGTTGCTCTTCTGTTTGCAAGGATTCATGGGAGTTCTGATCTCTGGGGGTCATGCTGAGTCGTGGGGGGACATGTGGGGGAATAAAGGGGAACAGGTGTTTTTGGAGGCTGTCATACGCAGCCAGCCTGACTGGGGAGCCCCTGGGCCTGGATAAGTATCAGAATTATTTTTGGTTCAAATCCCAAAAAGCACCACAGCAAGGTCCTTTCCCCGGGCCGCACCAAGACATGTTAAGCAGTATAACACAGGTAAAGCTGTCGGAACCTTAAGTCGGTGTCTCAAGGCATCGACATCCATGAATACTTGTTAGCCACTGGGGCGATATTCAGAAGGATGCTCTGGCTGAAGGTCTTGAGCTGGGTGAGCATTTCAGCCTTTAGCGACCGGTGCTAATAAAAGCAAAAGGTTTGAGTGACAGACACCTCCCATAAAGAGCGATGCTGCGAGGTAACAATGCATTTCTTGCACCACTTTGCCTTCGCCAGTTTCTGCATGATCGCAGGAATCTTCTGGAGGAGAATCAGATTCATACCCTCGCAGAAGCCCTGGGTTTTAGAGACGGAATAGTCCCCCACTCTGAATCCAAGGCAAACCTCAAAGGTAAGAGTTAAATTGCTCCTTAATAATTCCCATACAGATTTAACTAGGGGTAATTTAACTGGTGGGCCTGTACTATGAAGCGGGGTTACTGGCTTATCGGGGTAACTTGTCGGTTTTAAGGTACCACAGTTTAAATGGACTTAATATTCGTTCACTTACATTT
>JAODLD010000069.1:21896473-21930681 GCA_026781065.1 Mormyrops boulengeri | reverse complement strand
CCCACATTTTTGCTTCCTCCCAACTCCCTGCCAGACAGCCCACATTTTTGCTTCCTCCCAACTCCTTGCCAGACAGCTCACATTTTTGCTCCCTCCCAGCTCCATGTCAGATAGTCCATATTTTTGCTCCCTCTCAGCTCCCTACCGGGTCTCCGAGGACTGGATTGGGAAACACTGCATTACCATGCAGACCGCATGCTGCCATTACCGCATGTTGTCTCTCTGGCCATTCAGGATGGCGATGAGGCACAGTGATGGGGACCATGGCCCCGCCCTGGTCAGGCAGGGGGAGGGGAAGGTAGAAGAGCTGCTGGTGCCAGCGCAGGAGCATGGCTGCCGTGCGGAGGACACCCAGCTTGGCCAGCAGCTCAGCCGGTGACTGGCCCTCCGTACCGAGACACGTGTCTCTCTGGACCTCAGTTACAGTCACCCGAAAGATAACACAGTGTCTGCATTTTTCCATATGGCTTCTCCAGCATCTCCTGAACACCGCAGGCCTGAAATTATGCTTTATTTGCTATCTGTTACGGTTTGAGTACAGGTAAACTGGAAGGCTTCAAGATTGGAGTTAGTGCAATTGGGGGTTAAGGGCCTTGATCAAGGGCTCAACAATGGCATAATTCTACCGGCTTTGGGTTTCAAACCCACAACCCTCACAAGAGGAATGAGTGAATAATCATGTGTAGTGGAGAATTATAGTGTGCAAGTGTGTTATTTTGGAAGAGTATATTTGTGGTGCTGGCGTTGTGCGTGAACATGATTACGCTCCTAGACGAATAGTACAGCGCAGATCACATTCAGCCACACACCTCTTCTCAGTGATTATTGAGTATCTGCGTCACACTGCATATTTGACTCATCTGATTACTGCCTTTGCGAGAGTATCTGTAATGTGACAGGAGCTACATGGAGGTTGAGATACATGACTCCAGCTGGTTCCAGTCCCTCATTGCGACTACAGCAGAGTAACATACAGTGAAGGATGGGCGGAGTCACTCACGCAGAACTGTTCCCTTCCCGTGTCTCTCAGCATGGGGATCCACCTAGATGACGGGCTGCTCTCCTACATGGACGTCACATCCATGATCGATGGCGGAGCCGCTGCGGAATCCGGCCATCGCCAGGAAACACCGGCTGCGAGAGAGAATGCCAAGGGCCCAAGCCTGGAGAACGCCATGTTCCGGCTGCGAGAGCTCGTCACAGCCGCATACGAGGCCCTCCACAAGGCAAGCCCTCTCTGCCATGTGCCTGAAGTAAAAGAGAAAAAGGAAGAGCAGAGGAAGCGAGGAGGAACGCATAGTACAGCGGTCATTTAGGAATGCATACTAGGAATGCATAGTACAGCGGTCATATAGGAATGCGTAGTACAGCGGCCATATAGGAATGCATACTAGGAATGCATAGTACAGCGGCCATATAGGAATGCATAGTACAGCGGCCATATAGGAATGCATACTAGGAATGGATAGTACAGCGATCATATATGAATGCATACTAGAAATGCATAGTACAGGGGTCATATAGGAATGCATAGTAGAGCGATCATATAGGAATGCATACTAGGAATGCATAGTACAGTGGTCATATAGGAATGCATACTAGGAATGCAAAGTATAGCAATTACTACATAGTACATACTAGGAACGCAAAATACAGCGGTTAGTACATAGTACATATTAGGAACGCAAAATACAGCGGTTAGTAAATAGTACATATTAGGAATGCATAGTACAGTGGTTAGTACATAGTACATATTAGGAATGCATAGTACAGCGGTTATTTAGCACAACAGATTCATGTTGCTCTATAACAATAATAATAACAATAATTCGGTCTCATATATCAGCTGTGCAGATTAGCGTGTCGTAGAACACTGAGAATGACGGGCATAAGACTAGAAAAACATTTGCTTTGTCTGTGTGAGAGGTTCATGTGATCGTCAAGCTCGTTATTTACCCAGCAAAGTCAATAGAATTTACTTCAGAAGGAGTGACTGGCACTTGAGATCCTCTCCTACTATAATGATGACTGATGGCTGCCCTTATCATCCTGTCCCATGTCTGTAGACCTTCTCTGCACTCGACAAGAGCAGGAGGGGCCACATCCAGCCCAGGGTGTTCCGCCGTGTTCTTGACCATTTCTGCTACAGGCTCACAGATCAACAGTTTGAGCACCTGATGGACGGACTGATGGTGGACAAGCGGGACGGAATGGTCAGCTGGAAGGCGTTCCTGCATAGCTTTCTCCTGAACGGACACGAGGTTAGACCCACGTGGCCTCTCTTATGCCGACCTTTACTAGAGTCACACCTCACAAGAAGAATGAGTGTGAATAATTGTGAGTAGAGCAGAATTATGGCGTGCGAGTGTGTGATTTTGGAATTTGTGGTGCTGGCATTGTGCATGAACATGATTACGCTCCCAGACAAATAGTACTGCAGATGCATGAATTAGTGTAGGAGATTATGGTTATGAGCGTGAAAGATGTTTGAATATCTGTGACTACATATGGCACGAGTGTGAATGTGCGTGATATTTCATTGGGATGAGTTTATGCCTTTAGGGGAAGTTAATGGCACTTTTGTGCATGTGTGTGGGCTACAGGCAGCACGAGCGAGGAACGAGGATGTGGGGAAGGGTGTGCGCCGAGGTGCCTGCCCACTGCCAGCGAGTGACATCCTGGGCCAGATCCGCAAGGTCGTCTCCTCCCGTCTGCACACGGTCGCCAAGGATATGGTGGACCTCGACCACGCCGGCAACAATGTCATCTCCAAAGAAGACTTCAGGGCAATCTGTGATTGTCACTTCATGAGACTGACGAGCGAACAGGTACAGCCGAAATGATTATTTTTAATAGATAGCACAGCTTGTATATTAAGACTTTATATCAATTTTCTGTTTCAACACAGTTCTGAAGGATAAGCCATCTGTATTGTTGGCACCTTGTGCTACGACTGTGTACAGTCTGTTCAGGGATTTCACAAGCTGAAATAAAAAAAACGACGGCCCCTTAAAACACCACAGACATAACCTTGGTGGGCAGGATGTGAAGGCTCTCACACGCTCTGTAACCGCCACAGTCACCGACCTCACGGCTGTAATACCGCAGCAGACTCTTGCCGCAACCGTAGTGAACATCACAATGACTAAATACCAGTATTTTGTATTGAAATAACTACAGTTGGCAGACTTTTATTTTTGAATTTCTTAATTTTTTTTTTGCCTTGGGCACATTGCCAAAAACACATCTACTGGGCTTAAGCTTGTTTTTTTCTTAATTAAGGGACTAAATCCTCATTTGTTGGCAGTTTTTTTTTTGCCTCCCCCCCATATAAAACCTCACCTTTCTGATTTTCTTTGTTCAGTTTGAGAACTTGTGGAACAGGCTGCCAGTGAACTCACTAGGGAACCTGGAGTACCGTGAGTTTCTCAGGAGCTTCGGTAGAGGAGTGACCGAGGGGCCTAGGAGCAGCGGTGGGGTCGCTGTCACGGGCCCCCCGACACGGAGAACCCCTGGGTTCCGACAGCGCCCCAAATCCACCTCCTCTTCCATCCGGAGCTCTAAGGTAGAGTGTTTGGATCCTCACACAACCAATGTACAGACATCTATGTCTGTACACCTAGGTGGGATGCTCAAGTTTGGATGAGGCGACATGATTTTTTTATCCATTATACATTTTAGACCAAAAGTCTTAGGCAGTCATAGGAAATGTTTAAAGCTGTTTATCTGGGTAGGAGGTGTATATTTACTCAGAACAAGAAACAGTTTAATACTAAACATAATGCAATAAGCGTAACTATAAAAACTAACAAGAATTTCTCCAGTTCTCCGAAAAGTTCCTGATATTCTGTTGGATGGCTAGATGAACACTGATTCAGGTCCCAAACCTCTCCTCAGGGGCACCTCAGCCATTCGATTTCAGTACTGACTTAACTACATGAATTTGTTTAAAAAGGTCACTGAGGTATTGATTAGCAGTAGCGGTTGAGTAGCCCATTATACGTTTCACAATCATCTTTTGCCTGCCTTCAGTGCAGAATGTGGCTTTTGACTGGCACACGCCAGTGTGCCTTTTCCCCAGTTTGAGCATCACTACACTGGTTACCGCTGCATTTTAGAACTGATTTTAAAGTTTTATTGCAAGTTTTTAAAGCATTGAACGGCCTAGTGCCTCATTACCTATCAGATCTGCTACATTATCACACCCCTCTAGATCTCTCCGATCTGACAGCCAGCTTTCGCTAACCACTCCTAGGGCAGGACTGAAGAGGTGGCGAGCACGCTTTCGTGATGGCAGCCCCAAGAAAGTGGAATGCCTTTCCTTTATACGTCACATCTGCCCCAACGCTGTTTTTAAATCACATCTGAAAACCTGTTTATTCTCGCTGGATTTTAACAGTGTATAAAATGTATTATCTGTGTTTGTACAGTAGCTGTAGCTTTATTGTATGTAAATGCCTGATGTCTGTTTCTTATCAGTCCAGCACTTTTGTCAGCTACTGCTGCTTTCATTGTGCTTCATAAATAGATTTATTTGATTTTTATTTGAGTAAAAAAAAAATCATGGGTCTGTTGGATGGTTGCCACAAATCCTGGGGTGACTAGGAGAGGCTGTGAAATGGTTAAGCTGACATCATAGTTTTACCTCATCATTTTCTTGGACTTCTGCATAGTAATGTATATGATTTACAGCAATGCAAACTTTATCCAGAAATTAGGTTGTTAAAAATGCTCTTTACTCCTCAGCTGAAAGTCGTTATAGTAGAAGGGCAAAAGGAGAGAGAAGGTATATATTTTGCTTTATTCGAAGCAGAGTGTACAGTTTTACCACATAACGTGGCCAGATACTCACTGATGTTTTTAGAGCCCCACTCCCATTGGCTGGCTACTCCTGCTAGCCAAGCCCCCTCGGCAGAGCCCCCCTCCCATTGGCTGGCTACTCCTGCTAGCCAAGCCCCCTCGGCAGAGCCCCCCTCCCATTGGCTGGTCACTCCTGTTAGCCAAGCCCCCTTGACACAGCCCCCCTCCCATTGGCTGGTACCTGATATGTATGTTGCACCTCCCCTTTCAGCCGGCGGAGCAGACCGGACGACCATGCTCGAGCAGGGAGAGGAGCACCCCTCCGGCGAACTGCGAGAGGGCGGAGTGCAGTCTGCGCAGCCGGATGCACGCCTCCTGGAGGGAGATCCACAGGAGGTGCAGGGAGGTGGACAGAGAACAGCTCGGGGAGGTCAGCATGGAGCAGTTCCTGGGTACGGCCTGCATTAGCATAGGGCACTTCTCACTTTAATATGCCCATCCAGCTTCCACCTGCTTATCCAATATGGGGGGGGTCCTATCCCAGCATGGGGCCTAGAGATAGGGAACACCCAGCATAGCATGTCAGGCCATCACGGGGCACACACACAGTCACACACTACCTGGAACAACCTGGAAACGCAGTTCACCTATCCACACCTCTTTGGAGGAAATCCAGAATAGCTGGTGGAAACATGCACATCACATGGAGAAAATGGGAACCCCACACAGGCACACAGACCGGGGGAAGGACTCGAACCCCCAACCCTGGAGGCTCGACGGGACAGCAGCACCCACCGAGCCAACTTGTCGCCTTTCTATTTTGATTTATGACTTTAAAACAGACATTGATCCATACCTTGAACTCCTATTCTGTACTTCAGTACGCAATGCTTGTCCTTTTATTTAAAAAGAATGTAGGGTGCAGTAACAGCAATGCCATCAGCGGGACCTACATCAGACTTAAAGAATCTGCAGAAGTCTCCCTTTTCTTCCCCTGTCACTGTGAAACACTGGTCACGGGCGTTTCTTATTTGGATCAGCACAAGAGGCTTCTCCAGGGGGAGATGTTTCTCGTGGCGAGACACTGTTGGCCACTGGGCACCCAGCATGCACTAATGAGCCCCCTCCCCCCCACACACACCCCCTATCGACTCCGAATACTGCTTGATCTACCCGGCGTGTGTAGATCACTTGTCCTCGCTGTCTTGGACTGGTTTCATCCGGCCAGTCCAGTTCTGTTCAGCCATCCGAATGAAAATACTTTCCCAAGCGATTTTCCTTCCCCCCCGCCATTACTCCCCCTCCCTCTCTTTGCCATGCTGCGTGGCGAGCACAGCGTTTAGCATGTCCCCTCCGGGGTCCCCTGGCGCGACAGCGTACATGATGAGAACGAAGCACGTGACTCGATCCGCTGGGGCCGCGCCACAAGCTGCTGTACCCCCCCCCGCTGACTCCCTTACGCCCTTGTTACGGCTGTTAACAGGAAGATGCACATGGCGGGATGGGGAGCGCATAACGTCAGGGGTGTGGGGGCTACGCTTCCCTTGCATGGTACTAATTAGGGTGCTCCATCCACAAGCGTTTCCGCACATTCCTTTATGAAGTGAGACAAGAAGTCTGGACACGCAAGAGCGTCACGCACGCGGAGCGACTGTCCGTCTGCTGTGCTTATGACCGTCCACGGTGCTGGACAAATGAGTGTACCAGGTGCACAGACATTCTGCTTTCTGTCCACCAGCCATAATGGAGGAGCTTCAGCTGAAATCCACTCCGCTGGAGATCCAGCAGCTGGCCAGTGAGGGCGGCGTTGTCGATGTCGGCGGCACGGTCTCCTACCCAGAGTTCCTACGTCACTTTATCCTCACCCCGAAGGCGCAGAGCAAGCACGCTTTCCACCGGCCGCAGGTCCACGTGTCCCGGACACCGGTAGGAAGTTTCTCTGTCACGGCTGGTACCATCAGGCCTAAGTATCACGCGGCTTTGACGACACTCCTAAATAAGCGAGAGTTTATCTTTCCTGGCTCTTCCCATATTATTACCACACACCATAAGGAGGTAACTGACACTGAGAAGCAGTAAAACCTGGCTGGTTTAAATAGTAACACGCTGGGCGCCAGCATCAAACCCCTTGTTGGCTGATCCCTGGAAGTGGTGACGCGTGAGATTTTACATGCGAAACATGGCTGTCGAGGAGAATCGCATGCAGAACAAAGAACTAAGCATGAGTTAGGACTGGAAGATTCTATCAAGACGGTGAGGCAGGCCCCTAAGCTGGATTGCAGCATGGCAGAACCGCATGCCGCAATGCTCCCTGGCCTCAGCTTCACCTTCCCCTTTGCTGCTGTGGTCCCTACAAAGGGAGCCGAATATGACCGTCCAGTGACGTTACATCAAGAAACAACAGGTCCAGGTCAGAATGTCAAGATGCAGCCAGTCGGTAAAACCGGCAGAACAGGTCATTTAGAGCAGTGACAATAGGTCACATGGGTTGGAGTGTCATTAGAGCCGTCCAATGGGAAAGCGAGGGTCACAATTCTGGAAGCCCAGACAGCTGCCTTTAATTTCAGAGAGGAAAGGCATTCAAGAAATGAGGCAATGTAGAAAACCGGTCAAATGAATAGTGCAAGAAATAAAAAGCGGCATGAATTCCCACAGACCAAAGTAAAAAAAAAAATATAAAGCAACAATGGGTGCACTGGGGAAATAGATTCTATGCAAATTATTTGTAAGCTTATTAAATTTCCAGAACAAAGGAGCACATTAGGCAGTAGCAGAGCCTCTGTAGAGCCTGACCCGAGAGCTGCGGCTTTAACCCGAGTCGCTTTGTAGGCCCTCCCAGTGTGCCCGGGGACACATTCTCTTACCGCATGCTGGTCCCTTTCTGCCCAGATGCGTCCCGGGGTACTCAGCGGACAGTGTGTGGACGCTATGCTGAGGATGCAGGGCCAGATTCAGAAGTTCTGGAGGGGCATGAGGCGGAACTTTGTCACTCTGGACCGGAACCGGAGCGGCAGTATCTCCCTCCAGGACTTCCGAAAGGTGCGCAGAGCCCTCTAGGAGCGCTTCTAATGCAGTCAGAGCCAGCACTGTAGCAATCACTCATGCATATGCTAAGTGCATTCGAACACGGATTCCCCTTTCAGACAGTACACACAGCAAATCTGTTCATGCTGTAACTCAAATAGAATCCCATCTAAACGAGGGCCTCAAAAAATGGTGTCAAATACAAACATGTTTCCCCTGCATGAATCAAGCTATAGGCAGAATTTGCTTGCATTCAAGTGTGTCTCGAATGTCTTTGATGTTTTTAAGGAACCCTGCGTTCTGCTGTCATGGGTACCAACAGAAGCCAGTCACACAGCGCACAGAGTTACTGCTTAATATAAATGGGATGTGAAAATAGCTAAAAACCTTGTTTTGTGTCTCCCTGTCCTGTAGGTGTTGAGTCGGTTCGGTGTCGACCTTTCTGAGGAGGAATTCTTTCATCTCTGTTCCTTCTTTGACAAGAATATTTCAGGGCAGATATTCTACAATGATTTTTTTGTGTACTTTTTTTAAAATGAGCTGGGAGCCAAGGCTGCCCTTCCCACTGTGCGGCTGATCACTGTCATATCACAATGGCCACGTTAATATTTGATGGATTTTTCAGCCGAGGGGCTACGCTGTTTGTAGCCGACAGAAAACCTACTTCTGTAACTCCCAGCATCCTCCTAAAATGTGGGAATCACGAGCCACAAAACTACTGAACTGAAAAAATACTTTTAAATATCACACTGATGTCCTTCTATAAACAATCATGCCTCACCTGAATTATCGTGGCAGTTTCATGAACGAAATATTAAATTACAAAGTGGTATATATAGCTAGAGTATGCAAGTGAATTTGTATCTTTACAGTTTTCTAATCCCAAATTTGAACATTAAACTGATATTATCCTTATATATCATCTGTGAAATATTCTGCCTGGCCTTTTTTTTTTTTTGTTAATTGCTTCGCATACTGGATGAAAAGGGTGTTTAACGGAGGCTGGTGATACACAAAACCACTGCACTGCACTTTAATAACGTGGCAGGAGAGAGATATTATAGAAAGTATTACGGATACCTGAACATGAAAGAAAGTCAGCAATGCTTAACTCTTTCTATAGAGACAACCTTAATAACAAACTCTAAGCTATCTAGGAGCCGCATAATCTTAAGAATAAATTGCGGTATATCCCCCAGGATTACTAATGCAAGTACTCAAATGAAGCTTTTTATTGGAGTGCGTGTAGAACGGGGAAAAAAATCACTATATGAAGTAGAAAATCACTTTTTACAGATGGAAATTAGGTTTTGTACGAATTTAAGATAATTGATTAAAATTCGGGATCCGTCAACTCTTTCCTAACAGCAAAGTGTTCTGGGTAAATTTAAATGGAATACAATAGGTACAAATAAGAGAAACTCAAAAACAGACACGTAACCCACCAGTGAACATGAGGTTTAATTTAATTAGCATCAATCCTTTTTCTGGAAACCAGAAGAACTGAACTGCATGTAGGATGTACATAATAGTTCTCACCTCCTGATGCACTAACATAGTTCATATTCAATATTAAAAGTTTTTTTTTTTTTTGCTGAAGGGATTATAAAATATCATACATTATTAAATCGAAACATTTCAACAGTGTCTCAAATGAATTACACAGCACATAAATTATCAGAGAAAAAAGCATTAAAAAAAAAAAAAAAACCAGAACGGCATGCTCCAAGGAAGTCAGCAAGAAACACTACAGCGAAACTTTAGTTTTCAAGAAGAGCACAGTACCCATAATAAATGCCAACATGGAACATTCTTAAAGTGTTTGTGCCAGCATAAAAGTAACAATCATTTTAAGTGCTTGCTGGGAATCAGAATACATAATAAAAAGGATCATTACTGAGCTTAAAATTCAATTCTATCACGATTCATATGGTCCAAATCGCCTAGTAAATGTTATGAATTCATAATAATACTGTACAATGTATGCTGGTAATGGCCACCATTTTGAAACTCACAGGAGCAGATTGTAGCTAGAAGGAGCATTAATAAATTATATAAGGAGCACTAGGATCAAAGTCCAGTTGTACTCTTACCCTGTCAAACACACATTGCGTATAAGTTATTAGGGAGAGTGTGATCTTTGAAGTACTTTAATAAAAGCCATGTTTACAGTGGTTGACCTGAACAGAAATTTGTGCAAAATAGGTGAGCAATGGTAACAGTTAAACAGACTCAGTCCACATACAGTACAAGCATATTCTTACTACCATTTTTAAAAAGGAAATTCCATAGCCATTAACAATTCCAACCATTGCATTAAACTTTGAAATACCATATCCGTTTAACCAAACACAGACTAATTTGCAAGGAACAGAAGTATTTGGAAAAAATGCCAGACGTTATTTGGAGCAAAGATATTTATTTTAATTTATTTATTACATTACAGGTGAAATATTAAATAAATTACTTAAACATTTTCCCCACTACTGAGCGATACATTAAAAGTATATTTTAACAACTGGAATGTTGTTATTAACTTTCTGGAAGTTGTACTAAAAACACCCACAAAGAAAGTATTCAGCCTTCCGGAATGAGCCATCTTTCGTGGGAGCCCAGAGATGCACGCCCCAACTCAGAAGACAATTAATACACACCAAACTTCTGATTCCACAGTGTGAAGCACAGCTGAGTAACAATTATCTAAAAAGAGATAACTGCTGGTGACCCTGAAATAAACTTGTTGGCAACATGACACTTCAGCAGAGGATGAGAGGTTGAGCTTATTAGGCACAGGGAAATTACACATAGAGCACAGGAGAGCCCCTCAACACATTTTCAGATCCATAAGAAGCTTACAGAAAGTTTTAATGAATCTCTGGAGAGCAGTGTCAATGTGCTTGACATTCAATTTCACACGGGCCCTGTGGCGTTAGCTTCCTGTTCCCTCCCAGGTCCTCTTTGATCTGCACTTCCCCGGGCCCTCGCCAGCATGGGGACCATCAAAACCGGGCCTCGAGAACTCACGGTGCGGGGGGAGCCGATCCCGCTACTTACTAGGGTCGTGGCCGCTCGGGTGGCGAGGGGGGTCGCCTCCCGGAACCTGGAGGGGTTCAGGACCGCCGGAAGGTTCCGCACTTTCGCAAAACCTTCGGAGGAGCGCCGAGCAGCTGGTGCAGGGGAAACGGTGTTTGTGCATCCGTCGAATCAGGGACAGTGGAAACGCGCAAGGAGGATACCCTGGGGAAGCGGCGTTTGTGCATCCGTCGAATCAGAGACGGCGGAAACGCGCAAGGAGGATACCCCGGGGAAGCGGCGGGGAGGAGTCGAGAGACGCCACTACTGAGCCTCTTTTCACAGAGTCTGGATCAACGGGAGGAGGCGAACGACTTTCCAAGCCGAGAGACTGCCACAGGGGATTGTCAACTAACCAAAGTCAACAGAGGTTTAAAAACATCGCTCTTCCGGAGGACAGAGATCATCGCGCAATAGTGCTGAAATCATTTAAAAAAAAGAAAAAAAAGATAACAGAGACGGTACACAACACAGCTGCACACGTGGACTCTACAGGAAGCTGGACTGCAGCGGTCATCATGGACGCAGTCCGACGGAACCTTGCATATTTACAAACTGTCTCCCACCTACCCTGCCCAGTGCCTTATCTGTCGACTGACCAAACCCGTTACCTGTCGGGGTCTGTAAGGGGAGGAGGAGGAGCAAAGGGAGGGGGCTTTTCTCAATCATGTACTCCTCGGAGTGGGCAAGTCGAAGACTATGGGCGGGTTCATGGGTTGGAAGTTGACCGTGCAGGCAGAGGCGTTGATGAAGGTGGTGACACCATCAGTCATGACTCCATAGCCTGTTGAGGAGAAGAGGAGGGGAATGACGGGGGGGAGGACAAGCACAAGCATGCCATTTTTCCATCTCTTCACAGCAATTTTGTTGTAAATGTCTCTGAACATAGATATACTCCTTAACTAGCTGTCTCTTTATAATTCTGATCCAGTTTCTAATCCACGCCGCTCTGTGGAGCATGGAGCTCCAGCGAGGAGGCGACCAGGCTGACCTAAAAAAGACACGGCAGAGCCTCAGAGGAGGCTTCTGAAAGCACCAGGCAGCCGGCACAGCTACCAGGCACATTCTCCTGATGGAAACCTCCTTTCCTCAATGCAACGGTGCTACATCTAACTCTGCAACCTTGCCCGCATCCTGCAGGAACCTGACAAGATGTTATACTCTATTGAAATTTCTAGACCAAGACCCCTACAAACAAACTTAATTAAAACTTTAAAGAAAACGCTGGACAGATGTATATTCTCAGGTCTGTTATGCTTTACTCCTTCGGTTAGACTTGTTGAGTTGTGTACCTCGCGGTTGGCTTGTGGATGGATTTATGGTAAACGCTGTGCAGGGCGCAGGACGTGGCCCAAGGCGGGGCGTCAAGCGCCAGCATTGCCTCACCTTCATGGATGTGCCCGAACACATGCAGCTTGGGTTGCACCCGCCTCTGCACCGTGTTCAGCAGCTCCACGCAGCCCACGCGCTGCATCTTCCTCGGGACCCAGTCCAGGAAGCCTGCCACAGGACAGAGATACAGCCGGTCACATGGGGTCGGCCCAACCCCCCGCGAAATACCGCCCCTGGACCCCGGTGGGAGAGCCGGAGAGAGGAATCCCTCTGAGCACAGGCACTGCTGACTCCACAGAAGGAGCGGCACTGAGAAAGTGGAACGGTGGATTCATCCACAATAAGGAAGAAGATTCTTTTGGGGGGAAAAAAGCTGGTGTCAGCACTTCACATCTCTCCAGAAGCATATTCCACAGGAACTAAGACTAATCAACAGTCAGCTATTAATGGATAAAAAGGCAAAAACCAAAAAAAATGAAACTAAACGTTTTTTTTTTTTAAAAAAATCTGTCAATGTCTCCCCTATTAAGCCATGACCAATATACCAAGACACAATTATGATATTACAGTATGACAACCTAAGGGAACTACTATAATAATTGCCATTTCTATTTTATCAGCAACTGCTTTTATGCAATCCTCACAAAAATATTTTAATATTTTTTTCATGAGGTCAGTTTTCCGCATCCCAGTCCCACAATGCGTTTCAAATGTGTTTTTATTCGGTATCATCAGAAATTAAAAACGGCCCCTGCTTCATTCCCGAAACCTCCTCCTCCTCGCGGCTCCTCCTAGCAGCCGCTGGGGGTCTATGCGTCTCTCTGCTTTGAAGCGTTTCATAAAAAGCAGTGATTTACTGCACTGCAACAGTGTCCCTGTCCTGCATGCATTACCGTCCTGCTGTAGCCCTTCCAGATGCCCGCAGCTTATAAAGAGATCGCTGTAAACACTTGGCTAAACAAAAAGGAAAATAATTTATTGTGCCTGGTGACAGGCTGCAATAACAGAAATCAATCACACACATGGGGACGGCTAGAACTGGCTCGAGCGTAAAACGAGGGCTAAAAGGAAAACAAAAGCAACAACAAAACAAAAAGCCTTCTTCTTGGCTCTAAGCACCTGCTAAGAGCCAAAACTGGCATGCAGTGCGCAGGCCTTTTGGAGCGATATCGACCTGAGCTCCTCACAAACCCCAGGGAAAAATCTGGGCTGCGGAATGGCCACACACTGACTGCTGTCCTTCGCCGTGTCACCTAAGGCTCTATGGCAGCCCTTGTCCCCTGCCTTAGCATAGAGACGACCTGCCGGCCTGGCCAGGTAAGTGCCGGTGTTCCGGCTGAGCTCAGGGCACAGAGTGGCCAGCTGTACCACTGGGCGAAAGGGCAAGACACTCACCCAGCGGGGGGCAGTGTGTCACCAGGATGTCGGTGGAGTCGGGGATCTGGTTCCACTTGTCCAGCAGGGCCTGTCCCCTGGGTAGGTTGAAGCCCCAACCGTAGTACCAGGGTTGCCTGTCCCAGAAAGAGGAGAGAGTCTGTTAGAGGGCATTTCTGAAGTACACTCTTCCAAAATGCCACTTCATTTCTCTCGCTACATCAACGGGCTCATGAGCAGATTGACTCAAAACCTAGGTGACCATATAAATGCCTTGTAGCCTGAAAGGTAAATCGACACTTGTCAGGTGTGTTACAGCTTTAAACCGGATGGTTTCTAAGGTCTTGGGGGACAGCTCATACCTTACATCCCACCATACCTTGATGGTTCTGACTAAAGCCTGGAACCAAGCCGTTTTTTGCCCTCAGATGCTGGCAGGCTGTCGGGCCGGTGTGCGCCGCACGGTCGGACACGGTCGGTCCCCATCGGTGCCGTTTTGGCCGACTGAGCAAGGTGAACGGGCACTGAAGCTAGTCGGTGAAACAGAGTTCTCTGATTAGGCCGTACGTCAGCCATCACCTCTAGTCATGCCAGCGTGCTCCAGCGCAAATTTTCACAATCGACGGGAGCCAATTGTTCGTCGGCCTTGGTTGGCTCTAGTTTTTTGCTGTCTGCTTTTTGTGTACCGATCTTAACAGACTTAATTGCTCTGGCAGCATAAGACAAGATTAATGATGATTCCTACGATATGCGTAGACAGGGCCTGTATCTCAGATTCATGTTGAGATACCAGTCATCATACAGCGGTAACATGTTCAATAGGTGGGCTCCTCGCCAGATCGATCATGTCCGAACCACATGCAACCTTCCAAAACGACCCCTACTTCTCCATACTGCAGTTAGCAGATGCAGAGTTGCTTGAGGAGGCCTTTTAGGTGAAGCAGGGCTTCCTGACCTCTGCAGCCCTCAGTGACTAAAGGGATCCCCGATGTTTGTTGGAATGCGCTGTGATATAGCGGGCTCTCTCACAAGAGCCATCTTCATCTCCAAATCAGCACACAGGGCCGTGTCTTGCATCCAGATGTGTGCCTACGGGCCAAATCGCTCGATAGCACAGCAACAAGATGAGTGTGAAGAGGACTGCACCTAATTGTCAGAGAGTGAAAAAAATACTTCGATGGATCATTCAGAGAACAGTCGTTTCAAATTGCGGCTTTTTGAGATTAACTGATATTATCAAAGGAGTACTTCACGCGAAGCAACGGAATTCATTATCAAATGCATGAAATAAACATTGACATTCTTTCCATATAAAGCATATTCTGACGTCATTAGATGCAGAACTTAAGCACAGTCTTGTTGTAGGTGTAACTCGTGCTCACATCAGCAGACCTCATATTAAGGCCTAAGGTCTTGATTCAACATTTTCTTTAATTTGGCAGCTTTGCTTAAAAACGCATCCGAAAAAAAATAGAATCTGGGACTTGATGGTGTGGTTTGTGTCCTCTCTCTCTTTGATTTGAGATGCAACAAGCTTGACTGACAGAGTAGGAATTAACATGTCACTAACAATCTTTCCTCAGATCCATCTTCCACGCCCGCGCTAAGATCTCCCCTTGCCTGCATCGCTGGTGGTTCTCGCTTGCGCTGTTGGCTTTTTTCCTTTTTAATTTGCGACGTGCAGCCACCAGCGGCGCCGGCGTTCACCGTGAAACGGCTGCCTGATTCGGCGTGCACTATCTGCTGGGTGCTTCCCGGCTGCCCGCCCGCCCGTCCCCCTCCTCTGTCGCTGCAGAAGGTGGCCCGCCGTGAAGGTGCCATGATACGGCACGGTGTGCTGCACACGCGCAGATGGGTGGAAAGCTATATGCATGCCAGTTTGTTTTAAGATGAATATGCAGTGAGCTAATCGATTAACTGGGAAAACACCAGTGATTTCCCATTTAGTTCGATCCCTCAAATGATCAATTCCAGGTAAAATTTTCTTGCCACAGTTTGTAATGCTTTAAAGACTCTGAGAGAGAGGCCTGTTTGTTTAGGGCAGTGTTTCCCAACCCGGTCCTCGGGGACCAACAGATAATCCACGTTTTTGCTCCCTCCCATCTCCCTGCCAGACAGTCCACATTTTTGCTCCCTCCCAGCTTCTTGCCAGACAGTCCACATTTTTGCTCCCTCCCAGCTCCCTGCCAGACAGTCCACATTTTTGCTCCCTCCCAGCTCCCTGCCAGACAGTCCATATTTTTGCTCCCTGGAGCCACAATAGGAGCTGGGAGGGAGCAAAGACGTGGACTGTGTGTGGGTCCCCTTAGAAGCGGGATGGGAAACACAGATTTTGGCGGATTAGCGGTTCTTTTGGTCTTCTCTCACTAAGTGTGAACAGGGCTGCCTTTGCTACCCCTGCACACGCGACTCCTGGCTACTGATGGTGCGCAACATCACCCGAGAGCCAACTTCTCATGGAAGACACCATACAAGGAGAGCGATTTTGTGGCATATTAACAAGGAAACATTCCAACAAAGACTACTACTTTCAAAAGAAGTTTGCATGTACTCATGATTTTAATTATTTAACCCTTTAAAGATTGAAACCAACCTTACTAATAGATACTCTGAAATATTCAAGTTCATCTTTTTAAAAGATGACTCAATTAAAAGAAACTGCAGTTAGTCTATTCTCCCTCTAGGTTCTCTTCCGTTACACGTTGCTTTCTACAGGGAAATGGGGAACCACTAAAGTCACTAACGCAGTGAGGTCAGGAGGTCAAGGGTGACAGCAGGATCAACCTCTGGGTCCCTGGTGTGATACGTGGGGTATTTTAAGGTTATATCTGGAGTGAGGTCACCTCTGGAAAATTAGGCACACTTTACCCACTTATCAGAATAGAGCCATTTAGTATTTACTAAATTAAATTGGAGGAAGGATTTAACGTCAGCACCATTATGAAAGTATCATTACAATAAGAACAGCCACTTTCTATTTCAAGTGCCAATGTGTTTAAAGTACAACGTCTGCTCAGTGCATCTCTAACGAGATGGGGGAGGGTAGGGGGGGTGCCGGTTGCAATGGTAAAACGTATTACTGTAGGTGGACCTTCAAGTGCTCAAAGCAGATGACCAAACAGACAGTGCGCTGTCGAGTGTGAAACTGCAGAGCATAACACAGCCTTTTTGTCTGTATGACAGATGCTCCTCTCCGGGGCAATTTACAATGCCAGCAAACGACGGCATCGCTTGGGAAACAGCTGGAGGTTTTACTGGGGACCCTCACATTCAAAGCCTCATTAAACAGCACAATAGCGGCATCCCACAGGGACTGGGAAACTAACCGCTGCCCACTTTACTCTGACCTTCGACCCCTCCCCAGCTTTAAAACAAATACACGTGCAGTATTATTAATGGGGCAAGAGGAGCAGGATTCACATGCGAATTTCATTTTGTTTAAGAAGAAGAAGCAAACTAGCATTTGTTTTACACGTTGGTGCATGGGAATATCTCCTAAATGAAGCCCCCTTTTAGAGAAATGAAACAGGATTTTTCTTTTTTTTACTTTTTAATCATAGTTTCCAACTGATGTTCTGCCTTTGCAGTTCCCTGCTTACAAAGCAGAGGAAGAAGACAGAGAAGAGAGGCTGGCTGTTTTGTTGGAGTCTCCTGTGATGTGCGTGATGCACCGTGATGGCTCTTGTGAGAACCCAAATTGTGCGCTTACAGAATATAAAGTTTGCCCATACTGTCAGCTGCCTACAGACATCAGCAGAAAGTGCTCATGAATTACTAACCAACCACTTGCTGAAATACCGTAAGGCGCACGGCTTCAATTTTTAATTCAGACAGTTAACTTCAAGCTTGTTAAAAAAAAATGTTTTGAGAAAATCTTGATTTTAAAAGGGGACTTTAATGTTTTAAGAGAATGTTTTTAATCTAAATGAACTTGCAGCTTTTTGGAGCCAGTGTAACTGGAACGAATTGTTCTGGGAGCAGGAGGAGAGGAAGACAGAGAAAACCTAGCAGTCCTAGGCTTCAGAGAGCTGCGTTCACGAAAAAGTTCAACTTCAAGGCACTGTGGGCAAGCGGTGCTTTTTAACAAAAACATTTCTGTGAGGGATCTCAGATTTAAATTTTTTTAGCCACACGAAAGAACTGTACTACTACTATTATAGCTGCTGTTATTATTAATGCATAGCTTCCCATAATGGCTTCACAGCAGACAAGTGCACCATCAATTCCTCCTCTCCTTTCAGCTCTAAACAGTCAAGCAGATTCAACAAAACGTCTGTAAATGATTCCACTTGGGTACTTTCCCCATGCTTGTGTTTTCCATTTCATTTCGTCGTAAAGAATCTCCACTACACCACCACGACACACACAAATCTAACTGAAGTGTAAATTATGGCATCTATCACAATTTAATACTAGTATCAGAACACACACACACACACACACACACACACACACACACACACACACACACACACACACACACACACACACACACACACATACACACTCCTGACGGATACAGAATTTTTGTGTAATGAAATTATTCAAGCAATATGACATTCCACAATTGGCTGCATAAACCACAATTTGTTAAATTATCGCAGCTCTTTCTCTGCTTCTTCTGAGTTGTGTGAGAAAGGCAGGAATGCTTTGTTATAATATTACAGAGGGCCCCACGGGGCAGAAAAGCGTGAAAGAAAATATTGGGAGGAACCACCCCCTTTACTAGGGTGCTGTAGCAAAGCGGCAAGCTAAAGGCCCCCAGGAAGTGCTCTGTGTATGTGCGTGTCTCAGAAGGAGACCCCCTAATGCTGGGGAGAGCTGAAGGTCCCTGCTGGGTCCAGCTAGCCGGCTACCTCCACCAGAAAGAACAGGCGTAAAAAAGAGCTGCTCTGTGGACACGCTTGTACCTCACTTACAAAGACAGTCATTTTTGTGACGCTATCAGTTGCACTGGCTCCAGCTGCGTGACGGCGAAGTAACGGCGGAAGCACCATCCAGTTGCACTGGCTGCAGCTGCGTGACGGCGAGGTAACGGCGGAAGCACCATCCAGCTGCACTGACTGCAGGTCCAGCGTAAAGAGGCGATACTGCAGGGATCAGCTGCCATTTTTGCGCACCCAGTTATTATTAAAGTCCTCTGTATTACCTCCTACGCCTGCTATATTCCCCACACCACTAACCTTGTTAAAAAACTGTTTCAATTAAAACCATATAGGGTCAGAGCAATCCCTCATGATTTGCGAGTACATATGGAGGTCTTTAAATATCTTGTTTCTGCTTGATGGAAGTCAAAGAGGGTAAGAAGCGAACTATTACTGGCCAAGGGAGAGGGGTAGTAGGGGAAAAGCCATGCGGCAGAGGTGGTCCGTCTCTAGAGCCTGGCCTTTTCCAGTCCACAAACCTTCAGAGCCTCAGCATTTATACATACACAGGCCCCAAAAGCCTTTACGCATGTTCACTGTAAAGACCAGGGCAAAGACACTCATGCGGCCAACGAGATCACAAGCATCACAGGAGAAACGGGACAAGCAGTCCATTTGCCACGCGACGCGACACCACCAGCAGGTGTTAATTACGGGATGCCGCCACAGCTCATCAACAACCAAAAAAATTAAATAAAAAATACACCTAATTTCCGTTTCAATGTGCCACACTATAAATTCCTTATTGCTACAACCCCAAGATCTATGGGAAAATTCACGATTGTAACAATTCATTTACTTTTATTCAAGCTGTCGGCAAAAGCATTACGCGTAATAAGCACTCAGCTGTGTGAAAATAATGAGTTCCGTATGAAATGGGCTTATATGAACTTGCTGAAGGAAATCTGATAATTAATAAACACCACTGGAAGAGATGAAGAGGAGCCCCCATACAATCACTTTGCTGGGTCCCGTCCCCATTAGAGTCGGTCTAAACTGATTAAGGAAAACAAAGAGAGGGGCTGTGTGTTTGGGTGCATCATTATTTCTGATGCCAGCCTGACATGCAAACACAGACACCTTCTGCCAGTGGATACACTCTCCTTTCTTACTATTATAATTAACTACTTGGACATCCATAAATCATACAGGTACCAGCACTTCACCAGGCGCTACTGTGAATCAAACGCAATAAGCACCATAACACCAGCGTGATTATATGGGTTCATAAAGCAGGTACAACACTTCACATTCTCACATATCCCTCATTTATCTTGTGTGGCACTTTCTGCTTTTTTTGGGTCAAATAATGTGACAAACGCCATTCGTTTCGACTTCTTTTTGTTTGAGGTCAAATTAACACAATACGTTAATAAGATCATAATTATGAGGAGAGGAGTTTACAAACAGCCATCTGCTTCCTTGCTAGCAGCGTGCATCCCGTTCGTTCACCGCCTCTTTTTGACAAAGAAAGCCGACGATACGGCTCCATTCTTCTCTGTCTGGGCAGAACAAGGCAGGGGAATATTGCTGGTAAAATTGTCGAGTCTTAATTAATGTCAGAGCTGAGTCATAAGAGAAGACGGAGAAATGGCTGATAAAAAACAAAGACTTCCACCACCTTGCCACAGCCTGGATATAAGAGCTGTTGTTCGAATTGTCACAGAAGGCCCCTTAAACGGCGTAAGAAAGAAAGACTCATCTAAGCTGCGGAATGATGAATAATGCGTCCATGCACCTTGTCAAGGTCTGCAGTTAGGTTTTGGGGCAATAAAACGATCCCTGTGGCTTAATAAGGAGTACAGAAACACAGGGAAGACAGAGGGGAAAGAACAATTGATTTCCCTTGTGACATCTCAACTTTATGCTCATGGTCCTTTTCATTTGAAAGCAGTGACCTCTACTTCACTGAGGCGTCAATGACTTGCTTCCATCAGTTGTGGGCACATTAAAAATTGTGTACATGCTGAGAATGAGGTCCTGGCCACCTTCGTTTTTGCCAGATCAGCAATATAACACTGCACAGTGCGAAGCAGCTGCGAGTGCATCAACACGGCAGGGTAAATGGCGTGCAGGAAAGGAACCACCAAAACCAGACCAAAACAGATAACCCTCGGTGACTGGTCCAGAGCCCAACCAGCCCTCTGTGAGCTCAGACACATTAATACTGTCCCATTTGCCATGCCCATCCTCTTGGCTCACTGTACAGCTAGTAGCGAGCGTGATGGTAATTAGGGAACCCAGAACAAACGCGGTCCCCTCAACCAGAGCCATTTCTGCGTGGCTGAAACAGCCACAAAAAACCAACGGGCAGATGGGCGATTGATAGCGTTCCGTCTGGTTGACATCACCCCCCACCCTGCCTCCCCCAGTCTTACCAGCATCTCTGTTCTAGGCGGGGAGCTTACAGAGCATGATGATACACGGCACTCGATGTATAGACTTTGATGTTTAATCACAGCAGACCATACATCCAGTTCTGAAGCCTAGAAGATAGATCTACTCAGCAGGAGTTTTCTGTGATGCTGCACTTGCTTGTAAAGGCTCAAGGAACATGGGGTGGGAGGAGGACCGGGGAATACAAACCATATCTGACGTGACAATAGCAGGGATTATAACACCAGACCCAGAGTCCTCGTTATCCATCACCGGGACTCTGTCAGACTCTGCAAAGCCAGAGCAGTGAAAGTCCAGGAAGAGGACACGGACCTTCCAGGTGGGTATGGCAAGGGCGGGCACGCGGCTGGGCGAGTGACGGCCAGGTGCACAGCCAACACCTTGCTCCGCACCAGCAGGGTGGTGAATGGGGCAGACTCGGGGCATTTTTGCCCCAGCAGGACGTGTGACATTCAGCCAGCCAGGATGCCCAGCCATGTGGCACAATAAAAACACACGATGACAGAGACCGATCACACAGACGGACAGACACTTGCTCTCTCATACTAACAAGCTATAGGACAACAGGGAGGACCACGAATATCGGCGCATTTTTGACCGATGAACAAGTAGCAATTTAACATACTGAATCCAAGTTGCTTAAAAACAATGCTAAAAATATCCAAGAAAGCCGATCTTTAGCATATGCTTTGCGAAGCAACTTCATGGACAGGTCGGAAAAAAAAATATGCAAGCACTTCAAATAATAGCCATGCACAGAACAATCGGAAAAACGGGGGAAATCTATCAACAAAGAGCCAGCACACGGACCCAGCTGGTGATGAACGGCATTTAGAATTAATGACGGGACGACAACGATTGAAACGTACTGTGTGTTTGTTTGCAGGGGAAATTACAGAGAGACATTGAATAGAGAAAAAGAGAGAGAGAGAGCATTTGTCTTATCTCTTTCCTTAGTTTGGTTTTGTCCCTTTTTATCCCCTTTATCAGAGGACGTTATTCTCAATTGACTTGAGGCAAAGTATACTGCACAGCCCCATGGGAAATTTACTGCAGGATACGGACCCATCAGACACTCCCAATGCACGACTCCTGCTTCCAGCAAGCTCTATAATTATTTAATTGGAGCCGACTGGTCTCCAGTAGGAACACTAAACGCATGAGTAGGTGTGGGATTAGGTGTATGCCACAGTGCTCTGCAGGAAACCTGCACCTGCTTTTGTGAAGCAGACATGTTTGTTTTCAGGGGTGATTTCTAATTAAACACTTAGATATTCACATCTGAAAGCCTGGGAGATCTGCGGGCCTCGCTTCTCCGCTGTCTGCGGAACACGAGAAGATCCTTGCCACGGCACCACACTTGCAAGCCCCGAAAGTCTTTTTCTATCCTACCTCGACAAAGAAGGAGACGAGCCTGCGTTAAGAAACCATCTGCACGCGAGCGAGACATCTGCCCGCAGTGAAAACACTGACGGGGCCTCGTCTGCTAAATGTGAGGTTCGTTATAGAAGAAGCATTGCTTCCTGCTCCTGCACGGGAGCATGTCAATTTGCGCACAGCTGCGCGAATCCGCACTGATAAACATGAGTACTCGCCACCCCGGCTGGCTAGCAGGCGGGGCCCCCGCTGCACATCTCCGAGGGGGTGGCTTTAACCCTCAACACAGCAAGGGGGTGCTTAGAAAAGATCCAACACAGCCTGCATCTGCTAACAATCGGTAACTCCGATCTGCCTTGACGGAATAACTACAGAGATAGGAACAGATACGAAGGAACAATATCTCGGTGTATATCGGTAGATGACACTCTGCTCGAACCTCACTCCCGGGACCTGTAGTGTGGGACGGGCGGCTCTTTTCATTAGAGATGAATAAGGAAATTTCAGGCCGATACAGATTATTTCAAAAACCGATACCAATTGTTTGGGAGGTTCTGCTTAAATAACTTTAAAGGGACACTCCCCCCAAATAAATAAAAAATTAATTACATTTGAAAAATATTAAAAAGTATTTATTTTTGGTAAGAAAACACCAACTCTGGCACACAACAGTCCCAGAGCACTATATTTTATAACTGCATACATCTTATATATTTATAACATTTATAACAGAAAAGGGCTAATCATCAAGTGTGATTTTCCAAGTAATATCTTTTTTGATTTCACACTGTCTGCACTGAATTTTCTTTTGTGATCAAATGCTTGCGTTACTGACGGACTAGTGTTATTTGGCAGTACTGCAGCCGTCTTTATTGGAACCGATTTGTTTGTCAGAAACTCTTCATACTCTTCATTGTCTCGCCTTAAGGTGACCAATCAAATTTGTCGTGTTGAAATGCTTATTGGTAGAGGCTTTCCGTGAAATTTTACCAGAGCAATGTTTGCAAAATGCATTCCTAACAATGTTAAAATAATTCCACACAGCAGACATTTTTCTACCTATTTGGTACGAGGGTGTGCAAAGCATTATGGGTCACCATTTTAAAGGGAATAATTGGCAGTAAATATCAGCTCATTTTTAACCATCAGTCAATACAATCAGTGCATCTCTACTTTCAAGGACATTTAGCCAATGTGGCGGTACATCTGCCGACATCCAGGGAGCAGGGAGCGAACGGCATGTGTCATGTCACCTATGCTGCATCTCATGATGTTCTGGGTTCCCACACCAAAGTCCTTGACTCTTCTTCTGCTGCTCTCATTTTACATTAAGTCAATAACCTGACGTTTTTATCCAAAGCAACTTACGGTATAGGGATGTGCTACATTTGTGTGCTCTCTGGGATCTGAACACACAACCCGTGTATCCTTAGCACAACGCTGTACTTGTTGAGCCACAGGTTTCGTTGAATCTTTCAGATATACTACACAGTCTCTGAAATTAGCTTAAAGAGAAAGCAGAGTGGCAGCGTATGAAAAGATTCTATGCAGTGTTCTGACTCCCCAATAAAGTAAATGGCAAAATTACAACCCATCGTTTTACAGGCTTATCTGACGTCAAGTGAATGGGAGAAAGAAAAGAAAATCAAATTCAGTAAATGCAGTGACGTTTGTACTTTTTAAAAGCAAAACCAATGTTACAAAGAATCCAAATAATTTTAAGTTACCCATCGCAAGAAGGAAAATGGGAACAGAACATTAAAATTAAGTGTGGGATTTTTTTTTAACATACCCAGATATTTTTTTGAAAAAAAAAGAAAAAGAAAAGAAAATCTGTTGGTCTATAAAAGACAACTTCATAGCGAACGATAATGAGTTCCCACTGGAAACCAAGCGGCGAGAACGTTGTAAATATGTTGCTAACACGTCAGAGACACATTGTCGGGGGCATCGACGTGGCACTCAGCATACCGCCACCGGGCTCGATCAAGGGGGGGGGCGCTCCTGGGATGAGAGTGGGACAGAGAGACAGATAGATACAGAGATAGAAATTATATGTGTGAGAGGGAGACAAAGCGTGAGAGAAAGGAAAAAAATGGTGGGGAGGGATGGAGCAAGCTCTCTGCCAAACTCCTGTGCATGGTGGCTCCATGATGGGCCTCCTGGCTCACATGACATCCTCCTCCACGCGGGGAGCCAAGAGGCTGCAGGGAGGGGCGGCGCGTGTATGGGGTGCGGGATGGCGCGTGCCAGAGCCCCCACCTCCCCCTTTAAAAAAACACTGGGGGGGGGCTGTTGGTGGTTTGGAGCAGGTGCAGGACAGAGAGGGCTGTAGCACGACGCTGTCATATGGTGAAGCCTGGAGCTACCCAGGGCCTGTGAGGTGCGAGCCAGGCCCAACTGGCTTCCAGAGGCCGGCGGGGGGGGGGTGTATGGCTCAGAGTGAAGTGAAGTCTAATTTCAGGAGCCCCTGTAACAGCCATCTTGAACCCATAGGCTGTCCTACAGTAGGGAAGACAGTAAGACCCACTGAGCTTCTCTTTAAGAAGTGAAAAGACGATTCTTTTTAAATCCGATACAGGAGGAGAGCTTCCTAATGAGAAAAACCTGCATGCAAGAAATATACAGCATGCGAAGCGAAATGCTCACGTCGTTAAACAATAATAATAAAAGACATAATAATGACTAACACAGCACGGCAAGGATGACGGCATGTGCGAAAATTCCGGAGGAGATGCGTTTAGTACGGAAAGTGATTGTCTGAGACTGAAAATGGCTGTGGTGGGATTTACTATGATTTATGCCATGAGACCAAACACAAAACTGTGTGAGTGCTGTGCTTTATAAAGAAAAAAAATCTTAAGCGGAATAAAGCTTTTTTTTTTTTTGGAAGCGTGAAACTGAATTTTTGCAGAAAGGGAGTGCGGCAGCAGACCGACGCACTGCATATGCCAGCCCTTAGCTGCTCCAAACGCACTGCGCAGTCACATTTTATCTGGATCTCGTTCCGGTGCAGAAATCGGACATTATCTTTTGTGTGAACGGCTCACTTTTTAATCTAATCATTCCATCTATCAAATACAGAAAGACACTTCATATTACAGCCCATGTCTGTCACCCTGTATTTGGTAAATAATGTAACGTGATCACAGTCTAATTTTTGCCTACTGGAACAGACAATTAATGCAAAGAACTGCAGTACAACGTATAGATAAAAGCATGTTAACAGATCTGAAGACAGAATATGGTCTTGGGATAGATGCTTCAGGTTTATTGATCACTTGCATCTAAAAAGCATTCAATAAACCAGTAGGAGATATTAAAATGTTTCAGCAATTTTACAATTTTTTCCCACGTACCGAATCTGGCTTCTCAAAATCTATATTAACACTGGTAACAAAGATTTCCCTGCACAATGCCTTAAATATTACAGCATTCTCCAATTAACTACCTTCCCTTATGTTCAGTACTGTCAATTAATGTGGCTTACAATTTACAGCCATCACACACAAGAAGAGTTCACGTATGCCATAAAGAACTCCTTGCAGAAATACAATCGTATAATATAAAAAGGCTTTCACACATCAATGAATGAAATTTTACAACTCTGGTACAACACCCTTGTACAGCACTTACAGACCTCTGGCACTTGAACTAAACAAGTCGATTAAGAGTGTTAAAGGCAACTAACAAGGAGGATTAAGCATGCTATTATTAATAGCAAATTTAAGCTACACTGTAAAAAGACCATAATATAATAGACATTTTTTTCATATTCCACAACACAATGCATTTTCATCTAGAACAAAACCATGTGGAACAACTACCATCATTGTTATGGCATCACTCTTCATTGCAAGAGATAATACAATAAAAAAATAGCACCTTTTCACGTATAAATAACATGCAAGTGTTTACACAAAAGCCGACTGCACAACAAAATGAATATTTAAATTGTATTTTTATAAATAGTAAAATTGTCAAAGCAAAGCTATTCAGTTTCAAATGATGATTAATTAGGGTTAATGGCTTCATCTTTAAAGAGATAACGGGGTTAAGATGTTTGTATTGAAATGCTTTCATTTCGTTTCCATTGTAATCGGTGGTCTAACTCAAAGCAGCACACATCCATTTCATTTCATACTTGTATACTGTTGAGGCTGCAGTTCTGAACAACGTGAAGACAACACAAAAAATAAATAAATAAATAAAATCCATGCGACCATTAGTGTTTCAGTACTGTTTGTCTTGCAAAAATAATGAATGTTACATCTACTAAATTCTGTCTAATTCTGTCCGTAAAGCTGTTGAAACCGCTTTTTTCTCCTACGGAGCGATAGTTGCCTTGGCAACCATGGCAAATCTTCCTTTTCTCAAACAGATGTCCCATTTAGTTGGAAATTAGAATGCGTAAAAACCCAGGAGACGCAAATTATTTTAAAGTTCTCCGGGAAAAAAAAAAACCACTACGGTGCTATGCTACTCCTGTAACTTTACATTTAACCCTTCAAACACAGCGAGCGTCTCACCAGCCCTGCCCCGTGTACCGCTGTCTTAATGAGAGCATCAGCCAATGCAGCGGGTTTGGAGTGTCAGGCATCAGGGGGATCATCAAAAAAGGACGCTACTGCCTTCAGGCTTACAGCAGAAACCCAAACCAGGCTTTCCTATTTCTCTGTTCAGTCTGTTAAAGCGCAGTGCTTGACACAGCGAAGGGCACGGTCTGCATATGGTCTGACAGGGTCAGACTTCTAGGTCAGAGGTCAACGAGTAGGCCGGTCAACCAGCTGGCAGGCCTAAGGAGCACAGTGACTTGGTGACAGGGGGGGTCGGCCAGGGCAGTCAAAGCCTATGTCCTGATCCCAGTTACTAAGGGCAGTGGGGACCTTGGTTCAAGGTCCAACAGCAGTCTTGTTGCTGCACCTTCAACTGGTAAGGTAATTAGCTTCAACTGCTTCAGTACAATACCCAGCTGGATAGAGAGGCAACGGTTTTAAAAAACACTGTAAACTGTGCAAGCCGCTTCAAATGTCTGCCAGTCTACAGAATAATCCAATATAATGCAACGACACACTCTAGGGAACTTCTTGGCTATTCTGCCTTTGATGGACACATGGCACAGTGAGAGATCAGAAAGGTGTAAGAATACCCACAGCATCTGGTCAAAAAGTAATTCGGCTCCATTTGGAGATGCGACGCCAGTGAACAAATGGGCTTTAATCTGTATACAGCACCAACACATTCCGGCATCGCCTCAATGAGTGCGGTTTTAAAACCACCATCTTGACTTCGGAGCTACAGCAAGGCATCGATTCATACTGACAGGCGGATGCAAAAGCACCGGTTCCTTTGATCTGCGGACACGCGCTCATGCACATCTTTGGCCATTTCGATCATCAATAATTAAGCAGGATCAACATGATGCAATATCTGCAAGTCTATGGTCTGCGGTCCTAAAACATGCAGTAAGTTTTTTACTAATATCAGTGTGTTCTGAAATACAAATGAAAACATGACAGAGGTTTTCTCCATTTCTAAATCGTACCACAGCACACTGCACGGCTCAGAAACGTGCTGTGCTTCCAGGAACACCTGACGGGTCACAGCAGCACTACTGCACTGGTACCATACGGTCATTAAGTCCATGATTTACACCTCCGCTCTGCATGCGGCTGGATCCTCTCTCATACGTCAGCTGGCTCCTCCTCACACACACTGGGGACTCGCGAGGTGGCATCGGCTTTCAATTTTGGACCATGTTCTGGCATAGACACATACATATTCAAAATAATTAAACAACAAAAAAAAAAAACACTACACATTTCGCCTGGGGCTACTTCAGAATCCAGCATGGAGAAGAGAGAACTATTACATGTGTAAGTGTGTGAGCGCAGTGGCCACGAATGAATTTGCAATGCGTGTGTAACACAATGGAGAGTAAGAATGTCGCACTGAAAGAAAATGCCCTGAAGCACACAGTCGCCCTGGAGAGAGCCAGAAAGAGGCAGGAAGTGGGGGAGAGTGACTCAGAGAGCCAGAGAGGAGCCGACAGCTCTCCGGAGGCCATTTTACAGGTAATTTAAAAGAAGCGTCCCAGTGGAAGGGACACAGAAAGCACCTCCTTCTGGTCCCACACACTCTTCTACCAAAGCATTTCCATAACAATGCGCTCACTCACATTCAGGGCCTGGTAATTGGCAGCACTTACAACGCACGGGGAAAAAAAGAAAGGATCGGGACAAGAATGAAACAAATCCCAAACAAGAGGAAAGCTGTCCGCAAAGTAAACCGTGGCAAGCCCTAAAAATACTGCCCTACTGAAAGGAGAAAAACTGTACTAAAATGCTGCTTTACTTTTAGGTTTCCCCAAGAATGGCAACATTTCCTACACTCTACCACTTACCCTTAGAATCCCCTCCCATAACTCCTAGACTTGGGCAGTACTCCCCCTGCCTGATGATGGTGGTACTGACAAGCTATGCAGAACAGAAACCACTCTGCACAAAGGTTTGCACAAGGTCCTGGAAGAATTCCTGGACTTAGCACAGTAGTCCAAGTACCAGAATGAATTAAGACCCGGAAAACCTGGAACACTCAAGGCGAGACTTAACATAGATTAACATTATTATAAAAATACAAGTTTTTAAGATAGATAGTTTTAGGCATCCAGTAGCTCAAATATGAACAGTAACACTTAGGATCGCAGAGGTAGAGGGTAGCATGGCAAAAAGGGGGTGAAGGTACCCCATTTGTAAAAAATTCAAAAAGAAGAAACGGGACTTTGTATTGATGATGCATTTTTAATTGAGCCACCTTACAGGAGATCCTCAATAAATAACAGAAATATACAATTACGAAATTTCTTGCCTCTCTCTCGTTAATGATCTAAATGGGTAACACTGCTACCATTTTAATCTTTAAAAACACCCCCTTTCACCCCTACCTTCAGAATCCTCCGTTTCTTCCATCTCAAACAATAACTGCAGGAAAACATGTGTTTCGTTTTAGCTGGGAAGTACATGAAATGAAAATCTACTGCCCCATGAAACCTAAGGGTGTAAGGATAGTCCAAAGACAGACCAGCCCAAGGCCTCAGTAGATATGCCCTTCCTCTTCCTCCCAGCTTTAGTAAAAACAATGCCCAAAAAATAAGCATCTACTGAATATACAGGCCAGATGAGATCTCACAGGAATGCGGCATGAAACTGTATAATTTTCTCGGCTGGTGCTAAAAATTCAGCACATCATGAAAACAGTTTCCAGGTGGGAGCCAAAGAGACAATGCCCATTCACACAGGCACACAGATCTCACATCACACAAGGCACTGAATCACAGGCATTAATAGGCACCGGCCATGAATACATAGACTCTTATCATAAGCATAATAAAAATATGACTGCCGCAATAAGCAGAGACGGCAATCTGCTAGACATCTTCATATCAAAAGTAATAACCTGAAGGCTGCTGTTCTCTTGCTAACCTCCGTCCAATGGACGTTCTGTGGCCATTCAGTCATGGCGCAGACTGATCCTGAAGGATATACAGGTACTGAGACAGACCCATTGCTCTATCACTGACCCGATTGCATTAATCACGTAAAAACAAGGTGGATTTAACTACCTGGCAGACAGGCTGGTGTCATATGGAGCCCTCACCCTCGACTGTGTGGGCAATTCCCTTAATTGTCCAAATTATTGGCTGCAATGTGTGCCTGCCACTGTGTGTGGAATTCTTGCATTTACCTAAAACAAACAGCCAAGCTACAACGAGGAATTACCACAGTTATTCCCAGACGACGTGAGCAACAGCAAAGGAGGGCGCTGAAAAACTCCTGCCTGGCGCTAGGTGTAATTAAAGTGAGGCTAACAAATCATCTCTTAAGCTGAAATGTTCATACCCTTCTCTGTCATTTCCAGTCTCTGACGTTCTGCCTTACTTGTACTTAGAGGTTTTGAAAGGACACCTATTGTTAATTCCAACACCTCCCACATGAGAGTGAGCTTTTATTTTGGATCCTGGCTTCCCCCCTCCTCCTTTCAGTATTGAAATGCGGGGAGGCTATGATGTGTGGATGACAAATTACTTGTAAACTTGCATTACCGTCTGTGGGGGGGGGGGGAATTATTCCCCCCCCCCACTGTCCTTTTGATTCTTGTTTCGGAAAATGACTAATCGTTAGGATTTGGGGACGCACCGCTTGCCAAGATTTAATTTAGGTGGGCAAATGGAGGTGTGGGAGGAAGGGGGTGCATTTGGTACGGGGAGGGGGGAGAGAGAAATCTGGTCGATGAGACCGAGAACGATCAGCGTGCTGCACCATGGGAGAAGGAGATAAAAGTGCCATGCTGAGTGCTGGTTATTACACTGGTCTGTGAAGGGATGGAGGGATGAAGGGATGAAGGGACGAAGGGAGGGAAGGAGGGAGGGAGGGAGCAGCAGCGGCGGCGGGTGCGAGCGGGCCTCACTCCCGAGTTCCAGCTGATTCAGCTGAGATGCACATCAAAACGGAACAGCCCGAGGCGGCACGGGCTGCGGTCCATAAATCCAGCTCGTTCGTGAAAAGAAATCACCATGGAGACCAGATTTTAGCAGCTCCATCCCACTGTTCCTGATGGAGATTGGGGGGAGGCATTGCACTTCCTGAGCCAACGGCATGTGGGGCGGTACAACCAGACAGGCTGACAGACAGATAGACAGACAGACAGACAAAGACAAGCGGGTGGACAGAAAGAAAGACAGGCTGACAGATAAGATGGAAATGACAAGCTGCATGACAGACAGACAGGATGAAAACCAGAATGGAAATGAGCAGACAGATAGACAGACAGTGGAAATAAGTTGACAAACAGACAGGCAGGCAGACAGGACGTAAGGCAGGATGGAAATGACGAGCTGGCAGACAGACAGGCAGGCAGGATGGAAATGACGAGCTGGCAGACAGACAGGCAGGCAGGATGGCAGAATGGAAATGACAAGCTGGCAGACAGACAGGCAGGCAGGATGGAAATGATGAGCTGGCAGACAGACAGGCAGGCAGGATGGCAGAATGGAAATGACAAGCTGGCAGACAGACAGGCAGGCAGGATGGAAATGATGAGCTGGCAGACAGACAGACAGACAGGCAGGCAGGATGGAAATGACGAGCTGACAGACAGGCAGAATGGAAATGACGAGCTGGCAGGCAGACAGACAGGATGGCATTGAAGTGAAACCGCATGTCAAACTGGAATTCAAATCCATGGCTCCAAAGTCCTTTGGGCAAAACACCACAGCTGGTCTCAAGTGCGGGAAATGCTTTATTAGGTTAGCATAATGCACTCCCATACAGCAGCCATCACTGAATCCTGTCAAATTTGGGTAAATTAATACTAGATGGGTTTAATCTATGCCGAGTGCTCAGCTACAGGGCACAGTGGGAGGGGAGGCTTAGACAAAAAGCACGCAGTGAGCAAACGAGTATTAATGACTCTTCCAACCTGAAGTGCATCATTACTGACATGACTAAACATACTGGAACATCAGCTATGTGAGAGATAGTCTTGGGTCTCACCCTGGAAGCAAAGTATGTCCATAAGGACACTTCAGACTTAAACACACGGATGCACACAAAATTTCAATGGTCAGTTTAAAATGCTTCCTGACGCTGTGTCAGATGCATAAGAACATAATGCTCGGTGAGTTTTTCTCTACTCTGGAAAGATGAATGATTGTTTCATTAATGAATACTCTGGTCATGAAAAAATACAGAATACTGCCTGCAGCCCCTAAGTAGTCAAGAGTCTGTAATAACTTAAACGGCTCTTTCCAGTGACAGAATCATCCCCTTACAGCCACAATTATTGGGAAGGTTCCAGAATATTGGTGACACCCCAGAGAACTAAGGCTGTGAAATGCTGCATAAATCCCAAATCATATATCAAGTTCTTATGGGAGGTTAGACTTGTGGTACCACTGCACCCACAAACACCCACAAGCTACACCTGTGATGACTAGAAGGCCCAGGAGAGCTCTGTGGGAAAAACACTTACCAGGGGGAGCCATAGATGCGGAAGCCCCTCACAGTCACCTCCGAGTCCTGCAGGTAGATGCAGTTGGTCAGCAGGGACTGGACGTTCTCATAGTTCTCTGGCTTCAGCTTAGACGCTGACGGGAAGTAGTAGAAGTCCTGCTTGATGAGGTCCGCCATGAACTCCTGGTCAAAGGTCAGCTCGTGGTTGCCCGCGATGACGATTTTTATCTCATAAGGCAGGGTGCCTGGAAGAGAAGCGACGGACATTAACCAAGAGCAGGAAAAAGCCATCAGGGGTGTTTATGGGACAGTGTTTGGAAAGGCTGGCACCAGCGCTAACAACAGCCATGTCACTGGGGGCGCTGTTCATGACATTTCAGTATGATCATCCATCTTCCAAACCCTTATCTAGGGGGGGTAGGGGGGTGGGGGAGCTGTCTCGTAATGGCAAACATAGAGCACATACACAAACTCTCTCTCACACAGGCAACCATGGAGAGAGAGAGAGAGACAGGAAGAGAGAGAGAGAGAGAGAGAGAGAGAGAGATTCACACAGATGACAGTTTATGAACAATGCCTCTCCATTAAGTCTGTGCCAATTTTTTTACATGTATAAAATTATTAGGGAAAAGTAGCATGTTGCTAATGTAAAGTATGCCGCAATCCACACATTTAAAGTTCCAGGGCCCTTTTACGCTTAACGCCTAATCCTTTGAAAGTGGCACAACTTCTAAACTGGATCTAACTGCTGTGGTGACAGGAACAAAAGAGTAGTGTCAGATAAAAAATGCTCATTAAGCTGTACGTTCACCAATTACTTGAGTGGGGGGGTAGCTTAATCACTCCAGCCTTTAACAATTGTTTGAAGAGAAGGCAAAAGTAGCTGAAAAGCAGCAATTACACATAGTGGTGGGGAGGGCTACTTCTTAGTTCGACAGCAGGGGAACGGCTCTGTCATAACGGCGAATCACAATGCGGTGATGTCGTACATAAGGCCCGCTGGACACGGGGAGCCGCGCACGCCACATCTGAGCGCCGCTCTGACAGCGCCCCGTTTTCCTGACTGCACCGCGAAACATGAGGCTCCTACATATACTTAAATAAAACCACAAGGGCACGGCGGTGCTGAATAATCACTCTTATTGTATGAGCACCTATTACTTCACTTCAGACTGGGGTTACTCACACCGTTTTTATATACGAAACACGCTAAGACAGTGAAGGAGCACTGCATGCCTCATCACTGGCATTAAAGCTTTGAAACAAAACGGCCAGTCCTACCCAGTCAGATGGAAGGCTGCTGAAAAATGTTAATATTTTCCACCCGTTCTGCTAATTTCATACCTATGCCACTAAATACATATTCAGCTTCTTTAGGAGTAACTCTAGCACGGTACATTTTCAGAATGGCTTTAACACAGTGGGCTGTGGTCAGGTGACAGGACAGAACCCGATAAAAATGCCTCCAGAACATTCCAAACTGACGCAAACAGAAGTTCAGACAAATAACACAAAAAAGAATGTGAAACTGTACACTGTTATGGTCTATAGACCAAGGAAGTCAAGAAAATAAATAAAACAAGAGTCCCATAAAGAGTCCACAGGCCATTAGCACTACAGAATGTGGCAAACGAACATCCAGAGTATTGGAGCCACAGCAGACAGCAGATCGGCATCTTGGCCAAACGGAACACCAGCCAAAGGGACAGAAGCGCGGTCCGTGTAACACAGCCCCAGGCCAGGGGACGGGCTGGTCGCAGCTAAGCGGCTCCAGACCCCGACGGCTACGGAGGACGCGACAACTGCGGGGACGGGTCATGGACTGTATTTCTTTGCTATTTGTGATGACATTAGTGCCTCGTTGATGAGATGACCCTGGTTTTATTCTGAGTTAACA
>JAODLD010000069.1:21878237-21891523 GCA_026781065.1 Mormyrops boulengeri | reverse complement strand
CCCCCCCCCCCCCCCCCCCCCCCCCCCCCCCCCCCCCCCCCCCCCCCCCCCCCCCCCCCCCCCCCCCCACAAGCAGCACCAGCGTCCTAGAGCGGCTTCTTGGGCAACTGAGGCATGGAGACAGTTTCCTGCTCTGCAGCACAGCATGATCCATATTTAACGAGCCAGCTCTCTGCACCATCCACCACCCGTGTCCTCATCCTCACACTAACACACCTGATGGACGAAGGGCGGCGGGTAGATTTAAAGCCCAGGTGCTGAATAACCCAAGGAGCACGGTGTCACATCGGCCACCTAGACAGACGGAGTGCTATCTGCAAGGCGCTGGGACCGCTCTGTGAAAAAGCAGGGAACGAGGCTTTGCAGGAGGACAGGAAATATTTGATTTAATCACTCAGACGCAGCCTTATAAATGTTTCAGCCAATGATGACGCACACTGGGCTGTGCTATTCAGACAGTCCTACCCATGATGCCGCTTTCACCTCCTCTAGATCAAACCAACGGTTCTGCCAGCCTCTGGGGGGGGACCTCTGCAGACCCTTCTCTGTGCCACTCCTCCTGCCTTCCCCCACCCTCCAACTGAATAGCTCTTTATCCTACTTCACCGCGGCAGGTAAAGAGCTCAGGGAGTAGTCATACCCTCCCCAATGTTAGCATTAATGGGCTGCTGCAGCCACTGTTTGTAGCTGAGCACAAGCCTGATTGGAGCACTGTATGAGGACAAACGGAGCGATGATTTGTCTCCTTGTCTACACTTCCGACCCGACCAGAACGCTCCAGGTTAGAACGTACCATGTTCCAGCAGACGTTTCTGAACACTGCAATGGAATGACGCCCCAGTGCTCATTTTAAAAAAAAAACAACAAAAAACAAAAAAACTCTGGCAACAACAAAGCTGGACATCAGAGAGACGGGGACGTCCAGTCCGATTTCACAGCTTTCTGCTGAAAAACAGCCTTAGGAAGGCCTGGCAGAATGGGTGATTTCTGGGAGATGCTGCTACAAAGCACACAAAGCCTGCTATGCACCAACTGTAGCTTTAAGTTCTCAGCATGCCACCCCAGAATGCAACAGCATGGAGGGAACGGTGGCTGCTAGGCAAGAGCTCCCAGCAGCCCCCTAATCCTCAGCCACCAAGTGCAGCCCGATGCTGCTGGCCAATGTGGTCTCCAGCTGCTACTGGTCCTGATGCTGCTGGCTGCATTCTAAATCACTGCTAAAACAACTGTCTGAATTTTTGTTTGTGGCAGTAACTGACCTCAAAGCAAAAACAGATGGACATAACCCAATGTAAATTCTTGCACGGAAAACCAAGGATTTATGCAATTCCTCAGCACTGATTCTAGGTAGCATGAGAACATTATTGGTACCTTTATATATTTCTGTTGCCTGAAAGTGTGCTGCACACCTACTAGGTGAAACAGGGATCTTCAAAGCTAGTTTTAGAGGACTGGTGTATGAGCAAGCTTTTCTTACATCTAATCTCTTAAGCAATTAACTGAATTGAAAGTGTAAAACCAGGGAAAAAAACAGCTTTGACTCCCAAAACTGAGCTACAGACTCACATTCAGCTGCATTTACACTAGCTAAGCTCTGAGAAGCTTCCGTGAGCCACTGGGCCTTCTCACAAACCAAGAAAATAAAAAAAAGGTGGGGGGGAGGCAACAGTGTTGGCCACGTGAGCATAAAATACGCAGAGGAGAAAGTCAATCAGGACCCGTTGCTGTGCTTGCCATGTGGAATGATTCGCTCAGCTGGAACACTCAAATAAACGACCGCATCCCTTTGGGTGGGAGGTGGGGGGGGGGCACACAGGAAATAAATAAATAAACAACAGCTCCTACTTGTTCAAAGCATATTACTTGTTCAAAGAAAGACATCCAACCTCCAGCAGGGCCAGGGATCCAGTGATCTACATATTTATGAGGGGACCGGCATAAATGTAAGAGGCAGGACGGCAGGAAATCGAGGGATGGTCCTAAACCCCCCAGGGGTATGAGAATGCTGGGCTGCCACCGAGCCACCCCCCCTTCAGGGCCTGAAATCTAGCCGCTCATTTTCCCCAATAATGCACATTCATCGAGTCGCAGAGCCTGTGATACGGTCATGTTCCTTGCACTGTCATTTCATCTTTGTGAACACACACAGGTTGGGTCAGAGCAGGGGAGTGCGCTCACACAAGCAAGCAGTGTACGTCACCCATAAACTATTCTCAAACACAATAAATTAATCAGAAACCAGACAAATAGAACAAAGTTGGTGACAAATTACTGTGAGGAACATTTTGGAACGCTAGGTTTTTAAGGTGGTGGAGGGTAGAAGGAACTTGAAAAGGGGTTTGCCTGGTACGACCCACATCACTCAGTCACAAACCTTCAAAAAGCTTCACAAACCTTCTTCCGCAACCCTTCTCTTTCCTCAGCTTCAGCTGTTTGTGCTAAACTCTAACACTGTGCAGGATGTACGGTAAATGGGACATGTCTGTTGAAGTCTGGAGCATGATGATCCAGTAAAAAACAAGTGGCCTATGTGGGTCAAAGCATATACTGATAGAATAAACGATGCAGGTGTAGCACGACAAGGGATTAGGGACAAACTCTCGCCCACCAATAAGTCATTTGCTTGTCAGAACATTTTATTAAAACTTGGCAGTCATCTGGCACTGAGATAATAAAACAATACATGACTGATTACGGACTTGGCCGATAGCTGGAGAAATCAAAACTCATCAGCTAAAGAATATTCCTATTTTTCCTCTGTACATAAATCTAGTTCTCAAATTGATTTTTTCTTAACTAGTAATTCACTTAGTCTGAAAGTTTTACATATACAATACATCCAATTATATTCATGCCCCTGTATCCTTGAATATTAATATGCAGCCCTCCCCTAAGAACTTCAATAGGTGGCGTTTTAATACATCATTACTTGAGGATCCTGACTTTAATACCTTAATTAAAAAAAGAATGGTCATTTATTTCGTGGAACGAAATGACTCTCCAGAATCCTCAGCTTCAGCATTATGGGAAACAGGCAAAACAGTGATCAGAGGAAATACCATTTCATAACCATGATACAAGAAAAAATAGCAAAATAATTTAGAAAATAACCTAGAACAGCAACTTAAATCCCAAACAGATTCATACTCAGGACAATCCAAGAAGAAATACTAAACTAAATATCAAATATTACATAAATTAATCAAATTCTTAATAAAACAACTTAAGTATGATCAATTTGAATATAGTAACAAAATAAGTAGTTATCTGGCACTCAATTAGTGTTTAAAAAAGAGAAGGTAAGAATTACACCAATAGCTTGATTCAAGAGGTAAAATAACTCAAAATCCATCTGAAATCAATACTGTTTTTTTAGAAATTTTTATAAGGTATACCCCTGGTTTTAACACTAATCTATCAGAAATAGCATCTTTCTAGAGAAAATAGATTTACCTTCATTACCCCAAGAATTAATCAGATACAATCGATTCTCCATATATTCCAGATGAACTTGAAAACGCTCTTTATCAAATGACAAATAAATCACTGAGTTCTATAAACATTTCTGGGTTATTCTTTTACTGTTATTAAGAATACTGACCATTTATTCCCAGATACATGAATACAGTAGTTATATCACTAATTCTAAAACCCAACAAAGATCCCACTATCCCCTCTAGCTATCGCGCTCTTTCGCTAAGCTCTGGCCATTAGAGTGGAAACAGTGACCCCATTGCTGATACATCCAGATCAGACAGGATTCATACAGAATAGACACTCAACTGATAATATGAGACTATTTAATCTAATCAGCCTTTCACAGCAGCAACTTTCCAAGATTTTAATCCTATCACTAGATGCTGAAAAAGCATTTGACAAAGTCAACTGGCTATTTTTATTTAGCACATTACGAAAATTTGGCTTTAGGATAATTCATTGGATTAAAATATTATATACCTCACCCAAAACTTAAAAAGCTTTACGCTTTACCAGGGAATCGGACAAGAATGTCCACCTTCACCGTCTATATTGAACCTCTCGCAGCAGCCATAAGACAGAATGATCAAATCACAGGACTCCAAACAATGAACTCGTAAACTTTGACTGCAATCAGTAACTTCTCTAGACTAACTCTCGTACAATTACTGGTGCAGATCAACTATACTCCCATTATGCTGATAACGCTTGGGATCCTACAGCTCTCGAGTCCTCGTTCCCATTTCATACCGGAAATATTAAGTTCTTAGGTAGTAATGTTTCCCTGAGGTTATCGGAGCTGTTTGACCTCAATTACAAACCACTACTAAAAACAATCTAAGATTATATTCACCGGTGGATCAATCTCTCTCTAAACCTCATAGGTCAAACTGCTACTACAGAAATGTAAGTTTTGCCTCATATCATTTATCTCTTTTTAATGCTGTGTGTTTCTCCTCCTGATTAATGGCCCAAAGTTTTACTAGAAAAACAGAAAATCAAACTCTCAACACTACAGAAGAGAACATCTCATGGTGGTTTAGAAGCACCATTTTTTTAATCTTATTTTATAGCTAGTCAGTTTCATTACATAGTTAAATACATTTAACAGCAATTCTCTAATTGCTAACTTGTTGGCGGAACTTGAACAACGTGAATTTCAGAATATCTGTTTCAGATATATAATTTTTAAATAAAACTATCAAACAATGTGGCACAATCCTGATTTTACTGCTGGTAACACCACTCTATGCCTCTCTAAATGGCATGAAAAAGGAAATACCCATCTTCACCACCTTTTCAGCAATAACTGTTTCTTAACCTTTTCAGACAAAACCCAGAAACATGAATTAGAAAGTTATCAATATCTTCGCTATGAACAATTAAAAGCTATTACTAAATGTAAGATTAATATATATAATAATCCTCTTCACCCTTCAAAATTAGCCAGCCAAATTCTTAATTTACATAAATTGACTGACCACTAAACTTTATAGACTTTTGCCAAGCTCAGACAATTTAACAGGACCAGTAACAAAATTGGAGAATGATTTGGGAATCAATACTGACACTGCCTTCTGGACACAAACATCTCATAACATTGTTTTTCTACCACCAATACAAACCTTCAATTAATTCAGTATAAAGTAATTTATATAACACCTATAACATAAAATGCTCAAAATGGGCCTTGCCGACACAGACGTGTGTTCCCAAGGCTCCTGTATTAGTATAGGTGATTACTTCCATGCTATGTGGACTTGCCAACCAGTTCACACATTCTGGACAGCAGTAACTCTGATACTGAGCTGTAGGATCCCATTATCTCCATCTCTGTGCTTACTTGGTGATATAACACAGATTATTCTCCCCAGAAAATTTTAAAAAATCCTTCATTAATCTCTTTAACTATCACCAAGAAATCTGTCCTATTGAACTGGAAAATCTAAAAACCTAAAGCACCTAACAATGGACGAATCTTCCTTTGGAATATGGTTTACTTGAAAAACTAATTGCATCATAAAAGAAAAATATAAATCTGGAATTCATTCATAGCAATATTCCAATCACAATAGAATTCTTTAACCACAAACAAAACACACATTTTTACACAATTCATTCACATATAGACACCACTGGCGGTACAGCACAACAGAGAATGAATCCCCCCCTTCCCCTAGTGTGTGTGTGTATTTTGTTTTTTCCTTTTCTTGACATTAATTTGTTAATTATTATATTTGATCCCATGTTTGATCCCCAAGCATATAATTTGTTATAAATAATTACACTTTTTTAAAAATATATCCGTAGATTTTAAAAATGAGAGGGACAGATATCCATTTGTCAGGACAGGGTTAGGGTTATTTGACTTGTGTTGCCATTCAATCATTTGCTAATTTATTTGATATCTGTCTTGACCTTTATTTTTATACACAGAACTGTGTAAATGTGAGGTGTATGCATTATTATTATCATTATTAATAAGAAGATGAAGATTAATAACATTATTATTGATAATATTGTTAATATTTCTCCCCCCCCTAATTTTTCTCCTGTTCCTGTAATTGTATTGTTGGATGTTTGATGTTCCTGTTATTTGCACCTTAATAAAAATGTAATGCAGTAATGGACTGACCCCCCATCCAGGAGGCAGAGAGACTTGCGCCTTATGCTGCCGGTGATAGGCTCCGGGCCCCCCCATGACTCTGACCAGAGTAAGACGTGCAAAAGGTGGACGGAAAGTAGTTATGTTATATGAAAAAATACCAAAAATATTTAAAATACATACAGCATATAATAAATAAAAGGCGAGGTTACGGCAAACGCGGCTGCCCTCTTACCTAGCCAGTCGTTGAACTTCTTGACCTCGCTGGGCAGGCCGAGCTCAGTGAAGTCGCCAGCGTGGACGAACACGTCGCCGTAGGGCATCTGCATGCCGTCAGTACGCGAGTGGGTGTCTGACACGCAGACGAAGCGCGTGTAGCCGGGCGGCTTTGGCGTATCGTGTGGCAGGGGCTCCACCCTGCAGTGGGGGGGGCGGGGGGGGGTACACGCAGAGCAAAGAGCTGAGTCCACAGAAAAGTGCAACGATCAAAAAAACGTCCCTCAGGTAAAGCAGGCATCCACCTGTTACACGGCACCGCATACATGCATGGTAATTCTCAGGGAGAAATACGGCTTAATTTTTCCTGCTGACTGTGATGCATGGACTGCCTCGTTCCCTGCTGCAGACTGGGACCAGGGCCCTGCTGGGATCGAGTCAGAACAGGAAACTTACCATAAAAATCACACGATGAGCTTCAGAACTACGCTGAAGGTCGAATCCCCTCTAATACAAGACAGACTGACACATCCCAATGAGTTTGAAATACCGCTGCGGAACTGCAGGAGCAATCCGACTCTTCCATGTTTTATTTTGTTTTGACGCGCATCTGTCGTTCATTCACATACACGCACACCCACACATTATGACTTTAAGAAATAAATCACCATCATTAAGGGCAGATGTTGCCTGTAGGCTGCAATGGACACATTGAGGCCTGGACCGCCTTGCAGGCTCCCTCGAGCCGGGCCCCAGTCCTCGACGGGTCTGCCTGAGAGGCATATGGACGAGAGCCAAGGCCGGCTCACGGCACAGCGGGCCAGCAAACTGGGTCATAGCAATAGAGGCGCTCAGTCACAAGCCCCCCACACACTGACCTCTGCACTGCATGCGGTGAATCCCGCAGCTGCAAACAAGAGCTCTCTGGCCACAGGTCGGCCTCTAGCACTGATTCAAGACCTCCATACTCAATCAAGATCAACTCGCCAGCCAACTCGTGCTAAAAGCTCCGGCTAACCCAGGGAAAAACAGTGGTGCTCAAATTTGCACATAAAGCACAAGTCAGAACTGGGATCCATGAAGCGGAGGAACAGACCAATGTTATCTTTGCCTATATTATTCACAAGATAAAAGTCCATGTGACCCAAATACCAAACATGTGAAACATGCTTGTAGATTAATCAAATAAAAGTGAACCTCAGACGTTTCTTCTTACACAGTTCAAGAAAACTATGCACATGGTTGCATTTTTTAATAACCCCCCTTTCCTGTAAAGTAATCCTCTCACTCCTTGTATTTATTATACTTTGAGTTCATTGTAATGACTTGAAACTCCGGGATACAAATTTAAATGCAAGAATGCAAGCCAAAACCAGCAGCCAGCAAGGCTGCTCATTCAATATACTCTAGCTCATAATCGTCTACTGGTAGGCAGACCTCCTTGAGATGAACACTAGAAAAAAAGGAATGCAAACAGTCGCACCCTTTAAGAGTATTGCCAAAAGCAGGACAGAGAGCACCATACATAACCACGATTCACTGTTACTTGCACTTGAGAGACCCTATTACACCTGCCACGTTTATTATATTTGTTGCTGATGTTGCTATTATTAACAACCATTGTTCCTAATGCTATCGCACACTGTCCACTTGTGTCTGGACTTTCAATTTAGAACGAGTCTCTGGGGCGAAGCTGCCAATCCTAAGTGGCTGTGGGCGGCTCAAGGGAATGGGGCTGTTCTTAATAACCCTGGCCCCCTTTAGTACCAGCGGGCTCAACCTGTGTTAGCAGGCCATCCAGTTTGGAGCAGAGGGACAGCTAGGAAGACAGAGACACGGAGAGATGTTACTGAGAGAATGAAGGAGGGGCCCGCGCACAGGCAATGTGGCTTGAACACACACAGATGGGGGTAGGAAAAATGCAACAAGGTTGTCATCTGCAGACATGTTACATGGCTACTAAAGAGGTCTTGCAGGGAGAGGAAGGGAAGAACCAGGGTATTTCTAGAGCCCAGCAGAGCAAGGTCTTACATGTGGACGTGGGGAGGCTGGAAGCGTCCCTGGTTGATGTTGTAGAAGGTGAAAGCTTGCGTGGGGTTGGCGCTGTACTCGTCCACATCCACCGCCGTCCTAGAGCCGCGCTGCTGCCGGCGGGCAGCCATGATCTCTGACAGGGTGAAGGCCATGGCTACTGTAGGATGGGGTGACGTGCGATCGGCGGGGCCGCCAGGCACAGGGGTGAGACAACAAGCCTTTCCTTTCCGTGTGCCGCTGCAGGAGGTGGGGCTCCTCCTGTGTGCTTAGTGGCAGATCCCCCTGGCACCCTGCCTGCTAGTGCACGCAATGAGCATGTCTCTCAGAAATGTCCCCGGGGCACCTCTCCTTGTCACAAACCTGGAAGCATATGGGAGCAAAAAAGAGCATACAGCTGAGAGGATCTGTTTATGTAGCAGTGACTTCATTTAACAACATTTAGTAAGATACAAGAGGGTGGGGGGGCATATGCCAGCGCACACGGGGCGGGGGGGGGGTGCGGATACACACTCACACACTCTCAGCTCTGGGAGCTCATTAGGAATCTTTCCGACTCAGTGACTTGATGAATACTTCGGAGTCGAGGAAAAGATTGTGTACCGAAGGGCGACACGACTCGGCAGCAAATCCTGACCAAATCCTGACTACATCCATTACAGTTACGAGTGTCACTGTAGAGAAGATGGGCCACAAAGCTCAGCTCTGCATAGCCTCTAATTTAAATGATGCCTGTCGTGACGACAGCCTGAATACCAGGACAGCGTGACATGGACATGAAATCTGGACTGGGGGTGAAAAAGAAAAAACCAACTGTGCTACAACAGCAGAAGAAAAACAATCCGCAGCCCATAATTAACACCGTCCTGCTCACTGTGGATGCAGTAGGCACATGCAGACACACATTCCCCACAGCAGGTTCCTTTATGTTAAATTACTTTAGTCCGAAGAGTTACAAACAGTTTGGAAATGCACTGTGCATACAGGGCTGTGATGTCATCAGGTCAACGGTCGTAAACAGCCACATAAGATCATGAACACCCAACCCCCCCCCTCCACAATAGAGTTCATGTGATTAGACACTAACGTGATAGAAGCCCAGATTTGCAGAGGCTTGAAGAATATTTAGCAAACTTAAAAGGGTTCTGACAAGAGACCCTAATTTCTCTAAACTGAAGTCCTCTGATAGGAAGTGTTCATTTCAATGCAAATTTTTTTTATAAATGAAAATGTCTATTTGATCAAGCGGGACAAATATTGATGTAAATGTTTAATAAAACACTGGCTTAAAAAAACTGTTGATTGTTTTTATATTTACATATCCCCCCCCCCACACACACACACACACGCACACAGGCACGCTGATAATGTGAAGCATGTACTTCAGGAGGAAAAGCCTGTTTTGTCCCCACCAATCTTTAATCAACATGCTATTAAATCATACTTAATTCCAACCATGGAATTCTATTTTTGCCTAATCTAAATTGCAGTTTGATATGACATTTAACTGACAGAGTCTGAGTATTTGCCCATATCTGGATTCGACAAAAGATTTTGGAATGGTCCAAGCTGCAATACCATAGGAACTGAGGTTATCTACTCTTCGCTCCTGCAGCTTCCAATACCTTTGTATCCCATCCAGACGAATGGACACCTGCAGAATCAGTACCTTCATCTGACATGAAACTTTAAAGAAAAATTTGCCTGCCGACACCAAGCTCCGCTACAGGAAAAATACACTTTGAAGCCAACACTCGGACTTCACATTTATTGACAAACACAAGCACCCTGAAGAACGTGCTTAACGCTGGTCTGCACAGGTTTCTACATGCATTCTCACTCAGACTTTCACTCCACCTCCAGTTCAACTTCAGCAGGAGCACAAAACAATCTCCTCTCCTTCTGGTAACAACATGCTTCCTCAGAGGGCCAAACTGATTTCTAGACAATAACTCCTTTCTTTCCCATCATATGTTTCTGATTCAGAGTCCAGTTATCACAGCCCTGGTTTTGTGCTGCGCTTACACATAAGCTCCCCATCTACACGCAACCGTGGGGCACAAGCTATTTTTCATGAGGTATGTCACATAGACTGTCACCTGCCATATGAAATTGGAATCCCCTCCCCCCAAAAAACCAATTATCTGAGTTCATGGGCATTAATGCATGTGCTGTTGAGTGTAACATCATTTTAGTTTACCCTATAATCAGTAAAATATTTTCCATTAAAAAGCCTATAAATTACTAGGTCAATTGCTTAATGCTGTGTAAAAGCTTCAGATCAAATTATCACAGTTAAACATTTTATGTATTCAAACATCTACCGCATTAGTAATTTACTGTTATGATCAAGACTTTTGGTATATTCCTTAAACTGATCATATTTACATTTATATCACAACACAACAATTCACAGCAATGTCAAACGCAACCACGACTAATGTAACAATAAATGGTTACAAAACTATACATGATATTAAGATGCACGCTTTTAAAGTTACTTAAATAGTGTATTATGACTCAACCCGGGAAGATTATGATGAAATTAATCTAGAATATCTGAACTCGTTTTTTTTTTTTTTTTAAATAAAACTGTGTACACGTATCCCTCCAAAAAAAACACTTCAGGTATTTTTGTGGCAACGATTACGTACAAAAACACAGGAGTGCAGTCCGGTAAATGACGCGCGGAGAGGGGAAGCCGCGGCCGGGTGTCCGGTGTCCGAGGCGGACTCCACTTCTGGCGCTACACGCGCACTTTTGCATAACCTGACCCAATAACAACGGTTTTCTTTTCTAGCTCCTCGCGTCTCTAAAACAAAAAAAAAACCGGGAAAATGTAGCAAATCCGTGCTGCGGCTGGAGCCCTGACACACATTTGACTTTTTCCAAGTAAAATACCGGAGGTTATTAAGTTACGGAAAGAGAGGAATACACCCGGGAAGGCGCACCGGAGCCAGGGACGCCTTACCTGCCAGCCTGGGTTTTCCCAAAAAGCCTCCCGAAGACTCTCGGTCAAACGTTCCGGAAAGCCGGGCGGCCGCCACGCGCCGGCCGGTCACACCGATCGCCTCGACTGTCCCCCACGCGCAGAGTCACGCACCGGCCTCACTTCACGTGCGCCTCGCGCGGCACTCCGCTCGCGAGTCAGACACTCCCCCCCGCGGCGTCTCGCGCTCCGGCTCTGGATCTTTCCACCTCCGGACGAACGAAGTCAAAATATGAACGAGGGGGGTGGAGAGACCGGGGACCGGCCGCGGCAACTCATAAGCTGCGCCGCCCCCCCCGTAATAACCCGTCTAATCCCTTCCCGCTGCACGCGTGCGGAGGGGTCCAGGAGAAGGATTTTTTAAACTTGATTTACATTCGCCGTTTTCGGTCCAATTAAATCTAGCCGTGAGCTTCCTTTGTGTCAAAAGCGGCCCCTCAGCGATAACCGACATGCATGCTCCACCGTCCGGTTCGCTCCTAAAAACGTGTTTGATGGCTAAAGGAAACTAACGTTTTATTTTACTACAGCTACTGGTTTATTTAACCTCGTGTGCGCAGTATATCCACAATATGTCGGCGTGCAGCCGAGTTTCATGTGCCCGTACATCTGTCAGCACAAAAACGATCTACCTACGGTATATCCTGGAAGTAAATATAAATTTCGCAGTATTTAGCATTTTTCGCGTTGCATATAAATTTTTACTAACGCATTTCTGTTTTAGGTTTTAGCACGTTGTGATGCATAGCTAGCTAACTACATCATATGTACACTGCAGGAGCGACCGATCCATAATTCCATAATTTGTGCCGCACTCCAGTAAGAATGTAATTGTGTTAACGTTTAGCTCGCTTCAGCTTTTAAAACAGATTACCTCTGTCCCAAAAATGCATTGCCAGATTCTGCATTTGTCACTAATACAAAGCTACATTTTAATTCACAACAGGATGGCAGAACGCATTGCCTAGCTGCGCTGAAACTCACAGTAACTATCTCACCTTTTCTCCTCTCCGTGCGCTGCGTAGCATCTACCCTCCGTTCAGCGTGTTTCACCGCAACTAAATGCCATCAGCGCTTAATCTTACCCACTTCCACATTCCTGAAATGCAATATAATGACGACGTATCGTGGACAGCTGTTACAACTGTCCGCGCTTGTTCCTTCAAAGTCGAAGGCGCTTGAGTTTTCTTTCTGTCAATTTCTGTGCGATTGCGCCCCCCGACGGCCAACCAGAGGTAATGCCGCAGATGTTAATGCCGGGGCTTTCAGTCAGACTGGGACTGAAACATTCGCGCCGGCTGGATGGGAGAGCCTCGCTTGTGCGCTTCGTGTGCATGCTAATGAAGTCTGGAGTTATGTTACACTTTACAAAAAAATCGACAGTTAATACATGCATTTTATTACCATGGATACACTGAAGGTCAACACACATGCACAATTCGTCATTGCAAAAACTCAATCTCTATTTCGACAGTAATTTTTGATCATGTTTTCGTAACCGCTTTAAAACTCACATCGGGCGCACCGTGGGCACGCGGGTAAGTTAGTATTTTGCTGAAATAGCAGTGCAGAAAACCCAGTAACTGAAACGACTTAAGACATTTATGCAAGTTAAAACACTTCTATTGCAAAAAAATGCGTTCTTGGTCACAGTACAAAACTAAATCAGAACCGGAGATTTAGCTGAATTCCTGTCGGAGTTACATTCATAAAAGGCACCAACACTGAAAAGTAATTTATTTGAATTACTGTTTATTCGATGTAATAGTAATAATAATAATAATAATAATAATAATAATAAACAATAATATTTTTAAAACTATTTAGTCGTATTATGTGTCGTATTTACTATCAATAACATGGCATTTTGACGATGTAACACAATGGAATGACTGACGGGGGGGGGGGGGGGGGGGGGGGGGGGGGGGGGGGGGGGGGGGGGGGGGGGGGGGGGGGGGGGGGGGGGGG